>CM072935.1:1137500-1737500 GCA_036971965.1 Nyctalus aviator | reverse complement strand
CAGGACGAGGTCGGCGCCTGCCTCCCTCCGCAGGCTCAGCACCCCCTGCCAGGCGCCTCCCCAGCAGCATTGGCCGACGGTGGCTCAGCAGGTGCAGGTGCCAGACACAGGATGGCAGGGATCCGGCGGTGACGCTCAGAGCAGAGCTGCCTTGGCAACACACGGAGCACACGGAGGCTGGTCAGGGCTTCCTCCCGGGATGGACACGGAGCCAACCAGCGGGACAGCGCGGGCGCCAGGGCCCAAGGTGCACAGATCCGGCTGCCTGCTGGGCAGAGGGTCTTGCTGCCTCGTCCCCACCCCTCCCGGCATCCAAGGGCCTGTGATGCAGTGTCTGGACGTCCGGCATCCGTCAAGCATCTTTCCTCCCAGAAGCTTAGCGTGTCTGGACAGGGCGGTGGGGTGCGTGCCGGACGCACATGCTCTCAGGACGCCTCTGGGACCAGGTGAGGCCCAGCCCGCTGGGAGCAGAGGTGTGACAGCGGTGCACCCCTGGCCCGTCTACTTTTGGGCCAGATCAGACGTTCACATCATCGCTTTCTTCTGGTCACTGCGCTCGGGCGGGGTCTGAAGCGCTGGCGGACGGCTGGCCTTCCTGCCCCTGGAGATGCCGCTTATGTGGGCGAGGTGAAGTGTGGAGAATGGGGGCGTTTTCTCTCTGGTGTCCTCTGGTTCTACCTCAGCTGCACAGCTTCAGCTCGGCCCGCGGCCTCAGAAAGCCGCTGGGAACAGAGGAATCAGGTCTCAGAGCAGTCAGCGCACGGCTCACAGGGCGCTGGGAGGACGGGCCCGGAGCCGCGGGCAGGGAGCTCTGGTGAGGATGGCTTCCGGCTCAGAATGATGTGACACTGACGTGAATGACGTGAGGCTGGCTTGCTTATGAAGAACAGGCTCTACAGCCAGAAGCGCCCTCCTGGTGCCTGGGAGGGGAGGGCAGACCCTGCTCTGCTTGGAGACCCGTGGCCATGGGGGCGCACTCTGCCCATCCTGTCCCTCTGCTCCTCTGCCCTAGACCTCTGGGGCTGGCCGTCTCATGATGGAGGACACCACGTACACAGGGAGCAGGGCCAGGCCTGCTGGGAACAGGCCGGAGCACTGCCCTCAGGGGAGGAGGCAGGGGAAGAGAACACTATTGCACTGCAGAAACAGGTGGGAAAGTCACGGCCCCCCCGACCCAGCCTGAAACGGGCTGGCATTTCGGAGCTGCTTGCCCTCCCACACCTCACACCAGCCAGCAGGGCTCCCGTAGCCACAGCATCCCGGCTGAGAGAGGGGAGACCAGAGCAGGTCAGCAGAGGACTCTGGGGCCTCACTACCTGCAGCTACAGCACATGTTAAGCACAGGCCAGATCACATGACTCTCCACACAACATGCCATCTACTTCATCTCTATTGCAAGTCACGTGTCACTTCCAATGAAAGATACGCAGTATGCCAAAATTTGAAAAAAAAAAAAAAAAAGAAAAGAAAAAAAGAAAAAGCACGCATACGACCAGACTCAGATATGACACCCGTGTTGGATTAATTACACACAGTATTTCAAATAACTATCATTCCTGTGTTAACGTTTCCAATAAAAATTTAAGCTAATTTTTCATTATCAGAGAAATAGAAAGTACAGGAGAAAATGAAATAAAAATGCTAGAAACCAAAGACAGCAAATTAAAAATGAGGACCTTCCATGGGTCCCTAACCTCAGCATTGCCAGAGAAATGATCGGTGAACCTGAAGGGAGGGTGACAGAAATTATGCAAAACTGAACACAAATATGAAAAAAAGTGTTCAGAAGAGCACATGATGTAACTGAGGGACCATATGAAATTATGTGGCATGAATAATCAGGGTTCCTGATGTCACAGATTGGGGAGGTGTGTGCACGATGAGGAAGAACTTTCCAGTGGTAGTGGCAAATACCAGTTCCAGAGGCAATAAACCCAAGAGAAAAAATAATAAGCAAACATTTTTTAAAGTAAAGAAAAATCTTGAAACCTCCATGGGGGAATTTAGGGGGAACAAGGATAATAAATGCAGTTCACATCAAAATATATGCAAGCAAGAAAATGTAATTTTGACAGGAAAATAATTTTTTACCCTGCAAAATTATCATTTAGCTACAGTGGAGACACAAGACTTTCTCAGACAAACAAAAATGATTCATTGAAAACAGACCTACTTTGAGGACCAGCCCAGCCCAGGTGGTTGTGTAAACTTGATGGGGCATCTTAGTGCCCTAGTTTCCTCCCTTTCCCGTTCCTGGGTCAGGGGTCCCTTCGCAGCTGGGAGCCAGGGTCTCCATTTGCTCTCTTTAATGGGCAAGGCTGAGGGGCTACATATGTAAGCAGCTGAGGACCTTTTAGGAGCCACCTTCCTGGTTTCGCTGACACCTTCCAGGTTGGAGGAAACACCTGACCATGTGGAATTCCAATGTCGGGCCGCTGTGGATTCCAGCTCGATGGATCAAACCCTGCCATGGCATTGCATGGGACAAATACTCTTCCAGGAACGAAGAATTCTGTCTTGGGGACTTCACAGAAACAAATGTCCCGCCGGACCCACACAGCCCCTGGAATAACCTGGGCAATGATTAAGAAGCTGATGATAGAAGCTGAGCAACTGTTGGAGCATACTTGCTTTCCATGTACGCCAGATAACCTCTTTCTTGCTATGACTGCTTTGATTCATCTCAACTCTTGTGCATCTGTAGAAGCGCAATTCAACAGTGAACAAACCTCGTAGAATCCAGCACTCCCAGGCAACAAGTTCACCACAGCCCTGTCTTTATACCTGGCCAAACAAAAAAGGGGGAGATCTGGGGAAGCATGAGACTTGGTTTGAAAGTTTGTAAGGAGGGCATTCTGAGAAAAGGGAAGTGTGAGGAAAGCCACCTGCTCTGTTTATTGGAATTCTGACTTAGGGGAGTATCGAAAACGGCGCCCCTAATTATTCCTTGACCTTTCCAGACAAGTTTGTGCATGTGCAGACCCCCCGGTGTTTACTGGAATCCTTCTGCCTAATCTTTGGGTGCTCTTGTCTAGAGGACAATGCAAACACATATGTCTTCCCAAGGTTACTCACCCTATTGATTGTATCTAAAAGATAAACTTCATATCAAACTGCAATAAAAGCCTAACGAGGCAGGCAATTGAGGCTGCCTGGTTCCTTTAGCCAGGCCGTCCCTTAGCCCTTTTTTTTCACAGCAAAAAAAAAAAAAGAAAGAAAACAGACCTACTTTACAGGAAATACTAAAAGAAGTTCTTCAGGCCAGAAAGAATGTAAAATAAGATAGGAACTTGGATCTACCGAACACAGAGTATTGTAGATGGAATAAGTGAAGCACAATGCACTTATTTAATGGATGGTGATGACGTGAAGAAGAGAGAATGTTTGAAGCAATAGTAGCAGTGATGTGTCATGTGCTCGGCTCTGAGAATGACGTGTACAATCTAGGCACATGGCAGAGAGGGGCAGCCTGGGACTGTCTGTTACCAAGTCGTTGTGGGTGTGAAATGTTACACCATTATCTGCATGTGGGTCCAGATGACTAAAAATGAATGTTGTAAACCCAAGGAAATTGCCTGAAATTGTTTCTAAAATACAGATAAATAAAAGTCAATACAAGAGGTAGAATTGAGTTATAAAATATTCCCCACAAATCTAGAGTAAGCTGAAAAAGAGGGAAAAATAAAGAACCTATACAACATGTAGAAAGACAATCAATGTTACTCTATTTCAATTAACACTTAAATGGGAATGCTGCAACATGCTAAAAAACAGAAATTTTCAGATTTGACTTTTTAAAAAGGCAAAGCCTAGCTCTCTTACTCTAAATCTAAGACTTAAATAGGTTGAAAATAAAGAAAGAAGAAATAGACTTGACAAATACAGTCAAGTGAAGATCTAAAAATCAACCATGACACTAAGACTGCAGTTACACTTGATAATTGTATTCATGGGCTGGTCAATTAATGAGCAAACAGCCAGCACTGCTCACTGAGCCACCAGGAGACTGTCAGAGACATTGGCATCCAATGGCATGGTGTTTGTGGCACCGTGAACTTTCAGTTCTAAGGCAGCATCTTAGCAACTGACGCCAAAGGTCTCACTCTGCTGCTACCAGGCTGAAGGTGCTCTGTCCCGTGAACCTGTATGCTGGGTTTTGCTTGTTAGTTGACTGAGCACTTCTAGTTGAGATATGTGCTCTCCACGTCACCATCTCTCCCAGCATCCTTTATCACCTTCCATCCTGCCCATGTTCCTGCCTCTCATGGTGCAACAGTAATATAAAGTCCAGGCCACTATTTCGTACAGCCAAGCAGCCTGTCTTGTTTTTTAAGAGATCAACCGTTATGAGCATTTCAAGTGGAAACGCTTAACACCGATTTCCTTGACTCTGTCATGTTCCTTCGCTGTGTGAGAGTAAATCTCACTCTAGAAGTTCCAGTGAGGCCTGCCACTGTCCCTAGCTTGGGAAGAAGCAGACAGAAATGCAGCAGGAAGTTATCGTGCTGCCCTCTAGGTGTCGGGCCCCTTGTCCTGACAGCCTGAGTCACGTGCCGTAGCCTCTGCATCTGGGTTGCAAATGGGGAGGCTCCGAAGTAGGACCACTGTGCACAATTGTCAGACAGCCCAAGCCAGTTACCCCTGCCTGTATGTGTCCTGCAAGTGAAAGCAGCCACATGATTTAGGAATTGATCAATCAAGATTTATCGAGTGCTTCCCCATGCTGTGTGCTGGCTTGCAGTGGTAGCTTGATTGGCTGATGGGGATTGCTGCCCAATCAGCATGGCTGGGCAATATTTATCAGTCATTGACTCTGACTGAGCCAACCCACAGACCCCATATTACCTTGCAGTCCATGTAATCAATGACAAGGGCACGTGGCTTCTCTCTGAGTTGTTTAAATAAATAATTTAAGACACAACCATTTTTTATCATTTCTACAAAAAACTTTATCCCATATAATAAAAGCCCAGTGACCGAAATGGTGGAATGACCAGAACAACTAGAGACCAGAATGACCACGGCCAGGCTGGCCCTGCCCCCCAGTGGGACTCACACCTGGATTGGGGCATGTCCAGCAAACCCCCATGGCCCCTCGCCCCAGCTGGTTCCCTCCTCCCGTGGGGTCCTCGCTCCAATCCGGGGCCCTCATCATTGCAGGCCAGACACCCCCCACCCATGCACTAGACCTCTATTTCTCTTTAATAAGAGAGTAATATGCAAACTGACCCTAACGGTGGAATGACCAGAACAGCTGCTCTGCCAGTCACTATGAGGCACACTGACCATCTCTCGATCCTTCCCTCTGGCTCTCAGGCTCTGATCATCTGTGGCAAGAAGGGAACCAGGGCTCGGTGGTGGGGGATGCAGGTGGTACCAGGCCAAGGCCCCTGCCCCCCAGCCGCCCCACACATAGAGGGCAACCCGTGGTGGGGACCGGGCCAGCGAACAGGCGGGAATGGCCAACCTCTCCATCCCTTCTCCCGACCGATCATCTGATGGTGAACGACGAACCAGGGGTGGGTGGCGGTGGGGGACAGGGTCTACAGTGGGCAGCTGGGGAAGATGACCTGATTGCAGGCCAGGCTGCTCACATGGATTTTGTGTGCAGGTCCTCTAGTATGCACATAAAACTTCCCATCTTTATCAGGATATTGTAAATGTTTCTACTTATATCTATTTGATTTTTAAAACCTTATTTCTCCTTTATATTGATTCTGTTTTTGTTTTGTATCTTATAACATAGATGTGGACAGAACACCTGAAGTTACTCCACATGGATGTCAGCATACTGGATGATGACAGGAGACCGGGGAAATATTTTTTTGGGGGAAATGGAACTTCACTTAACCCTTGGCTTTCTCAAGAGTGGAACAGAACTGGGAACTCACACAATCAGGGCTCACCTCCCCAGACCTGGTCCTTCTAGAGGGAGAGGAAGGGTTCTGAGAGCAGAGTCCCACCCCCGGAATCACAGCCAGTCCAATAAGCTGCTTCAGCCTCACCATTGAAACACCTCATCCATTCTTCCTTCTTCTTTTACACTTTATTTATTCATTTAAAAATGTTTTGTGTGCAGATATTTATTTATCTTCATTATTGAAAGTATTACAGATGTCTCCTTCCACCCACTGATTCCCTCCCCTCTCCAATCCCCCACCCCCAGGCCTTCACCGAGCAATTGACTGTGTCCATGGGCTCCGTATATGTGCACACAGGTCCGCTGGCTAATCTCTTCCCATCCGCTCTCCCACCCTGCCTTCCCTCTGAGATTCCGAACTCTGCTCCATGTCTCTGGATCTATTTTATTCATCAGTTCATTTTGTTCATTACACTTTTACATACTAGTATGAGTGAGATCATGTGATAATTGTCTTTCTCTGACTGGCTTATTTTACTTAGCAGGGTGTTCTCCAGGTCCCTCCATGCTGTCTCAAAGGGTAAGAGATTCTTCTTTTTTACAGCTGCGTAGAATTCCATGTGCAAACATACCACAGCTTTTGTATCCACTCATCTGCTGATGGGCACTGGGGCTGCTTCCAGATCTTAGCTATTGTAATTGAGTTGCTATGGACTTAAGGGTGCATCCATCCTTTCTGATTGGTGTTTCGGGGTTCTTAGGACATATGCCTAGAAGTGGGATCACCGGGTTAAATGGCAGCTCTATATTTAATTATTTGTGGAACTTTCATACTGTTCTCCAGTGTGGCACTCAGACCACCAGGGAAATGCACTGGCCCCTCTCACAGGAACAAACAGCAAAACATCCCACGTCAGGGCCCAGGGTGGGAAGTCTCTTTCTAGGCCCCAACCGGTCCCTGTACCACAGAGGCAGGAAAATGCAAGCTTTCTAAACACACGTCCGGACCTCGTAGGATGTACATGAGCCCCGAGAGCAGTGTCGGCACAGGAGAAGCTGTATCATTACTGGAGATCAGCTAAGAGTGGAACTCTCAGTGTTGAACATCATGGCTTAGCAGTCAATCACTAAATGGAATGGGGGTGGGAAATCACTGGGCAAGGATCCAATCTATCCCTGATAAAATGCGAGTTTGTTTTTTAAAGTTTAAGTTTCCACCTCTTTGACGACACACAGGACAGAGATGCCTGACAGGGTCTCTGTCTTGACCTTTACGTTTACAAACGCAGGTGAACGCAGCTCTACTGGATGATGCTTGTCCAACCTCAACAGGAGATACAAACCCCAGGAGACAGTCATAGAATGACATCATGAGAGGAGAGCGACATTGAGGTCACAGAGGTCATTCCTCATTCTGTTCTCCACACAAGAACAACTCACAGCTGCTCACACACAAGATGCCACTGAGAGCACCCACAGCGGGAAGCCAAAGCACCCCTCCCCGATGCCCAGACCAAGACAGCTTGAGTCACAAAACCAGAATCCCCCTTCCCAGCAACCCCACTTCGGGGAACGCAGTGGGAAAAGACAAAAACACCAGCATCAGAGGTCTCTGCCCCCGTGTCCGTGGCAGCATCAGTTACAGCGGCCAAGACAGGAAACAACCCAGGAGTGGGGCAGAGGTGTGGACAGAGGCATGTGACATGTGTGTGTCCTGCGACATGTTCAGCCATAAACACACAGGGAATTGTGACAACTCAGATGGACCTCGAGAGCATCATGCTCAGTGAGAAAAATCAGACAGAGCAAGACAAAAACACTGAGTGTCTTCCTTATGTGAAACCATAAAAACAAACATGAAAAAGAGGTCAGACTTATAGTTAGCAGAGATGGGTGGGGGTGGGGTAGGGGTGGGGGAGACTCGGAGGCCGGAGGTCAAAGGTGCGGGCTTGCGGTTCCAGGGAATAAGTCCAGGGTGGGGTGGCAGCAGGACAGAGCTGGCTCACTGGGCCATGGGTTCTAGGGGTCCTCACCAACAAAATCCAAAACCAGATGTGTTTCTTTGTCAAATTTGTGTCTGTATGAAAAGATGGAAGCTAACTAAGCTGACCATGGTAGTTATCCAGGATGTCAGTAAAAGCATTTTGCTGTGCCCCATAGAAGTATACAGAGCTATAAGTCAATTATCCCAATGAAATGGAAAAAGAAAACGTACATCATGAAACATGTCAATGCCTTATAGATTTTCCAGATTTCTCTAGGAAAGTTTTTATTGGTATCAAAGTATTATTCTCTTATCACTGTTATTATTACTTGATGCAATTATCCTACAGTGGCCTGGAGACCACCGAGGTAACTATAAGACATATTGGCTATAAGCCTGTTAAGGAAAAAAAACATTGAAACCTGTAAAGAATTTTTGTGAGTTTATTTGAGCCAAACTTTCAACTTATGCCAGGAAGCAGAACCTCAATTGAGTTAATGCCCCGGAGAATGGCGGGTTACATTTCTATATTTATACATTGCCATCAAAGGAAAGGGACGTAGGTGAGTTACATGAAATTCATTGGTGATAGATTAGGGAGGTGGGACAGAGCCAAGCGGGGAAACCTCTGGGATAGGGTAAAAGGTGAAATGATGGACATGAGCTTCTTTTACAGAGATGGATAGGGGATACTTTAACGTAATTAACAGTTGACAATGAACTTGATAACAATAATAATGAGGGAATGTCTCAAGGCCATTTGTTGTGCCCTGAGGGGCCTGAGGTAAAAAGGAAGTTACAAGTTACCCAGATATCTCACAGATATGTTATCTCAGATGCTGGAGGGAAGAGGGGCTCAGTAAAAGTAGAACAAAGTTGATCTTTGTCAGGTGAAATATCTGGGTCATGACTACCTACTATAACCTGTTAGATATTTAATTTTCAAACCATCTTTTGTGGTTATCTTAGGTCTCTGGGTTTGCAAGACTGCCACGCAGGCCTTCCCTGAGCTTGTCAGGTAGCATGTGGCTCTTTAACTCACAAGCCAAAAATTAGGAAACATGAAAGGAATCAGAATTAAAACAAAGGAAAGCTGATATAAAAGAGAAAGACAAAGTTATCTGCCATAAGGTCTGGGCAATTGATTAAAAAAAGGAAGAGTAAAGCTCTTGCTCAGTGTGTCATGTGATTATCTGACTTTTTCATCTTCAAAAAAGTCAAATAATGCTCCTGTCAGCTGGAGAGGTAAAACCGGTGTGAGCAACATGCAAACAGGGCAAAGAGCCCTTTCCACTGTTCCTCTGCTTGATTGGTTCTCCGGGGTGTGAGTTTGTGGATGGAACAAAACGGATCTGTTCACCCAGGAAAACGTAGAGACAGTGGGGCCCATGGAGAAGTTCACTGGTGACTTTTAAGGTTTACAAACACAGCTTGTCCTTAAATGAGCAATAACACACCATCTTGTTTATTGGGATGGGCAACTCTTACTCACAAACTAACCTTCAAGATAACATTCCAATTTTCAAATGGACTTTTATTTTGTGTGTGTGTGTGTGTGTGTGTGTGTGTGTGTGTGTGTGTGAGTATGTCAGTGATGTGATCCACACATAAGGAAAACCTACAATTTGTCCTGGACTAAACCAAAGTGTTAACATAAAAAACACATTGAAACCTGTAAAGAATTTTTGTGAATTTATTTGAGCCAAACTGTGGACACACACCAGGAAGCAGAACCTCAATGAATTGAGATGATGCCCCGGAGAATGGCAGGTTACATCTATGTTTATACATTGCCATCAAAGGAAGGACGTAGGTGAGTTACATTAAATCCATTAGTGATAGATTAAGGAGGTGGGATAAAGCAAAGTGGAGAAACATCTGGGATAGGGTAAGAGGTGAAATGATGGACATGTGCTTCTTTTACAGAGATGGCTACAGGAAACAATTAACTTGATAACAATAACAATGAATGAATATCCTGGTGCCATTTGTTGTGCCCTGAGGGGCCCGGGGTAAAAAAGAAGTTACAAGTTACCCAGACATCTCACAGATATGTTATCTTAGAGGCAAACAGACAAATGGGCTCAGTAAAGAAGATCTAAGTTGATCTTTGTCAGGGAAAATATCGGCCTAGGACATGACTGCCCATTATAACCTGTTTGTAGTTAAATATTTAATTTTCAGACCATCTTTTGTGGTGACTTTAGGTCTGAGTTTGCAAGACGGCCACGCAGGCCTCCCCTGAGCTGTCAGGCCGGCACGTGCTCCTTCCGTCCACAGAAGGAAGTGTGTCTGGGCCAAGGTGCCGATGGCACAGTTTCTGAGTACTCAGGACCCTCCTGCCCCCAACCAGGACAAGGCTGAACCTGGGCTGCTCCTCCATCACCTGCGAAGCCAGGACACTCACAGCACCTCCCCAGGTGTTGGCATAAAATGACGCGCAGGCCCCTAGCACCCAGGGCTGGGGATCGCTCGGCGACGAGCTCACTGCGGACACGTGGGCCCTCAGGTCTTCGTGAGTGAGGCCCAGGCCAGTGCGGAAGCCTAATGAGGGGGCTTTCGTTCATGTGAGTGAACGGGAAGCCTGCAGGGCGCCAACAGGCAGCACAGGAGTCCAGAGCATCACCTTATGGTCAGGGCACCCGGGTTCAAGTCCAACTTCCTTTCCCTGTCGGAGAGTGGGGATCACAAGTGCACCCACTCCACAGTGTTGCCATGAGATGTTGCTCATGAAAGGGTACAGGAAGGGCATGGCCTATAAGGAGGAACGGCAGCAAGGACGCTCCCGGGGTGTGTGGAAGGGACACATGGAGCCATTAAAGCACAGCCATGGCGCTGACCATTCCCACTGCCTCTGGGCCAGCCTCCGCCTGACTGAACGCTGCCGCTGTCTCCGGTCCCAGCTGGCGGTGCCGGTACACCAGCCCCTAAGGAAGTGACAAGGTGGGTGACTTGCCAACCGCCAATGCATTTACATGCCTGAACTTGGCAGGTTGGGAAACATACTTACCTCTCTCTGCTCTGAAGAAGCTTCATTTTATATTAAAATTATCAGGCCTGGGTGAGGACAGAAAAACACAAAGGCTCTAAGTCCATTCTTTTGCTATTTTGAGATGCAATTTAAAGTTCTTTGACATTTTCTCTTGTTTGTATTCAAAATGCTTGTCAGCAACTTGTACAATCATGTAAGAATATTTACATTTATATCAGTGTGGTAGCAAGACTGCTTTTCCCACAACCGATTTTCTCCACCTGGTGCGTCTCCTAAAATAACTGTCCCTTTCTTATCCTTACTTATCCTTACGTGAGCATTTTTTTGCCTATTGGTAGATTTTATGCAACCTTTTCAACTCTGCTTCCAGGGAAGGTGACCTTTAGAATGCAGGCACTGGGTGGTAGGGCCTGGTTCTGGGTGAAGGGCGTGTGCATGAGCCGGGTCCGGGGACCGCGGCCTCCGCACCTTGTCTGTGTAGGGCATTCTGACATTCAGGGAACAGAAGTGGGAATTAATTAAATACCAAGGTTTGTGCTGTGCCCACATAAATAATTAAATTCATAATACAATCGTGCTCAAAGTACACAGCAGTCTGACTATTCTTCTGCTGCACATCCTACCCCAATGCTGTAAATTTACACCAGACATTATTCATAATTTCCAACTCCCATTGCTTAAATGCTAACCATTAGAATAAACAGGGTACGTTATTGATGAAACAAAAACCACACATTGTCCTTAAGTAATTCAGGGGGCTGGATTGTTAGTTTGTCTAGTGAGGTTTAATATTTAATGAATTTTTTACTATCAGCTATTGTATTTATAATAAAGTAAAAAAAAAATGTGGCAATCACCTCACCACAATCACCACACAATGGCTTCTATTTCAAGGTTGAGTTTATTAACAAGCTGGTGTCTCAGCGTGTGTCCTCATTCCCCTGCAGGCAGTCACTCCAAAGTCTCTGAAGTCCAGTCATGCATTGTTTCCTTACAGTAGGGAGCTGAGTCCCAGGACCCGCGGCGCAGGGGCGGCTGCCTTGGCGTGGAGATGACCAGGAGGGCGTGGGGAGTGTTAGGGGGCTCTGGGCCTGGTGCCCTGTGGTGAGGGAGGCAGGGTGGAGTCTGGTCCCTTCTGTTCTCTGAATTGAATGTCTGTGTCTGAGGAACTTCTGAGCAAATGCTGACAGGTTACAATTTCACCCTTGAACTCCCTTGACCCCCGAGTCCAGTTGCTACGTCCTAATCTGCTCACTTGGTTAAATGGTTCGCTGGGGAGGCCCTTCACATGTAAATTTTTAGGAGATAATTGTTCCCATTTTCCCAGACTGTTTATCCCACCTAACGCTTCTGACAGGAGCTGATAACAGGAGTTAGATAGGAGGACCCTTGGAGGGAGGGAGTGTGGATGAAGATTTCTTTTGAAGAAAACTGCCCAGCGGCTGTGGCAGTTTGAACTCCATCAGGGTCATTACAACGTTGATAACTCCGCCCAGTGCCAGCAGTGCTCGGCGAGGGTGGCAACCACACTGTCAGGCACATAGATGTTGAACCACTGTGCTGAACACCAGGCCCTCATACAACGGTGTGGGCCAGCCATAGTTTGAAAACACACCTGTGGAAACATTTTAAGAATGGGCCAGTGAAATCACTAGTAAATGGAAATGAAAGTAATGAGGCAATGACCTGAAGGACTTTGAAATCCTGCACAAGCTCACAATTTCCTTGTATCTCACAGGTCTCTCCTCAACTTACATCAGAAACACGGGCCTGCTTACCCTCCTCTCTCTGCATCATGCTCAGACATGAACTCTGTTTTTATCTCTGTGTGCCCTTCACCCACAATCTCCTCCTCCTCGCTGCATACCTCTGTTGCTCACACCAGCTCCCTAGCACCACCTCTAGCAGCAGCTGACCACCTCTCAGTGCTCCAATGTGTATGTGCCATTGCTCTACGTTCACACTGTTTCTGCTGGTTAGCTTGTTGTCCCCTCCCTCCCCCACCTTCCCCCTCTCTCCTAGACCAGGAGAAGGATATTTTCTCATTCCTTTTCAGATCCCCAGTGCCCAGCACAGTGGCTTGTAATATTAAATGGGCGGATGGATGGATGGATAATTGGATAGATGGATGGGTGGATGGATGGATGGATGGATAATTGGATGGATGGATGGATGGATGGATGGATGGATAATTGGATAGATGGATGGATGGATGGATGGATGGATGGATGAATGCTTTGATAGATGGATGGATGGATGGATGGATGGATAGATGGATGGATGGATGAATGAATGGATGGATGAATGATTGGATGGATGATTGGATGGATGGATGGATGGATGGATGGATGGTGGGTGCATCAGTGGACGGAAAGTGAAGTAATGCATGACCCTAGAGCGAGGAAACTGAAAGTGCTCACTGATGTATCCTACCATGTGTGCCTGTTAGGATGAGAAGAAATGTGGATTAGGAAGGCCTGGGAGAAGATGGAGAAGCACAAACACTGTTTCTAAGAGAGGTCAGCCACCGGGGTGTTGGGAAGGAGCCACACGTGAAGAGGTTTTGGGGTGTTTTATGCAGCCGTGTTTTGTTACAGTGCGGGTTCACTTGATTGCCCCATGCCGTGTTCCTCCGGGGCCTCTGCTCAGGAGCACCACGTGAAGGGCCGCGGAGGGTGGCTAGTGAGCTGCACGGAATCTGTGCCCACCCCAGGCCTGGAGATAAAATGGACCACAAAGGAGCTACATGCTAACAGCCACGGGTCAGGGCTAGGCCGAGTGTGCTGTGCTATGTGAAACAAAGGTTTAGGAAGAGTTTTCTCTGAAAAGCAAAGGCATGGGATGGGGGCGCTGAGCAGGCAACCATGTCTTCACACTGGAATGTCGGTAAAGCATGCAGATCCGCCCCTAAAGTTCACGGAAAAGCACATGTATTTGCTAATTGACCCCGTGCTGGTATCTTCCCTGGCCTTCTGGACAGAAACTGGAATCTAATGTGTAATTTGGGCACAGATGGGATAACCCAGTAGCTACCCCAGTGCTGGGTGAAGGGGGTTCACAGGAAGCAGGATCCTGTGGGGAAGGGGGTGCTGCATAAGGTTGGGAGGAGACAGGAGGGGTGGTAGGTGGTCAGGGGTGGGCATCCAGCAGGTGAGGGTGGAAAGGAAACCTGTTAGAACAATGAACCTGTGAGGCTTATGAAATGTGAGAGATTTTTTTTTTTAAAAAAGCCTGTACATAAGTTTACTAAAAGAAAGCAAGTTTGCATATATGTTTGTTTATACAAAATACACTTGGATTTTTATTTATCAAGATTGGTGGTAAAACCATTTCTCAGCAATTCAAGGTTTATCTGCGTTTCTCTGAACTGTTTGAAGGAGACACGGGGGACTGCCTGCGCTGGCACTCACAGGCAGTTTGTGGGAGCAGGTGGGCAATACGTACTTACCGAAGCGCAAATGAAGTAATCACATCTCCGTATTCACTCATTGTGACGCCTCCTCTAATACCCACGTGTTTAAAATGCCGTTTGCATGCAGGCATTGAGATAAAGGTGTGACTTTTCAAATAGGGATTAAGGAAATGGACTTGAATTTGTGCTTAAAAACACGGTTTCTGCCCCTTTCCACAGGCCCTCTCACGGGATGAAAGGGCAAAAGGATCGTCTGGCATCAGGTCCAGGAGGGGGCACTCTGTGGCCCCAGGAAACTGGAGTTTCTGAAGGCGCACCTGGCCCAGCCCTGGAAGCTCACAGAATCCGGTCCGCGGAAGGGGGCCTCCTCCAGCAGCGATGGCACCGCAGATGCTGGACTCCCTCCCGCGCCAGACTGGTGCCCGGATGGAGGGGAAACCCCGCTCAGGAAGCGCTCCTCAGCACAGGCCTGTGCCCCGGGGAAGCCGGGCACCAGGAGCGAAGGTCTCCGTGGACAGTGCCTCCAGCAGAGCCAGTTCCCACCCCATGTCACAGGGACCCTGGGCGCCAGGCCTCTGGCTGCCCGGCTGGCTTACTGCGTCCGCCTCCTGAGAGCCTGCACCCCAACAGGCGGCCTCGCCCTCAGGCACCCGGCAGCAGCCTGGCCCCCGCTGTGTCAGCCCCCAGCGCCGGGGGACGGAGTGCCTTTACATAAGCCAGTGCGTTGGGATGGTTCCGGGTGCCGGCCGAGGGGTCGCGGGGGAGGAATGGGGACTGTACCATGGCCGCAGTCACCTGGACATTGTCCTCGCCGCACAAAGCCACGGCCATACCTACATGCCCTGCCCAGCACTCACAGTGCCCGGACAGGGGGATATTCATTCCCACGCAGACTGGTTCTTTAAAATGATAAGTTAGAGGACTTGGCAAAACTGTACTTTTATGGTTCAAACTCTTTCTGGAGCCTGAGCCTTCATATAAATGTGTAATAGAAATGAAAAAACAGCGACTCCCGGACAAGTGTGGGAAATCATATAAAACACAGGACACTTCACCTTGATTTGCCTTTTATGTTCTGCTGCAGGTCACAGTGCATCCTTACATAACCATCTGGTCTCCAAGACTAAAGACCAGTCTTCCCACTTCACCATGTGGGTCCCGTTAGCACGTAGGTCTAGGACGTGGTGGCCCTTTATTTCTCTTAAGTCTCCACTCACTTTCCACTCACTTTCTGGCTCCAATGTCATTAATTTCCTACGGGGGACACAGGCAAAGCCAGGTCATTCCACTTTTGTCTCCTGCACTGGAGTAAACCCAGTCCCTGGCGCGTCTCACGCCGGATTCAAGCAGGCCCTCAACAGGTGCCTGTTGGACAACAGGCTGTCCGCACGCTGCTCTCCACACACTCGCCCTGGCTGGTCACTGTGTCCTCCTGCCTCACCCCACATCCCCAGCTCCTTCCTCGGTGTAGCCACAGGCATCCTGTGACACCCTGGGCTTTCCAGGCCAGCAGGTCCCTCCTGCAAGAAGCACCCTGTCTTTTCTGTGTTTTGTCTGCTGAGGTTCCAGGCTCTCGGTGTCAGGTTCAGACACTGGCTTTCGCCTCTTTGGTGGAGGCCCAGCTCCCAATGCCACACATTGGGGATTCAGATTCAATGCACAGGTCTGAAGGGACAGAGAGCTTCAGCTCAGGGCACGCACAGGCGGGTGCACACAGGCACACACACCCATACCGATCGGTGCTGTGAGGGTGCTCTGTGCTGGTGCTGACACTGCCTGTGGTTGTGTGAGACATTGCCTCCGGGGCCAGCAGGAAAGGGAGAGGCCTCCTGTGTGGACGGCAGGTCTCAGGCGCCATAATCATTTCCAGGTGGAAGGTTAAAGCTGCACTGGAGAGGGAATCCGAGGGTCTCCAGGACAGACACTGTCTGCTGCCGAAATGCCAGACTGGGCCTGGGACGCGTGCTCGCAGGGGCGGTCCCTCCACCTCAGACACAGACAGCGCACCTTCTCATGCCTCCTAGCACCATGTGCCTAACACGCTAAGGCCATGTCCACACTACTGTCCATTTCTAACTCGCACATCGTGCGGTCAGTGCCACCCAAGCCACGGATGAGACGCCCTCCTTGGAGCCGCCACGCACAGGTGCGGGGTGCTCTGACGCGCAGAGCGGGTGCCAAGAGGGCGTTCTCTGAGGAGCACGGCCCCTAGGCACCCCTGGCTCCAGGTCTCAGGCTCACATGTGATTGAGTTCTGCACCTTGTTAAGCTGAAACTCGCTGTCAGAAACCGTTTTTATTTTGGGAGGCCTTTCCTGCTAAGAAATTGGCTTCATTTAGCTCAGTCCTCCTGAGAGCAGCTTCCTCACCCTCTCCTTCATGCCCCACCACGCTTTCCTGGCTAACAGGCGAGCATCAGCTGGAAACTGGAGCCGGCCTGACGCGTGAACAGCTCTGGTATTGGAGGGACCTTTGTTCCTTAAGCCCTAGCTCATCACACTCATCTTACACAAGTGACAGTGTGGCTACATTTTCTCAGGGGCCAATGCAGATACAGAAGTGGTCCGAGCCCCACACATAAAACCCGGGTGCACGTGTGAGTGGCCTCCTTTCTCAGGCAGAAGCAGCTCAGCAGGCTGAGCGCCCAGGGTTCTGAGAAGCAGCGGGAGGGGCGGCCCTGGCTCTTCTCCTCAGAAGCCGTGGGCGTGGCGCTGACTCCTCAGCCTGAGAAGCTGTAGAGGCCTAGCTCCCTCAGCTGCATCCCGGAAGCAGGATGGAGAGAGTTGTAGGGACCTCGGAGTCTTATGCAGACATTTCATGTTTTAATGACAATTATTAGTCTATTAGCTATTACAGCAGAAGCTGGAAATGCTTCCTTCTGTAAGGGAGGCAAAAAGTGTCATTTTCTGAATTTCAGACAAGAAAATACGGAGCGGCTCTTGGAAGGCAGTGAATGTCCTGCGCAGGTGCATGTGAATTCCTCAGGGACAGGGAATATGCTGAATAGCCAATAAAATACATTACAGATCTGCTGTGTGCTTATTATCAAATGTTGGGGGCACCTACAAATGTGGAGAAACCTCTTTCAAACCAAATATTGAATAAGGGACTTGTATCCAAACTGTATAAAGAACTATTACCATTCAACAATAAATAGACAAATAACCAAACTGAAAATCAGGCAAATGATATGAATAGACATCTCTCCAGAGAAGTGTGTATGTGGCGGACAAGCACATGAGATGTTTCACAGCGTGAACCACCAGAGAGATGGAAATTGAAGCCACAGGTGGTCCCACTTCATGCGCCCGGAGCCGCTGCATGTAAAAGGCGGCGGCAGAGGCGGTGGGAGGTGGTGCAGCCGCTTGGAGGCCAGCCTGGCCGCTGCCAGGAGGCTCCCGTTCCTGAGCGCCTCCGCAGTGCAGCGGGCTGTGCCCTGGGAGACTTGCACCCATCTCCACGCGAGCACCCCTCATGGCCACCGGGGCTGGTACATGGACTTCCTTACCATGGCCGTGAGAGAGGGAAATGCTGCTGAATGCTACAGCGTGGGTGAGCTTCAGACACACTGTGTGAGTGGGAGAATCTCGTCAAGAAACCATACGTGTCATTCCACTTGTGGGAAGGGCCAGGATGCCATTCACGGGACGGAGCAGGGGGGCCCAGGGGACAGGCAGTGGCTGCTAACGATCGGGGTTTTCTTCGGAGGTGATGTCCACCTCCAGTTACACAGGGACTGCACCACTTGGGCACACACTCACTCACAACCTAGTGCTGTTCCAGTGTGGGCTCCAGCTTCCTAACGCTGGTATGAAATAACTGCTCAGAGCAAAACCGGGCACTAAGACAAGCCACCGTTCCTCTCCACGTGGACAGGGGATAAAGCACGCAAATAGTCAAGTTCTTGCTCCAAAACCTAAGGTCCAGCTGAGACACCTCATCAGGGTGGGATCAGCTAAAGGCTTCACCTGGGTCAGGGATATGAAATCCTACTCCAAAATATGTTATAGTCCTTTCCATTTTGTTTGTTTTTCCTTTGGTTCTTCTGTTTAATCCGTGGCCTGTACTAAGAACATTGTCAGAGGTTTGATCCTGCGAGTAGCTCTGATTGCGTGTCACCTCCTAACCGTTTGTACAGGCCAGTCACGGCCCCTGCCCTGCACTGGCGGCCACTCAGGCATTACTGGGCGGTTCTGGCAGGTGGCGTGGCAAGCATCTGGGTGCTCGCTCTTCACAGCTTCGGTTATGCTTCAGTCCTGGCGGCGAATAAGTGAAGGAAACGTCTGAGTGGGAGGAAGCGATAGATTTAAAAATTACAATAAACAGAGGAATTGCTCCAGGTGATTAGTTTTAGAATCAACAACACTTTGGTTGAGGCATTATCTTCTTACTCTTAAATCTTGTTTGACTTAATAAACGATGTATTATAAAAAGCGAGCAGCCATTTTCCTGAATATTCTTTGATAGTCAGAATCAAGAGAGAATCCTGGAGAGCGAGGAGAGGGATGCCGGCTCTCCGTGAGGGTAATGGCTTATCTCACTCAGCATGGCATCCTCAAGATCCACCCAATTGGCAATTTTTCATCTTTTAAAAATTTTTTCCTTACCCAAGGATATTTTTCCCATTGATTTTTTAAAGAGTAAAAAGCCACACTGGCCAGGATCACTTTTTGTGACTGATATGTGGGATATAAAGCAGAAAGCAGCAACAAATGGACAAATAAGAAAGCAGACTCATAGATACAGACCACAGAATGGTGGTTACCAGGGGAGGAACTGGGAGGGTGAAGAGAGTGAAGGGGTTACATACACAGTGAGAGGAGGAGGCCAGCCTGGGAAGTGTGCACACAGTGCCACATTATGGAACTGCACGGCTGAAACATGAATTGTTAATTAACTGATGTCACCCCAAAATACCTGATTACTTTAAGAGAGGGTAACACCCCTAAGCGTGGAGTCCATCAGAGATGTCCCCCTGAGCTCACTATCCGGTTCCACCACGGCCTTTCAAAAGGACGCCTCTCAGCTCAGACTGGCAGGAGCGAGAGGTGCTTGGCCTGCCCCTCCTGGGCCTGCCCCTCCTGCATCTGCTCCTCTTGGGCCTGCCCCTCATGGACCTGGGCCTGCCTAAGAAGTGGGCCAGTGGGTGGAGGGGGGTGTGTGATGACGCTGTGGGGAGTGACAGGGAGTGAGCCCAAATCTCAGACCCATGTGGTTGCCCAGGTGTTACTCTCAGGGCTCCCTCAGACAATGAGCATTTGAGAAATCAGCCAGAGATATGCATCTATTTTCATCTTAGGGATTAAGAGTGAAAACATGGCCAGTGCCTCCACGTCTAATGTGTGTGGTGGACCAGGTGGGTGCTGAGTGGCGTGTGGACACAGTTTCTGCCATGACGGGCCAGAGGCCTGCGACCCTCCCTTGGAGTTTACTCCATCCTCACCCGGCCTGATGCTCACACTAATCCAATCGCCTCCAACCACTTACTCTGCTGCCGTTGTGATTGGGTTTGTCCACAGCTGGTATAACACCCGTTGTGAACATTTCCACATTCAAGGCTTCCAAACGCCAACGGTCTCACTGGAAACCCCGGGACTGAGCTGGCACATCCGAGAGAATGTGATGGTTTGGGAAAGTACTGTGTGCCCTCCCCCGCACTGCTGTTTGTGGGTTGTGTCTGCGGGACAGGGACTCATTGGTGTGTCCCTGGCATTCTCCTTGTGGGTCGCCATCACTGACTGCTCCTCAGGCCGCTCCCCGGACTGGATGCAGAGAGCTAGGAACACCGTGGCAGGAGGACAGAGGGGACCCTGACAGGAACGTGTTCTGGTTGCCAGGCAAGTGATTGCAGAGCCTCCCCTCACAGCTGCTGGGTGCCAGGAGGCAGAGGGGAGGGGCCTGGTGGCGGCCTGGCTGGTCTCTGGCCCAAAGATGAGCGTTTTCTTCTGGCTGCACCCGCAGGCCTCTGTTTCAGCCTTTCTAGCGAAGGGATGGCGTTTACTTCATTCTTTCTAAGATGCATACTTATGTAAGTCTATAGAGTAAAAGCATTGGTAATACCCCTCATTGTACCTTAAGATTTTACCAGCTTAATGCCATTATTTAACATGGCTGCTATTTTCTTAGCTGTGAGCAAAGCACCATTGGATAAACATGCCTCTTCCTGTGCCCAGCCTGCCCCCAGGGAGTCTGTGTGGCCAGCCCCTCGGGCACCAAGGCAAACCCAGCGCCACATACTCCTCACGTGATCAACTAAGCCCACACCTGCCCAGATAACAGCTCTTAGGAACCATCACCTGAGGAGAGAATACAACAGTATTCAAATCTATCGAATGATATCAGGTAGCTATGGTGGCAGATCGGGCACTAAACCCAAGCAGGTTCGATAGTCCACTCCAGGCAGGCGCCCAAAAGCAGGAGCACCAGCCAGCGATGGGGAGCGCTCAGCCATCCCAGCCATCCCCTACACCAGCAGCCTGCCTGACTGGGAAGCAGCACTGATACCTGACTTCGGGGAAAGACTGGGAGCCGGGGCCCGGGGTGGAGGAGCAGTCAGGAGGCCTGGCCTGGAGAAGTGGTGGCGCTCGGGGTGGGATTGGCACCAGCAGAACGCCAGTCAGCAGGCGGGCTGGCCGTAATGCTGATTGTGTGAAGCAGCAAACACGGAGCACAGTAGCTGCATGGAGTGTAAGCCCAGAAACCAAGCAGGAATGTTGTGTGCTTGTGCCCAGCTGTGCTGCTGAATGTGCTGGGCTGTGCTCACTCCTTTGTAAGAAATGACACTGAATCCACAGCCTGGCCAGCCTGGCCGGGCCTGGGGTTTGGGCTAAATTTGATGGAAAAGGACTCAGACAGGTCATTGCACGGATTTGCTGGGCTGAGAGGTATCAGCTACATCTCTGGCCTTCGGAAGGGTTTGTTGACAGAGAAGCTCCTTCCAGTTGCCCCTGAGCTGACCAGCCCCCAGCACAGCTGGGAACCGGCGCTGTGTGCACTGGACAGAGGAGCCCGGAGCCCACGCCAGCTCCAACACGCTATGTTCTGTGTCTACAGTAGTACCCGCCCAGCAGTCCCCAAAGGCCACCTGATTACACTTCACATATAAACCTCTCCGCTCTGCATTTAGTTCTGTGAGCTCCAAATACTGTTTTAAAATCTGAGTTTGCCAAGAAGTAGGTGGCAGACAGAATTCACGTCAGTGTCTGAGTCTCGGTTACCAATGAAGGCAGCCAGCTGCCAGTGCTCCTAATGCCGCAAGAACCCGATGGCACATGTGGGCACGAACCTCGCAGGACGTGCGGAGACCTCACAGCCCCTCCCCACTGGAACGTCGTAACTGAGTCCGGTTCTGGAGCGCGAGGAATCTGACTGTAATCGCTGCCCGAGCCGCCAGCTCAGACAGCCCTCAGCCACACCGGGCTGCTTTCTATCTCCCCTGAGTCCCCGGGAGCTGTGAGCTCTCAGTGAGCGGACAGACTCCCCAGGAATCAGCTGCTGCTCCCTGCAGGCCTCTGTTTCACCCAGGATGGAGGGCATGGACAACGACGGTGACAGTGATGCCTCTCACCCATTAAACACCGGGACAGAACAGATTCCTTATGAACTTGTTTTCTACAACGCTGTGCCTGAGGCAGTCCAATCACCGTAGTTTTAAAAAGAAACTACTGAGCCGAAACTGGTTGGGCTCAGTGGATAGAGCTTCGGACTGCGGACTGGAAGGTCCCAGGTTCGATTCCGGTCAAGGGCATATACCTTGGTTGCGGGCACATCCCCAGTGGTGTGCAAGAGGCAGCTGGTTGATGCTTCTCTCTCATCGACATTTCTAACTCTCTATCCCTCTCAATTCCTCTCTGTGTAAAATCAATTAAAAAAATATTTAAAAAAGCTACTGAAGTTCAAGGTCAAGCAGGACATTCAAAGTGAAAGACTGGGAACCAGGTTCTGACCAGCATGTCCTTCGCATCACTGGCACGGTGTGGGGGCTGCGGGGATGGAGGGAGAAGGGGAGAAGCAGAGGAGGGAGGGGAGAAGGGTGTGTTTCTGTCAACATCAGATGCCACAGGGACCCCCAGAGCTAAGGGGGAGGGAGGAGAGTTGTCCGGCCGAATCCCTCCTCCTGATGCAGCACTCGCAACGTGGCTGAGTCTCCCTTCTGCACCAAAGGCCGCCCTCTCCCCAGAGGCCAGCCCCTCCCCAGAGGCCATCCCCTCCCCAGAGGCCACCTCTCCCCAGAGGCCGTCCCCCCCCACCCAGAGGCCATCCCCTCCCCTGAGGCCGTCCCCTCCCCAAAGGCCACCCCCTCCCCAGAGGCCACCTCTCCCCAGAGGCCACCTCTCCCCAGAGGCCATCCCCTCCCCAGAGGCCACCTCTCCCCAGAGGCCACCTCTCCCCAAAGGCCGTCCCCTCCCCAGAGGCCATCCCCTCCCCAGAGGCCACCTCTCCCCAGAGGCCGTCCCCTCCCCAGAGGCCACCTCCACCTCTCCCCAGAGGCACCTCTCCCCAGAGGCCATCCCCTCCCCAGAGGCCATCTCTCCCCAGAGGCCACCTCTCCCCAGAGGCCGCCCCCTCCCCAGAGGCCATCCCGTCCCCAGAGGCCACCTCTCCCCAGAGGCCCCCTCTCCCCAGAGGCCATCCCCTCCCCAAAGGCCACCTCTCCCCAGAGGCCACCTCTCCCCAGAGGCCGTCCCCTCCCCAGAGGCCGTCCCTTCCCCAGAGGCCACCTCTCCCCAGAGGCCGTCCTCTCCCCAGAGGCCACCTCTCCCCAGAGGTCACCTCTCCCCAGAGGCCACCTCTCCCCAGAGGCCACCTCTCCCCAGAGGCCATCCCCTCCCCAGAGGCCACCTCTCCCCAGAGGCCACCTCTCCCCAGAGGCCGTCCCCTCCCCAGAGGCCACCTCTCCCCAGAGGCCGTCCTCTCCCCAGAGGCCACCTCTCCCCAGAGGTCACCTCTCCCCAGAGGCCACCTCTCCCCAGAGGCCGTCCCCTCCCCCGAGGCCGTCCTCTCCCCAGAGGTCACCTCTCCCCAGAAGCCATTGTGGTTGGCAGACAGATGTGGTGGCGAGTGGCCTCGTGCGGCCTCCCAGGAGCCTCAGCGTTCAGAGGAGGCATCGCTGCTGTCTTTCTGAGGAGGAGGTGTGAGGAAGCACTTCTGGGCCCCCGGGAGCAAGCTCCCCACCCCCTCACTGCACAGCCGTGTGCTCTGCCCTGAGCGGGCTCTTCACTAACCAGCCCCTCCCGGCACCCGCCCTCTCGCAGCCCACACCCCTCCTGGGGGGAGAGGGGGCAGCCTCACCTCTCAGCTTCGCCCCTGCTCCCCCAGATCAGTCCACGCCACCCACTCTGCCCGCAGCAGGTTTGGGTTTGGTGCCTACATGTTTATCAAGAAGTCTTTGTAAACTCCGGGGGGGTCGGGTGGCGAATATAGAGACTCATCAGAATGAGAAGAGCTCTAGTTTAAAAACGGGACAGCTGGACACAGCTGGACAAAAGCACGACTGGACTTGCTTTCAGGAACATCTTAGCCTGGGCCCTGCAGCATCACTGAGAGCAAGTTTCAGGGTCCTTTAGGCAGACACGGCCACACAAACACATCGGGACATCCAGTCTCCTGGTGGGGGAGCACCAATGAGTCCCAGCACACAGGACTTGGCTGTGACACCTGGTGAGCCGGCAAAGCTCAGCGCTGCGGGCACCCGGGCTGAGAGCGGTCCGGAGGGCGCCCTGGAGGCGAGGCCTCTGAGCTGGGGAAGGTGCAGAGACGGCTGAGGAGCCTCCGGGCAGGTCAGCAGCAGCTACACGGTGACCGGGGTGCAGACGTGGTGCCGAGGGGTAACAGCCAGTGCGTGTGCATGTGTGCGTGGACACTGTGCTGACCATGTCCGTTATGAGCTAGAGAAGAAGTGTGAGTGGGGCCCAGAGTCTAATGTACGCCTCAGACATTTACCCAACCAAACAGTACGATTCCAACAGCATACATAATTCTAGGATCCAGAAACACGTGAGGAAAGCAGCCTGGTGACTCTGCAGAGCCCCTCACCCCTGTGGAACATGGCAGGCCCTGCCTGCGGCCCCTCAGGAGCCTGGATAATGCAAAGCGGTGTTGAGGCAGCGACCCCTGTGCCTCAACCCTCACCCCCCTCCCGCCCGCCCAGAACTGAGAGGTGGGAAAGCCCAGCACCCATCTGGCCCACAGCCCCGCCCCGCGCACCTCCAGGCCAGCTCACACTCCAGCCTTGCCTCTGTGCTGCTCAGAGGACAAGGAGAAATTTCCCATTAAACCTGACCCCAGCAGCTGCCTGCAAAGGTGCCTCCTGAGCTGGGGGCACCCCTCCCCACACCCCCACAAATGAGCAGCTGAGCAGCAGGGCCATCAGGGCTGACGAGAGGGACGCCCCCCGAGGGGAGCAGACGGGAGCTGGGATGGGCCTGAGGGGACCAGCACAGCCGGCAGGAAAGGCGCTCTGCTCTTTGTGGACTTGCTGGGGAATTCTCCGCATTTACCTGCTTCTGGAAAAGGTTACAGCCTTCTCCCTCCATCATTATTTCCTTTGTTAGTTTCATTTCTTTATTCAGATTGTGGGATTCAGATCATATTTCAGCCACTTAAATTAATGATCACCATCATTAACCTAGTTGATTTACAAAAAGATTGTAATATTAAAAAGCATTCAATATATTTTACATTAAACAAACTGAATGAGGCTATTTTCTGAGTCTTTCAGAAATAATCTGAAAACTATGTTTTATTTAAAATATATTTTATATATCTATTTATCTAAATCTGAAATATTTAAAATGACATTAATTTATGAGAACATATATATTATTTCAAATAAATATACTCATAGAAGTAAATATAAAATTATAATCCTGGATTGTGCATGAAATTAATGTTTTTCAAAGATATTGCTTTACTGAAAATAAAACCTGTAATAATTTTCTCAGTTCCACTTTGAGGAAAAGGGAATTTATCTGAAAGAAAGCTGTCCCATCGCTGCATTGCTGACGGCTGTGGGTGCTGAGCAGCTAAAGGGAGGGGTCCCAATGGGAGACAGGTGCCTGCGGGCATGGCATTGTTTGCCCTCCGTAGGTAAGTGAGGAACCTCCGAGCTACAGTCTCAGGAGCTATTAGTGTCGTTAAGTCACGTGGTTCCTCTGTCCAGCTATTTCAGTGGCTGAAAGAATTTTGAAATGCATTCATTTATGATTTTGTCCCTTAACACTCAAGTAAATAAATCTCAACATTGGTCAGTTTCTGAACAATTAAGACTTTTACGTATGAGGGTTTTACATGTATGACATATTTATGTCTAGTGCCAGTTTTTTAAAAGATACATCATTAAGAATAACACAATTTCCTTTAACAAGATGTCCTCATTTTACAACTAATACAGAAACTGTCATCTGAAAGATGAGAGGGTCTCAGGAATTATTAAAAATAAAGTTTTTGTAGTGAATGAAAAGATAATTTAACTGAAAAGGCTCAGTTGTGGAATTTTCCTCTTCTATTTTGAATATTTAAATCCTTTTTAAAAGGTTTAAGAGAAAGATAAATAAATCTTTTCAGAAACCCAGCCTTTACTGTGGAGGGGACACAAGGTGCTATAAAGTGAGGTGGAGCATTTTCAGGTAATTCCGATTTTCAGACATATTTATATTGATTGAATGAAACAATCATACAGACTGTTTTGATTATAACTTCAATTTGGCATATTTATAATTAACTCTCAAATTAGAGAGAGCTTCCTTAATACTGCCCTTGGTTCAATTACTTGCCTTTGTACAGTGAATGGGAGGGAGGGAGTGGAGAAGGGTGGGGACTGGAGGATGGGAGGGTGGGAGTGGAGAAGGGTGGGGGATAGTGACTTGTGTTCAGTCCATAATGTCTAACAAGCAAGGCTCTGCTAAGAGCTTGTTGAGATGTGACATTTGCCAGAGCTGCAGTGACGTCATTGCCTGTCCACAGAGAGCACAGCCCGCTGGGAGCTGTGGATGCCCTGAAACGACATGAAATAGATCAAATGCTGGAAGGAGGAACTTCCCCAGTGAAGACAGAAGATGCACTCTGGTCTCTTCTCGCTGCTTAAAATAAAATAAAAGTGAAAGAAGAAAAATAAATAGAGGAAATAACTATGAAACAAACAAGCAAAAGAAAATAAGATTTGATTATCTTGAAAATTTTCAGCCTAAATGACTTAACAATTAAGAGATTTGCTGCCAGAAGCATGCCTTTGAGAGATAGGTGAGACGTGAGTATACAGCCTCTGTCAGCCTCAGAAGGATCAGAACACCACAGTATTCAGTAACACAGACTGCTCTTGGAAGAGACTGAGGGTGTGAATCCCATCTTCTCAATGAAATGAAGGAGGATCCAGTGGCTTACAGGCATCGTCTCTCAGCAGTCTCAGGAAAAACCAAGCAGAGAATGTTGTCTGGGAAAGATCTGCAGGCCAGCCTCTCGGCGAGCGGAGGGAATGCCTGTCCTGTGCACAGGAGACCCACAGCGTCCTTGATGATGTGACAGCAGAAACAAGGCTAGACTAGAGCGAGCAAACACTGGTTTTTACAGAGAGAGGGGCATCTGAACCAGAGTTCTACAAAAGGAGACAAGATGATGGATAATTAACTCAAAATGCATGGCATCTTTCATGATAAGCGACAGTGGATCAGCAGGTGGAACTGTGAACCCAAAAGGCAGAGCCACAGCCAAATAAAATCATCCCAGGCCTTGTGCCAGTGAAAGTTGTATAATGTATTTTGGAATTGCTTGGGAGTGTAACTTCTCTTTTCTTTCCGTTTCTCCTGGTTAGAACGAGGGTGCCTGTAAATGTTACCGTCTGCAGGCATCATTGCTGAGCTACAGATAACGTGTCTTTTTCATTTCACAGGCCCACAGATGAAGAGTAATTGTGCCCTGATTATAACCAGAGCCTCATTTAGGACTCTGGAGCACATAAGATTAGGTGAGATTTGGGACCTTGCGTTGAGGATGCAATGGGTTGGGAGTTTAGGTGATGTGGGGGTGAGGTAAGTGTATTTGGGGTGGGTGGGCAGAATAATGGCACCCCCAAATATGCCCTTGCCCTAACCCTGGTTTCTGGGCATGTTTTCCACGTGGGAAAGGAGACCTTGTGAATGTGGTGAAGGTCAGGACCATGAGGATCAGGAGGTTTTCCTGGGTTCCAGTGTGGGCCAACCTATCACATGGGTTCTTAAAGATGAAGAACCTTTGCCAAAGTGAGAGTAAAGAGTGTGCATTTTCTGAGATTAGGGCTTTGTTCATGGAGTGGAGGGAGGTCTCTGTGAGCGATGGGCAGCCCTCAATACAGTCAACAGGACACAGAGCTTCCCACCTCTCCCCAGCTGGTGGGAATGAGTCCTACCAGCACCCCGACTGATCAAGAACACAGCCCCCGAGCCTCCACGAAGAAGGACAGCCACAGTCCCTCAGGCTGAGCCTCCCCTCCCCCCAAAAGCAGCCTCAGGTCTCCTCTCTGGAGCTATTAGAGGACAGTTTGTGCTCCTCACGCCACTGCCATGTGGTCATTTGATGCACAAATGAATACGGACTCATGAAACAGGCAATTAGCATCGTCTTCCTTGCCGAGCCTGGCTCCCCAGCTGGAACTGGGGTGCTGAGAAATGGGGCAGAAACTGGGAGACAGCTGCTGCTGCTGCTGCTGTGACACACAGAGTGGGATACGCTCCTGCAGCGCATCGCGTAGGGGTGTTGTCATGCAGAAGGTGGAAGAGTATAATATTTAAGAAATGTGGTAAACACTTCAAGTGCGTTGGTCTATTTGGCTCAGACACCTAAAGCATGTGTCTGTAGTGATGGCATGGTGCGGGTGAACTTCACCAAGGCTCCGAGTCAGCAGAGCACTCCGGAGGAACCAGGGGCCAGTGTGACCTGGGATGAGGCGGTGGGCAGAGCTGCAGACAAGCTCTGAGGAGGCTTTGCTCCTGCTGACCGGGAAATGGGAGAGAGGGGTTTCAGGACACATTTCTCAAGAATCAAATTCAGCAGAGATGTAAAGCAGACAGAAAGCAAACAGCAGCCAGTGGCTTTAGCAATCAGAAGGTCATGTCAGCCTTAGCAAGAGCAGCTCCCTGGAGGAGGACCCCAGAGCCACGCCTGGCCAGCTGAGGCGCTGAGGCGCTGAGACAGCGGTCCCACGACACGTGCGGCTGAGAGGTGGACACAGCGCCGGCGGTGTGGGCGGAGGCAGCCTTCTTACTGAACACGGGCTGGCAAGAAGGGACCTGACCGGAAGGGAGAGTCTGACTATGACGAGAGAGGGAAACGTGAAAAAAGAGATCACGAGGCAGGGACTGTGACCCAGGGGACACGCTAAGCAGAGGAGGGCTCCTTCCCACCAGATCAGAGAGATACAAGAGGAAGAGTCAGCTGCATTGCTGGGGCAAGGGGCGGAGAGCAGGGGTCAAGGCCAGCCCCACCTGAGAGCCTCTACATCTGCTGTGAGGGCATGCTCATCCGGAGGAGGGGGAGCAGGGGGTCAGGGCCACAGGAAGCTGGGCCCAGTGCGTATGGAAGCAATGACAGCGGCTCCTGCCTGCAAGGAATGAAAGACCCATGATCATGTGGGTGTTGGGCATGTGAGTGAGCAGGGAGGTGGTTTCAGCCGTTCCACCTACAACATCGAGCTGAGGGAAGCCAGCTGGGAGCTAATACAGACCAACAGAGGGAGGGGCCAAGATGGCGCATCCGGGAGTGTTCCCTTGTTATAAAATGAACAGCTCCAGAGTCCATGGGCTCTCGCAGGGTCACACGGCAGGCAATCATCCACCTCATGTGGCTCCTGCTCGCGCTGAGGAGCCCGGGTGCAGAGTGCGGGGTGCGGGGCCGAGAGCTTGCCGTCCTGGAGCCCAGCCCTGTGTGTCACCGTTAAAGAGGTGACATATTTAACAGTGGCAACAGCATCATTAACCGGCTTCCATTCCCTTGTCTGTAAAACAGCTATGAAAAGTGTATGTAGTAATCCATACATCACAATTAGTATTTTTGAGGATGAGCTGGTGAAATAGGATTAAGAGATCCTCAGAGTGGAATCAATCTCACAGGTGAGGGATGCTGGCAGCGGTGCTGGGCTCTCAGCCCTGACAGCGGCTGGAAGGAGGAGAGGACCTCGCCACCAGAGGGTGCTGGCCTGGGGATGCTCTCTGGTGAAGAACGGATGGCACTCCCCCCAGCTGGGGTCAGTGCCCTGGGCGGCGATGCTGACATGCGTGGTGTGAAGCATGAGTGGTCAGAGAAGAAGCAATGGGAGCAGACGGTCCTGGACAAGCCGCTCTCGGCTAACTGGACTCCTTCCTGCCCCTGGGTTTTGGTCAGTGTCCAAGTCACAATAGAAGTCACAGTGTTAGCATTAGCATTTTACGAGTCTTCTCTTAGCTCTCTAAATGGTTGTTACACTTTTATGTTCATAATTTGTACATATTTGTAGAGAAAGGTAACTATTAATGATCATCCCACTATTGTCTCACTTCTGTGATGTTACATGTCAAAGCTTCTAATGTTGGTTATCCCCCTTTCCCACATGGAAAAAGGCTTAAGAAGGAAAGAGAACAGGTCTCCTCCAGAACATTTGTTTCTCCCTGATAAAAGTTTGGCCAACATGTTAATCTTAAGCAGCAGAGATAGTTTGCCAAATGTAAGGTTCAAGATGTACTGTTACATAAAGAGGCAAGGAACGGATTCAGATTTGACCTGTCCATAATGCACTTGGTCCTCTTTTGCAGAACTCGGTTCACTAAGCCTCCTCCTACACAAAAGCCCACGAGGGGGATGACCAACTGGCTCACGGAGCCCAGCACTGAGGTCAGCCGCTGGCGGCGGCTCACAGTCAAGTGCTTTCTGCTAATGGACCATCAGGACAGACCCGGAAACCTAAACGCTCGCAACTTAGTCATCACTGCTGTTTCCCAGAACCAGCTCCACCAAAGTCCACAGCAGTGGCTTCCGGTCTTTACTCTTCTCCTCCTAACCCATCTCATTGCTGTACAGGAGATGCTGGGAGCCGACGGGATCGGCCAAGCTTACCTGCTACTCTAACACAACATCAGCCTGTTCCCGACATCTGAATCTAAGAACTGAAGTTTGTGAAAAAATATAGCTTCCAACAAAAAAGTAGAAATTTCAGTTTTCACCTCTGGCTAGTTTCATGGCTTTCTGTGCGGAGAAATAAAACAAACAGGCTGTGTGCTATTTCAGTAACCATATTTTAAAAATAATTCATGCTTTCTCCCCAAATTACTACATCCTCATAAAACCACTTACTAGAAAGTACTCTGCTGACTCCCCACCTCTGTCATAAAGCTTTTCTTTTCTTTTCTTTTCTTTTCTTTTCTTTTTAAAAAAGATATATTTTGTTGATTTTTTACAGAGAGGAAGAGAGAGGGATAGAGAGTTAGAAATATCAATGAGAGAGAATCATCGATCAGCTGCCTCCTGCACACTCCCTACTGGAGATGTGCCCGCAACCAAGGTACATGCCCTTGACCGGAATTGAACCTGGGACCTTCCAGTCTGCAGGCCGATGCTCTATCCACTGAGCCAAACCGGTTTTGGCAAGAGCTTTGCTTTTCTAAACATCATGTCCGAAGCCAAGTAACTAAAAAGGAAAGTGAGGCCTCATGGTTCTCACCTTCCTCAGGAATGCGTGCTGAGCAGGCAGCTCGCACCGGGTCCGCACAGGGACCTGAAGAAACGGGAGAAAACTGGGGCAAGCACTGATTTTGAATTGGAAATATCATATGTATCCCCTTGTTTTGAACTCAAGTCTTAAAACTGGAGAAATAACAACAGAAACCTTCTGTGTTCTCTGAGACTCTGCCAGACTCTGACGGGTAAATACTTTACAGGCAGCAGTTCCTCATCGCCCTGTTCTCCTCACGGGCTCCTGAGAGGTCAGCGAGGTCTCTGCCTCATGTAACTAATTCTTGTTTAAAAAAATGACGCTACTGCCGGGACCGGTTTGGCTCAGTGGATAGAGTGTCGGCCTGCAGACTGAAAGGTCCCGGGTTTGATTCCGGTCAAGGGCATGTACCTTGGTTGCGGGCACATCTCCGGAAGGGGGTGTGCAAGAGGCAGCTGGTCGATTATTCTCTCTCATCATTGATGTTTCTTTTTTCTTTTTTTAAAAAATATATATTTTAAAAATATATTTTATTGATTTTGTACAGAGAGGAAGGGAGAGAGATAGAGAGTTAGAAACATCGATGAGAGAGTGTCATCGATCAGCTGCCTCTTGCACACCCCCTACTGGGGATATGCCCGCAACCAAGGTACATGCCCTCGACCGGAATCGAACCCGGGACCCTTCAGTCCCCAAGCCGACGCTCTATTCACTGAGCCAAACCGGCCTCGGTTCATCATTGATGTTTCTATCTCTCTCTCTCTCCCTTCCTCTCTGAAATCAATAAAAATATATTTAAAAAAATAAAAATAAAAATAAAAATGACACTCCTCTTCTTATAGCACTTGCATTTTTGCAAAGCCATATTTTTCTATTATTATCATGAGTTATTGTGAGCTGACAAACTAATCATGGTAAAATGTCAGCTTTTGGATGAAAACCTATGCAAATCTCAGTGATAAGACCTCAGTGTCTTACACTAATAGTGTGCCATTTGGTACCATCTTGCCATTCAGAAACCATGGATCCAGTGTTATATCTCAAATCAGAACGGTTGATTTTATCATAGACTGTGAAATAGCAATAAAGTTTAGAGATGCTAATGCAATTTCACTCACTGTGATATATTTAAAAAATGAAAAGGGATAGATGCCTTAGAAAACTTCCGAGGCTGAAGTGAGTCACTTCAGAACCTCCGCAGAGTGAGGGAGTAATCCAGACCCAGCTAGGACAGGAAGGTGGAGCTAAGTCTGCACCGCACCCATGACAACCTGAGCACAGAAGTCTCAGAAGCAATCAAAGAAAGTAGAGCCTGAACAGTTGGGTGGCAAGTCCTTAAATATTCTTCAGGTCTGGGAATAGTGAATGAATAAACAGAAAAAAAAAAGTGTATAGCGGGTTTTATTCAGGCTCCTTCAAGTATCATGGACAGTAGAAAATAAGAAGTTTTATGTACACAAAAATATATGTACAGAGAAGGTCCTCAAAATAAAAAGAGGGGAAAAATCACACTATTACAACAACAAAAAAGAAACAACACAAATGTAAACAGCAAGGGAGAAAAATCTTAACAAATGAACTAGAAAACAGACAGGAAACAGTGAAAAAATCACAATAGCACTTCCCTATAATAATTACTTTAAGTGTAAATGGGTTAAAACCCCAATAAAAACCACTGAGCAGAATCATTACTGCAAGAAGGACCGCTATATGCTGTGTCCACGGAGACTCTCTGTGGAGTCAGTGACACAGGCAGAGGCCAGCGGCTTTGCTCAGACACAACAGCCTGGGTAAAAACTGCGACATGGGGCAAAGAATAAAATTGGATAAAGATTAAAAGATCAATTCATAAGGAATAAATAACAATTATAAACATATAGACCCAACATCAGAGCACCTAGACATATACAGCAATTACTGACAGAACTAGAAGTAGGAAAAAAACAGCAATACAATAATGATAGGAAACTTCAATGACCCACTTTCAAACATGGATGGAACATATAGAGTGAAAATCAATAAGGAACCAGGACCTAAATAATACAATAGACAAAATGAATATAACAAACATATATAAATTATTTCACCCAACAACAAAATATATATTTTTCACAACCACACATAGAACATTCTTCAGAACAGTTAAAAAGTTAGGTCACAAAAAAAGTCTTAAGAAATTTAAGAGAATTGGGATCACACCAAATACTTTTTTCTATCACAATGCTCTGAGACTAGAAATCTAGAACAGAGTGAAAATTAGAAAATACACAAAGATGTGAAAATTGAACTTCTAGACAAAAGATGGGTCAAATGAAAATGAATACACAACATACCAAAAATTATGGGATGCAGCAAAAACAGTACCAAGAGGGAAATTTATAGTAATAAATGTCAGTATTAAAATAAAGAGAGATCCCAAATAAATAATATCATTTTACTAATACATATTAAAGAACTGAAAAAAGCACACCCACATATACAAAATAAGTTGAAAGTTATCAGAAGAAAGGAATAATAAAAATAGAGCAGGAATAAATGAAATGGTGGTGGGGGGGAGGTAAGGGCAGAGGTTGGGGCAGGAACTGGGTGGAAGGGAGCTATGGGAGGGGAAAGAAGAAACAATTGTAATAATCTGAGCAATAAAGATTTATTTTTTTTAATAAAAGGAATAAATGAAATAGAGACCAGGAAAAGATTAAGGAGAAAACCACCAATAAAACCAAGGCTTGCTTGTTTTGAAAAGGTAAGCAAATTGACAAACATTTAGCTGGACTAAGAAAAAGAGGGAGACAACTAAATAATATCAGAAATAAAAGACCCGGCATTGCAGCTGATGCCACAGGAGTAAGCAGCATTACACGAGGCCGTTAGGAAAATTGCACACCAACAACGTGGGGCCAACACTCAACCCAGCACACACCCGCTTTCGGCTCACAGAGACGCTGCTCCTGCTCCTGCTGCTGGAACTTCGTCCCCAAGACTGGTAGGAGCTCATTCCTCCGCCTGGTGCAGGTCAACGTGAGACAGAAGAAGTTAGGCAGATGGGGCGGGACCAGGGGGGAGTGAGACCAGGAACCCAGCTGGGCGGAGCTGAGACACCCTGACTGGGAGGGAAGGGGGTGCGTGCCGGAGGCCTGAACTTTGAAATATATGGTATTGCTAAGACAACAGGGTGCAGATAACCACCCTAAGGCATCCAGTCCAATCGCGAGGAAGTTGCTAAGGCAGAATTCTTTGAAAAGACCAATCAGGAGCTACTAAGGCTGCCTCCACTCCTAAATTAAAAGGTGTACACTTCCTTTCTCTCTCTCCTCCCCAGGATGCAATGGACAGCCGGTCCCTGCACCGTGGCTTACGGCCGTGTGGCCCCACACGGACTAACAGGCTCTGATGAGCTGGACACGAGCTGCTCGGACTGTCACAGGAAAGGGGCTCTGGACTGCTGCTCCCGGCCCAGCCACACCTTCCCCAGGACTGGCTTCTCCTGAAAACGTTCGTTCCTTAATCATTTTTGTCCGGGACTTCATTCTGTCATTTCACCAGACAGGCACTCAGGTATCAACACCTCATTTTGGTTTCAAGCTCCCACATCACCTCCCCTGGAGAAGGTCCCACAATATCCTACTTAGTGCAACATCCTCCCAGCCCAGTGACCGAGGAACACACCCCACCCCACTACCCCACCCCACCCCACCCCTCCACACCACCCCACGACCCCACTCCTCCCACCCCACTCCACTCACCACACCAGGTGTGGTTTTCCTGCCCAGCACTGATTCTCATGGGACGTATTATACTTTAATTTTTGTCTTTATTCACAGAAATATAAGTTCTACGGGGCAGGGATTATTATCTGCCGTTCAACATTTCATTCTAGCACCTAGAAAAGGGACTAGACTGCACGTAGGTGCTGTTTGATAATTAAATGTTATGAATTAAGAAATAGGAGCATTGGAAACCTGTTGTCAGATCAAGATGCTGATCTTCACGGAACTGGGTTTTTCCTGCCGTTGTCGGGAAGTGACGTGCGGCTGTGGGGATGGCTCGGTTATAACGAATGTGCTGGATTTGTAAGGTGCATAGCCCGGAAAGCATGACTCAGTGAAAGCCAGAATCCCAGGGAATCATCCTACGAGGGCTGAGTCACTCCTGCTGAATCAGAAATCAGTGACGGGAGGAGAGAGATGCGTCTGTGCTGGAAGCTGAGACCGGGCACAGCCTGGAGTAAGAGGTGGAGCCGTGCCAAGGCGGGTGCGGCTGGTGAACGGGATGCCAGGCCGTGCCTGTGGGCAGCCTGCAGTGCCCGCAGCGCCGTGGCCAGGCAGGAGGCTGGAGCCCTGCGTGGCAGGAAGGAGACAGGCCAAGTGCTTTGAGGTGCAGCGGGAGGTGAAGGTCAGGAGCAAACACAAACCCTCTCACCAGCGCCCAAGCCCGGGACGCGCCTGCTGCCCGCCCTCCCAGTCCCCGCGGCGGCGCCGGGGCGGGGCTCAGTGGAAGCTACCACTGGTCCAGGCCTCACCGCTCACAGGGTCAGGACGCTGAGCCTTGGAGCCCAGGCCACGCAGGCAAGGGCTGAGCTCAGGGCCGGACAGCCTTATCCCACCACTTAACAGGCGGTCCTGCCTTCGGCTCCTCGCATTGACGTGACGGTGGACCTGGTGCCCACGGGACAGGCGACTCCCGGGCCTGTGCAGGAGGGAGAGTCCAGATCCCGCTCCGAGGCTGCAGGCTCTTGCGTTAGCTCCTTTAGGGCGCCCCTGGGCCGCAGGGAGGAGCCAGCAGTGTGGGCGCAGAGCTGCTGTCGTTGGTTCTCAGTGGGGCCTCAGGAAGGACAGGCAGCTGGCACTGTGTTCCCGAACACTGTTCAACTGATCATGCATCTCTCACACGCACATGCGCACACACTGAAATGCACACACACACCGAGTGCAGGCCCACACTTGAATGTCGCAGCAAAGACAGTCTGCGGCCGACCTGTCAGAGCAGAGACGAAGGGCTGGATTGGATGGCACACAGTCCTCATCACTGTGCCTGGGCACAGCCAGCGGGGACAGAGGGGACCAGACCCCAGCTGGGGTTTCCTCCCAAAGGTGCAGGAACCAGAGGTTCAACGAACTTCCTGCAGAGCAGCGCCAATTCTATGTAGAGCAGCGCCGTGCTTCTGAAAGGCATTAAATCCTAATAATGCAATCAGGATAATTAACAGAAATTGTAAGTGACATAAAACCTCGTTGTGACAAATAGTATCGTCATGTCTGCTTTCAAACGATAAGGTCTTTTTTAATTGAAAGCCATAGCACCTCACCTCGTGCAAAGCGCTCTGTCCGAGAGGCTCGCGCCCAGGCGGGTGACGGCGTGGGGTTGCCCGTTTCCAGCCGCCCTTGGACCACACGGGTTGGAACCGAACAGCCATCGTATTGGCGCTTTCTCAACCAACTCTGTGAGCGAACTCCTCTTGCTTGAAGGTGATCCCCTGTGCTCCTCCAGTGCTCCGGAGCTTGTGAAGGGGTGATCTTATTTTACCCTCCTCCTCTGGGCGCTTGGACTGTCGGGCCCAGCATCTCAGGAACCGGTGCTGGCCCGGCCGGCGGCGGGCAGGTCCCAGGCGGGTCCGCAGTGGCCACAGTGGCCGGGCTGGTGCCGAGGCTGCCCCTGAGCCAGCGGAGGTTTGGGTCTTCCCAGGACAGTGCTCAGCCGTGGCTTTGAGTATCGTTTATGACTAAGATTCCAGGTCCCTGCAGATTGGACCACTCAGCACCGTGGTCCCTTCCCGCGCTGTGTAAACCACAGCTGAGCATAGCACTCAGAGCGGCTCTCACAGGACACAGCTCGCTGCCCTCCACTGAGACAGGTGCTGCTGAAAACAAACGCATGTGTGTTCCTAAACCAATACCATCATCTATCAGACACTCAGTCCAATGATATGAAATGTAAGTGTGCCGTGGTGTAAGTGGAAGAATAAAGGCTGTTCACAGAGTAATTCTTTCTTTCCCATCCTCGAACTTCTGTTTGCTCAGCCGAGACAATGCTGCATGCACAGGTCCCTGCGGGGCGGGGGGAGAAGGGGAGGTGGGGGGACTGGCTGAGGGTGCTGGTGGCAGGGCGACGCTGTGATCCCCTCCACTGCCATCCTGCACCAGGTCCCGCTCTGTGTTCACATCGGGCCCGTGGCTCCTTCATGTGGTCATTCCCCTGGTTTCTCCCATCCCCCAGCCCCTCAGCCCCGCACCCCTGAGCCTTCCTGGTAAGATCGGGAGGAGGACTATTGCCACAAGTAGCCCAGGTCCACGCACCCACATCAGGGGTCTCACCACTCTTCACCATTGAACTGCCTCCCTGGTCTCCTCCCGGTCCCAGGCCCTCCATCTCAGTGGCGATGAGAACACTCCTCCATTAGCTAGTGCCCCCCCAACCCCTGGGATTCTTTCTCCAACTTCTTTCCTCCCTCACGTCACCCTGGGAAACCCCACCTGCTATGCCAACCACAGACCAGTGAGTTCAAAGTCCATGTCTATCCTCTCACCCCCAGAATCCCAAAGGTGACTGGATTTGATCATGTTGTTAATGCTCACAGCAAAGACACAAAGGCGGCTTTTCAATATTAACTTAGACCATTAGGATATCATATTGTCTATGTTTGAGAAGTTAGCAGTCAGATATGCAGGGAGAAGAAGTTAAAAGTAGACACAAGGAGAAAACGTGAAGCACCATGAGTTACCAGGTGACACCCACAAGGCTGCAGCCAGTTCTTAGACTCTCCTAAGCTCCCTGCAGCTTTCGGAAGTTTCTGTAATGACATCGCTATTTCAAAGGCTGGTTTAATATCAGTTTGTTTATTGAATAACATGCAACATTAGCATAAGAGCAGGACATTTATAAAGAATGGGTTTAAGAATGACGATTAAGCTTAAGAACCCCCACGCTCTAACCACTGAGGCACCAGCCAGGGCTCAGTTTCTTTTGTCAGCATATGTCAGCATTTTAAAGCAATTTTTTTTTTTTACAATATTTACATATTCTATCTCTCTACCACTTCCCAGAGATATGACCTTGATCTATCTCTCAGCCTTTTTCTACCTGTTATCTCATTGGTAAAGTGAGGATAATAATGTCACCTGTGTCATATGGTCATGCTGAATAGCAAATGAATTATTTGCTACACAAATTATTTCCAGCCTAATTATTACCATTATTATACCTTAGCAGATGCACCAACTACACTTTGTAATCTGTTGTCGGCCATAGAAACATGGGTTTATTTCATAGAGACGTGCTGAACACAAAGAGCTGAAATAAATGAGTAACCATTAACAGACAATAACAGAACATTTTAATAAAAATTAATATTTTGTCTTGAACAGTAACTTACCAGACACTGAATAACTGCACAAATTAATAAGCATAACACAAATAAACATATTTTTCTTGTTTTCCAAAAGCAAAATATTTTCCATTGTGCACATCAAACCATCAGCTGCTGACATATTCGCTGCTGGTGTTAGTGGAAAGAAATGGTGCACCTTTGTGTAAGGCGTGAAAGGGAAATGAATGCAACACAATTACAGTAATCAGTCATCAGCGAATGTTGTATTCCTTGTTAATAACTAGAGGCCAGTGCATGAATTAGTGCACAGGCTAGGTCCATTGGCCTGGCCTGTGATCAAGGCCTATGTTGGGGAGGTGGCGGGAGGCTGGGAGGTTGGCTGACCAGAGGAGGGGCCTTGGGAGTTTGACTGTGGAGTGCACCTACCACCAGGGGGCAGCTTCTGCATTGTCTGCCCCTGGTGGTCAGTGTGCATCATAGTAACTGGTTGACCAGTTGTTTAGGTTGTTCAGTCTTAACAGTCACTTAGACTTTTATATATACAGATTATATATAATAGGATATTGTAAAAATCAAGTTACAAAAATTTTATTAAAACATTTCTTGCATACCGTTATATTGGCTGGGCTGCAAAGAGAGTCATCGTGGGCTGCATGCGGCCTGTGAATGCTTGATCTATGCTGTCCCCTGCATCCTGCTGCTTCCAGGCTCAGTGGTTAAGGATAAGGCTACTGAAAATATGCAGGTGCAGTTTTTGGATGTAAGCTGTCCACTCAGGTATGTAAATTCCTGAGCTCTGTGGTAAAACTTGCTGGAAAACAAATCAGTTTCACAAAAAAAAGAGATGTTGACAGAAGCCAGGAAGGCTGGTTAACCTTAATTGCTCTAATCACTCACTCTTTAGGTGAGACATTGTTAGCTGAAGCAGCCTCCACCTTGTTTGTGCCATGTAAGTTTCTGTTATTTCCTGCCTAAGAGCTACATTCTGTTTATGTTGCCTAAGATGTTTTCCCCAGAGCCTCAATAAAAGGGATGGCAGGGCCAGAGCAGGAGTAGTTCTCCCACTAGAGTTGGACTACTGCCTGGTCCCTCATATCGCCAAGTTGAATTTCTTCAAGTCTCTTCATTTGTGTGCAGCCCTTCTCCAGAACCCGAACCCTGAAATGGAACTCTTTCCACGTGGGTCGTGAAAGAGATTCCTACAAAACTGTATCTTCTTTATGAGAAATGGCCAGGCTGCCTCCAGAGCAGCGACCAGTGTGACTCTGCCCGTGAGGTCCTGGCCCAGCCTCTGGGCCTGCTTGGGGCAGCTGAGCCTGAGTGCAGCGTCCTGACAGGTCTGCTCACACCTGTAACTGCCTGTGACGGAGACACTGAGCTTGCACAGTGCTCTTGGCCACCTGCACAGCCTGAGGGTAAGGTTTCTCCTCCATCTTTTGCCTGTTTTCTAGTCAGGCTGTTTGCTCACTTTGGGGGTGAGGAATAAATGAGGGTACAAAGGAAAAAACAGAAGGAAAGCTGCTATTAAAATTAGGATTTGAATGCATCAAGAAGAACTAAAAATGAATTTTACTATTTGCGAAATTATGCCTTTTGGCTTAATACTTGAATATGCATAATCCTGGGAGGGAAAGATGAAATGAGGCGTGGGAGATAAGGAAGCCAGACTCCAGCCGGGAGGTGACAACAATTAATTGCTCAGCATTAAGCCCATTAATTTTATCCCCCCCGTAAATCAAATTAAATCTGGAGTTCAGGGAATTTTGTTTGGGGTGGGGTTCTTATTCCACGTCTATGTGATCTTGTGGCTTGAATAGAGTTTGTGATGGCTGGGAGTTCACAAATAATTCCCAGGCCTCTGTGCACTGCGTTTGGGTCCAGCCAATGGAATTGCATAACTTTATGAACAGGATGAGATGAAAAGTACTGGCTCATTATAATGAACAACAGTTTCTCTTAACATGCCAACAAGGAACGAAGCACATGCTGTGAGAGGTGGTCCATTCCAGTTGCCCTAACTTGTACTAGGAACTCGTTCTCTGAGCACCACACTCCTAATTCCTCAGCCCGACGTGGTCACAATAAACGTGTGTTCACGTGTGGGAGGGAAGTAGCCATTTCCACTGGTGATAAATATTGTGAAGCAGTTATCTTGGAGCAGATCTCCATCATGTTCGTAAGTTTGGGATGCTGCTATGAAATGGAATGAAGCACGGATTTTGTGCTTTGAAAAGAACACGTGGAAAGCTTATGGGAGCTTCCCCGGTTCTCCTGTCTGACCATTAACACCACCTGAGCCAGGTGAACAGCGGCGTGACCATGTGCACTGGCCCCTGTGCACAGGAGCCTCCCAGGAGCGTGCTGAGGGGGGAGTAGGGGGGTGTGGGACTCTGGGAGCTGAGGGTGAGGCCAGGGGCCGGCTGTGTTCTGAGATGAGGAAGCAGGAGTGGCCCTGCCCTGAGGGGGGTCATGAAGAGTTAGGTGTGGTGACAACTCTCATTACCCACAAGGCCCCAGTGTAGTTGTGTTAAGGGGGTGGCCAGGCTTCTCAGGAGCCCACAGGGTCTCGATTGTCTTTGGCTCCAAATAACCCGCACCCACACGGAGAGGGGGGTCTTGGAAGCCGGCTCTGACCCGACCCCCCCGTGCTGTTTCTTTCACCAGGAAGGACTGTTGCGAAAGCAGGTGTCAACCCGGAAGCTCCTCTTCACGAAGCTTTTCTCCGCATCATGTGGACCGTGCTGAACACCTACGTCTGAGGTGGGAGACGATTCCTTTTTGTGAGCCTCAAAAAGAAAAAGTCTTCAGAGTGAGACCACTTTTCAGCAGTTCAAAGGCAACCACGCAGTCCTGGCAGTGGTTAGAGCATCGACTCCCAGAACAAGGGGTCTCGGGTTCAAATCTCGGGCACGTACCTGGGTTGCAGGTTCAATCCCAGGCCCTGGTCTGGATGCATGTGGGAGGCAACCAATTGATGTGTCTCTCTCACATCAATGTTTCTCTCCTTTATCTCCCTCTCCCTCCTTCCACTCTTTCCACTCTTTTAAAGAAGTGAAAAATTACCCTCCTGTGAGGATACAACAGAAAAGTAACCACGCAGGCGGGCTGTGCACCGTGTGCACTCTGACTGGCCTGCAGACCAAATGCTGACATTCAGGTGCCTCCAGTCAGCGCGGGCAGGGCGAGCAGGCATGCCTGTGGGGCTGCAGGGGCAAACCAAGGAAGACCCCCCCCTCCCACTCCCTAGGGCTCTCTCAGAACTCTGCCCTGAAGGGAAGGCCTCCAAAGAGCTTCCCTGAGCCGGCACCAGCAGCCCACGCACTCCCCAGCCTCACAGGCACTGGCCACGCCAGAAATAAAGGGGACCGAGCGAGGGGGGGAGGGCATCAGAAAGGAAGACTAAAGGGAACATGCTATCTCCTGCTGCGGACAAACATTTCTGAAATGTGATTCAATAATGATGATTTTACTTTCAATAGCCAGCTCTCCGTTTTTCTACTGATAATTATGCTAATTTTATAAGTAAGACAGCCCCTAGGGTTTTCATAGCAAGAAACTTAAATTAAATATTTTATATAAGCATTGCCAAATCCAGTTGGAGAATTGTGGCAACATGCCAAGTCCCTGGCTAGTCAGGGCCGGTGGGAGCACAGAGAGCTTGTTATCAGAACACCAAAAGGACCAAGACTGCACTGGGCATGAGCCTGACAGGACATTCTGAGCCTGGGCCAAGGTACCAGGTACAGGGCGCATGGTTCACTGTGCCCTCTGGAGCCCGGGTGATGGGCATGCCTGTGGCATGAGCCTTCTTCGTCTACCTGGTGTGAACAGAGGTACTGGCCAGTGATGGGCTGGAGTTGGCTGGAGTGAGGAGAAGCCTGCTGGAGAGAGCAGTGGGCCGGAGAGAGGAGAAGCTGCTGGGTGGTGGTCTGGGGCAGCGAGTGGCTGAACAACGCCCTGGAACATCGCACTGGAACATCCCACTGGAACACCGCACTGGAACACCACCGCACTGGAAGAGCCAGAGACAGGAGGTATCGCCACAGAATTCATTCAATGTCTAGCAATGATCCCAACAGCAGCAATGATAACTCTTAGCCATGACGCGGCGCTCCGTGCATGCCAGCAGTTATTTATTCCAAGAGCCTCATAAATGCTTACTTCATCGCAGCAATGTCTGGCAGCAGCTGCTCTGTCTGCTGCGGATGGAGACCCTGGCCCAGGGGGTGCGGCAGGGTGCTCCCCAAGGCCCCACAGCTCACAGGAGCTGCACTGGGGGCGACTGCTGGCCGACCCCTGCTGGGCCTGTATCACCGGCATTGCCCTCTCCTCAGCGCCCGCACCAGGCGGCCAGTGAGGGCAGTGCCATCCACTTGCCACCTCAGCCCCCACACCAGGGAAGTAACCAAAAGTAAGAATGACCAAACCACGAACCACGACAAGGGTCCTTCGTGCTCTGTGCACTTTGAGACAGACTGGACAACAGACACTATGGACGTGGACTTTCTAAGGAAAATCTAGTGACAAAACCGGTAACATTTATATCATCCCCCCACCCTTTGTCCCTCCTACTTGTGACAAGCATGACTTCGGATTCTCTGTTCATAGTTCTATGTATTCCTGGAGAGTATGTAATGTAAAAATTTTTAAACGTATTATTTTAATCACTTCTAAATTTAGAAATGTAAATGTGTACATCACTTTAGCAGTTTTCAGTGTTTAAAAGGGATATTTTTAGGTAACCTTTTGTTGTTATTTGGGGCCATGTTTTCAATTTCTCTTGGACAGATACCTCAGGTGGACTTATTGGGTCACAGAGTCTACATGTCTAACTGTATGAGAGATTGCCAGAGGGTGGCAATATTTAGAATGAGATTGTAAATTTTTACAAATAAGCCAACAAAGACTTTGACTGGGATTACATTGAAATTAATAATGTGGAGAGATTTGACATCTTAATACTATTGACTCATCTAATCAATGAATATGGTATAGTTTTCTATTTATAAGAGATCTTGAATACCTCCAATAATGTTTCATGTTTTCCAGGGTAAGGTTTTGCACAAATAAATAAATAAATTTTATTTATTTATTTACTTATAAATAAACAAAATTTAAAATTTATTTATAAATATTTGGTTTTAAATATTGATGTAGATAGTAATTTTTGAAAGTTATTTCCTAATTGTTAATAGTATAGAAAAATATACTTATTTTTGTATGCTGATCTGGTATACTAATATTAGGATATTATTACTTATCAGTTGTAGTGATTTTTGCAGGGCAGATTCATGGAGATTTTCTCTTTATACAACCATATAATGTATAAGTAAAGTTTTAATTTTTTCTTTCCAAATTTCATGATGCCTCTGGCTTGCCTTTGTGTGGTAGCTAAACCCTCCAGAACAATGTAGAATAAAAATACAGATGTTTTTCACTTGTTTCCAATCATAGAGGGAAAACATGCAATATCTCACCATTAATTATAAAATCACACTCAGATTTGGATATCATAGCTGTGCTGGCCATATAAAATGAATTGAGAAGTCTTTTTTCCATATTTTCTGAAAATGTAAGGTCAGTATAATTTCTTAAATGTTTAATAGAGTTTCTATAAAGTTATGTAGGCTCAGGAATTTTTTGTGAAAATATTTAAGTTGCATTCAATTTTTTTTTAAATCAGGGAGGTTTACTACTATTTTCTATTTCTTGTTCTAAATCACATATTTCAAGTAGTATGGGGGTGAACAAAAGTAGATTTCCATTTGTTCTTATGGAAAAAAATGTATAAGAATAAATAATAACATAAAGATAAACTCTGTTTCATGGTCTCATAACTAGAAACCCACTTTTGTCCCACCCTGTGTATGTTTTTCAGTCCCATGGTTTCTAACTCAGAATTTAGATTAATATCTTCTTTTAATTTTTAGTATGTTTTGCAGCTGATTCTAAGTTCCTGTTTTACGCTTTCACATTTACACTTCTGATATGATCTGTAACACTTTGCTGTGTTGACGGAATGATCTCCATTAAACGCTTGCTGTTGCTTGACATTCTTGTTTGTTTTGGCTTAGGGGCTCATTTCTCCCCTGGCCGTGTCCACTACTCCACTGGGGCTGCAGAGCAGCCAGGGTTGGCCTGACTGAGCCCCAAACAGTCTGGGATGGACACCGGCGTGTCACATGCTCCAATGTGCTTTGCTCCGGGAAGCCACGGTCAGCGCTATGACTGCTCAGAGGAGTCCTGGGCTGAGGGGCCATGCTTTCTGCCAGCCCTGCTGACCCTGCTCTCCCCAAAAGAGGAGATGCAACCCCTGGGACCTGGGGGGCCCCTCGTGAATGAACGCAGAATCACTGTCTCCTCATGGCCTCTTAGAACTGTCCCCCCACTGCACCCAGGGCCCCTGGCCAGAGCGGGGTACTGCCCCCAGGCCTCCCGGCGGGAGCGGGGTGCTGCCCCCGGGCCTCCCGGCAGGAGCGGGGTGCTGCTCCCAGGCCTCCCGGTGGGAGCGGGGTGCTGCCCCCGGGCCTCCCGGCGGGAGCGGGGTGCTGCCCCCGGGCCTCCAGGCAGGAGCGGGGTGCTGCCCCCGGGCCTCCCGGCGGGAGCGGGGTGCTGCCCCCGGGCCTCCAGGCAGGAGCGGGGTGCTGCCCCCGGGCCTCCCGGCGGGAGCGGGGTGCTGCCCCCGGGCCTCCCGGCAGCAGCTGTTGAGAACAGGACAGACGTCCATGCGTCGGCGCCGGGTGTCTCCTGCCTCTGCCCAGGCCTCTGTCCACAAACAAAAGCCAAGGCTGCCCGCCAAGACTTTCTGGATGTTCTATCCTGATTTTCAAGATAAAACATTGGCCAAGGAGCCAGGCTGGGCATGTGTTTTATAAAATGGAGTCTGAGTAGAATTTGGATATGGAACACACAAAGAAACTTCTTGTCCTGGGCTCATGTATGCTTGACCTTACACACTGGAAATATTCAGACACCACTGACCGATGAACACGGATGCAATAAGTGACCTGTTAGGAAAATGGGTTTTGTCAGCAAACACTGCCAGAATAACCTGGCAATGAAAATGGTTTTGTGCAATCTGACAGGCCACTGGCTCTACATCGTCATTTGGGTCCTTTCTGGAGAACATTTCAGAGAGTGCTCCCTCAGAGCTGGAGTGGAAGAGCCATGCTTCTGAAACCTGAGTTGCTCAGAGCAGCTCCAGGGCAGGGCGGAGAGGCCGTGCGGCCTAGCGGGAGCTGCCACCTGAACGGAGAAGAAAGCAGCGAGCGGGCAGCTGTTCTGACCCGATGGGCACCAACGCCACTGCCACCCGGTGCCTGAGGTGTCGGTGTGTCTACATGCACTTGCCGCACAGAGTGTGGGAACCCACCGATCTCGTGCCTTGCAGCTATATCATGCCTTCACACGTGTCCAGCCCTTCCTGCTGGGCCCCAGGAGCAAGCCCTTGGCATCTCTCCTGCAAAGCCCTGGACCTGGAATTCTAGATTTTAATTTAAATTCTTTATTGTTGATTATGCAAGTCAACCCTACAAAGATGGCGGATTAATCTGCATAAGCAGACACCAAGCAACCAGGGGCCGGGTGGGATGCTTGTGTTGTCGCCAGGGCAATGATGCTGGCGTTCCACACTGCCCCAGCTGCTCCATGCCTCTGGACAACATGGGAAGACAGAAAGGCAACTCCAGGCTGGAGCAAAGGCAGAAAGGTAACTTTGGGCCTCGAGCAAAGGCATAAAGACGATCAAGGCCAGAGCAAAGGTGATGCTGGCAGCAAGGAAAAGGAAGGCCTGTTCTTACATGAATCTTCATGCATCAGGCATCTAGTTGTTTAATAGCATGCTATTTTTCCTCCAAGATTTGATATTTTTTATCATTGCTTTTATTGTAGTTAAAATTTCTAATTTTATGCCATTGTGATTTGAGACTTCTATCTTCTTGAATTTGAAGAGACTTTGTCTGTGTCCTAATGTGTGGTCTATCTTTAAAAATGCCTCATGTGCACTTGAGAAGAATGTATATTTTGTAGCTTTGGGGTGAAATGTTCTGAAGATGTTAATTAAGTCCATCTAATCTAGTGAGTCATTTAGGATTGCTGTTTCTTTGCTCATTTTTTTTTGTCTAGAGGATTTCTCCAGTAGTTTCAATAGGGTATTAAGTCCTCTCAATCTCTCCCTTGATATCTTTCCAAAGTTTTTTTTTGTGTATTTGGGTGCTCCTATATTATGTGCATTTTTTTTTTTACCAATTATATCCTCCTGTTGAATTGCTCTCTTTAGTATTATGAATTGTCCCTTTTTATCTCTTGTTATGGCCTTCACTTTGAGGCCAATAAGTATTGCTACCCCATCTTTTTTCTCATTTCCTTTTCCCTAAAAAATATATTTTTTTCTAGTCCTTCACTATCAGTCTATGTGAGTTGGTTGTTCTGAGGTGGGTCTCTTGTAGACAGCAAATATATGGGTCATATTTTCTTATCCATTCAGCTACTCTAGGTCTTTGGAGTATTTAATCCATTTACATTTAAAGTTATTATTGACTAGAGGCCCGGTGCATGAAATTCATGCATAGGGTGGGGGGTGTCCCTCAGCCCAGCCTGCACCCTCTCCAATCTGGAACCCCTCTCACAATCCAGGGCTCCTGACTCCCAACTGCTTGCCTGCCTGCCTTCCTGATTGCCCCTAACCACTTCTACATGCCAGCCTGATCACCCTCACCACTCCCTGCCAGCCTGATTGATGTCTAACTGCTCCCCTGCCAGCCTGTTTGCCCCCAACTTCCCTCCTCTGCAGGTTTGATCACTTCCAACTGCCCTCCCTTGCAGACCTGGTCCCTCTCAACTACCCTCCCCTGCTGGCCATCTTATGGTGGTGCACGGGTGGGGGCTGGCTGGTTTGCCCTGAAGGGTGGGGGTTCCCTTGGGGTGTGGGATGGCCTGGGCAAGGGGCCTGTGGTGGTTTGCAGGCCAGCCATGTCTCATGGCGACCCAAGCAGAAGTCCTGGTATCTGGAATTTATTTACCTTATGCAACTGAAACTTTGTAGCCTGGAGTGGAGTCAAACCTCCTGCTTGCTCCATAGATGCAGCCATTTCTGTTTGGATTTGTTTATCTTCTATAATTGAAACTTTGTATCATTGAGTGGAGGCCTAGGCCAGCAAGGGCAGGTGGAAAGCTAGGCTTCCTCCATTGCTTGGAGCAACCCTAGCCTGTTCTCTCCAGCTCCATGGCTGCTGCCATTTTTCTTGGCATTTATCTTCTATAATTTGTATCCTTGAATAGAGGCGAAGGCTGGCCAGGTTGTGTGGAAAGCTTAGCTTCCTCTATTGCCGGTTTTATCTTGAGTATTATTGTCCCTTTCATGGATGGAGTGTCCTCTCAGGGTGTCTGCTTATGTGGCTTGCTCTCTACCACATTGACCAAACAGCACAAAATATAATTTGATAAGACATGACACAAAATGGAACAAAAAACAAATATATTCATGATACTGATAACCCCAGTATAAGTGATCACTAGAGAAATAAGAATTAGGGGAGAAAAAAACAAGATTAAAAATGATATTAAGAAAAAATGGGCCGAGACCGGTTTGGCTCAATGGATAGAGTGTCAGCTTGGGGACTGAAGGGTCCCAGGTTCAATTCCTGTCAAGGGCATGTGCCTTGATTGCAGGCATGTCCCCGGTGGGGGGTGTGCAAGAGGCAGCTGATCGATGTCTCTCTCTCATCAATGTTTCTAACTTTCTATCCCTCTCTCTTTCTCTCTGTAAAAAATCAATAAAATATATTTTAAAAAATCAGTGGAAAGCTATTAAAAAAAAAAAAAAAGAAAAAATGGTAAGAAAGAAGAGAAAAAGTACAAAAAGGAAGAAAAGAGAATAAACAGATAAACCAAAAAATGCAAACAATGAACACCCAGAAAATAGGGTGGGGGCAGAATCTTTAAAGTCAGAGCTGTTGTACAGAAAGTAATGTAGAACTTTAATGAATATGGGGAGGACCTCGGTTAAGTACAGAGGAGGTAGAAAGTGGATAAGTGGATAAGAAGAAAAGAAAGAGAAAGGGAAAAAATAAAAGATAAAATAAAAATAAGATAAAAAACATTTAAAAATAGAAAGAGAAAATAATGCAAACAACAACAACAACAGAAAATAAAGAGAAATTTTTAAATAAAAAATAGAAATAAAAAAGTGAAGTGTCATTGGTTTCAGCTGAGGGTGCTGGGGGCCAGCTTTGCCCGAGAGGTGTGGCTGCTGCTGTGAGTGAATGTGCGATATAACCCCCTGCACACGGAGTGGAGATGTACATGCATGACCACAAACTCATGAGGAAGGCGTGTAGGGCTGGCAGTGGGCACTGCGGACTCACCTGAGACGCCCAACCAGTGCTCCCCACATGGAGGAAGCGGTCCTGTGGGACTGGACACACTGCAGCCTCCTCACAGAGCCCTGCCTCTGGGTGGGCTCCGGCTGCGCCGCTGACCCCGCTGGACCAGGGGGCTGGGCACACTCACCGCCTGGGCCGCCGTCCCCGCTGGACCAGGGGGCTGGGCACACTCACCGCCTGGGCCACTGCTCCCGCCCACGCCTGGGACTCACCAAGGAGGGGCCAGGCCATGTCTACTGCCTGGTGCACTCCCGCCCATCGGTCAGGCCTGTATTCCCTTCGCTGTTTCCTACTGGTGGTGGCCAAGTCCTCCCCCATACCAGTCCTTTTCATACCAGCCCCTCCCCTATACCAGCCCCTCCCCATACCAGCCCTCCCCCATACCAGCCCCTCCCCATACCAGCCCCTCCCCATACCAGCCCTCCCCCATACCAGCCCTCCCCCAAACCAGCCCCTCCCCCATTCCAGCCATCCCCATACCAGTCCCTCCCCATACCAGCCCCTCCCCCATACTAGCCCCTCCCCATACCAGCCCTCCCCATACCAGCCCTCCCCCATACCAGCCCCTCCCCCATACCAGCCCTCCCCCATACCAGCCCCTCCCCATACCAGCCCCTCCCCATACCAGCCCCTCCCCATACCAGCCCCTCCCCATACCAGCCCTCCCCATACCAGCCCTCCCCATACCAGCCCCTCCCCCATACCAGGCCCTCCCCATACCAGCCCCTCCCCATACCAGCCCTCCCCCATACCAGCCCTCCCCATACCAGCCCCCATACCAGCCCCTCCCCCATTCCAGCCCTCCCCATACCAGCCCTCCCCATACCAGCCCCTCCCCCATTCCAGCCCTCCTCATACCAGCCCCCCCATTCCAGCCCCTCCCCATACCAGCCCTCCCCCATACCAGCCCCTCTCCATACCAGCCCTACCCATACCAGCCCTCCCCCATACCAGCCCTCCCCATACCAGCCCCTCCCCATACCAGCCCCTCCCCATACCAGCCCTCCCCATACCAGGACCCCCATACCAGCCCCTCCCCCATTCCAGCCCCTCCCTATACCAGCCCTCCCCATACCAGCCCCTCCCACATACCAGCCCTCCCCCATACCAGCCCCTCCCACATACCAGCCCCTCCCCATACCAGCCCCTCCCCCATTCCAGCCCTCCTCATACCAGCCCCTCCCCCATACCAGCCCTCCCCCATACCAGCCCTCCCCATACCAGCCCCTCCCCATACCAGCCCCTCCCCCATACCAGCCCCTCCCCCATACCAGCCCTCCCCCATACCAACCCCTCCCCCACACCAGCCCCTCCCCCACACCAGCCCCTCCCCCATACCAGCCCTCCCCCATACCAGCCCCTCCCCATACCAGCCCCTCCCCCATAACAGCCCCTCCCCCATACCAGCGCTCCCCCATACCAGCCCCTCCCCATACCAGCCCTCCCCCATACCAGCCCCTCCCCATACCAGCCCTCCCCCATACCTGCCCCTCCCCATACCAGCCCTCCCCCATACCAGCCCCTCCCCCACACCAGCCCCTCCCCCATACCAGCCCCTCCCCCATACCAGCCCCTCCCCATACCAGCCCCTCCCCCATACCAGCCCCTCCCCCACACCAGCCCCTCCCCCATACCAGCCCTCCCCCACACCAGCCCCTCCCCCATATGGCTGAGTGGGTGGCCCCAAGGGCACAGTGGCTGCCCACATGCACTCACTGGAAGGCGGTACACAGGGGCGGGGGCCGCCCGTGTTCCCAGCAGCTTCCAGGGATGCCCGGACCATCGCTTAGTGTTTGTCAGTGGTGTCAATGTGTTTAAGGAGATTTTTTAAATTTTATGGTGTTGCTACTTTAAATTAGTTCTTATTGGAGTCGGGCTACAGTTACAAACTTGTACACATTATGAATTATCTACACAAGCCTATTCTTCCCTGAGCTCAGATATGTTTTAGTGCCTGTGTTTTCAAAAAGTAAGGATTTTTTCAAGAATGCATATATTTTATTAGAGTATTACTATTTGTATCAGGAGAATGATGCATTAAAGTATGTTAAAAAAAAATCTGTCTTGTGAATGAGTAGGCATATGGCAATGAGAGACCGTAATTTTCTTTCTCTGTGAGAGGAAAGTGATTAATTCAGGGAATGTTGGCACCAGCTACAAGGATTCTAGCAGTACTTTTCGCTTGCCATTCAAAAACAAAAAACAAAAACTGCAACCCAGCATGCTCTCATCAAACAGAAGTAGGGTTGTGATCACTTTGAAAAACAAGGAGACAACAATTTTAAGGATTTCCCCCTTATTTTTACCGTGTTTTATGTACAATGTATTTATAGTCATTGCACCATCCAGTCTTTGAAACTCTGTTCTTAGAATCTAACATTGGCGGACAGTGCGAGGTTAGAAGACAGCGATTTCAGTTCCGTGTGTGTGCACGTCCTCCCCTTCTCTGACCTTGGCTTTGCGGACGGTGGCCTTCCACGGAAGCTGAGTCCTGTCATGGGAGCGCACACTGCATTCCTGTCTCAGCTCGCTTCCTTCTTAACGCTGTGTGGCCCTCTTTCGGTCTGCTCGGGCTGCCGTACTGAAATGCCACGGGCTGGGTGGCATAGAAACAACAACATTGACTTCTCAAAGCCCCGGAGGCTGAACTCCACGGCCTGGTGCCCACACGCTGGGGCGAGGACTTCCCTTCAGCGGGGAGACATCTCATTGAGTCCTCGCTGTGGAAGTGGAGAGGGAAATCCAGCAACTTTCTTAAAGGGCACTAATCCCACTCAGGAAGGCTCCACCTCTAAATTATGGAATTTATCAGGAAGTTGTATTTTGTGAAATGAATAAAATAGTTCCTTTTGTCTTGTTATCTCACTAGCCTACAACAGGCTTGGGCACCTTGATCATGCAGGATTTTGTTTTCTTGTTGTGAAGGTAGTAGGACTGGACAGTTACAAAGGGGCTAGATGAGATCTTCCTTATATCCTACTAGGGGCCCAGTGCACAAATCTGTGCACCTTGAAAGAAACTGTGGGCGAGAGGCTGCGGTGGACATAGGGGCGAGTCTGGCCCATCCTCCATGTCCCCACCCAGCCCTTCCCACCATGGCCCCCGGTCCCCTCTCTTCCTGCAGCCTGGCTCCTGCCACCACCACCCCCACGGCTGATGGCGCCTGCCCAGCTCGTACCCACTGAGGGCACTGAGTGATTGGGGCCAGGGCCAGCAGTGGGTGTGAGTGGGGCTGACACTGCCAGTGGGTTTGAGAGGCAGCTGCTGCCCTCAATACCCTCAGGAGCAGGGGGGCATAGAGAAGCCCTCAGGGGTGATCCAGGCTGATGGCAGCCACTCGCACAGCTGACCGGCGCCAGGCACTGGCAGCGGGGTGTGAGTGCTGTCAGGACCACAGCACATCAGAGCAAAGAAATTTCAGTAACCACCAGAGACGCACTCTGATGACAGCAACCAGCACCCGCCTTGGTCTGGCACCCTGCTCACCTGCTCCACCATCCTGCCACTGCCAAGACCCACCACGTTCCCCATGCACCCCTGGTGGTCAGTGCACATCAGTGACTGGTCGTTGGGTGTTTCGCCATTCAATATAATTGCATATTAGGGTTTTATATATAGATAGTGATCTTATGTGTTTATCTCTTGTGAGGATGAGCTAGAAAAGTATGAAATTTCTCTTTATGTAATATTAGATAACTTAGTTTTCCAAGAATTATTAGAATGAAAAATTTAGAGCTTATTTATGTGGTGCCCAGGAGGGTCAAATGCAGGATCATCCATACTAATAAAAGGGTAATATGCTAATTAGAATGGGTCAACCAGACATCTTCTGGACATCTTCTGAGGCAGAGGCAGTTAGGAGCAATCAGGCTGGCCAGGAGACAAGCAGTTAGGGGCATGATCAGGCCAGTGTGGGGGAGCAAACAGTTGGGGAGTGATCAGGCCAGCAGAAGAGGGAAGTTGGGGGCAATCAGGAAGACAAGGAAGGGCAGTGGGGGTGATCAAGCTGTCAGGGGAGAGCAGTGGGGGTAATCAGGCTGGCAAGGGAGGGAAGTTTGGGGTAATCAGGCTGGCAGGGGAGTGGTTAGGAGCCATCAATCCCAGATTGTGAGAGGGATGGGCCTAAACCAGCAGTCAGACATCCCCCAAGGGGTCCCACATTGGAGAGGGTTCAGGCCAGGCTTAGGGACATCCTCCTCCATGCATGAATTTTGTGCACTGGGCCTCTATTCTAAAATAATTAAAAATTTCAGAAACTTATTACATAAGAATATAAATGTGACTCTCTGTGTGCACCAAATTAAAAGCTATCAATATATTTCTCAGTTTCTTTGTTGGAGTTGCTGGACTTAGTTTTATAATGCAGAACAAGAATCATTTGCATAAACAGGCAGTCGAGCATCCCTCTCCCAATCCAGGACTGCTGGCTCCTAACTGTTCACCTGCATGCCTGCCTGATTGCCCCTAACCACTCTGCCTGCCAACCTGCTTGTTCCCAAATGCACCCCCCACCAGCCTGATCACCCCAACTGCCCCCTATGCCAGTGTGCTTGCCTACAACTGCCCCCCACTTTGCTAGTCTTCTCACCCCCAACTGCCTCCCCCGCTGGCCTGCTTACCCACAACAGCCCACTCCCCACCAGCCTGATTACCCACAACTGCCCTCCCCTCTTGGCCTCTAATGGCCTCTACCTTGGCCCTGCCACCATGGCTTTGTCCAGAAGAACGTCTGAAAGGTCTCCCAATCTAATTAGCATATTACCCTTTTAATTGTATAGATAGAGGCCTGATGCATGGGTGGAGGCCAGCTGGTTTTCCCTGAAGGGTGTCTGGGATCAGGGTGGGCATTGCCTTGGGGCATGAGGAGGCCTGGGCAAGGGGCATGTAGTGGTTTTTAGGCCTACCACACCCCCATGAGTGGCTGATGGCTGTTTGCAGACTGGCCATGCCCCCCAGTGACTCAGGATCCTAGTCCTCTCTTTTTTCTGTTTTCAGTGCCTCTTTGAGCAGAAGCCAGGGCCAGCTTGAAGCAGGTATCTGGGATTTATTTATCTTCTATAATTGAAACTTTGAATCCTTGAGCGGAGGCCAGGGCTGGCTAGAAACCTGGGTTCCTCCATTGCTGGGGGCAACCCAAGCCTCCTGCTCACCCCAGCTCTGTAGCCACCACCAGCATTGTTGGGTTAATTTGCATACTTGCTCCTGATTGGCTGGTGGGCATAGCAGAGGTATGGTCAATTTACATCTTTCTCTTTTATCAGTGTAGATATCATTTATTCCCATGTTAAAAAAATTTTAACAATGGACACAAAACTCTGGGGAGGGAGGGCATGTATGGGAGTGATGAGGGGCAATGGTAAGATTTGTACACATATAATAATTTAATAAAAAATCAAATTAAAAAATAAATTAAAAAAAATTTAACCGGCCAGTGTCTGAAGTTTCAGACCTCTTTAGAATATTTTCCAAAATGTCTCCAGTTACATGTGTTTCCCCAGCTGCCCACTCTGATTGCTCCTGCATCTGGAATCTTGCCCCTCCAAACCTTCTCTCTATTCCCTCTACATTTATGTTTTTCAGTTTTAATTTAATGGAATCACTTCTAGCATCAAAAGCCTTCATTACCTGCCATCTCCTTACGTCTTAGACGGCAAGGCTGAGCCCTCTCCATTGTTACCCCATCCTTGAAATCTTACTTGTATTTTCCTAAACTCTCAGCTAACTGTTACCGAAATAGTGAATTCTCTTTCCCTTCTAGAACTTTGCCCATGGTTTTGCTTCACGTGGGATTTTCTGCTGCCATCCTTCACAGTAACCAGACTCACCCTCCATGCTGCCGCCCCACAAGTACCACACACACCCTTCCTCCCGCGAATGCCATTGTCCTTACATCTCATTTCACCCCATGAAGTGAAGTGCTTCAACTATCCCTTAAGCTGTGGGACAACAGGAAAATTTAAAAAGTGTTTTAAATTTTTTGACATGATGAACACAGCATATTTGTTTGAAGGCTAATACTTTTTTATTAGTTCATCAGAATTTTTAAAAATTACAAATGGCTCTCCTCACGAATGGAAAATAACAGCACATTTTCCCTTCTGTGTTTACTGTATATAACTTTATAACTAACACAAAAACAGCAAGAGGAAAGAGAGTTGTTTATAACCTGTAATAAAGTATCTTTTAAAAAATTATTTTTACTGACTTCAGAGAGGAAGGGAGATGGAGAGAGATATAGAAACATCAATGATGAAAGAGAATCATTGATCAGCTACCTCCTGTATGCCCACACTGGGGATCAAACCAACAATCTGGGCATGTGCCCTGACCAGGAATCAAACCATGACTTCCTGGTTCATAGGTCAAAGTTCAACCCCGAGCCATGCCGGCCGGGCATAAGATACCTTTTTAATGAGCAGCTTATGGAGATATTTACATTCTTCCCCTATCCCAGCTTGTTTTGATCTCTGAGTCGGTATTAATTCAAAGACAGTCACAAACAGTATGATGGCATTATTCTCTTCCTATGGGTCCCACCTTTGTCTCCCTCCCTCTGAAGCATATTTCACACCTTTGCTGTGAGTTGGCCAGATGGTTTTTCCTGCTTTGACCATCACTATGGGAAGGAGGCCACCTGCATTTGACCAGGGTCCTAAATGGGCAATATTTAGAGTTCCCTTTACTGTCAACCATAAAAGATTTTGAACTTTTATTATGAACTCTTTTTTATTTTATGGAATAATCCTATATAATAAAAGACTAATATGCCAAGTGTCCAACTGTTCATTCGACCATTCAACCAGTTGCTATGACACGCACTGACCACCAGGAGGCAGGCACTCCGATCAGTAGGTTAGCTTGCTGCTGTGGTCCAGCCTATCAGGACCTGGCAAGATGGGCTGGGCATGTCCTAGAGCCCTTTTGCGGTCACTCCCCAGCCCTGATCATGCATGGGCTGGGTCCCTCAGTCTGGCCTGTGCCTTCTTACAATCCAGGACTCCTCGGGAAATGCTGGAGAGCCAGTTTTGGCCTGATCCCTGCAGGCCAAGCTGAGGGACCCCACAAATCTGTGCACAGGGCCTCTAGTAAAAAACAAACATTGATAACTTTTTTTAAAGTAAACACCTAAAATAACAACTTAATCTAAATCATACCCACAATCACTGTATCTTTATTTTATAGATCAGCTATGAGGTAAGATTTGTACACATATAATAATTTGTAATACATATAATAATTTGTACACATATGTACAAATGTAATACATATAATAATTTGTACATATGTACAAATGTAATACATATAATAATTTGTACACATATAATAATAATATGAGGTGTTCTAGTTGGTCAAATAAAGGCAATGACAGAAAATATGAATGTGATCAAATAAAAGGGCAATACCATTATCTAACTGTAAAGGGCACCAACACTTTCAAGATTAAGTGGGGAGACTAGCAGTATGCTAGTATTGAGGCTCACAGTCCACTTCTGAGCTGATGTGGTTCCTAAGACTTTATGGCAACTGCTTATAAAGCAAGTGTGTGACTTTATGAGAGAAGTAATGGCTTGAAGGGTTGATGCTAGTGTTCCTGCTGCAGCTAATAGAATATCTTTGATGCTGCATGTACCACGAGAATATTTACAAGAATGCTTGAATATTGTTTTTCATTTAAGTGACTTTATGTCAAAAGACTCCACATTCCCAGGTCAGTTGTTTCCTATGTGGCAGATGTTATTAAGTGCCGGCAATGTGTGATTCCCAGTGGGCAGTGTAAGTGATACTCTGTCTGTCCAAGAGGGATCCCCTTCGCCTGCCGTGGAGCGCCGTCTGGTGCCCGTGCACAGGGTGTGCCCTCACCACGGCTTCTGGAAGGAGACCTGAGATCTGAGTTGAGAATCAGGAATATGCCTTTCGGGAAGAAATCCAGATGATTCCCATGTGCCCTAAAGTTTGAGGATTATTGGGTTAGTGATTCACAGCAGGAGTCATTAGAAGCCCACCTGCTTGGCTGGAGTCCCATTTCATCGATAAGCATGCCACTGTTATTGAGCGACGCGCCCGCTCTGTGCTGCAGTTCCGTGGCCACTTCATCTCGGTGAAGCAGAGACAAAGCTCTGCTGTTTCTCTGAGGAGAAGGGACGCACACGACGTCTGACAGAGTCCCCAGAGCTTTGTGAAGCAGGAGGCCCTGATGTGCGTTCTTAGTGAGATTCTCGGCTGAGCTGAATGTACAGCATTCTTCAACCTGGATTTTCAGATCTGGTGGCATTCAATAAGTACAACCTCTCCTCTGAAGAGGATGGTGGCTGAGGCCTACACAGCGGGGGATGGAAGCTACAGGAGGGTCAGATGCTGCCGGAATACTGTTTCCTAAAAGGAGAAGACGGACAGGCGAGGAGGACACTATTCCTGGGCTCCATCTGGCTCCTCAGCTTCCTGCTCCCGTGCTTCGGCGGCCTTTCTCCAGAGAATGTGCTTTTTCGTAGTTAGCGGCTGCTGGTCCCAGCACAGGGCCCAGCAATGATGTTCACCCTTCAAAGAAAGCACACACACCCTGATGATTTGAAGTTCACCATAATGACACAGCTGCCATTTTTCTCAGAAATCATGGTCTATCTTTCTTAGTTTATTTTTCCTTTCACCATTTCCCCTCAGTTATCTTTCCGCCAAGGTTTGCAAAGAATCAGGAGCTGTCCACCGGGTCGGTGAGGGGTAAGTGAAGCGAGGGCTTCCTGTCCTGAGCGGCATGTTCAGAGGCTGGGGTGAGGGTGAGGTCGGGTGAGGGTGAGGCCGGGCTAGACTTTAGGAGATAAACGCTGACTCTGGGAAACTGTGGATAGCAATCCCCGAGTGCTATCAGGGAACACCCACTGCCCCCCACACCACTGGGCCCCACCACCTCTGTCCCCCACCCGCACCGCGGCCAGCAGGGCACACCCACTGCCCCACCCCCACAACAGCCAGCAGTGCACACCCACTGCCCCACCCACACAACAGCCAGCAGGGCACACCCACTGCCCCACCCCCACAACAGCCAGCAGGGCACACCCACTGCCCCACCCGCACAGCGGCCAGCAGGGCACACCCACTGCCCCACCCCCACAGCGGCCAGCAGGGCACACCCACTGCCCCACCCGCACAGCGGCCAGCAGGGCACACCCACTGCCCCACCCCCACAGTGGCCAGCAGGGCACACCCACTGCCCCACCCCCACAACAGCCAGCAGGGCACACCCACTGCCCCACCCGCACAGCGGCCAGCAGGGCACACCCACTGCCCCACCCCCACAACAGCCAGCAGGGCACACCCACTGCCCCACCCCCACAACAGCCAGCAGGGCACACCCACTGTCCCCACCCCCACAGCGGCCAGCAGGGCACACCCACTGTCCCCACCCCCACAGCGGCCAGCAGGGCACACCCACTGCCCCCACCCCCACAACGGCCAGCAGGGCACACCCACTGCCCCCACCCCCACAGCGGCCAGCAGGGCACACCCACTGTCCCCACCCCCACAGCGGCCAGCAGGGCACACCCACTGCCCCACCCCCACCGCGGCCAGCAGGGCCCACCCACTGCCCCACCCCCACAACAGCCAGCAGGGCACACCCACTGCCCCACCCCCACAACAGCCAGCAGGGCACACCCACTGCCCCACCCCCACAACAGCCAGCAGGGCACACCCACTGCCCCACCCCCACAGCGGCCAGCAGGGCACACCCACTGCCCCCACCCCCACAACGGCCAGCAGGGCACACCCACTGCCCCCACCCCCACAACGGCCAGCAGGGCACACCCACTGCCCCCACCCCCACAGCGGCCAGCAGGGCACACCCACTGCCCCCACCCCCACAGCGGCCAGCAGGGCACACCCACTGTCCCCCCACACAGCGGCCAACAGGGCACACCCACTGTCCCCCCCCCCCCGCGGCCCGCAGGGCACACCCACTGCCCCCACCCCACAGCGGCCAGCAGGGCACACCCACTGCCCCACCCGCACAGTGGCCAGCAGGGCACACCCACTGTCCCCACCCCCACAGCGGCCAGCAGGGCACACCCACTGCCCCCACCCCACAGCGGCCAGCAGGGCACACCCACTGCCCCCACCCCACAGCGGCCAGCAGGCCACACCCACTGTCCCCACCCCCACAGCGGCCAGCAGGGCACACCCACTGCCCCACCCCACAGCGGCCAGCAGGGCACACCCACTGCCCCACCCCCACAGCGGCCAACAGGGCACACCCACTGCCCACCCCCACAGCGGCCAGCAGGGCACACCCACTTTCGCACCCCCACAGCGGCCAGCAGGGCACACCCACTGTCCCCCCACACAGCGGCCAGCAGGGCACACCCACTGTCCCACCCGCACAGCGGCCAGCAGGGCACACCCACTGCCCCCACCCCCACAGCGGCCAGCAGGGCACACCCACTGTCCCCCCACACAGCGGCCAGCAGGGCACACCCACTGTCCCCACCCCACAGCGGCCAGCAGGGCACACCCACTGCCCCCACCCCACAGCGGCCAGCAGGGCACACCCACTGTCCCCACCCCCACAGCGGCCAGCAGGGCACACCCACTGCCCCACCCGCACAGCGGCCAGCAGGGCACACCCACTGTCCCACCCCCACAGCGGCCAGCAGGGCACACCCACTGCCCCACCCCCACAACAGCCAGCAGGGCACACCCACTGCCCCACCCCCACAACAGCCAGCAGGGCACACCCACTGTCCCCACCCCCACAGCGGCCAGCAGGGCACACCCACTGCCCCCACCCCCACAGCGGCCAGCAGGGCACACCCACTGTCCCCACCCACCCGGCCAGCAGCAGGGCACACCCACTGCCCCACCCCCACAACGGCCAACAGGGCACACCCACTGCCCCCACCCCCACAGCGGCCAGCAGGGCACACCCACTGCCCCCACCCCCACAGCGGCCAGCAGGGCACACCCACTGTCCCCCCACACAGCGGCCAACAGGGCACACCCACTGTCCCACCCCCACAGCGGCCAGCAGGGCACACCCACTGTCCCCCCACACAGCGGCCACCAGGGCACACCCACTGTCCCACCCCCACAGCGGCCAGCAGGGCACACCCACTGTCCCCCCACACAGCGGCCAGCAGGGCACACCCACTGTCCCCACCCCCACAGCGGCCAGCAGGGCACACCCACTGCCCCCACCCCACAGCGGCCAGCAGGGCACACCCACTGCCCCCACTCCACAGCAGCCAGCAGGGCACACCCACTGCCCCCACCCCACAGCGGCCAGCAGGGCACACCCACTGTCCCCACCCCCACAGCGGCCAGCAGGGCACACCCACTGCCCCACCCCCACAGCGGCCAGCAGGGCACACCCACTGCCCCACCCCCACAGCGGCCAGCAGGGCACACCCACTGCCTCACCCCCACAGCGGCCAGCAGGGCACACCCACTGTCCCCACCCCCACAGCGGCCAGCAGGGCACCCCCACTGCCCCCACCCCCACAGCGGCCAGCAGGGCACACCCACTGCCCCACCCCCACAGCGGCCAGCAGGGCACACCCACTGTCCCCCCACACAGTGGCCAGCAGGGCACATCCACTGTCCCACCCCCACAGCGGCCAGCAGGGCACACCCACTGCCCCACCCGCACAGCGGCCAGCAGGGCACACCCACTGTCCCACACCCGCACCGCGGCCAGCAGGGCACACCCACTGTCCCACCCCACAGCGACCAGCAGAGCACACCCACTGTCTCCCACCCCCACAGCGGCCAGCAGGGCACACCCACTGCCCCACCCGCACAGCGGCCAGCAGGGCACACCCACTGCCCCACACCCCCACAGCGGCCAGCAGGGCACACCCACTGTCCCCCCACACAGCGGCCAGCAGGGCACACCCACTGTCCCCCCACACAGTGGCCAGCAGGGCACACCCACTGTCCCACCCCCACAGCGGCCAGCAGGGCACACCCACTGCTCCACCCGCACAGCGGCCAGCAGGGCACACCCACTGTCCCACCCCACAGCGACCAGCAGAGCACACCCACTGTCTCCCACCCCCACAGCGGCCAGCAGGAGCAGGCCTGGCCGTCAGCCTGAGGTGGGCCCAGCAGCACAGCGGGCCGTGATGCCAGGGTGTCCCCCTGTGGGCACATGCTGGGGCCTCCGTGCATCTGCTCCTGCAGTAGTGGCCGTGCCAATGGCACCCGCGCCTCGGAGCAGAATAGGAAGTGGAGTCAGTCTCGGTGCCTTGGGCTGAGGGAGGGACTGGTGAGGCACTGACTCCAGCATCTGCGGGAGACGTCCAGGGCAGAAACACTGCTGACCGATCACCTGACTGGGAGGGTCTGTGATTACAATTTTAATCCATCCTAATATATGTCCAATTAAGTCAGGTAGGCTTTGGGCTGAAAGCCAGCTTTTACATTAGGGAGCAGCGCTTTTCCAAGCATTTGGCTGGAAATGGCAGCCCAGAGCTTCGTTTATTTGGGTGAAAGGAAGCAATACAGAAGGGAACGATGGAGAGGGTGCATGACTCCACAGGCCAGCCTTTCCCTCAGGAGGCGATGCTGCAGGTCACTGGCCCTTGTCTGGATCCATTGACTCCTGAGGGGAGGCCTGTCCTGTCCTTGGCCGTTGGTTCTTTCATGGAGCTCCCCGTGCACCTGTCAGTGCCGCCCAGGAGCATGCCTCAGGGGTTACACTGTGGGAACGGGGCCTGGGCAGCAGGGACAGAGCCACGTGGCTGCAGGCGGGGTCAGAAGAGCCAGCAAAAGTGGCAGCTCAGTGGCGCACCGCCCCCTAGTGAGGCGGTCCAGTTTGCTCCAGGTCGCTCTGGCTCTGGCAGTGCCTGCCCCTGCCACATCACAATGTTGCCATCCAGCTTCCAGGGGGAGGGACCCATTCCTACAGGCCTCTCGCGGGCTCCTTCCCCTCACCAACAAGCGGACATTCTTTCCCGGAAGGAGGGCTCCTGCACCGCTGCCTCTCTGGCGCTGCCTCTCTTTGGTTCTCTCTTCCTGCACCATTAACATCCATCCACCATCTACTATCCCTCCGCCTGGCTCCTTTATCCATTCATCTACCTTCCATCTGTCTCCGCCTCTCCTGGATGATCTCCATACTCATTCTAACAGGTGCCCTGTCGTGGCCACACATAAAGTTACAATAGTTTGAAGTCAGACTGAGAAAGCTAGTGACACTGGTCAGGTAGCCAGGCAAGTGGCCCCTGTCCCAGCCACCTGGGACTCCCAAGGCAGAGGGTTCACAGTGAGATGAAATGTCTTCATTGTATAATCAAAGAAACAAGCAAATATACAAAACTCCCCTTACCCTGTGCGCCTGCCCATTCAGTTCCTTTTTGCTACCTTCATGTCTAAAATTCTGACGACAATTTTGCACAGCTGCTTTTTTGGCCACTTCCTGACTAGCATTCACCTTTAGAACACTCCTGGCACCTGTGCTCTTGGGATCGCCATCGTCACAGATCGACAGTCCACCTGCACCTCTGCTTCTCCCTGGACGCTCCTTTTTTGAACCATTTCCCCTTCACCTTCATGACTGCATTCAGAATGACTGGCTCCCCATCAGGTTCCTCATTTACTATTTCTCCATCTCTGCCACCAGCTCCATCGCCTTCCTCTGACCCGAGTACAATGCTGTTCCCACTTCTCCCCCCTCCACCTCCTTTCTTCTCCGGCCATCTCGCCCAGCCATGTGGCTTCATATCTATATATATAAAAGCCTAAGCCTAAGCCACCGATGTGACTGAATGACCCCAGTGACCTGAACAACTGGTTGACTGGTCACTATGATCCTCACTGACCATCAGGGAGCAGACTCTCAACACAAGAGCTTCCCCTGGTGGTCAGTGCGCTCCCACAGTGGGGGCGCCGCTCAGCCAGAAGCCAGGCTCACAGCTGGTGAGTGCAGCTGCAGTGGCAGGAGCCTCTCCTGCCTCCGCGGCAGTGCTATCGAGCAGCAGCAGCAAGCACAGTGGCCAGGATGAATGTGAGAGGCACAGCACCCGGCCCCCATTCGGGCTCCTCCCTGGGCGCCTGCCATTGGCACTCTGCTACATCCCTTGGGGGATGTCCCACTGCCGGTTGAGGCCTGATCCCAGCAGTGGGAGAGCCTCCAAGTGGTCCCAGATTTGAGAGGGCACAGGTCAGACTGTGGGACCCCCCCCAACCCCCCCCCCCCCCCCGCCTCCAGGCACAAATCCATGCCAGGCCTTTAGTGTGCTAATGAAACAATTACATTCTCAGTGTGGCCTTCTTGTCTTGGCATTTGCATGTGAATGATTTACTGGCATGTTCAAGTTAATGAATCCAAAGTTAAATTATTTCCCATTTCATAAAAATCTCATAAGCCAAAACCGGTTTGGCTCAGTGGATAGAGCATCGGCCTGCAGACTGAAGGGTCCTGGGTTTGGTTCCGGTAAAGGGCATGTACCTTGGTTGTGGGCACATCCTCAGTAGGGGGTGTGCAGGAGGCAGCTGGTCAATGTTTCTCTCTCATTGATGATTCTAACTTTCTATCCCTCTCCCTTCCTCTCTGTAAAAAATCAATAAAATATATATTTACAGCGGAACAACCAGAGGGACTGGTCAACCAGTAGCTATGACGTGCACTGACTACCAGGGGCAGATGCTCAACACAGGAGCTGCCCCCTGGTGGTCAGTGCACTCCCACAGGGGAGCGCTGCTCAGCCAGAAGCTGGGCTCATGGCTGTTGAGTGCACCTGTGACAGCAGGAGCCTCCCCCAACTCTGCGGCAGCAGTCCCGAGTGGCAGCAGGCGCAGCAGGCCGGGATGATCCCAGTTCTGGCTCCTCCCTGGCCTCCTGCTGCTTGGCGCACTGCAGCTTATGCTCTTGTCTGACTGCAAGCTTATGCCTAATCCCCACCGGCTAGCCTAAATTGGCAGTTGGACATCCCTCTCGAAATCTGGGACCCTTCGGGGGCCTAAACCAGCATTTGGACATTCTCCAAGGGCCAGATTGTGAGAGGGAGGAGGCTGAGCTGAGGGACTCCCCATCTAGTGCACAAATTTTGTGCATGAAGCCTCTAGTATTGCATATTAATCAGTTCTATTTGATTTTGAAATATGATTTTTTTTTTATTTGAATCAAGGTCCAAAAGCCACAGCTGGACCTGTAGTTTGGGCTCAGGAAACTCAGTACCTGTGGCTGGGAGTAGCACGCTCCCTTCTCGCTGTACCTGTGACAGCCCGGGGGCGGCTGAAGCAGCAGCTTATGCTCGAGACGCCAATCCCAGTTATAGAAATGACTGTGTAGCAACACCAGCTCCACACACAAGCAATGGCTACCTTCTAGTTTAGGTTGAGCTCATTAGAAGTAGTGTCATGTCTATAATTAAAAGTGGCTGTGGCAATTATTTTCATTCAAAAATTTGAATTGGTTTTGGTAACATGCTCAAAAAAATCCAGGTGAAATTTTACCCCTGCTAGGCCATTATTAAACCTGTGAATTTGGGCAGGTCTGAATTCTATTTCTACTTTTATATCTAGCTTCCATTTCTGACCCCAGGTGACATGACTGACAGCAGTTAGGTCCCTAAGAGCAAACGGAGCTGGTGTTTACAAAGTCACAATCATAGAGGTCAAAGGGGATCCACGAAGTCCCTGCCTGCATTACATTCACAGGTTTTATAAGTTGTCCCATTTTTCCTTTTTTGCTGCACACCTTTTATTGCCATCCTCAGATCCCACTTCCTGCTCCCTGGCCTCCTCTGAGAGGATTCTTGCCATCCACAGAGACTTCATTCAGGCGACTGATCACTCAAACCTGGCTCTGCGTCCTCAATCAGCATCCAGCATCCCGCATCACCCCTGACTCCTCAGACCAATGGCTGTTGTTTTGTAAAGTAACTTTGCTCTTTTCCCAGTTCTTGGGTCTTTGAGCAATTGCTCTCACCCGGAGCCAGGAGCCTTGGCCGGGCTTATTATTCTTTCTTTTTTTGGGAGGGTGGGGAGAGCGCCTTTGTGTGGCCGCCACAAGCACCATTTAGTTAATTCACCATCAGTAAGTGGGTTTTGTTGGCTGGTTTACAAATGAGCCACTCAGAACCTTACTTGATTCCAGCCTCTCTTTCCATTTTTTAAGAAGACACTCTGCCGTTATTAGACATCCCGTTACAACCTGCTAGTTTCTCTGCCACCTGCTTATGAGCAGGGAGGTGTCAGGGTGCTGCTGTCGGCACAGCGCGGAGGGTGTCTGCCACGGAGCTCTAGTGGACATAGTGCAGCCGCTGTCCCAGCCGGCCCTCCGCTCGGAGCCACACAGCCACGGCCACTGACTCTCACCTCACAGGACCAGAGTGTCCCCAGTAGATGGAACCGCTGCAGTCCCAGGCTGGGGTGGCGGGTCAGGCGGTCATGACATCAGGCCACTGGCAGCCACAAACACTCAGATACTTTGTAAAACGCTAACTCTTTAAAGCTGGGACGCAGGGAAAAACTAATGAGCTAATATTTGAGAAATTTTTTTTTAATTTTTAGCAAAATTTAAAAAAAAATTTTAATATTAGCTCCCTCCCTCCCTCCCTGCCTCCCTCCCTCCTTCCTTCTCTGTGTAAACCTTTCTCAGGTAATCACTGTAGCTCAAAGGGACTCACTGCTTTCCAACCTGATTCAATTATCATTTACAAAAGCAAAATAATAGTGAATTTCAGGACATGTCACACCATTTAAAGCAGTTTCACTGAACAATTACTGTTACATTTATAAAATGTCTTGATCACTTTGTTTCAAGTGTCTTAACCATTTTTTTAAAAAATATATTTTTATTCATTTTTTACAGAGAGGAAGGGAGAGAGATAGAGAGCTAGAAACATCGATGAGAGAGAAACACCGACCAGCTGCCTCCTGCACCACCCCCTCCCCCCCACCGGGGATGTGCCCACAACCAACATACATGCCCCTGACCGGAATCGAACCTGGGACCTTTCAGTCCGCAGACCAACGCTCTACCACTGAGCCAAACTGGTTTCGGCATTAACCAGTTTTTCTTGCTTCATACTCTATTCAGAGTCAGAGATGCAGGGTGATTGCTGACATTTGGGGGCCCAGAGGCCACCCAACGGGAATGCAATTCATTTTGCGATAATCCCTATCCTTCCCGCACACCTCCTGGGCGTGTGTGGGCTGCCTGTGCCGAGCTCAGCTCCTGCCCCAGTTCCCTGACTGCAGGCCTGGTCCCCGTAACCCTGACCACTCCTTCCAGTGGGCTCTCCCAGGGCCCCGCCTGCTTCCCCTGCTGACACTCTGCCCACACCTGGTGCCCAGCCCAGTGCTCTGAGCCTGCGTGCCAGGGCCGAGGGCCTGGCGGCTGTGGGGGGAGCAGTGGCCGTGGGGGAGCTCCGGCCATGGGGATAAAAAGGGAAGCAGTCTCTACATCAGCTCGTTCTGGTCCTCACTTCCTTTCTTCCCGTGGCTTTGTTTTCCTTTCTTCTTCTGTCACCATCACTGTTGTTGTCACTGAGCGGGGCTCCCTCCAGCACTGTGCTCAGTGCTGCTGGGACAGGTGAGACCGCGGCTGCTGGGACAGGGTGACATGTCAGCCGGTGGGTTTGATGCCTTGGACTTGGACAGGTTAGACGTTTTAAACCAAAGCCCAGGGTTATTTTTTTAACTTTGTTCATTAAAGTTGCAGATATAAACAATCAGAGGTCAGAGGTGATTTCTGAGCTGAGCTCACACAAAGCATATAAAATCCACAAGAAACATAATCAGGTGGGAAGAGAGAATATTTTGCATAAATACAAACCAGCGGGCTGGCTTTGTGCCAAGACCCAGAAAAGGGTGGGCTCCGCGGACAACCGCCGGGCAGGGCTGTCCCTCCACAGCAGGCAGAGGCGGGAGGCAGGGTAGTGACGGAGCAGCACCCTCCTCCAGGGAGCACGTGGGAGAAGGATAAACAACTCGCTTCAAACTGAAAAAAACCCAGGTAGTGTTCATACCCATGTTTAAATTACGTTTTCAATGTCGAAGCGTATTTGAAAACTAGTTGAAGTGCTTGGATTGATTTTACTTGATAAATTGTGTTTAACTTGTTAAACTTTAAGTGCCAGGATAAAAGCACCCCAAACTGCACGTTGTGCGATACACAGGGAGTGGCTGTGTGGTCTTGGTGATGCTTATGAATTGCAGCATTAGTTTGTGTGAAATGGTCAACAGTTCATCCTTTTGTGCATTTTGCATTCAATTCTTTCCAAATTGCTCAGAATCCCACAATTTCCTCACCATGTAAAGCTAAATTTCCTTTGTTTTTCTAAACTTTAGAGAGTGATTTGTTGTATTTCTTAAATAGAAATATTTCAATCGTACATTTATTGTTGTCAGTTTTGAGCTGTGATTGGCCATGAAGAAGTGCGCATCACCCGTCAGGGTTCATATCCGACACCACCCAGACTCCCCTCGAGCCTCTCCATCCACCACTCACTCCTAGGAATGTCCACACACAACCATTTCTTCCCCTTTTAGGAGATCAGGAGAAGGGGCTTGCTCCCCTTCCCACCAGCGGTTCTACAGCGAAGGCTTCGGCTGGCTCTCCTGAGTGAGCACTGCCCGCCGCCCTGCCTTCCCCATCTCCTCTCTCCCGGGCGCGCCTTGGAACCGTGAAGCCCACCGTTTGACGTGATCCCGGAGGCGAGGCCGTGTGGGCTTTGTTGTGAGGCTGGAGTGGACTCCTGCCCCCTGGACTTGCTGCGTGACAGTAGGAGAAGCCCATACCCTCTCTCGTACCATCGGAAGGCTCAGTCTATGGCGAGACAGGCTGGTATTTGGGTGGTTATGTGAACTGAAAACGGTTTGCCATTGCCTCCCTCCTTCCTCCCCTGGAGGGGCTGCAGGTGGGTTCATGGTGCCGGCTGAGACAGGCGAGGATGCCAGGTTGGCTTCCGGAGCACAGAGGCCAGCCCAGCGGTTCCACCTTCACAGGGCCCAGCACGGCTTCAAGTCACTGATGCCCACACCCACGGAGACGCCACCCGCCACGCCGCCTGCACTCTGTGTGTCTCCTTGTCTTTCTCCATCAGCTCTGAGGCCGGTGGCCCCGTGGCGCCCGCTCCTCTCCCGCCGCACTCTCAGCTGTGCGGCCGCCTGTGCAGGGCGAGGCACTCCTGTGCTCAGGCAGGAGTCAGGCAGGTCTGAGTTAAGCTCAATCCTATCCTGACACGGTGCTTGCTTACTTCAGGAGCTGGGGTCACAGGTCACTTTTGCAGAGCCAGAGACATGTGTCTGTTCCTCTCCTGTCCCTCTCACTGTCCTCCCTCCCTCCCTCCCTCCAGCCTAGTCTTTCTTCCTCCCCACCACCCTATATAATAAAACCTTAATATGCAAATCGACCAAATGGTGGAATGCCTGGTCACTGTGATGCACACTGACCACCAGGGGACAGATGTTCAATGGAGGAGCTGCCCCCTGGTGGTCAGTGTGCTCCCACAGGGGGAGTACTGCTCACCCAGAAGCTGGGCTCAGAGCTGGCGAGCACAGCAGTGGTGGTGGGAGCCCCTCTCACCTCCATAGCAGTGCTAAGGAATAGCGAGCTGAGCAGTAAGGAGCAGTGAGCTGAGCAGTAAGGAGCAGCGAGCAGGCAGGTAAGGAGATAGGGGTCCTGGACTGCAAGAGGGATGTCCACAAGGAGGGGAGTGGCCTAAGCTGGCAGATGGACATCCCTCGTGGGGTGCAGGCTGGGCTGAGGGACTCCCCTGAGTGCACGAATTTCATGCACTGGGCCTCTAGTTCTCCTATAATTCTGTTTGTCTCTCTTTCTTCTTCTGTTAAGATGCCTAAAGTGTGACTTCCAGGAATTGAGAAGAAACTATTTCATATGTCATATATAATATACATAGCTTATTTATTTATGTATTTATTTATCTGCACCTGAAGGTATTTTTCCATTGATTTTAGGGAGAGTGGAAGAGAGAGTCAAAGACAGAGAGAAACATTGATATGAGAGAACACATTGATTGGTTGCCTCCTCCACATGCCCCAACCAGGGCCCAGCCAGGAGGAGCCTGTAACTGGGGTAGGTGCCCCCGGACCAGAATCAAACCCGGGATCCTTTGGTCTGCAGGCCGACACTCTATCCACTGAGCCAAACAGGCTAAGGCCATATATACAGTAGTTTATATGTACATGTAGTTTGGAGTAGTTTTAACTGACTGTGTGTACATATTATACCCTATGAAGAAATGCCATATAAAATGCAAGATACCCAATTTGAATTTCAGATAAACAACAGATACTTCTTTAATGTATGTTCCAAATACTGGGATACACTTACACTAAAAATTATCTAAAATTCAAATTGAACTGTGAGTCCTGTGTTTTATTAACTGAATCGGCAATTTTAACTGAAGTAATTTTTACAGGCCTGTCTGATAAATGTGTTTTTTTTTTCCAGTCAAAGAATGTTAAAAATCATTTTATAATTTTGAAAGTGAAAACTTTCAGTTGTCTAACAGGAGACATGAATAATATTTACATCAAGAAAATTAGAAATCGCCAAATTTAACTTGACAAAATTCTTATTGATGTACATGTACTAGTCACCAGCAAACTACCTGTTTTCACATTTATAATAATTGAGTATTATAATAAATAGTCTAGTATTATTCATTATAACTTACCTCTTATATATTTTATTGGAATTAAAAACACAGATATTAACTAACAAATAGGTGAGTAGCCACTTTATATTAAATTAATATACTGAATTATTGTAGAACATTTAGAAATTCTGTTGATTTCCTGAAGCAACTGATAATACAAAAGAGAAACCAAATGCAAGAAGTTTGCGATGAGAAGCAGAGGCTGAATCTGAAGCGCCGGCGTGGGAGTGGGGAAAGCGTGCTTTTTCCCTTTCCATAAAAGTGCGTCCTGTGGTAGGATTTCACCAGCGTGCCAACACCAAAGCCATCCTACACAGATGCCGTCGCTGAAGTGATGTGCGTCATAAAGAAAAGTGGTGTATGTGTCACTGTGCCTCTTCAACGCAAAAAAACAAAAACAAAATACAAACCAAAAAGCATGCTCAGGCTCCAAGCCTCCTCTCCTCAGACTCCGCTACGGTGACCCCTAGTGGTGAAGCCAGGCAAGTGAACACGCTGCAGAGACACCCAGACAGGCAGGAGGGGCTGGGAACCCAGCGAGCGGCTCAGGCATATACAGACACTCCCTGGCATCACTCCGGCCTCTGCAGTCAGTCCCTGTGAACTGAAAAATCTTTGACTTAGTACAGCCAGGATGTGAAACTTGCTAAACTAGCAAACAAAATAGGTTAAATTACATTTATATCCAGTCCAATGCTTTAAACTCCGACTTCTTAGCCAGCCAGGTACTGATTATGGCTTTTGAGTTAACGTGAACTTAAGCATCCCCAGGTCTGAGAATGCAGGGTACTTCAGAAATGACCTGTTTCAAACTCTTCACTGCAGAAGCAGAATGTTTGGAGCAAAGAGGTTGCCTGGCCGGTTTCCTCACACACGGCATCTCAGTGCAGTTTCCCCACGCTGGTCCCTGCTGAGGCCACAGTGTTCCTAGACCAGCCCTGGTTGTGAGGCCAGGACTCTTTCCTGAGGGCAGGTGTTGGTCTTATTCTCTGCAGAATATATTCCTGTCCTAAGAGGCAGAAGATAAGGCCCTGCATTCTTATTAATGTTAAGGTACAGCTAAATACATATATCAATGACAAATAAAGCTTGGATAATTTGAAAAAGTGAATTTAATAACCTTAAGGCAGTATGTTATAATAACAGAGATCAAGAAATATCACTATATAATACTCTGAAAAATATAGATTTCACTTGCACAGGGAACATTTTACACTAAATTTTAGTATGGAATTTTAGTGAAAGCTCATAAATATTTAAATAATTATGATATAATAGTAGAGATTTCTAAGTTTAAAAATAGGAAACTGCATTATTATCTGAAAACCCCAGAAACTTTGAGATTCATCATTTCATGGTGTTTATAACAATTTATGTATTATTTTGTTTAAAATAGCAGATTTCAAATATATCTTTCTGTTTCTGGTCAGTATCCCAAATTATGAACTTTTATGTTTTTAATTTCACTTTTAAATGGAAATAAAAGAGTAATATGCAAATTAATCATCACTCCACTCCACAAACCATGCCCACAAGCCAATCAGAGCAAGTATGCAAATAAACCCAACCAAGATGGCTACAGGCAGGAGGGAGACATTTCCTCGGCAACAGAGGAAGCCAAGCTTTCCACCTGTCCTTGCCAGCCTAAGCCTCCACTCAAGGCTACAAAGTTTCAATTATAGAAAATAAACAAATACAAACAGAAATGGCTGCCAACCACTGAGGGAGCAGGAAGCTTGGCTCTGCTCCAGGCTACAAAGTTTCAATTGTAGAAAGATATCCCAGATACCAGGGCCTCCGCTTGGGTCGCTGGGGGGCTGTGGCTGGCCTGCAAACCATCACAGGTCCCTCGCTCAGGCTGCCATATACCCCACCAGAAACCCCACCCCAATCTGGGACACCCTTCAGGGCAAACCAGCTGGTCCCCACCCATGCACCAGGCCTCTATCCTATCTAATAAAAGAGTAATATGCAGATTGACCATCACTCCAAAACACAATATGGCTGCCCCCATGTGGTCAAAGACTCTGTCCCCATGTGGACGCAAGATGGCCAACACAAGATGGCCAGCATGGGAGGGCAGTTGGGAAGGACCAGACCTGCAAGGGATGGCAGTTGAGAGGGACCAGGCCTGCAGGGGAGAGCAGTTGAAGGTGATCAACCCTGCAGGGGATTGGTGACCAGCCAGCAGAGGAGGGAAGTTGAGGGCAAACGGGCTGGCAGGGGAGCAGTTAGACATCAATCAGGCTGACATGGGAGTGGTTAGGGGGTGATCAGGCTGGCAGGCAGAAGCAGTTAAGGGCAATCAGGAAGGCAGGCAAGTGAGCAGTTGGTAGCCAGCCGTCCTAGATTGTGAGAGGGATGTCCGACTGCCAGTTTAGGCCCGATCCCACTGGGCAGTCAGACATCCCACAAGGGGTCCCAGATTGGAGAGGGTTCAGGCTGGGCTGAAGGACAACCCCCTCCCTCTATCCTCATGTATGAATTTTGTGCACCCTCTCTCTCTCTCTCTCTCACACACACACACATACACACACACACACTAGAGACCCGGTACATGAAATTCATGCATGGGGGGGGAGGGGTCACCTCAGGCCAGCCTGCACCCTCTCCAATCCGGACCCCTCAGGAGATGTCCGACTGCCAGTTTAGGCCTGATCCCTGACAGTTGGACATCCCTCTCACAATCCTGGACCACTGGCTCCTAATCGTTCACCTCTTTGCCTGCCTCGTTGCCCCCAACTACCCCTTCCCTACTGGCCTGGTTGCCCCTAACTGCCCTCCCCCCCTGCTGGCCTGGTACTCTAACTGCCCCCTCTGCCGGCCTTATTGTCCCCCTGGACCCTGCCAGCCTGATCGCCCTTCATGGCCTCCCTACTGGCCTGGTCACCCCACACAGCATGCTGTTCAATTGTTTGGTCACTGCTCACTAGCCCCCCTAATGCCTGCTTGCCCCACGCAGCCTCCTTATTCAGTCATTTAGTCATCCCTCACTAAACCCCTTGCCAGCCCAGTTACCCTGTTTGTTCAGTCTTTTGGTCATCCCTCACTAAACTCCATGCTGCCTGGTTGTAGGCAGCCATCTTGTGAGGGCATGACAGTCAATTTGCATATTACCTCTTATTATATAGGGTATACTAGAAGCCTAGTGCATGAAAATTCATGCACTGGTGGGGGTCCCTCAGCCCAGCCTGCCCCCTCTCACAGTCCAGGAGCTCTCAGGGGATGTCCTACTGATGGCTTAGGCTGGCTCTCCACTAAGCTGTAGTCTGGCCTCCCTCTACATCATGGGAAGGTGCCACCTCCATAACCCTGCTGCTGCTGCCACTGCTGGCCAAATGGCTGCCAGCCCTCCTTGTCCCCTGCAGCCGCTGTGGCGTTATCTGAAAGGACGTCTGGAAGACATCTGGTATGTCTGTCTAATTAGTATAGATATCAGCCCTGGCCGGGCCAGGTGGCTCAGTTGATTGGAGCAACATCCAATATATCAAAAGGTTTGGGGTTTGATTCCCAGTCAGGGTACACACCGAGATTGCAGGTTTGATCCCCAGTTGGGGTATGTGTGGGAGGCAATTGATTGATGTCTCTCTTTCTCTCTCTCTCAATTAATTAAAACATATTCTCTGGTGAGGATTAAAAAACAATTAAAAATGATTTTATCTATGAAAACTATACAGTTGGACATTATGAGCAAGTTGGTAAAACTCTCACAGGCCATATGCCCTTGGTTGCTCCACTGACTATTTCTTCGTAAGACTCCCCTGGATGTCTTGGGGAAGTCACTGATGGCTGCTCATTAGGAAAAGTTAGAAGGAGCTTTTTCATGGGGCGGGAGCGTGGGATGAGGCATCCCTGCCCTTGCCACTCAGTGAGGTGTTTCTATAAATTTTGGATTAACATTTAAGAGTCCTCAGGCTTCTATGAAGTTTGCTGTCAATGTGATAAACGGAAATTAAGCAACATTCCATGTGAACAATATCGAGCTAACTTCATTATCTTATTTTCCAAACTAAAAGAGGAGTCTGAGTAACTCTTTAAAAGTAGAAAATAAATGTTATCTTTAAAATAACTGCACTAAGAATTTTTAAAAAGTAACCAAAGTGGGTAAACACAGATGTAGCTTTGATAGGGATAAAGTCAAGTTTCAGAAGCACAGTCACGGGTGAGCTCCTGCTGGGCCTTGCTGTGGCTGCAGCGGGCCGCCCCAGGGAGACCTGCTGTCTATGGGAACGGCGAGCTCACGCCCAGGCCCTGCTGGGGCTGAGATGGCGGCCTCACTCGGAAGCATAGGAAGATGCCTGCTGGTGAGGAAAACCGTGGGAGATTTTTTCTAATTCATCTTTAAGACTCTAATTTGGATCAGTTTTAATCTTACGGAGAATAGCCGCATATTTTACTGAAAAGGTTAATGACGACAGGATCAAGTTATGATTTGCTGAATTGACTTATGCTCTGATCACACTGCTTACACTCAGTGATGCAGACAGAAATCCTGTAAACCTCAGCTCATTTAACATGACTAGGGCTACTTTTTCAGAAATAAATTCTGTCTCCAGGTTTCCTGATGCTGATTGCTTTGTGCTTACAGTGAGTGAGCCTTTCAGTCTGACCATGTGATGCCACACACACACAGCTGTACCAGCAGGCAAAACCAGACAGCCCACTGACAGTAAAACTAACATGTGTGATAGGAATGGGCTTTCCTGGGGGTTTTATAAATGTGCAGGAACATGAAGTTCCTTATAAGGAGCAGCACAGGAATGATTCTACCTTCCTGTCTTAGGGAGATGGGAGCCAAAGGGCTCACCCACTGCAAATGAGGGCGTCAGGACGCTGCCTTTGCTCACCTGCCATCGCTTCTCCCCGGGGATCACAGCCACACGAACCTGAACCCACTGCCTGGTGGCTCTTATATGCAGGAAAAGGGTCTCCAACTAAGACGTTCAGTTTCTCATTAGTTCACATTCCAACTCAGTGCTTTTAATTTAATATAAAATATTCACTTCTCTATCATACACTTTATTGTGATTTCATGGCTTTTATAAATGTCGATCTAATTTCCTCCTGTTTTCACTTCATTTTCTTTGCCGCTGAACTGAAGAGAAGCACGTTGAACATACGATGGGACTGTTCAAAGGCACCAGTTGTATTTTGATCACAGTGCGAGGCTGTGATCCTCCGGCTCTTTCTTCTGCTGAGAAACGAAACCTTCTCCTTGCTGTCGATGCCGCTGTAACTCCCGTGCTTGCGGCTCTCCAGCCCGGGCTGAGAGAAATGTCCGCGCAGTGTCTCCACGCTGAGTACTTTAACACTGGCCTTTCTTCTTCCTAACGTCCTTTGTTAACCAGCCTGGTGAGTCTGCCTGGACGTGCTGTCTGTATGGCAAGCTATAGTCATGCGGTCGTAATCCCTATGTATTTAAACATTTACCGAATGTGCCCAACATAATAGCTCCTTCAGTCTTCACAGAGACCTAGAGAGCATGATGTCCCATTTCCCAGAGGAAGGAATGACATTTAGGGATTAGCTGACCTTCCTGCTGCCGTGCGGGGCCTCAGGGACTCCCAACCCCTCTCCTCCGCCCGGCCACCTGTGTCCTTGCTTGTCCTAGGTCACCTGGCGCTGACACACTGACCCAGGACCAGGTGACCATCTGGACGGTCCACCCAGGAACTGGCACGACCTGGACCCAGCGCACTGAGCGGCCCCCAGCAGCCTCCTGGCGTGAATTCGCAGTCAGTTCACCACACACTTCTCAGGAGGCAGCCGCTGGCTGCCAATGCCTGCCTCCCCAGCCTCCTGAGCCTCTGTCCCTCCCCTGAACAGTTTGAATTCAAAGAGGAGGGGGAGGCTCATGAAGAACTCAAAGCAGAGGACTTGAGAAAGTTCCTTCCGGCCTATCAATGCTGAGTCCATGCCGAGGCTGCTTGGAGACAGCGAGCGGGCGGCCGTGGAGTGGCTGCAGATGGGACCGAGTGCGTGCACAGCGCCCGGGAGGCACGGGGCTCCTCAGCCTTGGCCAGGCCCGCGAGGCGCTGTGCGGAGAGGATGCACCAGGGCTTGGTGGAAACGTGGACCCAGGTTGAAACACAGGTCCAGGTCAAAACGGAGGGCCACCTCAGCTAGGGAAAGGGGTTAAGCTTGTTGGGATTCGTTGAGTTTAGGGGAGAGGGATGACATGAATTCTAGATCATGGGATCAAGTTTAAGACTGGAGATGTGGAAATTACAAAAGCAGAGCAACTTACCAGAGGGTGAGGGAGCCAGAGAAGAGCAGTGACCTCACCTCACAGAGCTGGGGGGGGTGGTAAGGGGGCCAATGGGACCCTGGGAATAGGTCCTGAGCACGATGCAGAGCCCGTGGAGGGCACTGACAGGGCCCCCCAACCTGACAGGTGAGGCTGCTGCCCCAGTCCTTCTCTCACGTGCGGGCCAGCAGCTCTGGCCGCCTCAGACCTCCGCCCCCCCCCGAAGCAGAGACTGAGGCGCTGGGGCCACTTCTGTTCACTCACTTTGAGAACCTTTCTATGCGTTTTCCCCGCCAGCTCTGCATTTATGTTGATGGCAACTTCAAGTTGATGGAAACAAGGTTAAAGCCCAAGACTTCGTTCTCTGTCTTGGAGCCTGCTCAATGCTTGGCCCACACAGTCGGTGGGTGTCCAGGGGGCAATGGCAGACAAGGAAATGAATAGAAAGTCAAATATGCGAGTGACACTCGGATCTGGAGGTGCAGAGTGTGTCAGTCCAGGCTGGACACTAGCAAAGGGACCGTTGTCAGGGGAGGCTGCCTCTCCCCCATGTGTGGGCCGGGTCCCGGGGAGCCAGGGAGTCAGCATTCCTGACAGGACCCCGGGAGTGCCCTTACTCGCAGGCTCCAGGTGACTGTCCACTGGGCTCAGCCCCTGCTCCGCGCAGGCCTGCGAGACGCCGCAGCTCCGGCTGTTCCCAGGTGTGCCCACTTTCCAACGCCGGGGGCCGAGGCCCCGGGGACATGGTGGAGGAAGAACGTTTATGTGACTTCCAAGCTGTGGCCTCATTCCCAAGGCTCTGTTATTATGCAGTCTGGTCCAGTGACAATTGTAATGTTATCTCATTCCAAAATTAAGTCATCACAATCCCTCCACTCTCTGACCAGCCACTCACCCGGAACTCTGCGTCACCATTTGCTTTGCAAGTTGTGAGAAGAAAGGCGGGAGCACACAGGGCAGAGCCCAGAGCTGAGAGGAGGAAGTCCATGGCCTCCGTAGGGAGTGTGATGTCTGCTGGGCCACCCACAGAAGCTCACCCCACTGAGACCAAGAATAGGACCTTCCTAATTCTGCCCCTAAAAGACGAGATGGACTAACAACCCGGAGATGGATGACAAAGGAAGGCGTTGCCTGTGCACAGGTACCAGCCGAGTCTGGGGAGCAGAGAAGGGGGTGGGTGTGCGTCAGGCTGACTGGATTAGCACAGATGGAAGGTCTGCAAAGACAGTAGATACAACAGGAAGTGAAACACCCAAGAGCTTCTAGAAGGCGCTCTTTCTGGAGTTGGAAAATACACAACAAAAGGGTCCTGAGTCATTGGTCTTCTCCCTAGAATCCTGTAGGACAAGCAGTCACACTCACAGGCGAACCCGGGCCAAATGAACAAGGGGGAAGTGTGTGTGGTCGCAAACAAACAAAAGCTCAATTTTCATAGAAATGTAGGTTTATTCCGATAGAGACGTGCTGAATGCAAAGGGCTGAAGCAAATGAGTCATCGTTCACATAAAATAACAGAACATTTTAATAAAAATTAATATTTTTCTTGAACATTAACTTACCAGACACTGAATAACTGCACAAATTAATAAGCATATGCAAATAAACCTATTTTTCTTGTTCTCTGAAAGTGAAATATTTCCTGTTGCTCTCACCAAACAAGTCAGTCCAAGACTAATGACGTGGCCATTGGCTGCTAAAATATTCGCTGCTGGTATTAGTGGAGAGAAATGGTGTGTAAGGGAAATGAATGCAACACAATTATAGTCATCAGTCATTAACAAATGTTGTAGTTTGTTATTAATAATTATGTATAACAGGACATTGTAAAAATTAAGCTATGAAATAAAAAAATAATTTATTGATTACAGAGAAGAAGGGAGAAGGAGAGAGATAGAAACATCAATGATGAGAGAATCATTGATGGGCTGCCTCCTGCACATCCCCTACTGGGGATCAAGTCCGAAACCCAGGAATGTGCATTTGGCTGGTTCCTTCAATCCACAGGCTGATGCTCTCTATCTATCCACTAAGCCAAGCCGGCTAGGGCAAGTTATGAAATTTTTATTAAGACATTTCTTATATACCATTATATTGACTGGGCCGCAAAAATATTCATTGTGGGCCGAGTGCGGACTGTGAGCCACAAGTTAGACGTGCGTGCTGTAGGGGGAAGTCGCAGACCTGCGTGGCGCAGGGGACTCTGCACACAGTGCCCCTGTGCCCTGGTCCTGGCTATCCACACCTTGGTCTCCAGTGCCCGGTCCTTGGGAACCACGCAGCGCATCTGTGTGGCCCAGGCACGGCTGGTGTGTCTACCCCTCCATCGAGCACGCATCTGGAACTGCTGGGGGTTTCTGGCCCACTGGGGGGTCTCCACTCTCTTCAAGGCACCCCTGGGAACGCTGCTTCCTCCATGGGCCTGGGAGCCACCACTCCTTCCTTTGAATCTGCACACGCAATTACCAGAGTCCTTACCACAGGGCATGCTCTCTCTCGTAACTTTATTTCTGTTAGTGTTTCTAGAACCTTGAACATTTATTGACACATTCATTGTTCACTAAATGCAGACAAATGAATTTAATGTTTGTAAAAAACTACCATTATTACTTTCCAGTTATTTCTTGAATTTAGGATTCCCTGCTTTCATTTCCTTCAGAGAGGCCCCTGCAAAGCACAGGTCCCCGGGCCCCTTGGGGTGCAGGCCCTTTCCCTGCTCTCTCTCCTGTTCTGGGACCAGGCTAGCATGATGTGGACATGGAGCCTGTCTCAATCAACCCTTGTTTGCCTATTCCATCAATGATTCCTGGCAAGCCCCTCCCGGCATCCCTCCTCCATAGCATTGCTCCAGGCCTATTGCAACCTCTGCTCTGGGCTGGTGTGAGGGGCTCTGACTGACAGGTGCTACACTGGGAAGCCCCCTGCTGAAGGCGGCCGCACCCTGCACTCACTTCCCGTCAAGTCAAGTCTCCTGCCCTCGCTCTCTCAGCACTGGGCTGCTCCTGTCTGCATCTCCTCCATTCGCTGCCTCTCTTGGTGCAGCTGGGTCAGGAGGAGCTGAGCTTCCCTCCACACGCTCCGGCTTCCGCACAAGGTGCACACTGCCCGGTTGCCCTCACTGGGCAGTGTGCAGGCGAATGTGTTTCTTTGTATTTCTTCCCCCTCATTTCACATTTGGTGGATTCCCCATTGGGGGACGAATGCTCCGCCCACACTTTACTCCATGTACACAGGGCGGCATGTATGTGAGTCTCTGCAAAGGCCATATGTCCGGGCTGCCTGTAACTGTGCTTTCCTGCAGCTGTCTCACCTGTGGCTGCACACTCCAGGCAGAGCTGGCGGCTCCGGGACACCACGGAGCGGACTGCACTGCCCTTGGGACAGAAAGCGGCTGAGTCTGCCCTCCCGTGACAAAGCCACCCCGGAGACAAGGGAAGGAGCTGCTGCGGAGCTGAATGTGACGTCCGGGCTTCTCCGTCCACAGGACCGCGGGCTGAGCGGACCGGAAAGGCAGCCCAGAGCGGGGTCAGACTGCAGATGTTAAAACCGTGGCTGCCAAGTCCCATCCTCAGCTTTTTCATATTTCTCTTTAGGACATAAATTATTGCCTTGCAATGCAATTTCTGGAGGCGTTTTCCCGCGTTTTCCATCTGCTGACCCAGCCTGCAGCTCTGAGGGGCTTCCCTGGGTCTGACAGCCCAGGCCTCTGTTCGCCTCACTGTCCCTGTGGCTCAGAGCCACTGGATCCCCACCGCCTTCCCCCCAGCGCCACTATGTGGCTGCCCAGGCCCAGCATTTGGGGGCCTGGCCCCAAACACACCTGCCGCCCCCCTCCCTCTTCCCCCACAGCTCCAGCAGCCCCCACCTGCCCGCTGCCTGCTGCGGGTCCAGGCCTATGGGCCTTCCCTGAAGTTCCGCCCTGAAGGAGGACTTCCCCCCAGAACAGCGCTCTCCCTGCCCCCGCCGCCCCTGGCAACCCTTCCCAGACCCTAAGGGAGCCCCGCAGCACCAGTCCCCCTGCTCCGCAGCCCCACCCCGCACCCCTCCACCGGCCTTGGCTCCGCCCCCTCCCAGCTCGCCCCGCCGCTTCCCGAGGGGAGCACCAGGACCTCCCGGACCCCAGCGCGCAGGTGTGTGCACCGGCGGAGCCTCAGAGGGAGCGTTTGCTCCTCTCTGGGTCCCAGCCCTGGACCCGGGCCGGGCGTGGCGATGGTGGGGGGATTCCGGGACAGCGGCCACAGGCCCCATCCTTAGATCCCACGAAAGTTTGGACGCTACGACTTGCCTATCCTGCATCCCAAGCTCATCCCACCTTCCAGCCGCTGGACGGGACGGGGCTCCAGGATCAGCAGGGCCCCCCTGGCTCCTGAGGTCCCGGCAGGAGGGGCGCCGCTTCCGAGGGCCAGCGTCGGGCGCGGGGACGGGCCTGCGGCCTGGAGGGGGTGGGGGTGGAGGTCTGCTCAGAGCCCCTCCCGCCCGGTACTCCCCCCCACCCCCCGCCCTGCCGCCTCCAAGGAGCAGTGGAGGCTCCCCCAGCAGCTCCTAGACGCGCGTGCTCGGCCGTGGGCGTCCTACTGTGCCAGTCAGTGCCTGTGCCTGTGCCTGTGTGTGTGCGTGTGCGTGTGTGTGTGCGCGCGCACAGATGTGTGTGTGTGTGTGCCCGTGTGTGTGCGGGCGCGCGCACAGATGTGGAGATGTGGGAGTGTGCGCGCGCGCACAGATGTGTGTGTGTGTGTGTGTGTGTGTGCGCGCGCGCGCGCCTGCGCCTGACTGTGTGTGAGCTGCTGTGCAGATGTGTGAGTGTGTGTGTCTGTGTGAGGTGTGTGTTTGTGTGTGAGATGTGCGTGCTCGCGTGCGTGCAGCTGCATGTGCTGGCGTGAGGCAGTGTGCGCGCGCGCCCCCGCCCGCCGGCGCCGCGGACCGGCGGGAAGACAGGGGCGGGGCCATGCAGATGGGACGTTCCGGGGACGCGCCGCGGCCCTTCCGCAGGAGCCGGCGGAGGCGCGGGCGGGCGGGCGGCGCGGGGGACGGGCGCGGGCCGGGCCGGCGCTCGGCGGCGGGGGTGAACGCGGGCCGCCGCTGACCTGCCTGCGTGGCTCGGGCTGCCGAGCGCGGCCCAGCCCGGCGGCGGCGAGGACCTGCGGGCTCTGCCCACCGGGACCCGGGCAGGAAACGGGGAAGGGGCCGCGCCGGAGCCCGCCGTCCCCGGAGCCGGTCCACTATGCTCCTCGCCCCGGGCGCTGGCAGGCGGCTGGGCGTCCTGCGCCCCTCGGGGGCGGCCTTCCTGCAGACCTTGTTGTGGATTGTGTGTGCCGCCGTCTGCGGAGCCGAGCAGTATTTCAATGTGGAGGTAAGGACCGGGGCCGCCTGCCCGGCTGGGCCGTTCCTGACACGCTGGAGTCCCCGGATCCGGCTGCCAGCGCCGCCGCCTGCACGCGTCCCTCCGCAGGCAGAGCTCGCCGCGCGTTTCCATCCCGGTGATGGATTCGCGCAGACCGAGTCCGTTATCCCGCGGCACAAAGGATGCTTTGAGCGGCGCGTCCCGCTGCCGCCAGGAGAGGCTGTCGCGGGCCCAGGAGGCTGCTCAGCTCCCTTCAGGGTGAGCCAGCTGCCCAGGAGCCAGGACCCAGGATCCGGGACCGGCGTCTGGCATCCCCGATGCCCGGGCATTGTTCCGGGAAGGAACCTTTCCGGTCCAGGCTAACAAAGGAGGCTAACAGCGGCTCTAGGGCAGGGGCACTTGCTCTGTGTGACTGCGCTGCTTGGTGACAAAACACTTGACCAGACAGAGGCGTTTTCCATTTAGAGTTAATGCCGGGCCGGGGCTGAGACACAGAGGACGTGGCATGGCCCTTTCTGTGTGTCCTCTCCCCTCCCCCGTCCTGAACATCAACGTGGCCCAATGGAATAGTTCTGAGGTGTGTTTTTAATTTGATTTCACACTCCTCTGGCAAAACAAGGAGGTTTTAGACTGTCCTGGGCTCTGCCTGGACAGCTCTGGAAACAGACAGACGCAAAGCCGAAGGGAAGTTAGGGGCAAGGACTTAGACGTCTGCCAAAGTGGCCTGCTGGCACCGCTGGCACCGCAGCGCTGGTAGCTGTGTCGCCTGGGCTCCAGAGGCTCTCTGTGCACAGCAGGGAGAGGCAGCAAGAGGGAATCAGAAAAGCTCCCGGCCAGTGGTCTCAGTCTTTGACACCTCAGAAGACCCTTCCCCACTCCCGGCCACTTTGTGGGGCGTGTGTCTGCACACCAGCAGGACCTGTTGCTCAGTGAGCAGCTTCTCTGAACAGACTGACGTGCAGAGTGCCCGAGTCCAGGTGCGAGGGCTGTGCTGCCGTGACTTCCTCCGAGTTTCTGGAAACCGTGCTCAGGGCTGTGCAGCCAGTGGGCGGTAGAGAAACAGTATTTGAAAAGTAGCAACTATTATCCAATGAGTGAGAGAAGTTTACAGATGTTAAGGCTGATGATATTTTGCAAAAACTTCAACTTGAAAACCAAGGAGGTTTAACCCTTTGAAAAATATCACTTTGTTTTTCTGGGTGGGAAGAGAGATGGAAAGTGCCGAGTGTCAGACTGTTCGTGAGGGCAGATTGGGATCTATGGGATTACAGCCGGGGTGGGGGCTCCTGGCAGGATTTAAGTCCGGAGGTTGTGTGGTGAGAGGAGGCTGGAGTGGTTCCTAGGCTGCGGGAGAAGGTGCAGGCTGTCAGGCACAGTCCTGTGCACAGCTGTGCTGGGGAGGCAGGGGGACGGGGAGTCTGTGGCCAGGGAGGCCTGCGGGCTGCGTTCGCAGACATCCTTGGGGGTAGTAGCACCAGTACTTTCACGATGAATAATCCCCCTTTGAGGCTCACCATTCATTTGACTGTATCTCTTCATAGTTGGAATCCCTCAGTCAGTGCAGACATCATCATGCAAGAAAAAAGTTATGCTTTTACAAAAATATTTTTAAATTTCCATTTTATCTTCTCTTTTTTCAAGATATATGGGGAATGGTTTAATGGAAAAAATAGGTATTTTCCCATTTTTAGAGCTTTTAGGTTACTCCCATCGGTATTTATTGTACCATGCAAAGACTGAATTATTGAGAGGTTAGAAGTGAGTGTCTTCTGAGACTTAAACCACTCTTCCAGTGGTGATTGGTGGTGATCTGGAGATTGCCTCCCTGATGTGTGTTCTGGCAGTTTCCTCACAGCGTGGGCCTGGCTTCCCGGTTAGGGCAGTGAAGGGAGCCGCTGCCTCTGCCGTCCTGCGTGTGGCCTGGTGAGGCCACCCTGAGAGACTGGCAGGCCGAGAGGCGCCAAGGGATGGTCCCTCTGCCTGGCTCTTCATTAGATACTTCCTGCGGCAGGACAGCCGATGGGAACAGGCCCTGTCGTCTTCAGAGCAGCACCGCTGGCGCTACTCCTGCTCCAGCCAAAGCGGAGCCCGGCGTCCTGTGGGTGTGGTCAAGGGGCTGCGTGCACAGGTGGTGTCCTCAGCCTGGACTCCGAGCACCGTGCCTGGGAGCACCCGTCTGGGAGGATCTGGTCCTGGGAGGACCTGCCCGGGAGCACCCAGGCTGCAGGTGGAGAAGCTCTGGGAGACGCCTCCCTGCTGGCCTCTGAGATTGCAGTGCTCTCTCCCTGGCCAGCACCCCCAGGTGGAGCCGTCCTAAGATGGGGTGTAAGTCTCTATTGTTCTCCCGGAGGTGGGGGTGTGGAGGGTTTCTAAGAGCACAGGCACTGGAGGTTGCAGTCTCAGAGCCGGAGGTGTGTGTCACGGGTGGGAGAAGCCTGGCGTGGAGAGGAACAGTGCACACTGTTGGGTCGTTTTGTTTTTAAGAAGCAGAAAGGGATGCATCCGCAAGGTCATTCAGCTCACCCCTGGGCGTGGAGCCGGCACCCGGTGCTGCCTTCCCGGGTGCGCTCAGAGGCCAGCCGGTGTCAGGTCCACACCGGGTGGCCGCAGCGCGGAGGACTTCTCGGGCACCGGAGGTGTCGCTGGGTGACCAGGGCAGCGCTGCGGCCACGGGGTTGGCAGCTGGGCTCCGGAGTGATGATGTAGGCTCCGGAAGGTCATTTTGTCGCCGGCATCCTTCCTTGTCCTCGTGGACTCTGCCATCCGGTGCTTTGTTCTGGTCTGTACACGGTGAGCGTTCGGTGAGATTGGAAGAATTCATGATGCTACTAACTTTCATCAGCTTGACAGTTTATCAAATGTCAAATGAGTGAGCAACATTCTTATTGTTTTTAAAACAATAGCAAACATTTCGAATGAGGAGATTATTTGAAGCCAATTTAATGTAAAATCAAAACATAATTGCCTGGTGCACTTATCAAGGTATAGGAAGATGAGTATTTTATTGTGACAAAAACCTTAATAGAGGAAAAAGAATTTTGTTGTTTTTAACTAAAGACAGAAGAGAGATTCTGGATTTCAAAAGGGTATTTGGTAACAAACGCTGTGAATCAGGCGCAGCTCTCCTGCACTCCCCTGCAGCTGCTCCTGGGCCCGACTCAGTGCCACTCACTCCACCGCCGGGCCGAGCTGCCGGCCGGCCTCTGCCGGCAGCTCTGTCAGTGTAGACAGCAGTGAAGCAGAGAGAGCTATGTGCGCAGATTTACATGTCCTGTGTTGGCCACTTGTTTCGTATCCGCTGCCTCCTCCTCATGTCAGGGGTCAGCGTTACTTGGGCTGGAAGGATGGTGTCCCGTGGCTGGGTGGCCTCCTGGAGCAGGGACACTCTCACTGCACCCACCATGCCGGGGCCAGGCCGGGCAGCAGGACGGGGCCATGCAGGCTCCGGCTGCTGCCCGTTCCGGCTGCCCCAGCACCCAGGGCCCTCTGCATGTCAGAGCCAGACATGGCCAGGCCGGGGTCCTCTGCTCCCCGCTGCTCCGCGGGTCCCCCTCTGCCTGCTGGACGTTCAGAGCCTCCCGGGACACCTGGTGAGGGACATGCAGGAGGCCCTGCAGTCTGCCCATGCCAGCCAGGCAGGCTGTCTCCTGCCTTACCCGTGAGGGGCCACAGCCAAGAACCAACCCCGCCCGCGTGGCTGCGCCCGCTGGGGGCCCCCTCAGCCTCTCCGGGTCACAGCGATTATGACCAGGCTTTTTTTTTTTTTTTTTTTTTTTTTTTATAATGGCTTTTCTCTTTCTCCTTAATGTCTGGAGTCAGGTTGAAAACAACAAATCTAAAGTTTCTCCTTTCTCTTGCTCATCCCCTCTTAGGTAATTACGTAATAAGGAAATTGTAATGCACTTGCGTATTGGTATAGTTCTTCGCTCAAATTGGATTGATCAGTTATTTTATATACATTTTTTTCCCCAGCCTACTCCAAGTGTTACCTTTCCACAATATTTGATAAATAACCCATAGCAATGATTTCAGAACAAAAAAGGAGCCATTAAACATTTGAATAATTAGTTAAATTTATCCAGTGTCAGATGAGTAAGATTTCTTTTTTATGTTCCTTCAGGAATTTCTGATCCTTCAGTATGTAAATTTCAAATTGAGAAGGTAATTTTTCATGTTACTTCCCACCACAGTATGTTTACGTGTCTGTGAATGAGGCAGTCATTGCATTCCTTACTGTGGGAGAGTGTGGGGAGTAAGAGCACGATTCTGGCACCACATTGCTGGTTCTACTCTCAGCCCTTCAGCTGACAAGTACATTATTAAGTCAACAATGGACAACCCAACCTCTGTGGGCCCCAGTCTGCACATCTACGAAATGGATCCTCACACTATCTACCTCCTAAGGTTGCTTTTATTAAATAGATGGGTGGATGGCCAGAGAGATATATAGATGCATAAAAAATAGATGATAGATAGATAACATGCCTTCCACATGATTAAACACAATACTTTTTCATTTTCATTATCATTAATATAAAATAAATGTTGATTCAAAGGTAACTGGCATGAGATTATTTAATTATACAAAAGTCTATCAGGTTAGGATATGCCACCTGGTTTAGGAAGATTTTCTTTTCATGCTTTTTTTATTTTTGAAAAGTGTGATCTACTGGACGTCAACCAAGTCGGCACCAGTACATTTTCTTCCCATGGGTTTTTCTTAGACAGTTTGGATCAGCAACGTGGTTTTCACATTTTGTCTTGTCATCTGCTACTATCATAGAATGTTAAGTTCAGCTCACACCTTCTTTTGCAAGATTGAGTTTGCTGAAATCTGTTCATGTTCCCTAAAACCGTGCAAGATAAATAGGCCTTTATGAGGTGAAGGCCTGTTTATTTTGACTGGCTTGAGGCCCACATGCCTCCCATCCACAGAGTAGGGTTCCATGTGTTACTTAGAGCTCTGGGTTAGACCCCAAATCCAGAACATAAGAGTTTTTATTTTCAATTGGTGGAGGAAGGAGGGGGCTGAGCAAACAGGTATTAACTTTTTTTCTTACTGTGGAGAAATGATGGATTCAGAGCACAATTTGACAATGAATCTGTTTAAAACACAACACACTTGACCATGACTCTTTGGAATAGACGGTACTGGGCAGTGTGGCATCTGGGTCGGACCAGGACAGAGTGTGGGCCTAACTTCGGTTCTGGACTCATGTAGCTTTGATCTTGGACTGTCATTTCGTCACTGCTTCTGTCTGTAAACATAAGGACTCAGCTAAGCCGTCCCGGTGCCATTCCGAATTTGAAATTCTGTTCTATTTAGCCTCTGGGCTTTAATTTACATAGTGAGGGGGGAAATACACCCATTTGCTCTGTAAGTTTTGGGGCAACTGGATCACAGAGGTGGGTGTTGGGATGTATTTCTGAAATGCACATAGTGACGTGCAGACCGTTTGGCTTCCAGCTAAGGTTTGTCATCGTCTGTGGTGACACGGGGACTTCATGTTGGAAATAATCCTGGCCTTCTGAGGAGTCAAAACACTGACAGCAAATTATATGTAATTGTAAAATCAGTTTTTGGCTTAGGTAGGCAACTTTAAAAATTTAATGTTAAAAACATGATTTGATATTAGTTTGAAAAATATACACCATTTCCTAGTGGAACTTCCATCATAAAAAGGCAAATTGGAATAAGAGCAAAACCTGATTTTGGCAGGGGTGGGGAGGTGGGATATGTAGGGTCTTGAAATTCAAATCCGTCTGCCTGCCTGTCTCCATCCGCCAGCGAAACGTGGCATTTCCCGGCGATGCAGGCTTGTCCCGATGTCCCCGCTGCCCTTGTGGAGAGGGATTCTGGCACATGCTCTTCGAGGGTTATTTCTGTTCTTTACAACACTTTTGATTTTGAATGTGAAAAATCAGATTGCATTTGTTTTATAAAATGTGCAGCTGATGTGAACAGCAGAAATACTTCATGCTACAAGGATAAAATGCTAAGAAACAATATGTGGGAAGCCTACTTTTCTTTTGGGACAGTTATTTATAGATTTTCCTGAAACCATATGTGACCCCCCCCCCCCCACCGGCAGTTAGCTCTGAATGGGCGCTCTCTGCTGCGTGTTTCACCGCGACCATTTGGCACACGCATCCTTGGGTTTGGATCCCAGGACTGTCTCCACGAGCCACATACCGGGAGCCTGGCCAAGAGTCTCAGAGCTGCGCCACCTTCCCTGAAGTCAGCGGTGTTCAGCAGTGTGCGTGGCACTCGGTGTGCAGCAGGAAATTAATAAAAAAAAATTATTGATTTGAGAGAGAAACATCTATCTGTTGCGAATCTTGTATGTGTGCTGACCGAGGATTGAACCCGCACTTGGCATATGGACCACAGTGCTCTAACCACCTGTGCGACCTAACCTGGGCAAGGCTTTTTAAAGCCATACAGCACCTGACTATTTAGTCAGGGGCACTGACCTCTTTCCCCTGAGATTGTCAGATAGAAAATGACAACAGCCAACACAACAATAGCCATACGTGTGAATGTATCAAAATTACACCTACTTTTTTTGTCTGATTGGCAAAAAATATATTTTTTGGTGTGCTGCAATATTTTAGTAATTAGCTTGTGCCCTTTTGATGAAAAAGGTTGAAAAATCCTGCAGTAAGTGACTGAAGTGTAGAATATGGAGGAAGGCTAGGGGGCACTGGTGAGCTGTGCACGAAGTGGAAGGACCTAGTTTAAAATCAAGGACATGGGGGCAATCAGAGTCTTGAAGTGAATCCTAGCCAATCACAGAGCTTAAGAAAATCAGGGACCGCTGGCTCATGATTGAAGATGTGAGCTGGGTTTCTTGAGAGCCACTCAACAGCTCTGATTGCGTATTTGATGAACTGGGAGGTAATTAGCACTTCTTGGGCATGACCCTGTGAGGAAGACTTGGGCCGCCCGCCATGCCCTCGCCTTGGTGTGGTCAGCACCACACACTATAGTGACGAGTCTCCTGAATTCTTATTGCAGCCACAAGGACGATGCGGTCACGGGGCTCACAGTTAGTGCAGGTGGGAGACATTTCATTGAACCTGCCTTCTAGATTGTGGACAGCAAGCATCCCATTTCCACAGCGTTTCAGACTGAAGTTATATCCTTCATATAAGTTATTTCCATAGTGCCATTTTACTGTTCTATTGAATATTTCTTAACAAAAGCAGATTTTAAAACATTGGCTTTACCTATTTCTCTTTTAAAAAATATGTAAGAAATGAACCACAAAAATGAAGAGCAGTGATTTTTCTTCTTCAATGGGAACTTTGCTGATTGTTATGATTCAATGGAGGTCAGGGCCTGAGAAGAGGCCGTGACATTGCAGTGGGGGCCATGACAGTGGGGGTTGTGACAGTGCAGTGGAGGCCGTGACAGTGGGGGTTGTGACAGTGCAGTGGAGGCCGTGACAGTGGGGGTTGTGACAGTGCAGTGGAGGCCGTGACATTGGAGGCCGTGAAAGTTCAGTGGAGGCCATGGCAGTGCAGTGGAGGCCGTGGCAGTGCAGTGGAGGCCATGGCAGTGCAGTGGAGGTTGTGGCAGTGCAGTGGAGGCCGTGAAAGTTCAGTGGAGACTGTGGCAGTGCAGTGGGTGGAGGCTGTGACAGTGCAGTGGAGGCTGTGGCAGTGCAGTGGGTGGAGGCTGTGACAGTGCAGTGGAGGCTGTGGCAGTGCAGTGGGTGGAGGCTGTGACAGTGCAGTGGAGGCCGTGGCAATGCAGTGGGTGGAGGCTGTGACAGTGCAGTGGAGGCCGTGGCTGTGCAGTGGGTGGAGGCTGTGACAGTGCAATGGGGGTTGTGGCAGTGCAGTGGGTGGAGGCTGTGACAGTGCAGTGGAAGCCGTGGCAGTGCAGTGGGGGCCATGGCAGTGCAGTGGGGGCTGTGGCAATGCAGTGTGTGGAGGCTGTGACAGTGCAGTGGAGGCCATGACAGGGCAGTGGAGGCCGTGACAGTGCAGTGGGTGGAGGCTATGACAGTGCAGTGGGTGGAGGCTGTGACAGTGCAGTGGGTGGAGGCTATGACAGTGCAGTGGGTGGAGGCTATGACAGTGCAGTGGGTGGAGGCTGTGACAGTGCAGTGGGTGGAGGCCGTGGCAGTGCAGTGGGGGCTGTTGCAGTGCAGTGGGGGCTGTGACAATGTAATGAGAATCTGCCCGCCTTACGATGCTGTCACCTCCAGCCCCACCCTGTCCTGTTAGTGCTTTTAAACCAGGTGGTTCTGGGGAGCAGGGTGAGTGAGTGAGCCACATCCCTGCGGACACACACACTTAGGAGAGATGGTCTCGGAGTGAGGTTCACTGACAAACACCCCTTGCCCTCCACAGGGAGCGGCGTGGCAGGGCAGGTCCTTTGTCCTCAGTTAAGGCGGCACTGTCCCTGCTAGGGAAGCTGGTGTGGGCTGGAACGTGGTCTCCTGCCCCCGACTGCATGCTCCTGGGGGATGTCAGGGGCATGCTGCCCACACTCAGAGCCTGTGAGGTGTCCGTGGGCCGTTTCCCTCGGGAACGTTCCACACTGAATCTCCAGCATGTGTTAACAGATCCCATGTGTTAACAGATCCCGTTGCTTGAGGGATTATCTTCGGGTTTGTGTGAGGCTCTGATGTCCCTGCCTCGTTCATCTTCACACCATCGCCCGCAGCTCCTGCTCCCGGTCCCGCTACCTCTCCGCTGGGCTCAGTTCCACCGCAGACAAGGCTTAGAGAGCGGGGAGCTGCAGGTGACACTGGGAATAAAGTAGGCTCGTTACACCCAGAACCCAATGTGTGCGCAATGGTTTCCATGAGATTGAGGTCAAAACCACGGAAACCCCCTCCGAGGTACAGAAAACACTCGTATGGAGGACGGGGCTGTGAATATGGCAACAGCTCGGTCCTAGAGCCTGGGATAGCCCTGCCCAGGTTCATTGGCATCTGCATTTGCTCCGTGGACATCCAAACAGCTTCCTCCGCAGCCACCGCTGGTTCTGATCTTTCACATGTGGATTGTGACCCCTGTGGCTTGTAAGTGGCATGGGCTGAAGGACACGGAGGGACGGTGACAGCACCTCCTGGAGGCAGACAGGGGTCTGCTCCAGGGATGACGGCTGGACAGAAATGTTACATGCCGGCACTGTTGTCTATTAGGGTCCAAAGGACCCTCGAAATGGGAGCACCTGGAATTGGCCTCGACCGCCAGCCAGCTCAGTGGCGGTAGAGACCACGGTAATCAACAGCCATGTGCTGCGTGCTCAGAGATGACCATTACACTCGCGCTGTTGGTGCCAGCCCTGCCTTTCTGAATCTGAGCGGAGGGATGAGGAGTGGAGACCTCTGGGAGCAACTCCACATCACCGTGGCTTCCCCGGAATCCAGGTGAGAGTCAAAGTTCGGGTTCCGGAAGCAGAGCGCTGGGCTCCGCCACTGTCTTCCTGTTGCTCATGGCACACGTGGGGAAGGGCAGGCACTGCACGGGGATCTTGCTGCCTGCACGGCTTGCCTGGGCACACCTGAGAAGGTGCTGTGGGGTCAGCTGTTGATTCTGAATCAACTGTTGGCTGATCAATTAGATTAGTGATGTTTCACTCACTAGAAAAATTGGTAATACAGGTGAAATTACATAGGATATTAAATCTTGAATTACATAGATTGCTTACATATACTACTATGTCATCTTGAATTACACATTATCCACTCACAAGTATCACTCCTTTATTCAAAAACTGAGCCATGGAAGATATTTAAAAAGACTCAGATTGAATTTTTAAGACATCAAAACTACAGTATGTGAGATTTAAGTTGCACTGGAAATTTAAGCAGATTTCACATGACTAAAGAAAAAAGAGTGAACTTGAAGTCAGCAATGGAAGTTATTCAGAGTGAAACAGGAAAAAGGGACATTTAAAAAGTGAACAAATCATCGGTGATGCCTGGAACGGCTTTATGTGGCCGGTGATGTGTAGCTGGAATCCCTGCCAGGAGGTGCAGGGAGAGCATTTGAAGGTAAAATGAACAAAGCTTTTCCTAATTTGGTGGAAAATACATACACTCAGGTATCCAAGAAACTCAATGGTTCTCAAGCACAAGATTCATGAATAAAATGACACCATAATCAGTTTGGTCAGCTGAAGGATAAGGAGAAAATATTGAGAGAGAGAGAGAGAGAGAGAGAGAGAGAGAGAGAGAGAGAAAGAAAGAGAAAGGAGAGAGAGTCTTTACATATAGAGGAATAACAAAATTAGACAGACTTCTTGTCAGAAATAATGCAAACAAGAAGATACCAGAGGAACATCTTGAAAATGCCAAAAGAAAAAAATAACTGTCAACTTGGTATTTTATACTCAGTTAAAGTATCTTTCAAAAAGGAAGGAAAAGTAAAGACTTTTTTAGGCTCACAGAAGCTGAAAGCTTTCGTGCCCAGTCACAGGCAGGACATGAAATGTTAAATGCAAAACCTGGAGACAGCCAAGGCCCACCACCAGCACACAGCTCCCCAGGAGCATCAGCTTCGTCAGGATACATGGCACAGCATGAACAAATCTCAGAATCACTGCAGGTGGGTGGAGCCAGGCCATAGGGGCATGTCCTTGAGATTCCATATCTATGAAGCAAGAGGCCCAGTGCACGGATTCCTGTACCAGTGGGGTGCCTCAGCCTGGCCCGTGGGATTGGGCCAAAACCAGCTCTCCGACATCCCCCCAGGGGTTCCAGAGCTTGAGAGGGTGCAGGCCAGGCTGAGGGACCCCACCAGTGCATGATTGAGGCCAGGGAGGGCTGCCGGATGTTGGCCAGCTGGGGAGAGATAGAGGGAGGACTCCAGGGCTTGTCCTGCTAATCTCACCCAGTCCCGATGGGCCAAACCCCAGCAGTGTGCTAACCCACTGGTTGGAGCATCTGCCCCCAGTGGTCAGTGCATGTCATAGCCACTGGTTGACCAATTGTCTGCCCCCTGGTTGTCAGAGCATGTTATAGCAGCAAGCAGTTGAGTGACCTTAGCATATCATTAGCATGTTACACTTTCATTTGTTGAACAGACAACCAGAGGACTGGACACTTAGCATATTAGGCTTTTATTATATAGGACTAGAAGCCCAGTGCATGAAAATTCATGCACTGTAGGGGGTTCCCTGAGCCTGGCCTGCCTCCTCTCACAGTCTGGGGGCCCTCAGGGGTGGGAGGCGACCTGGTGATCAGGGGAAGGTGACACCCCCATCATACTTCTGCTGCTGCCACTGCCGGCAGTGCAAGCCTCGGCTGGCCCTGTTTACTTGAGCCTTGGGCGGCCCTGGGCAACTGGGGGTCTGAGGGCAGGTCCAACCATGTGCCTGCCACCTCCTACCCCCTCCCCTAGCTGGGCTGAAAGGACTGGGGGACTCCAATGAGGCTGAGGGGACTGGGTGCTGCCATCTTGTGGCTATGGGCGCCACCATCTTTGTGATCGTGTGATGGTCAATTTGCATATTGCCTCTTTATTAGATAGGATGATAGTAAACAAATGCTAATCTATAGCAAGCAGAGCAGGTCAGGCTAGCCTGGGGTGGAACTGGCAGGAGAGAACGGTGGCAGTGGCTGGAGACTGCTGTGGGAGGGGATGGTCTCTGTGCATGCCGAAGCTTATCGATAGCGTGTTGAGAATGCCTACCCGCTCTCAGCCCAGAGTACCGAACCTGAGGGACCCCTGTGGACAAGGACTGGAGGGGGAGCTGGTGGAGATGGGAGAGAAGTCACAACCTGCCTACTCAGTGTTGGATGACAGGGCATGGCACTGCACGTCTTCCTCTGGAATTCTCTGGGCTGTGCTGTGGCCTGGCACTTACCACGCCTATGGAGACCACTGCAGCATTTCTCTTCTCCCCAGCTCCCCTCCCTTCGCGCAGCTCCCTGCATTCCCGCCCTCCCTGACATGTCCTGTGTGTCCAGGGCCAAGCATTTCCTCCCATCTCCCAATGTCTGGCACTGCCCACCACTGAGTGTTCGTGTTGGGAGAGCGGGCACCATGCCCCGCTTCCAGTCTCCCTTCCTGGAAGGTGCATCCACAACGTGTCCATGCGTGTGTCCTGCGCTGCACCTCTCCGAGCCTGGGCCCCGGCCTCCCTGTCACAGGCCTCTGGTGTGCAGACTCCTCCCCTTCCCAGCCTCTGCTCCCTGGCTTTCCTCCTACTAAGGCCCTGCCCAGGCCTGAAGTGACTATAGTGCAGAGTATGCTTTGTGGTTCACACCCATGTCTGTGTGTAGTACTACATTTAAATCTTGGGAGCTTTCTAAATACTTACTTAGAAATTCATTAAAGATAATAATAATTACCTTAATGTAGATAACATTTCTATGAAAAATAAATATTATTAAAAACATTAAAAAGAAGACATTGGCCAGTTTTTCTAAGTGCTTAGAGCATTGGCCCTGGGGCTAAGGGTCTTGGGTTCGACTCCCGGTCGAGGGAACATGTCTCAGTTGCAGGTTTGATCCACAGCCCTCACATGCGGAAGGCAGCTAGTCCATGTGTCTCTCTCACATCAACTTTCTCTCTTTTTTTCTCCCCTTCATCCCTCCCTTCTATTCTTTCTCAAGATCAATGGAAAAAATATTCTTGGGCGAGGATTAAAAAAAAGACAATTGTTTTACATTTTTCAAATATTTTAAATGTCAGGCTTAAAAAAGATAGCTCAATTCTCATATTTGTTTCTTCATTTGCACTTGAATATTATAAACCGTAGAGTCTCTGTCAGTTGCAAGCAAATGAGAGAGAGAATTCAACATTGGTATATTGTAACAGCTTTAACCTAGGCGATGCTCAGAGGGCTCTGGAGCCCCGGAGGTTCCTGCACCAAACTGAGAAGCAGGGTTCTAGCAGCCACTGTTTTGCCATTTTCCCCTGAATATACCAAGGCTAATCCCCCGAGAGTCCTCCTCCAGCTCCAGCCTTCCTTTCTGCCCCTCTGCCTCCCCTGGGCCCAGCAGACAGCTGGCCTCATGCCCACACCCAGTGGGGAGCCGGGAGGCCTCTGCTTTTTCAGGGCTCCTGCACATCCTGGTCTCTGCGCTCGCTCTCCTCCCAGCAGATGCTGGTGCTGCTCAGGACAAGCAGCTCACTCTTGGCGTTCCTGCGGGACATCCACTAACGCCGTTCACGGCCAAGACTCCACGCAGGACGCTCAGCCAGGCATCAGCTTCTCCATGCCTCTCAGTTTTTTGTTTGTTTTTGGTATATTTTTATTGATTTTAGAGAAGAAGGGACAGGGTGAGAGAGACAGAACATCAATGATGAGAAAGAATCATGGATCGGCTGCGTCCTGCATGCCCCACATTGAGGATGGAGCCCGCAACACAGCGTGGGAATCTATCCATGACCTCCTGGTGCATAGGCTGATACTGATCACTGAGTCATGCCAGCCAGGTGGTTTAAAAAAAAGGTTTTTATTGATTTTTAGAGAGAGAGGATGGGAGAGAGAGCTAGAAGCACCATCCATCAGCTGCTGTCTGCACCCCCTACTGGGGATCGAGCGGAAATACTGGTGTGTGCCCTGACTGGATCAAGCTGGTGCCTTTTGTTCCTGGGTCTCGCTCCAAGGCTTGCACAAAGGCTAGCGTGCCTCTCCCTCTTGGTCTTCTGGAGCCACGGAGCCCAGTCCATCAGCCGGGAGAGATGAGGGATGGACTAGTGCTCCTCCTCTCTGCCCGGGCGTACGGTTACATCTGGTATCTGTGTTAGAGGACGTTGAATGTGTGCGCAGATGACCTGCTGTAGAGGGTTGTGTGATAGGTTCACACCTGTCTCTCCGTGGAGCACAGCTTCCTGCGGGGCCAGTGACCAGGCTGCCCAGCCCTGGAACGGAGCTGCCGAGCACAGAGAGGGCGTTCCTGTCGCCGGGCACTGTGGGAGTTTCTGGTTTGCTCTTTGCTTCAGTTACTCTGTTAAAAGGATTTAACTTCTCATCACCAAAAGCTGCATCATCTTCAGGATGAACAGTTAGCTAGTGAGCAGCGTGGACTTTGGGGTTTTCTAGGGCCCCCCCTCCCGCCCCCATGCTCCGTCAGTGCTGCTGTAAACACCATTTGCTGTTTCCCTCACGGAGGCAGATCCCTATGGACCCCTGGCCGGGAAGGAGGACTGTACATTGGTCACTTCCTCAGAGGCGTGCCTCAGAACGCCTTGGTGAAATAGCCTTCTTCCAGCTCAATAGCTTCACCTGAAGCTCTTACTGTTCATAAGCGGCAAGGCCCCGGTTTGCAGGAGGAAGCAGGGCTGTTTCCCGGATTTCACTGGGTCTCCCCACTCCCTCCACGCCCTGGGGCACGTGGGTGATGGAAACGTTGAGATGCTGTCCACCTCACACCACGAGCGCATAAAACCCTGCTGCGAGCGAGGGGTCACCGAGTGCTTTCCTTTCTTCTCAGTCATTCCTGTTTAAATCCGATGGTGGCTATGGCAAGCACAGCAGGGAGGCCTGGGAGGGCTGGGAGGGGAGATGGATGTGCGGCTGGTGATGTCTCTGGCCCCCCTGCTCTGGGCACCAGCAGACAGGCTTTCCTGTCTGTGGATGAAAAGTGCAGGCGGCCAGCGAGGCCCTGAGAGCAGACAGCCCCCCACCCCCGCCCCGTTTCAGGGAAAGTGAGTCAGTAGGGATGGCAGAAAGCGCATCTCGGGTGAAGACCACCATCTGCCCGAGCCTGTAGGTTTCGTTCTTTTTAAATGGTTTTCTTCTTGTTACTTGAGTTACTCCCAGAAATTTTCTAGACAGACATACACAGATTCCCCCCCTCTCTATCTCTCTCTCTATCTCTATCTCTACCTCTCTCTCTCTCTCTCTCTCTCTCTCTATCTATATCTCTATCTCTATATCTACCTCTTTCTTACTCAACATTCATTTCTTCCTTCTGTGGAAACACATCCTTAAAATGTTCTATACATTTCTTACACTATGTTCTGGAGAACTTTTCATGCAGAAAATAGGACATATACGACAACCTTACACTGCCATGGCAACTTATGACTTATGTGGGGATTTATTTAACTGCAGCCTAATTGCTGACACGCAGGTTGTTCCCAAGGCTGTTTCTATGACAAACAGTGATGCCGTTTGCTTGCTCCAGCGTGTGTGCGCATGGCTGACGATGTTTCTGAAAGTGGGAGTGCTGGACTCAGGGCTGTTTTTAGTTATAATTCCGGGGGAGTCGTCCAAATCACTGCCCCCAAAACATGTCATTTATATTTGCCCTTAGCGCCTGAGTGTGGTGGACTCAACTCCCTCCTGGTACTTTAATGTTTTCTAACATGACGAGTGAAACACTGATTTTATAAAAGTCCAAGTAATGTCAATAAATGGCATTCTCACAGTATTTTAATGCATTCATGTTGCTTTATTTCAAGAACTTTCCTTTCCTGTCTTTATTTTGTTTTCTCTTTCTTACTGACTTGTAACAGTTGTATTATGTGTTAACTAAATCGACCCATTTTTTGTCATGCATAATAAAAGGACTTATTGATTTGGCTAATTCTTTTTTCTCAGATTAGTCATTTATGGTTTCAATTTTTCTATTATGCTTTCTGAAATTCCCCAGCATTTCAAAACTGTTTCTAAAATCATTTGTTTATTTCTCTCTTCCTTTTTTAACTTAAATCTTTGATTTATATAAAATGCTTCCAGGACAGCCACTGGCCTTGGAATCCACTTATTTTCCCCAAACTGACTACCAGGGGCCTCCGCGGCCATGCCCAGCACCCCTACCTCCGCCCTGAGGCCTTGTTAGAAACATCAGTGTGAAACTGCTCAGACCACTGGTTTCCTCTGATGGACCGAGCCGGGAAGGGCAGCTGGTGGACTCTCATGTGCGGCTGGACTCTCCTTGGCCTTGGCAATAGCACCCAGAGGGAAGCTTGATGAACATGCTCCTCTAAGGGGGCGGGACAGGGGTGTGCACAGAGGAGGGGGGACGGGTGTGCACAGAGGAGGGGGGACGGGTGTGCACAGAGGAGGGGGGATGAGTGTGCACAGAGGAGGAGGGATGGGTGTGCACAGAGGAGGGGGGATGAATGTGCACAGAGGAGGAGGGATGGGTGTGCACAGAGGAGGAGGGACAGGGGTGTGCACAGAGGAGGGGGGACAGGGGTGTGCACAGAGGAGGAGGGACAGGGGTGTGCACATAGGAGGAGGGATGGGTGTGCACAGAGGAGGAGGGATGGGTGTGCACAGAGGAGGAGGGATGGGTGTGCACAGAGGAGGGGGGATGAATGTGCACAGAGGAGGAGGGATGGGGGTGTGCACAGAGGAGGAGGGATGGGTGTGCACAGAGGAGGGGGGATGAATGTGCACAGAGGAGGGATGGGTGTGCACAAAGAGGGGGGAGGCGTGTGCACAGAGGAGGGGGGATGAATGTGCACAGAGGAGGAGGGATGGGTGTGCGCAGAGGAGGAGGGACAGGGGTGTGCACAGAGGAGGGGGGACAGGGGTGTGCACAGAGGAGGGGGGACGGGTGTGCACAGAGGAGGGGGGATGGGTGTGCACAGAGGAGGAGGGATGGGGGTGTGCACAGAGGAGGGGGGATGAGTGTGCACAGAGGAGGAGGGATGGGGGTGTGCACAGAGGATGAGGGATGGGTGTGCACAGAGGAGGGGGGATGGGTGTGCACAGAGGAGGAGGGATGGGTGTGTGCACAGAGGAGGGGGATGAGTGTGCACAGAGGAGGAGGGACAGGGGTGTGCACATAGGAGGAGGGATGGGTGTGCACAGAGGAAATGGGATGGGTGTGCACAGAGGAGGAGGTATGGGTGTGCACAGAGGAGGAGGGACAGGGGTGTGCACAGAGGAGGGGGGATGGGTGTGCACAGAGGAGGAGGGATGGGTGTGCACAGAGGAGGAGGGATGGGTGTGCACAGAGGAGGAGGGATGGGTGTGCACAGAGGAGGAGGGATGGGTGTGCACAGAGGAGGAGGGTGATGAGTGTGCATAGAGGAAAAGGGATGGGTGTGCACAGAGGAGGAGGGACAGGGATGTGCACAGAGGAGGAGGGATGGGTGTGTGCACAGAGGAGGGGGGACGGGTGTGCACAGAGGAGGAGGGACAGGGGTGTGCACATAGGAGGAGGGATGGGTGTGCACAGAGGAAATGGGATGGGTGTGCACAGAGGAGGAGGGATGGGTGTGCACAGAGGAGGAGGATGGGGGTGTGCACAGAGGAGGAGGGATGGGTGTGCACAGAGGAGGGGGGATGAATGTGCACAGAGGAGGGATGGGTGTGCACAAAGAGGGGGGATGCGTGGGCACGGAGGAGGGGGGATGAGTGTGCACAGAGGAGGAGGGACAGGGGTGTACACAGAGGAGGAGGGAGGGGTGTGCACAGAGGAGGGGGGATGGGTGTGCACAGAGGAGGAGGGATGGGTGTGCACAGAGGAGGAGGGATGGGGGTGTGCACAGAGGAGGGGGGATGAGTGTGTACAGAGGAGGGGGGACAGGGGTGTGCACAGAGGAGGGGGGACGGGTGTGCACAGAGGAGGGGGGATGGGTGTGCACAGAGGAGGAGGGACAGGGGTGTGCACATGGGAGGAGGGATGGGTGTGCACAGAGGAAATGGGATGGGTGTGCACAGAGGAGGAGGAATGGGTGTGCACAGAGGAGGAGGGATGGGGGTGTGCACAGAGGAGGGGGGATGAGTGTGCACAGAGGAGGAGGGATGGGGGTGTGCACAGAGGAGGAGGGATGGGTGTGCACAGAGGAGGAGGGATGGGTGTGCATAGAGGAAAAGGGATGGGTGTGCACAGAGGAGGAGGGACAGGTATGTGCACAGAGGAGGAGGGATGGGTGTGCACAGAGGAGGAGGGATGGGTGTGTGCATAGAGGAGGGGGGGATGGGTGTGCACAGAGGGAGGTCTGGGACAGTAAAACCAGGTGTTTTCTGAGGGGGCTGTTTCCTGGGTGGGGACTGGGTGGTGAGTGGAGTCTCATGGAAAAGGGCTGAGCCTGGTCACCAGCACAGACTCCGGGCAGCGGAGGGTGGGATGGGAGTAGATGGGGCGGATTGGAGCCTGCGCTAAGACACAACCTGGAGGCTGAGGGGGTCCACGCAGTCCCTGGGCTGACACTCAAGTTTGTCCTCAGGTGGCCAATGAGCAACATTTCCCCCCGGAAATTTCTTCGCCTGATTCTACTCGAGATGCTCCTGTCCCTACTTCTATCTCCCCTCCTCCAGCTCACTGCTCTGAGGGGAGGCGCTGGGCCTAGCTGGGACTGCCTCGGCATCGGGGGCTCCATGGTGAGTGGAGGGGGCGTGGGAATTGGGGTCCTGGGTGCCCGCTCACAGGGAGCTGCCTGAGCCTGGCTGGCCTCCTGCCCGCCGCTGCCCAGACGCCGGGAGGAACGGTGCCACTTGTCAGCCCTCTGATCCTAGATGTCGGATTCATTATTTGTGTTTCCTCAGAGCCCGTGGAATGGGGCAAGAGGACAGGAAACATTAGGACATTGCCAAACGCCTTCTCACCGTGGATGCTGACAAATTGACTTTGTCTCGGGCTGTTTCCTCGGGGACGCTCTGCCCGCCAGCCGGCCGGCAGTGCGGGCGGCGGAGAGGCCTGTCCGCTGGGGCTGACTCTGCAGCGTCACCAGCGGCCTCACTGACAGGCCGCTGTGCGGACAGACCGTGTGCCGCGGCCGGCAGCCGGCATGTGACCATGGGCTGAAAGAGCATGCCGAGTGATTTGGGAAATAAATCTGATTTTCATCAACATCTTCAGATTTTCATCTTACTTTTAAACTTGGTAGCAAATAAGTGAGAGTGGCATTCAGAGGAGATGAGCGTCTTCCTGCTTCCAGGAGTGTGAACGGCAGAGCCAGGCCGGCTCCCGCTCTGCGGCTGGTCCTGAGCGGTGACTGCAGTCCTAAAGCAGGGAGGAGGCAGGGTGCAGGGCCACGGGCCACGAGGTGGGCCAGGCCTCCCTCAACCCGCACGCACCCCGCCCCGCACCCCCAGGGAGGAACTTTGCTCTGACGTTCTTGGCTGGAGCCGGTGAGAGGTAACCCTCGCCCTGGATCAGCCTGGTTTAAGAAGGGTGTTGTTTTTAGGGTGAGGCAGAGCGAAGGATTTGTTAAAATTAATGTCTAATGCCAGGCAGAAGTCAAGCTGCCAGGGGCCTCCTTCCCCAGGACTCCTCCCACTGCCCTCTCTCCTGCTGGCACACAGCCCCAGGAAACAGCATCTGTGTCTTTTTCCGTCAGCCCTGCTGGGCGGTCTGTGTTCCTGACGAAGGCATGCCGCTGGCTGGGGGGACAGTCACTCGATTTCAGGCTCGGAGAGAACAAGCTCTGCCTTGGCTGGCCGCTCAGTGGTTAGAGGCTCGCCCAGGTGCCGAAGGGTCTCGGGTTCACTTCCCAGTCCGGCACCTGCCCAGGTCACTGGTTCAAGCCCAAGTGGGTCGAGGCACGTGCATGAGGCAACGGACTGATGTTCCTCTCTGTCTTCCTCCTCTCTCCGGAGCCAGTGAGCAGCACATCCCCACTCCCCCTCCCCCGTCTCTCTGCTCTCTGATGAGAGCTGGGGCTGAAGCTGTACGGAGGCCTGATGAATGGGCGCTGTTTTCTGGGAGGACGCTGAAGATAGGCTCGCAGGGAGAGCGCTGAGCGGGTGACTCCCACCCGCGGTCGCGATGGGCTGGCCTCTTGTCTCCCTGCGGCGAGCGGGGCTGCTCCGGAGGGCAGATGGGCCTTCTCTCCGGGAGCAGGGCACATGCTGGGCACCCATCCGGCTTCCCCGCGGCCTCCTGGAGAGGCGATGCCGGGGTGGCCCTGCAGTGTAGCCGTGTCCGTGGAGGACACACAGTGACGCGGAGCCTGAGCTGGGCGCCGGGGGCAGACAGGAGGCAGCACAGGGTGGCCATGCTGCTCCGAGGTTCGCAGCCTCCCCGGCCGACTCAGTCTGAGGAGGGCTCCTGCCCGCTCCGAGGGCTCCGACTGACGTTTCTGTCCCGTTGGAGGACGCTTGGCCGTCCGTCCGTGTTGTCACGAATGGCCTCGGACCGACTCACTGGCACAGCAGTGAGCATTCAGGCCCCAGGCCCCGGGGCGGTCTCGGGTCCCGTGGTGTGTGTGACAGGGACGTGGGGAGGGGGTCCGTCGGGGCTCCCCGGCAGCGGAAGGGGGTGGTGGTCAGGTCTGCTCCCGGCCCCCCTCCGGGCTTGTTCCCCAGGGGGTCCGGCCAGAGGGCCTGGCAGGGGTTTGCTTTAACTGAGGGTTTGGCGTTGGTGGACTTTCCCTGTCGCTCGAGGGGTCACAGGACACAAGCGGGGAGAGGAGCTTCCTGAGCAGAGAGGCCAGGACAGGGACGACCCTGGGCAGCAAGCTGGCTGCAGACGGCCGGTGCGGACCCGGGCAGTGGCCAGGCCGGTCCCCGAGTGAGCTCCCGGGACCCCTTTTCTCCATGGACCCATGGACGCTGTCCCTGCTCTACCGCCCCTGGACTGGGTGACTTTAAAGTTTAAGCTTAAAAAGAAAAAAACATTGGGTTTGTGTTGAGCAAATTTCAACCTAGACACAGTGTTAGAAATGAGCAAAGACAATTCTACTAAAGCTGTCCGTGTCCACAAAGCCCAGAGGCCTAGATGGGCTCATTGGTTAGAGCGTTGGCCCGTGCCTGAAGGGTCAGGGGTTTGATTCCGGTCAGAGGCACGGATCTCGGTCGCAGACTCCGTCCTGGCCCAGTTGGGTGAGTATGGGAGGCAACCAGTCCTTCTGCCTCTCTCACATGGATGTTTCTCTTTGTGTGTCTTTTTCTAAAAAACAAATCAACGGGAAAATATCCTTGGGGGAGAATTAACAAAAATAAATAAATAAAACAAATCCTGCAGACCCCTTTAAAGTGAGTTAAAACCAGGCATTGACAGGAGGTGAGCCGGCTGCGTCCTCCTTCCCCCTCTTCCTCCCTCCCCCTCCTCCTCGCTGCTCTCAGGCTTCTGCTCCCTGGCGGAGCTGCTGAGGACACCTGCCTGCCTCGGGCATGCGTGTGCGGCTGAGTGTTTTTCCCACCACATGGCACCCAGCAGGGAAGGCCGCACGCCCGCCTTTGGGTCCCTTTTCTTGCTGTCACTGCTGTGCCTGGAGCTGTGGGTCTTAGGGTACTGACCCGCCAAGGGCTGCGGACAGTCCGAGTCCTGGAATCCTTGACCAGGGGGAACACAGGGAGTTCAAAGTGGGGTCCAGGCACCCCGTACCTCAGTGCTGCCATCCAGCTTGGACCCTTCAGGCACGGGCCAACGCTCTAACCAATGAGCCCATCTAGGCCTCTGGGCTTTGTGGACACGGACAGCTTTAGTAGACTTTAGGCGCAGTCTCCTGGCAGGGGAGGGACTGGGACCTGAGCAGGGAGAGGGGTGGGACTGGGACCTTGACAGAGAGGGACAGGGACCTGGGCAGGAAGAGGGGAGAGACAGGGACCTGGGCAGAGAGGGACAGGGACCTGGGCAGGGAGAGGGGAGGGACCTGGGCAGGGAGAGGGGTGGGACTGGGACCTGGACAGAGAGGGACAGGGACCTGGGCAGGGAGAGGGGAGGGACCTGGGCAGGAAGAGGGGTGGGACTGGGACCTGGACAGAGAGGGACAGGGACCTGGGCAGGGAGAGGGAAGGGACAGGGACCTGGGCAGGGAGAAGAGAGGGACAGGGACCTGGGCATGGAGAGGGGAGGGACAGGGACCTGGGCAGGGGGGGGGAGGGGACAGGGACCTGGGCAGGGAGAAGAGAGGGACAGGGACCTGGGCATGGAGAGGGGAGGGACAGGGACCTGGGCAGGGAGAGGGTCAGGGACAGGAACCTGGGCAGGGAGAGGGGAGGGACAGGGACCTGGGCAGGGAGAGGGGAGGAACAGGGACCTGGGCAGGGAGAGGGGAGGGACAGGGACCTGGGCAGGGAGAAGGACAAGGACTTGGGCAGGGAGAGGGACAGGGACTTGGGCAGGGAGAGGGGAGGGACCTGGGCAGGGAGAGGGACAGGGACTTGGGCAGGGCGAGGGGAGGGACAGGGACCTGGGCAGGGAGAGGGGAGGGACAGGGACCTGGGCAGGGAGAGGGGAGGGACCTGGGCAGGGAGAGGGACAGGGACTTGGGCAGGGAGAGGGGAGGGACAGGGACCTGGGCAGGGAGAGGGGAGGGACAGGGACCTGGGCAGGGAGAGGGGAGGGACTGGGCCTGGCCATTGTGTGCTTCTATTTCTCCCCTAAACGGAAGTCTGGCTGATGGGCCCGAGTCTCTGTTTCACCTCTCCTCCCTGTCATCTTGGCAATCCCAGGGGCCATGTGCTCTGCCTCCCAGGCTGCAGGCTGCACCTTGCGCGGTGAGCCCTCCCTGCAGCTCCCTGGTGTGGGGCAGGGACAGAAATGTGGGGCCCTAGAGCCCTCCGGGATGCGTAATGTGTCCGCCTTTCCTATGTTGGACCTCAGGCAGCCTCCCACCTGCGTGTGGCCTCAGCATGGATGATGGGAACTCGGCCCCTGTCGCTTCTGTGCGCCATCCCCCCCCCCCTTGTCCTCCTCCCCCTCCACTTACCCCTGTCTTCTTTCTCCACCTCCTACTCCCTTCCCCTCCTCCTCCTCCCACTTCCCCTCCTTTCCGCTCCTCACCCTCCTCCCCGTTCCTCCCCCTCCTCCTCCCCCTCCCCCTCCCCCTTCCCTCTCCTCTTCCTCTTTCCTCTCTTCCCTCTCCTCCTCCTCCTCCCCCTCTCCCCCCTTCCTCTCCTTTCCCCTCCCCCCCTCCTCCCCTCCTCTCTCTCCTCCCCCTCCTCCCCCTCCTCCCCCTCCTCCCTCTCCTCCTCCCCCCTCGCAGAGGCCTTTGCTGGCACAAGAGTTTGTATGCGGTGCCCAGTGTGCGGTGGGTATTTCCCAGGGGCCTGCACGGACTCGACCTCTCCGTGTGGGAAACAGCGGTGTTCACGGAGCAGGTCGCCGGTCGCCAGGCCTGGCTGCGTCTGGGCAATTCCGTGTTCTCTGTGAAGCCCGGGGCGCGGGGGGATGGTTCCCGCAGCCTTAGAGGACGCGCCCGCCAGCACCTGGGCGAGCCAGGACTCTGACCGCCTCCCCGCAGACTTGGCCCTTCGGAGGCCAGAGGCCTGGCAGCATCCACCGCCTCAGGTGTGCGGTCTCCCTCCGGGGAGCCTCTGAGCAGAGCCCTGGCTCTGAGGCTGCAGGTGCGCCCCTCCCCACCCGCCCCGCCCGCTGTGGCCTCGGTGGGGGTGCGGCTGCACAGCCCTGTCTGTGGGGTGTTGCTCAGTGCGTTTCCCCCTGAGCCTCGGAGACCTGCTCTCTGGGTTCAGGCACAACAACCGTGTTGGGTTAGGGATGGACAAGGGGACGCGGTGGGAAGCTGCCGCCAGCTCCGAGGAGACACGTGAGCCAGAGCGCGGGGGCAGCGTGTGCCCTCTGGGGCGAGCCACGCAGGAGCCGGCAGGGTGCTCCCATGTCCTTCAGCCACGTCCCACGCGTGCCTGGCGCCTTGTGAGATGGGTGGGGACTGCACACCAAGCCTTTGAAAGGAGGAATAGAGCCTAAGTGGACTTGCCTTCCCATCATTGCTGACAGTAAGAATATTAAATCCAGCCCAAGCACATACACACAGACATATGCACAGGCATGCACACACATGCACACACAGGGCTTATTCACCAGCTCTGGGGCCTTGCGGTATAGATCCCTGCTCCAAATGGTGACTGTGGGAGTGTCATGGGAGCAGGCGCACGGTGTGTGGGAGCACACGTGCGCTCACGGCTGTGACTGAGGTTTCTGCCGTCCATGCAGCCCCGGGGAGTTACAGAGGCTCCGGCTTGAAGTCCGTCAGGAAAACAGCTGTTCCTGGGTCAGGGCCACGCCGACTCCTGGCCGGGGCGGCCCCCGGCTGTTTCTGACGTTCTGGCAGGACCTTCAGGTTCTGTGGCTCTTCCTGGCTGCCCGCTCATTAGACAGAGCGTGGCTTGCCAAACGCGGTGGGTGGCGTTTGCAGGCAGGCAGGTGCTTCCCGGGAGGAGCGGGGAGCTGGGCAGGGCCGGCCTGGCCCGAGTTTAAGACCCACCTTCACTTCCATGTGCAGGCTCGAGCCAATGCAGAGATCGGCTTTTCTAGAAGAGGGTGACCCCTGTGGAAGGCATGGGGATCATAGTGCCTATCCCATAGGTTCTGAGGGTTAGGTGAGGTTTAAAAAGATATAGCAAACACTCGGACGTATTTCTGGTCTGCCTCTGCAATTAGTTCTTCACGTTCAGAGGAAGTGGGTGATGGTCGCTTTCAGAAAGTAAGGTATCAGAACCACACCGCTCTTCTTGTTGAGGTGACGGTGCTGCTAGGGAAGGGCAGTGATGGGGGGGGTTGCTGCAGTCTCTTCACTGGTAAGGGGTCTCCCCGCACGGCGTCATGCGCTCACAGCTCCTTCACAGTGCATGTCACCGCCGGGAGTGACAGCTGCTGCCCCTGCTGTTAAACCAGTAGTCACATGTAGATCAAACCAACGGAGGCTTATAGGCCCTTGTTGATTGTTAATTTACAAATGCTGTTTCTCCAAAACCAAAAAGTGTCCCTGACCCTGACGGTGCACGTCTGATGGTGGTGAAGAACTAGACGGCGTTCCGGATTTCCAGGCAGCTCCCGGGAGGCCAGGGAAGGAGTGAGGCCTGTTTTGTTAGACTGAGACATCGCTTATGTCATGTAGACTGACTTTTCCAGTCAGGTGCTTTCTGTTAAGTATTTAACTTTTGCTTTTTCAACAACTGTTTTCCTAACGGACAACTGGGGACATAGCCACCAGCATTATTTCAGCCGATCTGAGGAGGGTGGTGCTGTCCCCGGGAGAGTGCCCCCAAGGTCCTGGGTGGGGAGCGAGGCCAGCGGCCTGCGGGGGCCTGGGGGCGGGGGGGTTCCTGGGTGAGCTCTTCTGGGTCTTTTGTCCAGAGCCCCAGAGGCTCCATCCCCCGCCGCTAAAAGAGCTGTTCGCACTGGGAACTGACATGAAACGTGAGGAGCAGGCAAACTGAAAGAGGGGGAAGGATTTTAGCTGACTTCTAATTTGCAAATGTAACTTCTTGCTAAATGTTAGTTTTTTACAAAGCGGATAATGCTTCTTCCTTAATGACTTGATGTTGCTCTCAAGGTTCTATTTTCAGGAGGCCGTGTACAGGGTGCAACTATTTTCTATTTTCTCGTTTTTTTAATAAAAATTATTGTTTGGTTTTAGAGAGGGAGAGAAGGGGAGAGAGAAACATAGACTTTTCCCACTTATTCATGCACCATTGGTTGCTACTTGTATGTGTTCTGACCAGGGATCGAACCCACAACCTTGGTATTTCTGGATGGCGCTCTGAGCACCTGAGAGCTTAGAAGATGGAGATTGCCAGGAAGTAACAAAGGTTCTGGGGCCTTGGCTGCTATCCTTTGTCCTCCCTCCCCGATCGCCTGCTCTCTGCCCAGCTGCAGGGCTCTGCCTATTGCCCCACCCCCATCTGCAGGCCCTTCCTCTGCTCACCTGCACTCAGTAGTCAGCTTTCCTGTCAGACTCTCCTGGACCGGAGAGGGCGGCATTTCCCCCGAAGACGGTTGGTGAATGAGAGGAGAAGGTGTGTGACTGAAGGTCAGAGAATAGTGAGTGAGAACTGCCTCTCCACGCTCCGCCCAGGAATTCCCTGGACTGAAGTCCGGGCTGAACTCCTGGAACCAGCAGCCAGTCGAAGGGCATTTCCCGTCAGCGTGGAGCAAGCATTGCCCGGGGATTTGCTGACTTCCATGGAGGGAGACACAGGCCTTGGGGACCGTGTCTCTGCACTGCAGGGCCCGCAGCCGGGGACGTGAATGGAGGGGAAACGTGCTTGTGCGCACACTCCCCGAGCCCCGCAGAGGGGGAGGAAGCAGCGGACCGGGCTGCAGGGGCTGAGCAGCATGGACGGGACAGGCCGGGTCAGGCCAGTCGCAGAGCGAGGCCACGGCACGCAGTGTGCCTCCGGGGGAGTGGGAAGTACACTGGGGAGGCGGCGTCTGCAGAGAAAATAAAACACAAAACGGATACAGCACAGCTGCCCCTCAGGAGGAAGGGTCATGGCGTCCGTGGCTGGCCGGCAGAGTGGCTTTACGAGCGTGGACAAGAGTTGCTGGCGGGAGAGTGGCCGGCCAGGGAGCCCTGCCCTCCCCACGCCCGCCTCGCGTGGGCGCCCTCAGATGCACCTGCATCCGCCCACTCCGTCCTCCCAGTCCCTCCCCCTGCCCCGTCCTCCCACTCCGTCCACCTGCCCCGTCCTCCCACTCCGTCCATCTGCTCTCTCTACCCTCTCTGTCCTCCCCCTCTCTTCCCACTCTGTCCTCCTGCTCCCTCCTCCTGCTCTGTCCTCCCACTCCATCCACTTAGCACTCCATCCTCCTGCTCCGTCCTCCCGCTCCCTCCACCCGCTCCGTCCTCCCGCTCCGTCCTCCCCCTCTCTCCTCCCACTCCATCCTCGCCCTCTCTCCTCCTGCTCCCTCCTCCCGCTCTGTCCTTCCACTCCATCCACCTAGCACTCCATCCTCCTGCTCTGTCCTCACGCTCCCTCCACCTGCTCCGTCCTCCTGTTCCGTCCTCCCGCTCCCTCCACCCTCTCCATCCTCCCCCTCTCTCCTCCTGCTCCCTCCTCCCGCTCCGTCCTCCCGCTCCCTCCACCCGCTCTGTCCTCCCGCTCCGTCCTCCCCCTCTCTCCTCCCGCTCCATCCTCCCCCTCTCTCCTCCCGTTCCGTCCTCCCCCTCTCTCCTCCCGCTCCATCCTCGCCCTCTCTCCTCCTGCTCCCTCCTCCCGCTCTGTCCTTCCACTCCATCCACCTAGCACTCCATCCTCCTGCTCTGTCCTCCTGCTCCCTCCACCCGCTCCGTCCTCCCGCTCCATCCTCCCCCTCCGTCCTCGCCCTCTCTCCTCCTGCTCCCTCCTCCCGCTCTGTCCTCCCACTCCATCCACCTAGCACTCCATCCTCCTGCTCTGTCCTCACGCTCCCTCCACCTGCTCCGTCCTCCTGTTCCGTCCTCCCGCTCCCTCCACCCTCTCCATCCTCCCCCTCTCTCCTCCTGCTCCCTCCTCCCGCTCCGTCCTCCCACTCCCTCCACCCGCTCTGTCCTCCCGCTCCGTCCTCCCCCTCTCTCCTCCCGCTCCATCCTCCCCCTCTCTCCTCCCGTTCCGTCCTCCCCCTCTCCTCCTGCTCCATCCTCCCCCTCTCTCCTCCCGCTCCATCCTCCTGCTCCCTCCTCCTGCTCCGTCCTCCCACTCCATCCACCTAGCACTCCATCCTCCTGCTCTGTCCTCCTGCTCCCTCCACCCGCTCCGTCCTCCCGCTCCATCCTCCCCCTCCGTCCTCACCCTCTCTCCTCCTGCTCCCTCCTCCCGCTCTGTCCTCCCACTCCATCCACCTAGCACTCCATCCTCCTGCTCTGTCCTCACGCTCCCTCCACCCGCTCCGTCCTCCCGCTCCGTCCTCCCCCTCTCTCCTCCCGCTCCATCCTCCCCCTCTCTCCTCCCGCTCCATCCTCCCCCTCTCTCCTCCCGCTCCGTCCTCCCCCTCTCTCCTCCCGCTCCGTCCTCCTGCTCCCTCCTCCTGCTCTGTCCTCCCACTCCATCCACCTAGCACTCCATCCTCCTGCTCTGTCCTCACGCTCCCTCTACCTGCTCCGTCCTCCCGCTCCCTCCACCCTCTCCATCCCCCCCTCTCTCCTCCCGCTCCGTCCTCCCACTCCCTCTTCCCGCTCCATCCTCCTGCTCCCTCCACCCTTTCTGTCCTCCCCTTCCCTCCTCCCGCTCCCTCCACCCGCTCCGTCCTCCCACTCCATCCTCCTGCTCCGTCCACCTAACAGCGCTCTGTCCACCTGCGCTGCCTTTTCCTGGGAGTGGAGGCCATGGTGGCCCGTGTTGGAAGGAGCACGGGATGGGTCAGCACTCCCTCTGGGGGCTCCCAGGCCCGGACCTAACTTCACTCTAACGCTGGGTGTCCTCACTGCAGAGGGACCGGTCCCTGCCTTCGCCCTCCCCTCCCTCCGGGGCGCGCTGTCTCTGTCTGCTGTCCCGTCTGCTGTCCCGTCTGCTGTCCCGTCTGCTGTCCCATCTGCTGTCCTGTCTGCGTCCCAGGAGGCCTGCTGTCTCCGCCGCAGCGTGTGGCCTTAGTACAAGGAGCAGCAGCAACCGAGTCCCAGGACTGGCACAGTGTGTGTGGGAGCAGCTTGGGGTGGGCGCTGTCAGGGGAACGCCATTTCCGCAGGTGAGCAGTCCTGTTCCAGGAAAACAGGGTTTCCTCGGCGAGGGCTGGGCACACAGGGGCTGGGGATGCGGGCTGCCTCCCCGTGACGGGCAGCCTGGCCTGGCCTCTAACAGGTGTAGGCGGGGCTCTGTGTGTGTGTGTGTGTGTGTGCGTGTATGCACGCTTGCATGTGTGTGCCTATGTGTATGTGTGTGCACACACGTGCACGTGTATATGTGTGCGCGCACGCGTGCGTATGCATGTTCGTGTGTGCGTGTCTGCGTGTCTGCATGTGTGTGATGTGTGCGTGTGTGCGTGTGTAGTGCCAGGTCTTGGGGCCTGGGCTGGGTCAGGCACTGACGTCCGGCCCCGGGGTGACGGTCATGGCCCCAGGTGAGGCTGTGACCTGTGGCTCAGGCCTGGGTCCTGCTTCAGTTCTGACCGTGGCCTTGGCGTCTGGGTGCGGGTCCCAGGCCGCCAGGTCCTGGGCTCTATCACACGCCTTTGTTACAGGCCGCCTTCCTCCGGCCGCCCAGAGCCATGGGCGCAGCAGCCCCGGCTCCGCCCCCACCTGTGACGTGCGTGCTGGAACCACACGGGCGTTTCCAAAGCAGTGCCAGCGGCTCCTCACATCGCTCCAGCGTCCGGGGGAGCAGGCAGGTCCAGGGGCCGTCCCGGCACTGATGTGAGGGCGCGGCTCCCAGGACCTGACACAGCCCTGGCTATAGTGTGCCCGGCATCCTTCACGGTGCCAGCTATAGTGTGCCCGGCATCCTTCACGGTGCCAGCTATAGTGTGCCCGGCATCCTTCACGGTGCCAGCTATAGTGTGCCCGGCATCCTTCACGGTGCCAGCTATAGTGTGCCCGGCATCCTTCACGGTTATAGTGTGCCCGGCATCCTTCACGGTGCCAGCTATAGTGTGCCCGGCATCCTTCACGGTGCCAGCTATAGTGTGCCCGGCATCCTTCACGGTGCCAGCTATAGTGTGCCCGGCATCCTTCACGGTGCCAGCTATAGTGTGCCCGGCATCCTTCACGGTGCCAGCTCCCATCCAGGTCCTGGTCCCGGGGGCTGGGGCCGGGACAGCGGACCGTGGGCACCGGGCCCTCGTCTGCTCGGGGACGGTGGACACGGAAAGGCCGGAGGAGGAGCAGACTGCAGGGTCAGAGATGACGCCCTTTCTGGACCTGGCTCCCACGTGTGCTTACATGTGGCGGCTCCTGCAGGTTTGGGCGCAGGTAACCGAGTGTGGCTTTAGTGTGGCTGTGGGGCGGAAGGACAGTTAGCTGTGCAATCATCGGTGGGGCTGGGCAAGGTCTCCTTCAGGTAGCGTCGGCACGGGCCAGCGCGGTACCGCCTGCACAGGGGATGTGCCCGCTTTGTGGGTTCTCCGCGGACGGAGACCCATTCTGAGGGGGCGGGGCTGCCACCAGCAGGGCCTGTGGATGCTGGGAGGGTGCAGAGCTGCCTGCCCATCGCGGCCTCAGCCAGTGGGCCGTCGCCAGCCACAGACCATTCCGTCCCTCTCCGAGGGACCCGGCTGTGGAGTGTGCTCCTGGGCCACAGCGCAGCGCTGCTGGCCTGCGGTGCTCGGGGCCGAAGGCTCCATGGGAGGCGGTGAGCTTGACTCAGGGTAAGCACAGCCCTGCCCGCCCACAGCGTCAGCGTGGATCTCGGAGAGACAAGGGCTGCTGTGCCGCCCTCTCTCTGGCAGACACTGGGAACCTAGATTAGCATCTTCCTGACATTCAATGAATGTCAGCCCCAGCAAGGCGGGTGGGGCGGCAGCTCAAGGCCCAGGCTCCTCTGCCTGCTGAGCGACCGAAGGATGAGAAGGAGGGGCCCTGAGCACAGGGACAGGTTAACAAGGGGTCATCCCCAGAGTGAAGGGTGCCGTGTGGCGGGCTTGTGCTCATGTCAGAAACCGGCTGTTTTGAAATGGGAGTGAGAAATTCAAGTGTAGGAGTTGAATATCTTTCATTTCACTCTGGTGGCTTAAGACCAGCTGGTTGTGTGCACTTCATCTGCTCGTGGCCTGAAGCAGGGCCAGTTCCCTCCTCTCGATGTGGTCCTTCGATGCTCTCACCTTTCTGATGTTGAACACACACACAAATAAAATATTTTATGGTGAAAAATCTTACCAAGTGCAAAAATGTTTAGCTAACAATAGAGATAACTCACCCAGCTTAGTGTGTCAGGATTGGGTGTGTGAGATCTCTACACTGAGCGGAATTGTTATGTGATGTTCTTCACACATGGGGCAGATTGAACGAAACTTGACCTGACCCTGAGTTACTTGAACGATGTGGGGTGATCCGCGGCCTCCAGCTTCCCATTTGTTACGCAGAGACGAAAGGCTTGTCCCTCAGGGACCGCGGACACCCGCCCTGGCAGCCCGGCTCTGGGGCCGCCGGGGGAGCCACAAGCCCTCAGCTGGGTCTGGGAAGACACCCTGAGTGGCTGCCCTCCACATCCTTCCTCACAGACCGCCGGCAGGCGCCCACCGCTGCCCGCCCTGCTGCCCGTCCCGCTGCCGTCCGCTGGATCTGTTCCCCACGCTCCACCGTCCACTCCGCGGGCTTTTCCTAGAAGTTGACAGTCTTTGAGGTCAACCCACCGGAGTCTGTATGCGCCCTGAGTCAGAGGGCACCGCATACAGAGGGCATGTAGGTGTCGGCAGTGTTGGTGACGTGATGATGAGGCATCAGATGGCGACGGGAACTGTGATGCTTCATGCCAGGCTGTCTTGTTCCCACTCAGATGTGCCCATTGGCTTGAAGACCAGCATTCCCTGTATTCTCTCTGTCCCCATCACTCCCTCCCCTCCTCTCTCACACTCACCCTTGCCCGGGGTCCGCCCACCCCATCCCATAGCCTCGCTCCAGGCAGAGTCCTGGCACTCCACTTTCCCAGCCTCTCTGCATTCAAGAAGCTCCTCTGTCTGGGTCTCTGGCTCAGCTGTCCTGGCTCCTCCTTCCTCCGTGAGGCTCCTTCTCTCTCCGCCTTGTGAGTAGCAAGAACCTTGGATAATAACCCTCCTCTTCACTGTGGAGTTTCTTCCTGGGAGAAAACAGCACTCTCTTAGTGCATCATGGAGTTTTATTTGCTATTAAATTATTAACGGGAGGCATCTGAGTTGAAGGTGCCAATGACAGTTCCAGTATTTGTAAGCACTCAGCAATAGGTTTATAGGGAATCTTCTATAATAAAATGCTAATGTGTAAATTGTCCTCTCAGGAATTTGACAGACAGGGTGTTTGACCACTCATTATGATTTATGCTGACCACTAGGGGGTGGCACGGAATGAAGGAAGACCCCGATGGGCGCTGACCGCCAGCCAGGCCGAGGGACCCTACCTGTGAATGAATTTTGTGCACTGGACCTCTAGTTTTAAATATATGAATCAGAAAAACGTATTTCACAGGAAAAACCTCTTAGAATTCATAAAGTGTTCATAATAACTTAGAGTTGATTTACTCATTCTAATTGGGAATGCCATGTTCATAGAGACCTTTGTGTAGTTTACTTGGTACACGTGTGGAGTGTGCTGTCCTGCAGAATGTGAGCATCTCTTGTGCCAGACGAGGCCGAGAATGAGGACGAGATGCTGGTGGGAATGAGGACGAGATGCTGGTGAGAATGAGGATGAGATGCTGGTGAGAATGAGGATGAGATGATCTGGTGAGAATGAGGATGAGATGATGCTGGTGAGAATGAGGACAAGATGCTGGTGAGAATGAGGATGAGATGATGCTGGTGAGAATGAGGATGAGATGATCTGGTGAGAATGAGGATGAGATGATGCTGGTGAGAATGAGGATGAGATGATCTGGTGAGAATGAGGATGAGATGATGCTGGTGAGAATGAGGATGAGATGATCTGGTGAGAATGAGGATGAGATGATTTGGTGAGAATGAGGATGAGATGCTGGTGAGAATGAGGATGAGATGATGCTGGTGAGAATGAGGATGAGACGATCTGGTGAGAATGAGGATGAGATGATGCTGCTGAGAATGAGGATGAGATGATGCTGGTGAGAATGAGGACGAGATGCTGGTGAGAATGAGGATGAGATGCTGGTGAGAATGATGCTGCTGCTCAAATATGACAACCTTGATGATGATAGTGACAATGCAGCTACTCAAATGGCACCAGCAGTGTACACATACACGTGTGTGCGCGCACACACACACACACACACACACACTCACACACACATGTGCACTTTGAGTTCAGAGTTTACTGTATGCCATTCAATTTCCATGGGAGCTCTGTGAAGTAGGTATTGCTTCTATTCCATCGATGGACAAATGAGAATTTAGTGGCCCGTGGATTACAGACCAAATGCTCCAATCCAGACCATAATGCAACACGAGACACAAAGTCTACGTCTTTATACTTACTTTCTGTTATCTGGCTGTCCCTCTTACCACTTCACCTTTTTAAAACCCTCACCCAAGGATATGTTCATTGATTTTAGAGAGAGGAAAATAGATAGATAGATAGATAGATAGATAGAGATGAAGAGATAAACCTCAATATGAGACAGAAAGAAACCTGGACCCTGCCTGGGAATCAAACCTGTAACCTTTCAGGATTCCAGACAGTGTGCCAACCAACAGCCACCTGGCCAGACAGGACTTCACCTTTAAGTAACTTTGTGTGTGTGTGTGTGTGTGTGTGTGTGTGTCTCGCAATTCTGAGTTCTTTTCCGATTCAGCCATTGTATCTGCGGACACTGTATCTACAGGATCGTCCTAACACTTTCATCAGGAATGGTGAGCATTGCTCTTCCAGAACTCTGCCCCTGACTGACGATGCCTAGTGTGTGCTCGTGCAGAAATAATGTTCTTCTGGATTTCTCTTGTAAGCGCTTCACCCACACATTTTTATTTTAGTCACAGTCAGATCTAGAGAAGTTGCTGTGTTTTCTTCCATCATCCAGGTTATGGAAGGACAGTGTGAAGTGCATCAAGGGTCAGGCATCATCCGTGTTCTTCCTTGGAAAACTGGCATTCTAATGGGCCGTGAGTAGCCCAGGTTTCTCGTATTTTCTCTTTTCTGTCCGTTTTAAATCCACACTTACTGCTTACTTCTTCTCTCTGGTCTGATCGTCTTGGCATGCTCCCCATGGGAGAGTGTGTCTTCCTCATGCGTTTTACGTTTCACTCTCTGGGGATTTACTGTCCTAAGTGCAAGTCCAGGCCGCCCTGTTTCCTTGTGTGCACACAGATACTGACGCCAGGGACTGCGCCAGGCCCCGGTGGACAGAGGTAAGCAAGGACCATGTGCCCTGGTCATCTCTCCAGCTGCTTGGTGTCTGGACTTGTTTGGGTTCTGATTCCAGTAAGCCAGCTCTCTGTGGACGCTCTGGGGGGTGGCCATCAATTTTGCAGAAAGAATCGTGTTTGGTGGGTGTTAAAGGAGAGACGGGCAATGCCGGAGGCACAGAACAGAGCGTCGCTTGCCCAGGGTTTAGGAAACGTTAGGGAGGAGAGGACAGTGAAACGATAGGAGGTGCCTTTGATGTTTTTTGTGCCAAAGACTTTTAGCAGCTTCGGCCAGACAGATGCTGACTCTGCTCACCAAGGCACTTCTCCATCGCTCCATGTGCTGACACACAAACACGTGTAGTAGTGACTCCGAGCATCCGGGAGATGGCCGTTACTGTTTTTGTGAACTATACATGAACTCTCAATCAATGCTCTTATTTTGCTTCCAGTTTCCGTAACTCGCTCTGGTTTGCAGGGGGAACACAATGCCTAGACCCGTTCCCCGGATCCCGCCGGGCCTTCCTCCTCCTGGTGTTTACGGAGCGGTCCGCCGTGCTTGGGAGGAAGCCAGCACAGGAGATGTTCTACATCCGTCAACGGTGTTGAGTTCTTGGCCACTGACTTGGGCTGCTCCTCACTTTCCCTGGGAGAGCACGGCCCATCGGCGGCAGCGTGGTGCCTGTGCCCGGCAGCACTGACGCCGCGCCTGTCCATTCGATCCTGTAAGCTCAGAGGAGAGGTGCCTGTGCTGGATTCCAACTAGAAAAAGGAGACAGGACATGAAGACATAAGAGGCCTGCACCTAAGACAGTTATCCTATTATCGGTGAACACGTGAAACAGACACGCATTTTAAAAGAATGCCATGACATGAGCCTCTCCCATGGTGTGGCTTTTCTTTGAATTCCACGTAAACACAGTTCTGTTTCAGTGGGACTGATATGGCGTTCACTGGATGGTGGATGGGATGGAGGAGTTGGCGGTGGGGGGAAGAGAGGGGTCTCTCCAGGAGCTTGGTCAGGGGCCAGGGGCCATAATAGCTGGGACACTGACTATTCGCAGGGATGGTTGGAACAGTGGGGAGATGTGAAATGGATTCAGGATGCTGAGTGCTGTGACAGCTAGCTTCATGGCCCTTACGTTACTTATATTCTCACAGGCTTGCCTTGGGGGGTAAATATCATGTGTGAACCATTCGTCTTCTATCTGTAGATGGTTGCATGTCCCATCTATCTATGTTCATTGGTATATATAGTATACACATGGTGAACATTGGTGTATATTTTGTGCCTATGAATGTGTATCTATTACTATATATGATAATTATGGTCCATATATGGTATATACACTGAGTGGCCAGATTATTATGATCTCTGAACTCATAGTAATCTGGCCACTGTGTGTATATCCTATATAATAAAAGGCTAATATGCAAATTGTCTCCTCGACCAGGAGTTACACCAGCAGGCAGGCTGGCCAACCACCATGTCCCCTCCCCTGGCCAGGCTGGCTGGACCCCACCCATGCACAAATTCATGCACTGGGCCTCCATACACTGAGTGGCCAGATTATTATGCATTCAGAGATCATAATAATCTGGCCACTCAGTGTAAATATGTTGTATATGGTACGTATATGAGTGAGTATATATTTCTACATATATGATAGCTATAGTTCATACATGGTATTACATGCATGTGTATGTGTCTACATCTGCATGAAACCTCACTGAGGGAAGGGCTTTGCATGCTTCTCTAGCCTTAGAGATGGCTGATGCTGGCAAGTCCCTTTGCCTGATGGCTTTCTGCCCAGTGGCCTGAAGAGTCTGAATTGAGAAGCAAGGCGAGTGGCAGGGTGGCCACACCTTGACGGCCAGCTGGGGCGGTGTGCCCTGGGTGGCCAGGTGGTCAGTATGCCCATGGTGGCCAAGTGGGACAGTCAGCTCTGAGTGGCCAGGTGGGGCAGTGTGCCTGGGGTGGCCAGGCGGGGCGGTGTGCCCGGGGTGACCAGGCGGGGCGGTGTGCCCGTCAGCCTGTTCTCTCCCCAAATTATCTCATCACAGTCAGTGTCTCATGTGCTCAGCAATAGTTCATATTGTAATGTAGCTGAATCCGAGTGCTCGGGACCCTCCTTTTTCTGAGGTAAACCCATAAGGTGGATGGTCTCTGTACAGCTCACTCTTCACAGTCTGGCCCTTGCTGGGATCGGAGAGTCTGTTCTGGATGGATGGAGGTGGATCATGGCTTTGCAACTTTAGTAAGTGAAACGGAACTTAGTCAGTATTTTTATTTTTATTTAATTTCTTTCATGTTGGTTCTCTTTTTTTGCAGCATCTGTTTGTATACTAGGCTTCTTCTCTATAAAAAGAAATGACTACATTTTTAGTTGTTGAACAAGGAGAAGCGTCAGGGAGGAAAATATTTTCAGTTATAAGCGTTTTCCCTCTTGTTTGTAAGGTACCCAGGAGTGTGGGACTCCAAGGATGACATTTTGCTCAAAAGGTGCCCCTTTCCCGCACAGGGTCAGTGAGTCCTCTCTCTCAGTGACTCCTGTGTGTTAGGACAGAAGACTGCGAAGGCGGGTGCTGAGGAAGGATGGGGGCTCAGGTGAGGGGCAGGCAGGGCCTGGTGTGGGTTAGAAGGAACGGGTCACCTCGCAGCCACTCCCCGGAAACTCACTCTGCTAAGCTACTCATCATTTTGAAATTGAAAAGCTATTTTAGCTTCTGATTCAGTGTAGGTCTCTGCCTTCAGTAGGAGGTGCATTTTCGTCGTCTTTCATCTGGAGGGCAGGCGGGGAGGGAGCTCGGTTCACCCGCAGAGTGTTAGCCTGGAGCCAGGCCTCCTGAGCCGCCAGGACTCCTCCGCTCCGGGCACCAGCAGAGACGCCCGTCCGCAGGAGCTCAGGTGCTAGTGGAGTTCCAGGCAGCGAATTCAAAATAAAATCACAGCAGGCTTCATTGTTCCGGAGATAAGCCCATAAATGGCAGATCCCGAGAGGGTGATCCTGGGCATGGTGGGTGCAGGAAATACAAGGTGGGCAAACACATGTGTGCGGCTGTGTTTTTGGAAAAAGATAAAGTAATCTATATATAAAATTCAAGCGACTGGACTGGAATGACCAGAATTGATGCCCACTGCGGCTGGCCAACTGGCCCGAATGGGGTGGGGCAGGCCGGCTGGACCCCACCTGTGCATAAATTCGTGCACCTGCACCGGGCCTCTAGTTAATAAATAATATGCAAGAATAAACTCTGTATTTTGCATACAAACAACTTTTGCCCCCTTCTCTCTATGCCTACGCCAGTCAAGAGTAGTGACCGTGGACATCCGGCTTTTCCCTCGTGTGGTTTGTCTCCTGTTAACTGTGAGTTTGCACACACCTCCTGTCTCTGCTGCTGCGGGGCTGGAGCGTGCTCCTCCCTGCCTCCTGGTCACGTGTCCCGGGTCAGGCCCAGGCCTGCACCTCTACATGTATGTGGCATCTTCCCATGGCATACGTGGCCTGGAAGGCCCAGGACTATGGTAGGTGGGTATGAATGACTGGATTGACTGGATCGAGTGAAACAGAATCAAATTTAGCCTTAATCAGTGTTCCAAGAAGAGCTGCTAAATGCACAGTGACAGCCAATGTGGAAGTTTAGAAGCCCAGTTACTGAATGGGAAGTCAGCCGTGGGCAGAGGGCAGGGCAGGGTCCCAGTGGAACCGTACGGAGCCTGTGGTTCTTACCTTGAAAGTGTTTATGCCGTTCGCTCTGAGTGGCTGAAGCAGCTGCTGAAAGGAAGGGGCTGAGCAGCGCTGGCAACGGGACCGGCAGAGACGCCCGTCCGCAGGAGCTCCCAGCAGGCAAAGCAGCGCCTGGAATGGTGACATTCGTGTTTCGGCTATGGAGGTAGCACATCAGGGACCCTGAGTCGGAGTGAGCACAGCTGCCTTTCTGAGTGTGTGTGCAACATCTGTGTGCCTGTGCATGTGTGTGAAGAAGGCGAGACGATGGCAAGTACAGTGACATATACAGTTTGTCTTTCTTCTCAGAAAAAAAAATCCAGTGGCCTTACAAGGAACTCTCCTGCTTCTCAGAGTGAGTTTTCCTTAGTCCCAGACTCGGTGCCAGGAGCCCAGCTCTGCGGGGAGAGTGGGCTGGCACAGAGGCATGGCACAGCCGCCGGGTGGGCACAGACACCCAGTGGTGCCCGAGGAGCATGAGAATCTGGCACTCTGCACAGTGACCGCCTTCCAGGATCAAACCAGAGCGCTCAGAGTGGTTTGTGATGGGTATGTTCACACCATTTGAACTCATCAGCATCCTATCCCCACACCACGCGGCACCGGCCACAGGAGAAAGCTCCTCAGCTGGCGAACGGAGGCCACTTCCTCTGTGGCTGGATGGTCACTTCCTCTGTGGCTGGATGGCCACTTTCTCTGTGGCTGGACGGCCAGTTCCTCTGTGGCTGGATGGTCACTTCCTCTGTGGCTGGACGGCCACCTTCTCTTTGGCTGGATGGCCAGTTCCTCTGTGGCTGGATGGTCACTTCCTCTGTAGCTGGCCGGCCACTTTCTCTGTGGCTGGACGGCCAGTTCCTCTGTGGCTGGATGGTCACTTTCTCTGTGGCTGGACGGCCAGTTCCTCTGTGGCTGGATGGTCACTTTCTCTGTGGCTGGACGGCAACTTTCTCTGGCTGGATGGCCAGTTCCTCTGTGGTTGGATGGTCACTTCCTCTGTAGCTGGATGGCCACTTTCTCTGTGGCTGGACAGTCACTTCCTCTGTAGCTGGACGGCCACTTTCTCTGTGGCTGGACGGCCAGTTCCTCTGGCTGGACGTGTGATCCGACGTGGCTGCATCAGGCCTGCTCAGTGCCTGGTCTCCAGCATCCCCCTGGCCTAGAAAGGCAGCTGTGGGGGAGCACATTCCACAAAGGGGATCCTCTGGGCTTCCCTCGGATCCACCTCTGGATTCTCGGAAAAGATGCACCTGGTCCTCAAGGTGCACTTTAGACACAAGGCTGACCTCACCCCGCACAGGCACCTTCACACTCTGCCCCTCGCCCACCGCTGCCTCCCACTCCTGCCCCCACCCCTGCCCTGTACCCACCTCTGTCACGACCCCACCCCTGCCCCTACCCTGCCCCTACCCTTATCCCAACCCCAGCTCCCACCCCTGCTCTGTGCTCCTCGCCCACCTCTGCCCCCACCCCTGCCCAGCTCCCACCCCTGCCTGGCGCCCACCTCTGCCATGTGTCCCTTGTGGTTTGGGAGGACAGGTCACGTGTTGGGTCTCTCCTTCCTCTTCCTCTCGTGTCCTCCACGGAGACGCCACTGACAGCCGCTTTGGGCCTGTGGCTCCGGTGTGGTCAGTGAGGCGGCGGTCTTTCCTCGGCTCCTGGCACAGGCCGTGGGCAAGGCGTGCAGCTCTGGTGCGAGCCCGCTCCCCACTGAGATGTGAGATACTGGAGCTTAAGAGCGGACACGGAGGGCCTTCCCGCTGTGAAGCGCTGCTCTGGCGGACCGCAGCTCTGCGGGATGTCTAGAGAACACCCACATCTCTGGCGCTGTCGGTGCAGGTGTAGAGGTTTCTCCTGTCACAAACCAGGGTGTGGCCACGGGGAGGAAACGGCCTGGAACTCAGGTCAGCTCAGGCCTGACTCGCTCTGCCAGTGCCACGTGCTCTGAGTTACTGCGGGGGATTGAGGGGCTGGGCACCAGCAGCAGTGCGGGGGGCCGGGGTGTAGGGGCTGGGCACCAGCAGCTGGGTGGGGCCTGGGGAGTGAGGGCCGGGGCCAGGGTGTGAAAGGTTGGGGACCAGCAGGGCCGGCCACTCGGGTTGTGGCCCGGGCACATGGGCTGGTGTTTGCAGGTGACCGAGGGCACAGGAAGGTGGGCTGAGGCTCGGGAGCCAGTGCATTGGGGCCTAAGTGACTTTCTGGGGCGGGAAAGAGCCACGACCCTCCTCCTGAGGAGACTTCATTTAAAAGAGAAAACTAAGCCCGAGGCCACGTGACCACATATTTTGACCATTTGATGTTGGAGGTTGTTATGGAAATACATTGGACCACTTGTTTTTATTTGGAAAGAAAGAACATTAGCCCACTTACTGTTTAGCTGGAAAGATCAACTCTTATCAGACTGACTGTAAGTTAATAAAATTGTTTTTACAAATACAAACATACTGTGTCTTTGTTGAAGAAAATGATGCAAGCATTTCCCCCCCCCCTTTTTTTTTTTTAAACTATTTGGACAGTTATTGGGCCTGGAGACTGCCAGAGAGACTGAGGAAGATCGTGGGGACAGCATTTCCAGGAGGTGTGCCAGCTCCACCAGAGACAGCCGCTTCCTGGGCCGGGTGGGACAGGTGCCGGGGGCAGGAGCAGCGGGACCACCGGGCCCAGCCAGGCGGGGGCGAGTGCCCTTGGGCGAGGGAGAGGGAAAGGCTGGGCAGGAGGGAGGGAAGCCACGAGGGGCCCAGCCAGTGTGAGCGGTGCGGGTCCCGCAGGAAGGCCACGGCGGCTCCAGGAAACAGCAGCCTCCCCCACCGGCGGGCAGGGCCCCGGCTCCGTGTTCGCGCCAGGCACAGACCCCACAGTGGACGCTCCTGGTGCTCGGGACCCGCTCACACTGCCCGCGGGAAAGGAGCCCTGAGCAGTGAGGCCAGGCTCTGCCCGGAAGATGCCAGCGAGGCTTTGCGACAGCTCGCTGTGCCATGTGCGGAGCTGCCTGTGCACAGGGTGTGGGGCCGTGCGGTGCTGTTTAATAACGTTATTAGGGGGAACCACAGTAACCAGACCGGGATGCACCGCCGGTGTGGCTGCCCTGGTGTTACAAAGTGCAGGGCGCAGATGCCAGAGACAAGAGACTTAATTAGCAAAGCAGTGCCTCCTGAGGCCGCCCTGTGGGAGTTCCCGCTCTGCTCTGTGCGGTGTTTGAGCTGGTCCAGCCGCTCAACGGTCGGTCAGATCGGGGCTCAGCCAACGTTTGCCTGCAAATGTCAGCTCTGGTCAGAGAAATCCAGGGACCTAATTTGCATTGTTCTTTTATAGCCAAGCTTTTCCAGACACCCCTTTACAATCAGTTAACTTTCCAGTGTGAGCCCGGTGGGGGAAGATGGAGAGAAGGCAGCACACTGGGTTTTTACGTGCCCTTGGAAAGGAACAAAAGGAAGCGGAAGGAGAGGCAGCTCTTGGGCAGGGAGACGTGAGCCTGGCACGTGGCCACCCGCCGTGCCTTGGAAAATGCCCTGGTGTGGACACGCTCAGACTCACGCAGCAGAAACCACACCAAACCGGGAGGAAAAGCCCCGCTGGTGATTCAGTGTTATCTGAGAAAAGAGGGAAAGTAGAATTGCCCGAACAGTACTGGTTCCTGATACATTTTGGGGGGAAATGTGGCGACTGGGAAACACCAATGACCATCAGAATGGCAGGCTGGCTACGCCCAGAAGGGGTGGGCCGAAGCAGCCCTCGTAGGACAGATACTGTGTGAGTGTGAAAAGCAAAGCCCATGTCTGAGCCCGGGGCACAGAGAGCGACAGGAGGGAAACGCAGCCAGGGGCCGCTGAGCGCCTCCGGTACAGTGACGTCCTGTGTGGTCCCGGGAGGAGCGGGAGGGGTGTGTGTGTGTGTGTGCAGTGTGTGCATGCCTTTCTCCGTGCCTGAGGGCGTGCTTGTAAGTGACCGGGACAGGTGGTGCTCAGTAAAGACAGTTGATCACTGGCGTTTATGTTTGATTCTGACCTCTGGTTTAAAGAAGTTTAAAATGCTTGGCTCCTGTTTTGAGAAAATGAAGCTAAGAATGCTGGGTTTCCCAGGCCGGAGCATACGGCACGGAAAGTCCTGGCTGGAGTCGCATCATCGGCTTTGATTGGGCTCACTGTTCAGATGGGGGAGTCTGAGCAGAATTGTAAGTTCATTTACTTGTCATTAGGCCCCTAAGATGTTTTGGGAGCGCACATTAAAAACGGAAACATCTATAACACTTTCAACAATGAGGAGAGGTTAAAGATAAAGATAAATTTAAAAAAAGATTAGTGGAAATCAGAAAGACAATTCTGACAGACAATGTGTAGTGTGGTTTACGTCCCTTAAAAAAAAAAAGTTTAAATTTTGTAAACTTTTATCCTTTTCTCCATTAAGAGGCAGAAAAAGCCCTAGCCGGTTTGGCTCAGTAGATAAAGCATCGGCCTGCTGATTGAAGGTCCCAAGGTCCATTCCAATTAAGGGCACAGGCCTGAGTTTCGAGCTCCATCCCCAGTGGGGGGGCTTGCAGGAAGCAGCCAATCAATGATTCTGTCTCGTTCATTTTCTATCTCTCTTCCTTGCCCTCTCCCTTCCTCTCTGAAATCAGTAAAAATAGATATTTTTTAAAAAGAAGCAGAAAAACACTTGTTTCTAAAAAAATCCTTAGTAAAAATGATATTAAAATTCTTTTTTACCTAAATCTTGAAGTTATATTTTGGAACTTTATTGATTCTTTTTGTTGAACACATAGAACACCTGTTTCCTTGTTGTTGTTTTTGGAAGAGCTGTTCAAAGGGGAAGCAAGTGAAATGCATTTGTGTTTGAAAGCTGAGTGTAGACATGAAAATCTCTCCATTAATTATCCTGAGGGGAAAGGAACATCCTGCCAGAAATACAGAAATAGCATGGGGGTGGGGGGCACAGGCAATGCACCCTGGGAGAGTCATAGCCATCAGCATGGGGAGCAGTGCACCTTGGGAGAGTCACAGCTGTCAGCGTGGGGAGCAGTGCACCCTGGGAGAGTCACAGCTGTCAGCATGGGAAGCAGTGCACCCTGGGAGAGTCACAGCTGTCAGCGTGGGGAGCAGTGCACCCTGGGAGAGTCACAGCTGTCAGCATGGGAAGCAGTGCACCCTGAGAGTGTTACAGGTGTCAGGGCCCAGGCCAGGAGGCAGGTAGAGTGATCTAGAAACCACAGCTCAGTGATTTTCCAGGCTTCTTGGGAAAAATCAGGGGCCTCTGAATGGCATTCAAACATGCTTTGAATGGATTTAAGAGGTGACATATTTCTCCATGTACCTCCCACCCGTCGGACCTCAGGGGTGGCTGGGGATTGCCAATGCTCTGACCATGCCCGCACCACAGCCGGGTCACCAGCCGGGCCCTGTGAGACCTTCCCCGGGGACAGTAGGCTGATTCCCAAGGAAAAATCTGGTGTTTGTAATTGATCAAGTGGTTCAAAATGACATTAGCAGTATCACGTTTAAACGTGTATTGCTTTTAATTAAGGAAAGAAAAGAACTTCGTATGTTCCTGATCGTAGCGCTTTACAGAAGAATTGTTTCCTGTGCCTTCCTGTGCTGGCATTGTTCCTGGTGCTGGGAGTTAAAGCTGAGAGAGACATGAGCAGTCTGTCTTTTAAAATATATATTGTTATTGATTTCAGAGAAGAAGGGAGAGGGGAGAGAGTAACATCAAGGATGAGAGAGAATCACTGATCAGCTGTCTCCTGCATGCCCCCTACTGGGGATCCAGCCACAACCCAGGCCTGTGTCCTGACGGAATAGAAGAACCATTGCCTCCTGGTTCATAGGTCGATGCTCAGCCACACCAGCCAGAATGTTTTTTATTTTTTATTTATGAGAGAGAGAAAGAGAGAGAGAGAGAGAGAGAGAAGGAGCGAGGGAGAGAAAGGGAGAGGAAGAGAGAGAGGGAGAGGGAGAGAAAAAAGGGAGAGAGAGGGAGGGGGAGAGATAGAGAGAGAAAGGAAGAGAGAAGGAGTGGGAGGGAGAGGGAGGGAGAGAGAGAAAGGGAGAAGGAGGGAGAGGGAAGGAGCGAGGGAGGGAGAGGAAGAGGGAGAGAGAGGGGTACTTGCTGTTCCAGGTATTCACTGATTGATCTTGTTGTGCCCTGACCAGGGATTGAGCTTCCAACCTTGGTGTGTTGAGATGACACTACCCACTGCGCTGCCTGGTCAGTGTGCTGAGTCCCTTTCTTCCTTGGCCTCCACCCACGCTGTCCCCTTCTGATGACGCCACTCCCTGCATCCTCTGGGATATTCTCCCGCCTTCCAGATTGCAGTTCCACGCCGCCTCCCCAGGGAGGTCCCCCTCGCATGCCGGTCAGCCTTTGTGTTGTCCGTGCTTTCCTGCCAGTCCTGTCCCGTGCAGGGACCACTTTTATTAAGCAGTCCATGTACACACGCGTGTCATTATGGAGGGAGCCTGTCATTGACGCGTCTGCTGCTGTGGGTCTTCAGTCCCCCCTCGCTCACGCAGGAAGCCATGGCGTGGCTCTGTTGTGTGCACTCCCTGCCTACAGCCCCGGGGGCATGTCCTGTCGGGGTGGAGGGGCAGTGTGGGCACCACGCAAGCCCAGGAGACTTGCTGTGGGGCGGAGGCCAGGGTGGAGGAGGCGCTGCGCGGAGGGCAGTTGTCCTCGGAGCAGACGCGGAGGGGGCTCCGTGATTGGAGGAGCCTCTGCAGTGCTCCCAGGAAAGCACCTCCTCCCTGCCCAGGTGTCTCACCCGGAGTCACCGCCACGCCAGGCCTTGTGCTTTGGTGTCTGACTCCTGCTGGCTCTGATTGGGGGAGCCTGGGGTGGTCCCCCAAATCCCACCCACCAGCCTCGCCCCTCTGCTCTGGCCAACCAGTCCTCTGGGACATTCTGCTGCCTTCCAGATCTCAGTTCCATGCCGCCTCCCTGGGGGCGCCGGGAGGGCCCAGAGCACTGGGCGGTTTGTTTTCCACTGCCCGGCTGGTATGAAGTGGCCGCATTGGGCATGACCGGCCCGTAGGACCTGCCTGAGCATGCAGTTTGGTCGTTGGTGCGTGCATTCAGAGTCATGAATAAGTGCTGTGTGTCTCTCCCCGCCCCCCGAGCACCCCCGCCTCTACCCCCCTAAAGCAGCCAGACCTGCTTCCTGCCAGACCGGTGCCATGTTACTGATTTCCAATGAGCAGGTAGCTCTGTAGGCGCAGTCCCGGTCTGACTTTTCCAGGCAGCACACCATTCTGGATTTGTCTATGTGGCACGGACAGCTCCTCCTTCCTTTTCATGGCTGAGCAGGTCCCCACAGCGGGGCAGCAGAAGGTGCTCCCTGGTGGTGGGTTTACACAGGGCTTTGAGCTTTTGTCACTTACCCTCTGCAGAAATGTTCGTCAGAATAGTCTGCCCACATCGGGGAAGGAATCCCCAAATTAGGAGGTTGCCCACAGAAATGGGGGTATGTGTTCTCGATGTTCGCATATTGTGACGGGGTCTGGAAGTCGGGCACACCTTTCCCAGGGTGTGAGGTCTGGGTGTGATCGTGGACCCAGAAGGATAAAGGGTCCTGACTCAGGAACAGCAGCAGCTGTTTCATGGTAAAATCTTTACTGTTCTCTTAGATTTTTAGATGCAGCAATGACTCCAAATATAGCATTTTCAAGGTTAAAATCTAAAAACATACATCACATTATAACATTTGGGGGAAAGATTTCTAAGTGGATATATCCTAATACAGGACGTGTTTCACTTAAAACTACCTACCTATCTATCTTATCTATCTGCCTAAGGGACAGGAATGACTGAACAATTGGAACAACCGGTTGCTATGATATGCACTGACCACCAGGAGGCAGATGCTCAATGCAGGAGCTTCCCCCTGGTGGTCAGTGCACTCACACAGCCAACCTCCGTCTACCACCCAACCTCCCCCTACAGGCCAACCTCCTGTGGTCCCTCCTCCTGGCCAGCAGGCCCTGATCACCTGATCCGGGTTGGGACAGGGAACTGGGGAGTGTGGGTTGGCGCTGGACACTGTGGTGGGGGAAGGAGGAGGGGATGAGGCGGGGAACCATGTGGTGGTGGGGCACTGATGGTGGCAGCATCTGGCATTCATTCCTTCCATGCCCAGCCTGGTGACTATTGCCTCCTCTCCTAACTCCATCGGGGCCTTCAGGCCCTGGGCTGGGATGGAAATGGGAGATGGGTGGTTACAAATATTTCTCTCTTTTCTACGACCAACATAGCTAGAGAGCAGACAGTAGTCTTGAGTAGGGGTAAGGGAGGACTGGGAAAATGAAAGAGACAGACACAAAGACAGTAGGGAAAGCCGGGAGCAGGTACCCAGAGCCAATACAGCACATTTATTTTTTACAGTAAGATACCAGGAAGTTTTACTAAAGTTTAAGATAAAGAAAATATGTGCATTTTTGTGGCTTCTTTGTAATGGTGACTTTTGGGTAGGCCTGGATAATTGTGTTTGTTCCTGGTGCCTGGCTGGATTTAGATAACAAAATCCACCCCCTTTCACCTGAATGAAAGGTCAGACTGACAACCTACCTGCCTCTGGCAAGGTATGTTTCCAGGGCATGGCTCTGCCAGGCACCACTGGATTCAGATGACAATCATCAGCTCAGGGCCTTTCCAAGGTGCTCTCTACAGGTTGTGGCAGATACAGCCCCTTTTCTAGGGAGGCTGAGGGCTGGCTCCCTCCTGGGGCTGGGTGTCCATGGCCAACCTCCCTTGGCCCCTCTCCCCAACCCCTCCTCCCTGCTGGCCCCGATCATCCCGGCTCCAATTGACCTGGACTGGATTGGCCCTGATTGCTGGCCAGGCTTAGGGACCCCACCCACGCACAAATTTTGTGCACCAGGCATCTAGTTTTTAAATAAAGTTGTTAGAATCACTTTGGTGACTGAGTTGTGTTTAGGGATGGCGGACAGGGAACCTGCTGGTTGTTTGCACAAGTGATATTTCAGCTGCGTGAGATTGGGGCCCTGCTGGTCCCCGGTGGTCACAGCCTCCATGGCTCTCCTGAGTGTTTATTGGGAGAGAACTGTGAGACTTAGATGTGACCTGGATTGTGGAGATTTTGCTTTCTGCATCACTAGACATTCATTTTTTAATACCGTGGGATGCGTGCTCTTCAGATCTTTCTGGGTGGACCCCAGGCTTCTGCCTGCAGATGCCAGGGAAGGAGATCAGGGATAAGCTTGGGCTCTGCCTTCCGCTGGACCAGGATGACATTTATAACCCTGGTCCAGGGCAGCGGCTCTGGGACTCGCCCACTGACAACAAAGGTGATAATTGATGCCTGAGTGGGCGAGCCCTGGCTCAGTGTGCAGGAGGGCAGACCTGTTCTTCAGTGCTTCTGCTTAACCTTTCTGCTCCATGGATTCCATTTTCTCTTCTCAAATCCGTGATGGGTACAAAGAGGACCAAAAGGGGGGTTTTATTCCTGGTTTCAAGATGACATCCTAGATTTTTCAAAATATCTAAATAATGTTTATTGAGCCTTTGACAAATATATTGCCCACCTCAATTCAGCAATATTTCACAGGTAGAGGTGTTTTTTAAAAGTTATTTTTAATGCTTGTAGAGAAAGAGGAAGGTGGAGAGAGATAAACATCTATGTGAGACCAAACCATCCATCAGCTGCCTCCTATACACACCCTATGTATTTTTTTTTGATACCCTGTTTCCCCCAAAATAAGACAGTGTCTTATATTAATTTTTGCTCCCAAAGATGCGCTAGGTCTTATTTTCAGAGGATGTCTTATTTTTCCATGAAGAAGAATATGGTACACATTTATTGTTAAATGAAAATAAAGGAAATTTATTACCTGTATACGGTACGGTAGTACGGTAGTTGTCAACACAAACCAGACAAACTGTGAATCCTACAGTATCAAGAATTTACTCATTTATTCAATGACAATCATGTCATCATCTTCTGAAACATCATCATAACAATCTAATTCCTAAATTTCCTGGTGAATTTCTTGTGACTCCATTTCTTTCAGAATCAGAGGACCAAATCTCTCATGTTTAGCCTAGGGGAGCCTTATTTTCGGGGGGATGCCTTATATTTCACTCAGAAGGAAACCTATAAATAGGTCTTATTTTCGGAGGATGTCTTATTTTCGGGGAAACACGGTAACATTTTTTTAATATATATTTTATTTGATTTTTTACAGAGAGGAAGGGAGAGAGATAGAGAGCTAGAAACGTCGATGAGAGAGAAACATCAACCAGCTGCCTCTTGCATACCCCCTACCGGGGATTTGCCCGCAACCAATGTACATGCCCTTGGCCAAAATCAAAGCCGGGACCCTTCAGTTTGCAGACTGACGCTCTACCACTGAGCCAAACCGGTTTCGGCAAACACGGTAACATTTAACATAGCATTTTATTATGTCACTAGCTTTTATAAAAGACCATTTTAATGGCTGTGTAATATTTCATTGACAAGCTATCAGTGTTTAATCAATGTAAATGATTATATTTAGTTATTTTGGTATGTCTATTAAGCTAATTTTTCACTATCTCTTTAACCAGCACTCTATAGTTTTCTGAGTAAAGACTTACCTCCTTGGTTAACTTTATTCCTAACTATCTTAATTTTTTTGTTGCAATGATAAATTGGATTTTTTGTTTATTTCTCTTTCTGAAAACTCATTGGTGTATAAAATGCCATCGATTTCTGGCTGTTAACTTTGTATCCTGCTACACTGCCAAATTCATTTATTAAATCTTTCAGTTTTGGGTGGAGTCTTTAGGGTTTTCTATATACAATACCATGTCACCTGTAATTAATGACAGTTTTACGTCCCTCTTTTTTATGTTTTCTTCCTGTCTGATCATTGTGGCTAGGACTTCCAGTACTATGATGAATAAGAGTGGTGAAAGCCCTTTTTCTTCCTGTTCTTAGGGGAAATGAGTTTAGTTTTGCCCATTGAGAATGATGTTGGCTGTAGGTTTGTCATATATGGCCTTTATCATGTTGAGGTATGATCCCTCTTATTCCCACTTTGTTAAGAGTTTGTATAAAAAATGGGTGTTGGATTTTGTCGAATGCTTTTTCTGTGTCTATTGATATGATCATGTGATATTTGTTTTTCAATCTGTTTTTGTGATGTATCATGTTTATTGATTTGCCAATAGTATACCAGACTTGCATCCATGGAATAAATCCCACTTGGTCGTGATGTATGATTTTTTAAATATATTGCTGGATCCGATGTGCTAATATTTTGTTGAGGGTTTTAGCAGGAGTCTTAGCCTGTAATTTTCTTTCTCTGTAGTGTTTTTATCTGGTTTTGGAATTAGAATAATGCTGGCCTCATAGAAAGAGCTTGGAGCTTGGAAGATTTTCCTTCCTCTTGGGTTTTTTGGGAATACTTTGAGGAGGATAGATGTTAATTCTTTGAATGTTTGGTAAAACTCCCCTATGAAGGCATCTGGACCTGGGCTTTTGCTTACTGGGAGTTTTTTATTTTTTATTACTGCTTCTATTTCATCAGCTGTTATTGGCCTATTCAGATTTTCTGATTCTTCCTGATTCAGTTTTGGGAGATTGTATTTTTCTAGGCATTTGTCCAATTCATCCACATTGTCCAACTTGTTGGCATATAGTTGCTCATAGTATTTTCTTACAGTCTTTTGTATTTCTGTGGTGTCAGTTGTTACTTCACTGCTTTCGTTATTTTATTTATTTGGGTCCTCTCTCTTTGTTTCTTGATGAGTCTGGCTTAAAATATCTATACTACCCAAAGCAATCCTTAGGTTTAATGCAAAATGCAAATGGCCTATTGCACAGATCTAGAATAAATACTCAAAAAATGTATATGGGACCAAAAAAGACCCTGAAAGCTACAGCAATCTTGAGAAAGAAAAAAAAAAAGTAGGAGGGATCTCAATACCAGATATTAAGCTATATTACAAAACCACTGTACTCAAAACAGCCTGGTACTGGCACAAGAACAGCATGTAGGCCAATGGAACAGAACAGAGAACCCAGAAATTGAGCCAAGCCATTACGCTCAGTTAATATTTGACAAAGGAGGCAAAAGCATACAATGGAGTCCAAATAGTCTCTTCAGTAAATGGTGTTGGGAAAATTACACAGATACATGCAAAAAGAAATGCAACTAAACCACCAACTTACACCATACACATGAATAAACTCAAAATGGATGAAAATCTTAAATGTAAGTCAGGAAACCATAAAGATCCTGTAAGACAGGATAGGTGGCTAAATCGCAGACATCTTTCATAGCGAAAAGTTATTCAATACATCTCCTAGGCCAAAGGAAACTAAGAAGAAAATAAAAAATGGGATTATATCAAAATAAAAAGCATCTATACAGCAAAAGAGACCATCAACAAAACGAAAAGGGAGCCCACTGTATGGGAGAACATATTTGGCAATGATACATCTGATAAAGGGCTAATATCCAAAATGTATAAGGAACCCATACAACTTAACAAAGGGGAGACAAACAATCCAATTAAGAAATGTGTAAAGAACCTAAATAGACACTTCTCCAAAGAGGATATACAGATGGCTAGAGACATAGGAAAAATGCTCAAAGTCACTGATCATCAGAGAGATACAAATTAAAAAGACAATGAGATACAAATTAAAAAGACCTCCCACCTCTCAGAATGGCTACTATCAACAAATCAGCAAATGACCAGTGTTGGCGAGATGTAGAGAAAGGGAACCCTAGTGCACTGCTGATGGGAATGCAGACTGGTGTAGCCATTATGGAAAACATAATTTTTTCTCAAAAAATAAAATATGGAACTGCCATTTGACCCAGTGATCCTTCTTCTATGTACCTTTATAGCAGCACAATTTACAATAACTAAGATCTGGAAACAGCCCAAGTGCCCATCAGCAGATGATTGGGTAAAAATGTCTGTGTACATTTATCCCATGGAATCCTGTGTAGCTGTGAAAAAGAAAGATCTCTTACTCTTTGAGGCAGCATGGAAGGACCTGGAGAGTATCATGCTAAGTGATAAGCCATTCAGAATAAGATAAGCATGACATGATGTCACTTATATTTGGACTCTAATGAACAAAAGAAATCCAGAAACAAAGAAGCATGAAACAGTGTGGAATCTCAGAGGGAAGGAGGAGGGAAGGAAGGGTAAGCAACCAAAGGACTGGTATGCGTATGTATGTGCATGACCCATGGGTGCAGACAATCGGGTGGTGGAGGCCTGGGGCAGGGTTGGGGTGGGCTAGAAGAGGTCAGTGGGGAAAAGAGGCAATAGTAATACAATAGTAATACTCATCCCAGTCCTCACTCCAGTCCTCACCCTCCAGTTCTCGTAAAGAGGCAAATAGTAATACTTTCAACAACAAAGATTTTTAAAAAGGTAATTTTTCAGAAAAATGTTTGCACAAATGTATCTTTCTGGTTTCTCATTATTTTCTCATATCCCAGGTCATGACCTTGGTGCCTCCTGCAGGCCTGTTCCCAAGGGTGTGGCCACTCAGCCCTCTGCAGTAAGGAAGGGTCTGGCTAGTTGTCGCTGGTTAACCCAGGGGAAGCTAAAGTCATTGCTAAGTTTATAATAGAAAACAGTATTTGGTTTTAATTGCATTTATTTGATGAATCCTGTTTGAGTATTTCCATGTTCATTAGTCATTGGTATTGCTTCTAGAAATTTTCTGTTTGTAGTCTTTGCCAGCTTCAGAGTGTGGCTTAAAAAATTGGGTTTCATTTGCCGTTAAAGATTGTAAGCCATGGCCTGTGAAAGTCAGGTTAAGAAACAATATGACAGGCCGAAACTGGTTTGGCTCAGTGGATAGAGCGTCGGCCTGTGGACTGAAGGGTCCCAGGTTTGATTCTAGTCAAGGGCAAGTACCTTGGTTGCGGGCACATCCCCAGTGAGGGATGTGCAAGAGGCAGCTGATCGATGATTCTCTCTCATCGATGTTTCTAGCTCTCCGTCCCTCTCTCTTTCCTCTCTGTAAAAAATCAATAAAATATATATTTTTTTTTTTAAAAGAAAGAAACAATGACAATGATTTTTGAAGTTCTCACATGTTTTAGGGAGTTTGCACTTCAAAGAGTAAATAAAATGGGTGGTGGAACTTCAGGTGTGAAGGTCTCTTTGTGAAGCAGTTGCGCCATGGAGCAGTCAGTTCTAGTCAGTGGATTTTCACACCTGTGAGCCAGGGGAGGAGATACAACCAGCTTTCAACGCCGAAAGAGCAGAGCATGGAGAAACCTCCTGGGGGCCAGGCTGAGGACGGGGTGCGCAGGGAGCCTCCAGGGCTGAGCAGCAGGCCCCTGAGCTGCCAGGTGTCTGCCAGGTGTGGTTACAGGGTTATCTTGGCTCAGTAAAATTTCTTTATATTTAGTTTTGTAATTTTCTATACCTCTTTCTGGTTTGACAGATTTAATTTTGATGTTGTAAAAATATATCACTACTAGAGGCCCAGTACATGAAATTTATGCATTGGTCGGGGAGGGGGGGTACCCTCAGCCCAGCCTGCACCCTCTCCAATCTGGGACCCCCACGGGAATTTCTGACTACCAGTTTAAGCCCAATCCCCAGGACAGCCTTCTCACATCTGGGACCGCTGGCTTCTAACTGCTTACCTGCCTGTCTGTCTGCCTGATTGCCTCTAACTGCCCCCCTTGCCAGCCTGATCAACCCCAACTACCCCCCCTCCTGGTCACTCCTAACTGCTTCCCATCTCCCCCCGCTGGCCTGGTTGCCCCCAACTTCCCTCTATTCCCTGCCCCAGGTTGTTCCTCATCATCCCCCCATTAACCTGGTTGCCCCCATCTGCACTCCCACTGGCCTGGTTGCTCTTTGGTCATTTGGTCGTCCCTCACTAACCCTCCTGCCAGTCTGCTGTTTGGTTGTTACTGTGAGGGCGTCCTGACCAATTTGTATATTACTCTTTTATTAGTATAGATTTCTGTGGTCATTTTCTATTCCTTTTAAGCATGAAAATTCCAGTTCCATCCCTGGTAAGATAGTAAATAACTGAAGTAACTATTACTTGACAAAATGTGGTTTGATGTTTCATATATGACCTTTTTAAAAAAATATATTTTATTGATTTTTCACAGAGAGGAAGGGAGAGAGATAGAGAGCTAGAAACATCGATGAGAGAGATACATCGACCAGCTGCCTCCTGTACACCCCCCACCAGGGATGTGCCCGCAACCAATGTACATGCCCTTGACCAGAATCGAACTTGGGACCTTTCGGTCCACAGGCCGACGCTCTATCCACTGAGCCAAACCGGTTTCTGCATTGTATAAGACCTTTTAAATCTCTTGGAATTAATTATGATATATGTGCATTGTAAGGATTTAAAATATTTCCCCTAAGAGTTAAACAATTGTCTAAAAGCAAAGATACTTAACAGCCTTTGAGAGAAAAACTGACCTGGCAGATCAAACTAACAACCATTCGTTATCCATCCATTTGGTGGGATGTTTCCCTGACTAAAGGAAGTTGGCTGATTTGTTTATGCTCTAGATTAGCTCTGTGCACTTGCAGGTAGGAAAGAGGAACAAGTAAACTGGATATTGGCCCCCTGGTTGTTTTAGTGTTCTTAAATGTTTTCACCGTTTTCTAACAATGAGCTAGAAATCACAGCAGGCTGTGGGTCTCCCTTGCTGAGGAGCTAGTTTGCGGAAGCGGCTTCTCTGAGGTCCCACAGGGCCTGGGAGGACACAGTGCCCCCAGGCCCGAGCCTGCACCTGGACATTAGTGGAGACTTGCTGCATGGCTGGGAGCCCAGCAGGAGGGTCTCGGGTAGGCGGGGGGGGAGCTGGGAAAAGGGAGCTCCCGTGGAAGAGGTTGGGAGCGAGCGACTTCACTTGCGTGAGAACGGCAGGGAGTGCCCTGGGCTAAGGCATGTGTCAGGAAGGCCAGCACAAGCACCCTTCGGTGGGCCACGGGCTGAGCTTGGAGACCCGGGAGGGGGGTGCCTGGGGAGCGGGCTGAGCTTGGAGACCAGGAGGGGGGTGCCTGGGGAGTGGGCTGAGCTCGGAGACTCGGGGGGCGGGGGGGGCCCTTGGGGAGCGAGCTGCGGGGGCACAGGGCCCGGAGCTTGGTGCCCGGGGCGCTCCGCGGACTGGCTTACAGATTCACGCCGCGAGGCAGCTGAGCACAGACACGTGGGAACTGGTTCTAAACTACGTGAAAGAGCATTACACTTTAATGTGTAAGAAAGTAGGAAAATAAACAGGAAGTGGTCTAACCTTTCTAACATCCCGGTGATAAAACTGGAAAAATAAGACGGTGTTTTCTTAAGTGTTGGCAGAGACAGTGTGGCTCAGTGTCAGTGCGGGGAGCGGCTGGGCCCACACAGGTCACGGGAGGCGTGAGCACGGCTGTGTGGCGGGTGGCATCCGCCTGACCCTGCCCAAGTGCGTGAGTCCACCTGAGCATTTCCAGAACTTTCCACAGGAGAAAGCTCAGAAGGCTTCCTACCTCTCCTTGTTGTCTACAATGACTAGTCTGAACCCACCAGCGTCCCCAGCAGCATGGCGATGTCTCTGATGGCAGATCCGCCTGCAGCCCAGCCCACCACTGCCCTCAGCTTTGGAGGATTGATGGTATAGGACAGTGGTCCGCAAACTGTGGCTGGCGAGCCACACGGGCTCTTTGGCCCCTAGAGTGTGGCTCTCCCACAAAATACCACGGCCTGGGCGAGTCTATTTTGAAGAAGTGGCATTAGAAGAAGTTTAAATTTAAAAAATGTGGCTCTCAAAAGAAATTTCAATCGTTGTACTGTTGATATTTGGCTCTGTTGACTAATGAGTTTGCCGACCACTGGTATAGGAAGATGTTCATGATATAACACTAAAGGGCAGGACAGTTTATATGCAGCATGAGCCCCATGCACAGCCATGTGTACATGTGTTTGTGTGTGGGGGGGGTGATGTGTGTGTTTGTATCTGCAGCGTGGCATGGATGGCGGAGGGTGTGAGGGTGGTAGGGATGATAAAGGGTGTGTTTGTGGGTTTGGGTAAGTGTGTGATACTGAGAGTTGTGTGTGTTTGAGGTGTGCATGGGTCTATGGACATGTGTCTGTGTTTATGGGTGTTTGCATGTGCCAGCAAATGCCCATGGATGTCACCATGGGAGCCAGCACGTGGAGCTGACCCTCATGGCCACAGCTGGACAGGGGGGTTAATTTCCTCATTTACATTTTTTCGCCAATACACATATTTTCATGTATTTGTGTGTATTCAAGTATTCCATCACACTTAGAGAAAGATGATAACAATTTTTAAAAAGTATTTTCAGTAATTATAAAGAAGTATCTCTAAGGATTATACATAACCTCCATTTCCAAAAATTTAAAATTAATTTGGGTGAAATGATAAACCGGATGATTTTAAGAGCAGAAAATGGACAAGCAGCCATTTGTATAGGTTTTTCCTGTATGAGGGGACATTTCATGGGAAGTGTTGACTTGAACTAAATAACGTTAGTGTAGCTATTCTGTTTTCCCTCTCAGTGCATTTTTATACACTGTAAACAGACAAAACATGTGATGGATGTTTCCACATAAAAGCTAGCTAAGTCATAAATTGTATGGGTGCAGCATGCAGTTTGGTGTGAAAGAAATCCTTTATGCCTCCGCGTGAAATGAATGAAAGTGTTTCAGATATTCAAACAGGCTCTGCTTGTTGGTAAGTGACTTGAAGTGTTGATCGGGTTTTTTTTAACACCTCGCTCAGGAAATGGCAGAAAATGTCAGAGGTTCATTTAATCCTTTAGGTCAGAGACCAGCTCAGAGGCACTCGTGGGAATTGCGGGAAAACACGTAAATTAAAGGTTGTATGGTCACGTCAGGATGGGAAACGCTCTCTCGTTGATTTTCAGTTCCAGTTGGATCTCTGAGGTCCTTCAGAGAGAAGCCTGCTTCGCTTTGCTTCAGCGTTTGCCACATAAACTATGGAATTATCTCTGCTTTTCATGGATGGTCTATGAGCATGCCATGAACATAGAGTTCTATAATTTGGGCAAGTATGTGCTTAATACTCTAGTTCAAACACAGGGTTTATTTCCAGATTGAAATAGTTGTTTTGCATGGTTAATTCATTCAGACCATCCTAAAAATAAGGACAAAATAAGCTGCGCAGGGGTAGCAGCTTGGGGGTGGGGGAGGGTCTGCCTGTGTGTGGTCACTCTGTTCTGGGAACGAAATGTTACTCAGATTGTATAATACATTTACCAACTATTTTAGCAAAACAAGATATTTTATTTTTTAAATATATTTTTATTGACTTCAGAGAAAAAAGGGAGAGGGAGAGAGATGGAAACATCAGTTATGAGACAGAATCATGGATGGCTGCCTCCTGCACACCCCCTAGTGGGGATGGAGCCCACAACATGGGCATGTGCCTTTGACTAGAATTGAACTCAGGACCCTTCTGTCCTCAGGCCAATGCTCTATCTCCTAAGCCAAACTGCTAGGGCAAAGCAAGCTATATTTAAAATGAAGTAAGAGCATGCTGTTTTTTCTAAAATAAATACAAATAAATGAGTCTTTAAAAAATGGATGTTTGTAATACAACAAGCCACAACCTCCTCCAGCCTTGGCGGGAGAAATATGTAATCTGATTTGTGCTTGTTTAAAATCCTGACGTGTGTCCAGCCTCTGGTTGGCTGGGAGGCAGGGCGCAGTGTGCGGCGTGTGGGAAGCAGTGAGAGAGCCTCCCTCGCTCTTCACGGGCTTTGTAACCGGTGTCAGGACGCGGCACTCCCTCCCGCTGTAACACGGTCTGTTACCCGCATCGTCCTTAGGGGCGCATTCTTTCCCCTGCTGCCCTGATAACATTTTATTGTACTTGCCAGTAATTTTTATTTTATTTTCTAAGGAATTTTACTTTTCTTGAGTGTGTACGAGTAAATTCTCTTAAGGATGTTAATTATATGGGTTCTGTTTTTAACGTTTTCCTCGTGTCTGCTTTTCTGTGATTTTTAATGTTGAGTGGTTTCCTCTGTGACTCCGGCTTGGGGTGCCGGCGGCCTTCTCCGCGGGCACCAGCGTGCGCGGCTGCTCTGAGCCGCTGGCCGTCCTGTCCGGCTCCGCGGGGCCTCGTGGGACTGTCCTGGAGCCCAGGCGCCCGCCCCCTTCCTGGAGGCTCGGTCTCTCTGAGATGCCAGAGGCTAACACAGTGCTGGAGGCTCAGGTGAGCGCCTGGGAGTGGACTGCACTGCTTTCTGGGAAAGCGGCTTCCAGCGGTAAGATGGAGTCCTGTGGCTTTGTTCCAGGCGTCGGTTGGGAGGTGAATGCCCTGGAGTCACTAGGGTCCTGCCTGCTTCTCATCCTGCAAAGCGTGCCATGCCTGGGATTTCTCCCCTCATGGCTGGGTCTCCTGACGGGGGGTAAGGGGTGCTTGTGTGTGAGTGGGTGGGGCATGGGGTAAGCAGGGCTTGCTGGTGTGGTCCCACCTGGCCGGCTGTGCTTCCCCATGTCCCCACTCACCACCTGGGCATCCCATCGTCAGCTTCAGAAGAGGCGCCCACAGGGCGTGGGGTTGTGTTTCCTGCTGAAGGAGGCGGAAAGGTGAAGGCCAAACACGTGGACGAATGAAGCTCCGTGGAGTGAGGCGAGAGCTGCAGGTGGGCGCGTGCAGTCGGGGCTTCTCAGAAGTCTGATTTAAATGTGAAGGATGAGGAGGAAGGTGTGTTTGTAATTCCCACCGAGGAGACGTGAATGCAGTGCCCCGAGCAGGAAGGTCTCGCCTGTTCTGCCAGAAAAGACCAGGTGCCTGGGATGCCAGGAGAGGGCACTGGGAACAGAAGTTCAAGATTCGCCAGCGACTTGCGTGGAGTGGAGGCCGCAGTGCGGAGCCCGCGTTCTGTGTGAGTCAGGACGCAGGTCTGGTGAACCACGCACTGGTGAACTGCTGAAGGCATACAGCCACGTGTGATATTCCTCCATCTACATGTTTAAAAGACGCCTCAGTCCACTTCCTCCCATTTGAATTTCTCTTCTCAGAAGCTGAGAGTAAGTGCTGGTGAGAACACGGGAAATTGGACCTGTGCTCCTGGGGAGATGTCACATGGAGCCGCCTCTTGGAATGGTGCGTCAGTTCCTGAACAATCGCACACGGAACGACCACGGAGGTGAACAGTTCCCCTTCTAGACCGGAGCCGCGGAGAACGGACACGCTGGGGTCACAGAGACAATGTTAGGAAGGAGTCCTCACGAGCCTGAGAGATGGGACAGCCCACGTGTCCAAGGACAGATCCACAGTAAACACATGAGAGGAACATTGTTCAGCATTAACTACCTTACATGCTACATGCTGTATCACGGATGAACCTTGAAAATGCCCTTAATGGGATGGCCAGACACGGGAGGATGCTCGCTGTATGATTCCATTGCATGGGGTACCTGGAGTAGCCACATTCCTAGACAGAAGGTAGAGTGGAGCTTGCCACTGGCTGGGGGAGAGGCCAGGGGATGGAATCGCAGTTTGGGAAGATGAAAAAGTTGGGGAAGTGAGTAGGGGTGTCAGATGCACAGTGTGAACGTAAAGACCATGAAGTAAACGCCAACCACTTAAAGATGGTTAGGAGTCTAGGTTTCATATACAGCAGGTCCTCGGGTTACGTCGGAGATCTGTTCCTATAGCGACGTAACGCAATTTCCGTCATCAGTCGAACCCACCTACATAAGCACCTGCGTCACTCGATGGAGCAGACACAGCAGTGATGGTGACACAGTAACAAAGATTTAAAAGGAAGATAACAACTCCTGACCTTTACTTGTGGTAAATAAATAACAGAAAACATAAAGCACATCTATACATACATCAAAATGACAGAACTTTTTTTTTTTTTTAAATAAAAAATGAGAGATGGCGACATGACCACGAAACGACTTGTATCCAGTCTGACATAACCGAGGGCTGTCTGTACAGTCAAACTTTAGCGCTTGAACACCTCAAACAATTTGATTCTCGCCCAAGTTGATCACAAAAAATGTCTCCATTGTCGGGCAGAACTTCAGTTCTCGATCCGACTGCCCTTCGATGCTGATACCTGAGGTCAGTCACATGGAGGAGGGAGAGAAGATGAGGGCCGACTTGGAGGTTTTCGTGTGAACAGCAGTTAGCAGGCATGGGGGCAGGTCGCGGGACTGGGTAGGTTGGCCTGTCCTTAGCAAGTTGATGGCATTTCAGGGATTAACTGGACGAGAGGAGCAGGGGCTGCAGGCCCAGGTGACGGGCAGCAGAGGGTTTGCACCTGCTGGGCACGCTGACCTGTAAGGAGGAGGCGAGTCTCTGGCGTGGCTACGGCCCATGCTGACCCAGATGGCTGTGCCCAGGCCGAAGTCTCCTGGCCTAGAAATAAGGATGTTATAGGAGCCAGGCCGGCGAGCTGGGGTGGTTAAAGTGTGGCCCCAATGCCCTTTGTGAAGCAGAGCGGGGCACGTTCCGGAGCAGACTTGCTAAGGATTAAAGGGGACCCTGAATCCTGGTGTCAGGCAGCCAGGACAGGCGTCGGTGGCCCTGTGACCGGGAGCAGACGCCAGGCAGAGGGACAGGGATGCCCGTGGAGTCGGGGGCACTCGGGCATTTTCCTGAGGACCTGAGACGCTGCCGTAGTCCCTGCGGAGGGGAGAGGTGGTCCAGTCAGGGGACAGAACATGGGAGGGGCCGTGCGTGGGTCCCGGAGACTGATGGTTTCGGGCAGCGGCTTTCTTTTTAAAAGTACAGCAGTTGCCTTCCATGAGATCAACTACCACCACACCTTTTATATCACACCTCCAAAAGTTATTTTTATCCTTCACCCTCTTTTCCTCGTAATTACAGTATATTCGAAACAAATGAAATACTGTATGTTCTAGAACATGATCAAAATAGTAGTAAGATGAGCTAGAAAGGACATAAAATTAAAAATGATTTCAGTATTTATTAATCGTATTTGTGTTTTGCTCTCATTAGAACATATCACAAATCCTGCCTTTTCTTGGAGCGTTCTATAACTGAATATGCCTCTTTATTTTGAAAATGCTGACTCAACAGCTTGAAATACAGCAATTTCAAAATCCACTTATTTCTAATCTTCTTAAAAATTGCCACTGCACCGGATACGTGCCACAAGCAGGCAGATCCTGTCGCCGGCTGGCTGCACGTGTGCCCCTCGGCGAGGCAGGATGTTAGTAAAATTCTGATGGTAAATTTCCATCTTCCCTCATGTCTGTCAATTGGTCCTAAAGATAAATCAGAAGATGCAGCATTTTCCTATTTAAAATAAAAGTTTTCATTGATGTTTAGAGAAAGAGGAAGGAAGAGGGAGGGACAGATAGAAATATCCATGAGAAAGAAACATTGATCTGCTGCCTCCTGCACACCCCCTCTGGGGATAACCAACAGTGACCTCCTGGTTGATGGCATTTCAGGGATTAACTGGACGAGAGGAGCAGGGGCTGCAGGCCCAGGTGACGGGCAGCAGAGGGTTTGCACCTGCTGGGCATGCTGACCTGTAAGGAGGAGGCGAGTCTCTGGCGTGGCTACAGCCCATGCTGACCCAGATGGCTGTGCCCAGGCCGAAGTCTCCTGGCCTAGAAATAAGGATGTTATAGGAGCCAGGCCGGCGAGCTGGGGTGGTTAAAGTGTGGCCCCAATGCCCTTTGTGAAGCAGAGCGGGGCACGTTCCGGAGCAGACTTGCTAAGGATTAAAGGGGACCACTGAGCACACCGCTGGGTACATTTTGTCTATTTTTCACCAATAGGCTTCAAACCCACTGTAGTAATTTTTTGGCTGGGTAATTTTGTAGGTGGAAAATTCTGTTTCTGGGAATTTAAAAGGAAATCAATTTAAAAGGAAATTAAAAGGGAATTTAAAAGGGAGTTTTCTTTCTTTTTTAAAAATATTTATTTATTTATTTTTTACAGAGAGGAAGAGAGAGGGATAGAGAGCTAGAAACATCGATGAGAGAGAATCATCGACCAGCTGCCTCCTGCACGACCCCCACTGGGGATGTGCCCGCAACCAAGGTACATGCCCTTGAGCAGGATCGAACCTGGGACCTTTCAGTCCTCAGACTGACGCTCTATCCACTGAGCCAAACCGGTTTCAGCTGGGAGTTTTCATAGATGATGCGTTTATGTCTCTTTGAGTAGAAAGTCATATGATGGGGAAACATTTCCAAACATGGGCTTTCCTATCTCGGCCTTTCTCTCCAAGCAGCGTCTCTGTCCCCTGTCAGACACCCCTTTCCCCCAGGGGACTCCGTGTCCTCGGAGCCCGCCCCCAGCCGCCACCTGGAGCGCAGCTCTCCCACAGCCATGGCCAGCACTGCTTTCCTGTAACAGAAACGCAGGATTTTACTTTGACAACTTTTAACGCACCTTGTCACGAGAGACTCAGAAGTATCTGTATGGTACCAGTATGTTCTTGACATTCCCCATCATATCATGAAGGATTGTAGCACTTCTCCTGTTTCAGATCATATAACCGAGCCCAGCCAGTGCCGCTCAGTGACTGAGTGGCTGTGCACCAAGCAGTCACGGTTCCCTTCCCAGTGGGGCGCAAGCCCAGATTGTGGGCTCAATCCCCAGGCGGGGGTGAAAGGGGAAGTGGGGGGTGGCGTTCAGGAGGCAGCCTATGGATGTTTGTTTCTCATTGCTGTTTCTAGCTCCATCTCCTTTCCTCTTTCTCTCAAAAATTAATTAAAAACATTTAAAAAAAAGATGATATAATTTTACCAGTTTATTTAATCTGTCCCGGAAACTAGCCTTACGTTGTGATGTACTGGGGTTGGTTCCTCATGCAGGACCTCCACCCTGGGGACCTGCCTCCTCCCTCAGGCCCCGGTGGGACATGCAGTCTGTCCCAGCCAGGACCCGGAACCCGAGCCTGGATAAAGGGAGCCTTACTCCCCACTCTGTGGGCGGTGCTAGTGCCAGGGGGTGTGTAGGTGCAGAGGACAGGAACCCCGAATCCCATGCCCACATCACCGGATACAGTGAGCCTCAGTGAGGTCCCTCCTCCGAGTGGCCATGGGTGAGGCACTCTGCCCCGCCCAGCACAAGTCACAGGATCCCCTCCTGACTTGCTCTGACTTGTGCCTTTTAGAAAATCTCCGGCAGCCACAGGCCGGGCTGTGAGGCTGCTCCTGCTTCCACGTTGAGGCGACGGGGAAACATGGGGTCATGCGGGGAGCCCTATCAGAAGCCACCTTTTTGGTAACCATTTCTACCCTCCTAAGGCCTTGCTGACGGTGGGCTGCTGTTTATTGTTGATTGAGTTTTCTCTTTCTGGAGTTTTGGGTCTTGTTTTAAAGTGTGTGTGTGGCCGAAGCTGGTTTGGCTCAGTGGTAGAGCGTCAGTCTGCGGACTGAAAGGTCCTGGGTTCGATTCCGGTCGGGGGCATGTACCTTGGTTGTGGGCACATCCCTGATAGGGGGTGTGCGGGAGGCAGCTGGTCAATGTTTCTCTCTCATCAACGTTTCTAGCTCTCTATCTCTCTCCCTTCCTCTCTGTAAAATATCAATAAAATATATTTTTTTAAAAAGTGTGTGTGTGTGTGTGTGTATGTGTGTGTGCATGTGCTTCTATATGCACAGCTTTGTACACGTGCATGGTTGCACATGTGTATATATGTGTTTGTGTACTGTGTGTACATGTGTGATTGTGCATGCACATGTGTGTGTGCACCTGTGTTCACACTACATATCCATTCTGAAAGGTCTAACTCGCACTTAGGACAGACAGTGCAAACAGATCCGGAGACGTGTGCCGTCATCTCTGCCGTTTTCCCCAACAATGGCTTACAGATGATGGCCCATGGGGGCTGCTGGAGTTCGTCTGTCTGTCGCTACAGCTCGGTCTTTACAGTCGGAGGGTTTTGCTTCCTCCGCTGCTCAGTACAGAGTGCAGCTCACTCGTAGGCAGATGGAGGACCTGTGCCTAGCCGTCGTCCCCTGGCCTCTGACTTCCTGCCCACACAGAACGCCGTGTGAGGGTGAGAACAGGGTCGTCTCTTCGTGCCAGCTCTTCCTCTGCTCCACATCCTGCGCGCGTGGCAGGCGCTCCTTTTTGTTCGGGGAGCTCCTTTTTGTTTCCCGCTGTTACATGTCATTTAAGAAGCCATTCGAATACACATTAGAATTCTAATGGAATTGATCTCTACTGCAGTCATGCTCTGATTCATTCCTGGTGGGAGGGGGTGAGCTAGAGCCATTTACTTTTTTGAATGAACAGAAAGGCTAGTTTCTGCCTCATCAGCGTAGCCTGTAAATGTTCTATTTCACCCATTCTGAGTGACTACACCCACATCAGTTTAATGTCTTGGTTAATGGGTAGTTATAATTTATATTTATAGCCACTTTTAAACTGGAAAATTCAGGCCCGAAATCCTGCCATTCTTTATAACCAGTGACTATATTGTACTTCAGGGAGAAATGTTCTTAAGCTTTTGCTAACTTTGCTGGTGATACAACAAAATAGAGGGAGATTTCTTTTTAGTTGTTAATCTAAGAACAGAATTTAAGAAATACATTTAAAAGTTTTATACCAAAAATGGAAAATAACTTTATGACATTGAGAACTTAGCTATTGAAATGCATTCTTTCAGTTGCATTTCATCAAGAAAGTTAATTATATAAGAATATTAATTATTATAGATTTAAACATTTTTTTAGTAAACATGTTAAAATTTCACATGAAGTCAATGATTTTAAAAAATCTTGTTCCCAAATGATAGAAAACACATAATTACGTAAATGAAAGTAGCTGTCACTGACTCGGTGCCATATGGAGGGATTTGCCCTTTTCCCCCACGCCGAGCCCTCTCATTGGGTCACGTGGTTGCGGGATACCTGATCTGTGCATTGACCACACCACGCATTCATGACATGAATGAGACCTGAGACTCTGGCGCAGTCACAAAGAGGCACCATGGTCTGCAACGTGCTTCTCCAGATGAAATGAAATTGCAAGCCCTTCCTCCCGTTTCTTTTCCTCCAATAATTTCATCATCTCAATGGGCAAAAGCTACCACCACGTCCCTTAAGACTGGGAACAAGACAGGGATGCCCACTGCCCACTTTCTCCACTCTTACTCACCACAGCACTAGAAGCAATGGCCACAGCAAGAAGTAATAAAAGGCAAACACATTGGGGAGAAGTAAAACTGTCATTATTTGCAGATGACATGATACTGTATATAGTCAAACCCTAAAGATTCCACCAAAAAACTTCAATCACTTCTAAAATTCATTCATTTCTGCCCTAATAAGTTCATTACTGTAATCTATAATCTTTTCTTTGGGAAAGACGTTTACACATCATTTTAGGATGTTTTCTCTAGTAAGAATGGTGTAGTTTTATCTTAAGGCATTGATAAATTTACTAGGTTCAACCATGGGAGGAAAGTTTACCTCTCTGGCCCTTAATGCTGGCCTGAGAGACTAAAAAAGAATATATATTCTAAACATTCTCTGCTGCATTTGTCATTAGTCATGGGGACTCCTTGTTTTTGTTATAACCATCTTCCAGGACATTAACCCAATATATGAGTGTGGATTGCTGAATGAATTAATATAGACTTTCACAATATGGCTACATGAAATATTAGAGATAAAGACATTCTTTCTGAATGGAGTCACTGAAGCCCTGGGTGCCTACTAGTCTGCATTTACTGGTATACTACAACTGAAACCCATGTTCAGATGCCTGTCACAGTGAAAGCCAAACTTGTGCTGGTGAGAAGGAAAGTGGTTTATTCAAGGGCCAGCCACCTGAGGAGATGGTATGCCATCCCCCTAAAGCCAATATCAATATCTCAATGCAGGCAGATTTTTTTTTTTAAGAGAAGAAGGGAGAGGGATAGAGAGTCAGAAGCATCGATGAGAGAGAAACATCAATCAGCTGCCTCCTGCACACACACACACACACCCCCCCCTCCCCGGGGATGTGCCCGCAACCAAGGTACATGCCCTTGACCAAAATCAAACCTTGAGTCCACAGGTGGAAACTTTATCCACTGAGCCAAGCTGGTTAGGGCAAGGCAGAGATTTTCAAAGGAGGGAGAGGGACAGCAGTAATCGAGGGAAGGGGTTGAAAGCTCTCTGTTTGCAGACCAGCATGGTCTATTTGAAAGGGATCTTGAAACTGGTCAAGTGATGGTCTGGTGTGCATCATCCTGGTCTTTGTCATCCTGCTTTTATGTCATCTTGTTTCTTCAGTTGAAAGATAGCAAATCTTCCAGAGCTGGGATGACTAAGGTTGCAGTCTGTATTTTTTGAAGTTAGCACATAGGATTCTATTTTTTTTTTAATTAAAAAAAATATTTTATTGATCTTTTACAGAGAGGGAGAGAGATAGAGAGCTGGAAACATTGATGAGAGAGAAATATCAATCAGCTGCCTCCTGCACACCCCTTACTGGGGATGTGTCTACAACCAATGTATATTCCCTTGACCGGAATCGAACCTGGGACCTTTCAGTCCACAGACTGATGCTCTATCCACTGAGCAAAACCGGTTTCGGCAGTGTGTAGGATTCTTATACAAATATGTTATTTATCTTCAACTTATATATTAGACAGAGTCAGCATTTACAAAAACAGTATCAAAAGAATGGGTTATAATTCCAACTGTTGCAACACTGTGATCTAATGAAGAAGGAAATACCTGTCAGTCCAGAATTTCATATTTGTCTTTGTTACATGGTATGTCTTCTTGCCCTACAGAGCACAGCTCTTTCCCATTGATTCCTGTGTTCAGATGATAACTGAGTGCAGGAAATGTGTTTTGTCTTCGAGGTGTCTGAATGTGTTAATGAATTCAAGATTAGATTTTGCTGCTGCAGTTGAGGTTCTGTTGGTGGTTGTTCCAGTGAAGATGAGATGAGCTAAGTCTGGACAGTTAAAAGGAGTCAAGTTGTGCCTCAAGGAAACTTGTTTTCCTCTTAATTTGTTTTCAACACTCTCAAATGCACATGTTTATCCGGTGAGCAAAATGCAGCAAAGCAAAGAAACCAACCAAAACAAGTTTGCTAGGTTTGTCACGCTTCCCCTTTTTCTTTTGGGCCTTGGGGAATTTCCGAGCAGTAGGTGACTCTTTACTCTCTATGTTTTGTCTTTCCTCACAACTCTGGCCACTGAGATCTCACCTGCATTTCCAGTCTTGCCTCATTCTAAGGACAGATCTTAACTCAATCAGAAGCAACTTCAAGAACTCAGACAGTTATGAGCACAACATACAACATACCGAGCAAGAATTATGATCATACATTTATATATTCTCCCTCCTCCCATGAGCCCTACAAATTTGATGTCATTTTTCCCAAATTCAAATGAAAGAAAATTATTTCTCAACTATCCACTGTGTTTATTTTAAGAACTTTGAAAAAATACCAAAGGGACAAACAATCTCAGGAGGCAAATTTGGTATCTCCAATTGTCCCAGAGAAGCAGTATTTTAAAACAATGCTTTAAACTGGGATATATTTCAAACAACCATGTGTGTGGATGGATGTCCATAGTAGAGTGTTTAAGGAGGTGGGGAAAGGTTACCTTCAAATACTAGTTTGTAGGTTTAATTTATTTTTTATTAATAAGATATTACAAGTTTGCAATTTAGTAGTAAAGGATGCTGGGTAGAGGGGAGAAAGTTGGGGGGATGATGGAGGACATGTAGAATATTATCAACAATAAAAACTAAATTTAAAGGAGAGAGAGAAGGAAACATCTTCCTCTTTGTAATTTCCCAAACTGCCTCTGGCTCACCGCTACAGAATGATGAACTCTGGCGGCTACCTACTGTGCTTAATATGCACCCGGAGGGTTTTATTCCACAGAAACAGGATGGGTCCTGACCCCATAGTCTCCTGTTCTTCTGTGGTGACTGCAGACCATTGTGAGTACTTGACCTTCATTCACTGGTAACCGGGAGTCAGTATTCACGAAGCGCGGTGCAGGCAGCCGCAGTAGCTTCCTGCCGTGACAATGAGAGCACATCCAGCTGTGTCTGGCTGGTTTTAGGTCACCTTGCTGACCCACTTCATGTTCTTAGGAGTATGAACACCTCATTATTTAGGGGTAGTTGGTCCCGATCTTTTTTCTGTCAGACCAGAGATGATCAGCCAGGTTCAATAATGGAGTGTAAGACACGAGCAGACCCAAGAGAAGGTCCTCCTTGGTGAGTAAAAGACAACGGAAGCGCGTGTCTGTTTCCGTCTGCAGTCATATTGTGTTGTTATGTGTGAGAAGAAGCGCTGTGGGTGCAGGTCACTCTGCACGTCGCTGCAGGTGGGATGCTTTTTGCATTGGCCTAGAGGAGGGTTGTCTGTGGAAGTCTCAGCATCAATAAGAAAGTTCATGGAGGGCTCGCTGCTTTCACTCTCACCTGATGCCAAGGTAATCACTAGGAGTCGCCACTCTCTTCTGGGAAGAGGTATTACGTTTCCTTACTGGCCATCTTTTCAGTCCTCTCCTACCATTTATGTATTTACTTCACTTACAGTTTGCATTCAGTCTATTTTACATGAGTTTCCGGTAGTGGTAAGGCGATCACATACTTTGCAGTCTTCCCCCGATCGTCGCAGTGCCCACCTGACATACATAGTATATGACTAGAGGCCTGGTGCATGAAATTTGTGCATGGGGAATGGGGGGGGAGGGTTTGTCCCTCAGCCCAGTCTGCACTCTCTCCAATCTAGGGCCTCTCGAGGAATGTCCGACTGCCCTCTCACAATCCAGGACTGCTGGCTCCCAACTGCTCGCCTGCCTGCCTTCCTGTGATTGCCCCTAACTGCTTCTGCCTGCCAGCCTGATCATCCCCTAACCACTCCCCTGACAGCCTGATTGATGTCTAACTGCTCTCCTGCCAGCCTGTTTGCCCCCAACTTCCCTCATCTGCTGGCCTGGTCCCCCATAACTGCCCTCCCCTGCAGGGTTGATCGCCTCCAACTGCCCTCCCTTGCAGGCCTGGTCCCTCCCAACTTCCCTCCCTGCTGGCCATTTTGTGGGGGCCATCTTGTGTCCATATGGGGCAGGATCTTTGACCTCATGGGGGCAGCCATATTGTGTGTTGGAGTGATGGTCAATCTGCATATTACTCTTATTAGATAGGACAGAGGCCTGGTGCATGGGTGGGGGCTGGCTGGTTTGCCCTGAAGGGTGCCCCTGATCAGGGTAGGGATTCCCTTGGGGAGTGGGGCGGCCTGGGCGAGTGGCCTGTGGTGGTTTGCAGGCCAGCCATGCCCCTCCTCCCACCTTCATCCATCCAAGCAGAGACCCTGGTATCTGGAATTTATTTACCTTTTACAATTGAAACTTTGTAGCCTGGAGTAGAGGCTTAGGCTCGCAAGGGCAGGCGGAAAGCTTGGCTTCTTCCATTGCCTGGGAATTCCAAGCCTCCCTCCTGCTCTCTATGGCTGTAGCCATCTTAGTTGGAGTTTATTTGCATACTTGCTATGATTGGCTGGTGGGCGTGGCTGGTGGACGTGGCTTGTTGGTGTAGCAGAGGCATGGTCAATTTGCCTATTACTCTTTTATTGGGTAGGATTATATTCCCCATGCTGCACTTGACCTGTAACTACCATCTTGTCCTTCTTAATCCCTTTGCCTTCTTTTATGCAGCCCCCAAGCCCTCCTCTCTGGCAGCCTGGAGTCTATCGTGTCATTTCTTGATGATATTAGAGAAGGTGTCTTGATTAACAAATAACAATGACATTAAGAATGGTCAACTCAAGGTGACCCATAATCATAATGACATTGACCTGTTTGTTGGCCATGAAACAAACTGTCACCATAAATGGTGGGTCTCATAGCTCACCCGATATTTTACAATTAAAAAGAATTGCTCACTTCTCACTCATATGGAAAAATAGCTTTTCATGCTAAATGACATAAAAAGAGAACTTTGAGAAAGTCAAAATTCTTTTTTAAAATTATTTATTTTTGAAAGTATTACATATATCCTCTTAATCCCCCATTGTCCTCTCCCAGCCTCCCCACCGCCCAACCCATGCCTTCAACCCACTATTGTCTGTGTCCATTGGTTATGTTTATATGCACACAAGTTCTTTAGTTGATCTCTTACCTGCACCTCCTTTCCCCGCCCCCCATCCTCCCCTGCCTTCCCTTCGAGGCTTGACAATTTGTTCGATGCTTCTATGTCTCCGGATCTATTTTTGTTTATGCTGTTCATTATATTCCATGAATTCATTTTTTATTATTCTAATTCATTTGTCTTAAAGGCTAAGGTATAAATCTAATATTTTTTTAGAACATGCTATTTTCTGATTATGTACTTAAAACTTATGTATTTTATGGTCTTTCCAGTGGTATATAAATCATGGGACTTATTATTAATGGTTTTCCCTTGACTCATAAATGTTGTTGCCAGTAGCTTGGCACCCACAAGTAACCTAGCAACAAGTCAGCTCTCTAGCAAACAACGTGTTGCAAATAAGAGAGTTCAAATTCAGGATATTGGTGCATGTGTACTCCTCAATCAAGTGCGGGGGGCGGAGAGGGGGATCTTCTGATTGGGGGTCTGCGTGGCAGTCGGAGTTGAGTGAGTTTCCTTGTAAATAGCACTCTGGCGGCATTCAGAAGGCAGGGCACCTGTCTCAGACCACACCTCTGCCAGGTAACTGAGAGAGCAGGTGAGACGTGAGCCAGGTGTCGCTGCCCAGCGTGGGGGTTTGCCGGGTACTGTTTCCCCTGTAGCCTTCTGCTTTCAGAGTAAACGCTGCTCTGTTTTCAAGGCGTTGTGCTTACAGTTTTGCACCTTCAGAGATCGACTTATTGAAAATATCACAAAATATTCCTCCTCATAGCTGTTTCCCATGTGAAGACTTTGGCATGTTTAACGTCTGTTTCCTTTAGTGGAATCAGCTTCTGGACGGCTGTGTATATTCCCTGAGAGGCCACTTCTTGCCTGGGCTGCAAGGCCACATGGAAGGGGTCAGGCGTGGGGAAGCCGTGGCTTCGGGGCCATACTGGCAGGACCAGTGCCCCCGGGGAGGGCGTGCCTCCGCAGCACATGCTGGCTGCGCCCTGGGCCCGGTACCCCCTCTCAGGCCCACAGGCTGCTGCTGCGCTTCCAGAACTCCGAGTCCCAGGAGCCTGAGACAGGGACAGCACGGGGAAGTGCCCTGAACGTAGGGCTGTGCACTGGAAACAAACCATAGGACGTCAACCAGGAAGCACCACTCTCTGCTGACCAATCCCCTCCCCCAGAAATGCTGGTTTTAAAAATCTAACCTAAATGACTCTGACTGGCTGCTGTAGGCCCCACTGGGATAGCAGCGCAAGTGCCTTCTCCCCCAGGGGACTGCCAGGCGGCTTTCACCTGGCAAAGCGGAGCATAAACCCCGGAGACCCAGGGTGAGGGATAGCAGCGCAAGTGCCTTCTCCCCCAGGGGACTGCCAGGCGGCTTTCACCTGGCAAAGCGGAGCATAAACCCCGGAGACCCAGGGTGAGGGCCAGTCCCCAAGGTCACCTGATGGTCTGTATGGGAAAGTCGCCCACTTGCCCAGGTTATGTGGATTGAAGCGACTTGCTTAACCGTGAAAGACATGCCCTGCATGAGCAGCAACAGCCACCTGTCCCCGAAGGCAGCTCGCAGCTGCGGGCACACCTTTTGTCCCTAGAATATGAGGACGGCATCTCATCCAGGCGCTCAGGACACAGACAGCTTTGGTGGCAGCTGCCCGTTCACTTCTGCCAGCCGGTGTGCGGGGGGGGGGGGGGTGTGGGAGGGCGGCCTGCATAGTGAAGAACGTGCGGTCTTTATTGGGAGGTTAGTTCCCAGGGGGCAGGAATGATCTGATTTGTGATTTTAGCCGTATTTACTACCGGGCCTTATAAACAGTCCGAGTGCAGCACATGAGCCATCGTCTCTCATTAACGTTTGTAGGCATGTCAGACATTCCTGGAACCACCACCGAGACTGCATGTCAGTGCCAGACCACAGAAAGTAGTTAAAAAGGCATAAACGCCCCAAATCACTGAGAAGCGGTAAAACCCTGAATGACAGGTGCCTTTGGAAAGGAAGTGGCGCTTAGAGGTCCAGGCGGACGCGCCCGGGACCCAGAAACCCGTGCTGGTGGTGACCTGATCCCAGGGGCTGTTGTCTTGCAGGTGTGGCTGCAGAAGTACGGCTACCTGCCCCCGACGGAGCCGCGGCTGGCGGTGCTGCGCTCGGCCGAGGCCATGCAGTCGGCGCTGGCGGCCATGCAGCAGTTCTACGGCATCAACATGACGGGCAAGGTGGACCGGAGCACCATCGAGTAAGTCCCGCTCACGCCCTCAGGCCCGAGCCAGACCGCCCCTGCGGAGAACCCAAGCGACCCCGTGGCCTCCAATGGGCTCGCTGGTTCGGGAGCTGAACCCCTTTAAACTCAGTCCTGTGAGATGTCAGAGTTGCTCAGCCAATGTTAGCGACTCATTTTCAAAAAGGGAAAGAGATTGACAGGCGGGAAAGTCAGGTGGGCCCAGCGGCAGCCAGGACAAGAGGGGTGTCAGCCACCTGTGGGCGGGCTGGGGCAGAGGGGCACATCTCCCTGCGGAGCCGTGGCCAGCGGCTACTTGAAATGGACCAAACTAGAACACTGACCCCACGGGATAGGGGCAGCTGTCCAAATGAGGGCCCCTGGGGGAGAGGGCTGCAGAGAGCCAGTGTTCAGCCCACTCACCTCCCATAAGGGACAGTCACCCAATGTGCTAAGTCAAGGAGTGGTTTCCCTGAACAGTCTCTGTCTTCAGTGCTCCTTCGCTCTGGAATGCTGCGTGTCATCTTTCCGGCTGAGGCAGCACTCATCCATCCACATGCAGTTCCTCACCCACCGCTGCCTCTGGGCCGTCCTCTGTGAAGGAGGCAGGCGGCTCGCGGGCCTCAGCGCCCCCCTCAGGCCGAGGGCCTGGGCCCGGGCCTGGACGTTCTGGCATTGTGAAGACAAGTGCTCCAGAGAGCAGAGGGGAGAGGCTCACTCCTCCTGGAGCCCCTGTGGTTCGAGTTCTTGGCACAAAGCAAAGCTCACTCATCGGGCACCATGATCATCACCGTCAGTGCCCTCTGGGAGAGACGGGTGTGCTGTTCTCTCTGCTTTGTCCGGTACAGAAACCATCCGCCCACAGCGGCTCTGGTTACCTGGACGGAGCACATCGCTGTGGACCGCAGTTACAGCCTGCAGTCACTCCTGTGCGAGATGCTATAACTTCCATTTAATCTTAGACTCTTGGCAAGATCAGCTGCTTTTAAATTAAATGATCACACCCTCCTTCGGCAGGCAGACATTAGTACGCTCAGTCTGTAATCCCTGGGCACTTAGAAGCGGTGATTCCCGTTGTGGCCACCTCTGTTTCATGCTGGAGAAATGAGCCATTTTCATGCCACAGAGGAAGGTGTTACCTTAAATGGCATACTATATTGCTTTTATGTTAATCAGCGTTGGTGTTTGAAAGATAGTAATAAATATATATATATGGAAATGAGCCCATTGTCATATATGCCAACGGCTCTTTCAGATGATGAGTTTCTTAGCTAATTTGGGGAGAAAGCTCACTTAAGTTTCTTAATAAATGGGACCATTTATGTTATGGAGACAAAGGATATAGTTGGCAAGGAGAGAAAGACACGGCAAGGCAATAATGAACATGAATGTAGTATGTTTTTACAATGTTAATAGGAGGTATTTCTGAATTTTAGCTTACCTTTTATGTGTCAGTGTTACACATTGAAGTTTGGTGGGATATCATGTTCAAGGTGGCTTCCCCGCCTCTCCCACATGTCCACGCCCGGTTCTGTTCTTTCCTGGGATGTTTGTCACGGGGCGGGGGCGGGGGGGGGGGGCTGCCGGCATGCAGAGTCTGCACCCTTGTCACAGGCATTCACAGGATTTATCAAAGTGGCTTTGGGTGCAGCTAGCATTTTGTTGCCCAATGATTGCCTGGTGACCTGGAAATGGCTGCAGCAGCCGGATCCCCAGGTGGCCCGTGACACACTCACAGGAGAGGCACTGACCGAGTTCAGCGACGGGGCCTCCTCACCACTGGCTGCTCCACCGCCTGCAAGAGCTTCAAAACGCACGAGGACCTGCCCGCCACGGCATGAGGTGTTTGCAATGTTGCCGTCATGAAGCCGGAAGCCAGTGTACCTCAGGCTCACCGCTGTCAGATGCCCTCCGGTCATGTTGTTGGATTGACACCTTTCAGTGATAAGTGCCCACTGACATCTCCGTGCACAGCGGGTGGTGTCTCTATTGGTGGCGTGCAGGTGGAATATTCTCCACCTGACCAGCCCTCACAGGCTTCTTTGCTGGAAGTTTCCCGCTGGTGGTAGATCAGGCCTGTCTGGAGCGCCATTCCTGTATGTCAGCATCCGCCTGCTGAGCTGGTGTGCGTGAGCGTAGTCCGCGGGACCTGCTGGACAGCGGACAGCCGGCATGTCAGAGGCTCCAACTGGACCTGAGTCCCCGCCTACAGCGGCCACGCACAGGCCAGGCCTGCTGCTCCTTGGCCCGATGCCCAGGCCAGACAGAAACGCAGGTTGGAACCCACAGAACAGCCTGCTGTGCCAGGGGGCAGCTCTGCCTGAGGAGCTACCTGGTGAAGATGTGGGGTTCTCGGCGGGAACAGGGAGGAGCCAGTGATCCCGACACGGGCCTGCACCACACGGGGCGGCCAGGCTGTGGGCCTGCGCGGCCTGGGGAAGCGGGAGGCGAGGGGCCCAGGTAGGGAGGGCTGCATCCGCGTCCTTCCACAGGGTGTTTCATGGAGGGACAGGAGGAGCCTGTCTGTGCCTGGGGGAGTGCTCGTCAGGAGGAGGAGGCCGGAGCAGCGGAGAGGAGAGGCCCCTGGGGGTGGGGAGGGACAGTGAGGGGGGAGAGGGGAGCTGGGGGCGGCAGCAGAGGCTGAGCTGTGGTTTCTGGATGTGGGACAGCAGGGCAGTGGGACCAGGCCTTGGGGGTGCTCTGATTTGGGGCTGAGATTAGGCATCAGAGCATTGGTGCAGGTTTGGGGCAGAAGAAACACCGTGTGTTTTACTACATGTGAAATACACAGGGAGGCAGGTGTCTGGATGGAGACCGAGTCCGCGTGCTGGGAGCCGCTATTGGCGTGCCTGGCCCACGGCGTGTGAGCGCAGGAGGGCCGCAGCTCGCTTCTCTTCCCCCCTCCAGGTCACTGCCCCAGCGTGTTACATGCTCAGAGGTGCTGTGGGATGGAGGGATCAGGATGAGTAAATAAGGGAACAAGCACTTGGAACATAAATTATATGTAAAAGCCAGAGCACTCCCTGCGGAGGCCAGCAAGATGCCCTCGGCCGGGCCCGCCGGGCCCAGCGGGGCGGCTAGAAGAACGCCTCAGTGTGCGCCCGGAAGGAAGCCAGGGCGACGCAGTGACACCGCCCAGTCTCTGACGCCTTCAGCTCTGTGGATGATTGATGCGATTCCAGGGAATGTATTGTCATGGGACATACATTTGTTTCTGATGACAGCTAATTCCATCTTGTCAAATTGTATCCCACCACTCATTTCAAAGTTATTTCTCCTCTTAGAGCATTCCTTAAGTACATTCCTTAGCTAAATATGTGACCCCTGTAAGTACATTTGTGCATCTTTAATAACTTGACATTATTTATTATTTCAGTACTTTCCATGCAGTAGGTAAGGGTAAGCACTTGCCTGTGGAGTGTTATAGTTTGTTGATGTGATTAGGAAACACCCAGAGATAAAAGCCAGTTTCCTCACCCTCGCCACCAGCAGTGCCTGGTGTGGTGTTGGGGTCCAGGTCGCGGTCTTGCTTGGGTAACGCAGAGGCATAGCTCTCCAGGCCCCTCCGCACTGGACATGGCTTTTCCAGGGCTCTCCGCAGGCCTGCGTGCCAGCCTGGGGCCTCACAGGCCGGGGTCCCTCTGAGTCTGGGAGGCCGAGGACTGCAGGGAGGGCCCCACCTTGGCTCAGTTCAGTCCAGCCAGTTCCGAGCCCACAGCCTGCGAGGAACAAGTACTTTCAGACATCTCCGTGGCTTTGGAGACTTGGATAGAAACACAGTGGTTCTCTGAGAAGCTTCCCTCTCGGGGAGGGGGAAGTGCGAGGTCAGACAGGCCTCGGCCAGTTCCTGCCGGGCCCGGGGACGGGGCTGTCCGTTGCCTGGAAGAGCAAGTCCGGCTCGCTGCTGCAGGAGTGAGGTGTTTGTAAAAGAGATTTGTTCATGTCTCACGTGAGCTGTGTCCTTTATTCCACAGACGGCATTGCTGGCCGTCCCCTCTGCAGGCAGCCCGTCCCACTCACCAGTACAGACATTGCTCAGTATTTGGTGAAATACAGAGAACGTTGATTCTTATTTCTCCCATCACCACGGATCCCCTCTGTGCCCTCTGCCACCTCCACGCACCCGCCCGCAGCCACACGCTGCTGTCCATGCCCGGGCTCTCTCTGATTCTTTCCCGATTCCACGTTCGGAAGCCTGTTGGACCAGAAAGAGTCTGCTCCGGCTTTGTAATCATTTGATTAAACAGGGTGGTGAGTAGTGGAGCCATTTTATGAGTCACTAAAGAAAACGTCCTAAAAATCCTGAGAACCTTGCTGGTCAGAGAAGAAGCAGGAGCACACAGGAAACAGCAGTCGCCAGGAAAGCAGACGCCTGTCCCTGTGCAATGCTCCAAGTTTGCACACCAAATGCAGCACCTCGTGTGGCAGCATAAACACAGTGAGCCTCACTTGTGTGGTTCTGACCTCAGATCCGGGAAACACTGTGACTTAAGCACTGACTGTGGTTGTCGTATGGCTCTTACTGGGGAATCAGGATAACGAAGTGAAAAGAAAAGGCGGTGACGGCACATGTGCTTAAACAGGTTGACTGTGTGAGGAGACGAGAGTAGCACACACCCTCTTAGCTCCCAGAGCTTAAGGTCACGTCATGGATGTTAAATACTGTTGAAGGTTAGCTGGAGGAGATCTTACTGAGAATATCTTTCCGAAATCTCATTTTAAGACCGTCAGTCTACCACTGGCTCAGAGTAAGTTAGAGAGGGACAAGTGTCTGAGCGCTCTGAGCTGTGGGCTGGTGACTCTAGATCACTCAGGAAAAACAATGTGCTTTCTGCTTAGATTCTAACCGCAGGAAGTGGGCGGGATCCTGCGTGGTTTCCCGGGCTCCTGTCCTGCCTCAGAGGGCTCCCCCGGGTCCCTCAGAGGCCAAGGAGGCTGGGTCAGTAACGGAGGCCTGTTCTTGCAGCTGGATGAAGAGGCCCCGCTGCGGGGTGCCTGACCAGACCAGAGGCAGCTCCCGGTTCAGCGTCCGCCGGAAGCGATACGCGCTCACGGGCCAGAAGTGGCAGCACAAGCACATCACCTACAGGTACGCGCCGCCATCCGTCCCGTGTCGCAGCGCTCCGTTAGGTGTCAGTGGCACACGCTGACCATGGGACCAGTTGTGAACAGTGCTCAGGAAGCCACACGAGAGGCACGGCTTGCCTGTGGGGCCCGCGGCTCCACAGTGACTGCACACACACACACACACACACACACACACACACCCCGCTCTCCGGAGGCACAGCCGTGTTCTGAGGGCTGTGGATGCCTCCTGGACACATGGCTTCTTCACCTGGAGCTCATGGTCCTAAAGCCTAAGGCACCCACAGGTGTTGCCATGTGGACAACATGTCTGAACAGCTCATTGGCTTCCAGTGTCCGGTGACGGCAAAGCTGTGGCACAGTGCAGCCCCTCTGTAGGAAGCCGCCTGCCAGTCTAGGTGGCTGCACCTTCGCCTCCTCCCTGCCGGGAGGGGAGTCCGGGCTCACCCCCCGCAGGGCACTGTGGGTGCTCCTGTGACACTCCAGCAGGCGTGCAGTGGGTCGCGTTGTTTCAGCATGCAGCTCCTACTGACATCCTCTTCCTGTGCTGGCTGGCCAGCTGAACGCCTTCTCTGGCGAGGGGTCTTGTCAGGTCTCCCAACAGGAGGGGAAGTGTCAGTGAGGCTGACCCCGAGGAGGCTGAGCTGACTGCTGGGGTTACATCCCTTGCGCCCTCCTCCCCTCTCCGTCCGCAGGGCTGCCAGCTAGCGAGGCAGGCCACCCAGTCTCCAGCTGAGACAGGGCCTTGTCTAGTCCTATCAGCTTCAGCCTCTTGTACTTGGCTGTTGTGGCTGAGCACATAAACATTAAGCTTTGCTGTGTCTTCTTGAAAATTCGATGTCTATATCATCCAGCGCTCTCTGTCCCTGGTAATGTTCCTTGCTCTGCAGTCAGCTTTGTCTGCAATTAAGGTCGTCGTTACAGTTTTATTTTGGTTAGTGTAGTGTGGTGTATGCTCATCCCTGTACTTTTATTCTTGCAGTGTCGTTATATTTAAGGTTGGTTTCTTATTGGCAGCGTGCCATTGCTGTTAGCTTCTTAATCCTCTCCCTCTTCCTTGGTATATAGTGACCATTCCCATTTCACTGCCCATCGATAGTTGAATTGGGATCTGCTGTATTTATAACTCTCCGCTGCCTACTGCTGGTGTTCTTTGTGTTCTTTTGTCTTCCCTTTTCGTCCCTTCTGTGCTTTTAATGAACATTTTATACATTTCCGTTTGCTATTACACATCAACCATGCTCTTGAAACTTATGTCAGTGTGATCCTGCGTGTGGGTCCGTTGGTTGGAGCTTTGCCCTGTACACCAAAGGCTGCTGCTGTCCCCTCCTTCCCTGGAGCTCAGTGCTTGGCACACGTGGCTCCTTTTGCCATTGAATCCCCCTCATCACGTACTCACCTGCCTCCTCGGCCCTCACCACTGTGTCTGTGATTGTCTGACTTTGTTGTTCTGTTTATTGTTTCTCATCAAGACAATATAGACGTGCTGAAGAAGCCTCTTCCAGCTGTCTCTTGTCCAGAGCAGTGACCCTGGACGCAGGTTAGGTAAACAGCTGGGTCATCACGGGCAGTGAGGCAGGAGGCAGGACGCCCCGGGCGTGCATCCTCTCAGATGTGTTGCAAGCGCTGGCCTGAGCGTGGGGCGCTGGGATCCCGTGGTGTGGGAGGACATGAAAGACGACTAGGAAGGCGAACCTGAGAAAAGCTGCAGTTCCCGCATGAACTGTGTGCCTCTTCAGCCATCACGCAGGAGATTCAGGTGGCAAGCTGACGAAGGTCAGCGGTGCCCGGTGTCCGCGCCCCCTTCCCAATGGAGTTTAGAACATCACACAGAATGGGCTAAAGCGATAATAATAATAATAATAATAATAATAATGTAAACAGTATCAAATCAGCCCACAGTGAAATGCTGCACCCTCTCTCCCTGAGGCACGAGCTCTCGCACCACCATCCTTTGGCTCAGGTGGACAACACAGCGACTCCCTGGGCACTCACTTCTCTACGCCCGTGTCTGACCGTTAGTGCATCTTGGCAGTGGTGTCCCCACAGTGTGTCCCAAATCCAAGCATTTCTCAGTGTCCCCACTGGGCCCGGCCCAAAGCCTGTGACCCTGTGGTGTCTGCTTCCACTCTCACTGCCTGTGAATATGTTACTTTCCCCATGACGACCATGCTGTTTATTTAGCCTGTAGTCCAGTGTCCCTTATCTGCTCACAAGCTCCAGCTCTAGGTGTTCCCTTCTCCTCTGGAGCAAAAGTCAGGCCCATAGGCCCTGCCTTGTCTTCATGCTGTCCCTTCTGGCCCCGTGCCCGACCCTGACCCTGCTGGCCAGGCTGCGTGTCACTGTTCTGCTTGCTGTTCCTTCAACTCCCCAGGCCCAACTGTCCCCACCTTGGTCTTCACTTGTCATCTCTCCTCCCGGGAACTCCCTGCCTACTCTTTTCCATGTGTTTCCTTCCTTGTTTTTTTTTTTTTTTTTAATATAAAAGAACATATACCATCTGGGCATAGTGACAATAAGGTTAAAAATATAGTTTGCGTATAATTTTTCCACTGGGAAACGTATCTGAACTATTTTTCCATGTTGCCAAATGCCTTAAAAAGACAAAACTACTTTTAAGTTCTGTATATATTCTGACATGCAGTGGAGACATCATCATTTAACTATTGCTCCATTATTACAAATCATTTAGATCCCACTTTTTTTTATTATTGCATTGCAATATATGTTAACTTGATTATTATATCTTCCTTTGTATATTAGGATAGTTCCTTGGTGAGATTTCATGGGTTTGTGGTTGTAAGATTGTTGGTTGAAGGGGTCTGAGATTTTAGTTATGCTTCTTGTGGAAATTACTCATTGCTTTCCACAAAAATGATATAAACTTATATTACAACAATATAAAATATGTGTAGGTATATTTATTTCATTCGTGTTCTATTTAGAAAAATATAAAAAGAACTGAGAAAAGAGAAATATCTGATTAGTGCAAAGTAAATTGAGAAAATGTTTATAATTTTTATCTTTGTTATTAGCATCAAGACAAATAAACAAATTAAATAATGCCCAAGTTACTTCTTTAAATGTATATAATTGTTGAATATTTGTAGTTAAAAGCTGTTCACTCACATTGCCTATTTTAGCTAGAACAGATTATGTATGTAATAAGAAAACAATAGAACATCAGAAACAGTAGTTAATTGACCTTTTCTTTTAAAGCTGAGAAATGACTGTCTGAGAACTGGTGGCCACGGGGTGCATAGGCTGCCGAGGATGGGGCCCCCAGTGCTGCGCCCGGGCGGCGTCATCACCCGAGAAGAGGCTGGGCTTTGCTTTCAGCTCAGAGGGCGGCACCTCCCACCCTCGGCAGCACCTCCCCAGCGGGGCCTGGAGGCCCAGCACCTGCAGGTCCAGGGGCCCTGCCGCCCCACACTCCACAGGGACCCCCCACCCCAGCCGGGTGGAGGATGGGGGCCCAGGAGAACCAGGCGGCCTGTGTAGTGAGCTCCAGCTACGGACACGTAGATTTTGGTTCATCTCTCCTCTTTGCTATTTTACTAACTGAATAGATCAAACTCTCTAAGTCAGACCATTTGCAACGAAGCCATGGGCGTTCTTCTTTTCTCTCCATTTCAGTATAAAGAACGTAACTCCGAAAGTGGGGGACCCCGAGACACGCAGAGCTATCCGCCGTGCCTTCGACGTGTGGCAGAACGTGACTCCCCTGACATTCGAGGAAGTGCCCTACAGTGAGTTAGAAAACGGCAAGCGAGACGTGGATATAACCATCATTTTCGCATCTGGTTTCCATGGAGACAGCTCTCCCTTTGATGGAGAGGGAGGGTTTTTGGCACATGCCTACTTCCCTGGACCAGGAATTGGGGGAGACACTCATTTTGACTCCGATGAGCCGTGGACACTAGGAAATCCCAATCACGATGGTAAGCACATCATTATTTTCATAGCAAACAACCCTCTCATTTTTAGTTTTGGAATGCCCAAGTAATTCACAGACTTGAGGTATTGATTCTAAATTAGTTTTTAAAGTTATAAAACAATGTATGAGGCTTTTCATAATGTTTAGAATAAGAGTTTTTATGGGCTGCTGGGTAATGGTGGTTTCCACGTGGCCTCCGCTGGAAGCGAGCGGCCTGGTTTTGTCAGTGTCTCTTAGGAGACTTCCCAGCGCTGAGGTCCTGGGTGCCATGCAGCCTCACTCCTCCACACTCCATCCCAGTGTTTGTACTGGACACCGAGGCCTGACTGACATTGGTTGTGTGGCTTCTTCCTGTTATTTTCTTTCCTGTCTTCACCTTTCTACTCTGTAAATCTTGCCACTTTCTTCTCTGACCCGTTTCCTTTGGTCTCCCAATGTAATACAACTACAAAAGTATTATATCCTTGTATTATATCCTTCTTTATTTTTATGAAAAACCACTTTCTTGCCAATTTATTTTGACACATCTATCCGTTTTCTAATCTTATGCTTAGTCGATATGCAAAAAAACTGTAAAGATAAAAACCTCAATGCTACGTAAAAGAACAGTTACTTCAGATATGGAAGCATGGGTTTCCTCCCAGAAATAATCCTCCTTCTATTTTATGTTTAAAAAACATCATGGAATTTGAAGGTCCCGGGGTTCAGCCATCTCTCCAGTCCCTGCAAACAAGAATGACCTATCTTCTTTCCCCCATGTGGCAGAACGCTGGGAAAATACAAGCGTGCGTTGTTTTCATAACAACTAAGCAGCTAGTAACACTCTTACTTTCTCTTTGATGAGGTAAGCCCAGCCATCACACCAGGGATTGTTAGATCATTAGGAGGTTTGGTTAGCTGGATAATACTGTGAGCTTTTAGAACATACAGTATTCAAACACTGTATAGGACTATAGGATGCATTAGGTCACATTAAACTTAAAATAGCGTCCAATTCCAAAGAGAGAACATGTATTAAGTATTCATGTTTTACCCCCAAAATATCTAGTCTTACTCAAAATAATGTTTTGAATTATTATCAATTGGAGTATTGGCTATAATATGAAATTATGGTTTCGTTGTTAAGAACCGGTTGGAGACGAATGATGAAGATGGTGGTAAACATGCAGTAGAATGAAAAGCAAGGACTTCGGGCTCAGACTGCCTGATGTTTGCTCCCTGCTCCCTCGCGGGCCCAGGAGCCTGCCTGGTGCCGCTCCCTGCTTCTGTGTCCGGCGAGCTCTGCGGGCCTGAGCCACCTCTCTGAGCCGCTGGCGATGCAGCTCGCAATGTGGGAGCTGGCCTGGGTTTACTTTATTTTTATCAAAACCGCACAAGCATTCTAATGGACTGGTTCAGATGTCTTCAGTTGTTAAAATTAGTTTACAAAATGGAAGAAACGTTTGCATTCTAACTGTCTGAGAAAAACAGCAGTTACATTAGAATTTTGCTGAGATGTCAAAATTGCATGTTCCTCCAAGGGAGAGACTTTCTTCAAAAATTCTGAACAGAGAAAACTGTTTCATTCCAGTGAAGAAGCTGTTGGGTGGAAGTGGTGCTCTGGAGGTGCCGCTGGAGTAAACATTCCCAGAGGCCCCCCTGGGGAGGAGTATGGGTGAAAGCTTTGTGTTTGTGGAATCACATCCCTGGCTTCCAGAGTCCACTTCTCTCCATCCAGTCTCAGAAGAAGCAGAGCTGGGGCTGTGGTCCAGCCAGGGTCCAGCTTCCCTTCCAGGCTGAGCTGGATCCAGTCTGTGTCCAGCTAGTCACCAGTCCACTGTGCGACCACAGGGCCCTGGCCACATGGGAGAATGAGCAACTAGAGTCCCCGGGTCTCAAAAGCGCAGGAGATGGAATTCCTTTGCTCGGGTTCAGTGTCCCAGATTTCCCAGCACTTGTGGTGGCCACGCCTGTCTGGCCACCCACCTCTGTCCCCGGGTGCGGTTGACAGGAAGTACCTCCCGCAGCCCGCAGGGTTCCTGGGCAGAGCCCGCTCCCTCTGTGGTCCCGGGAGTGTGAAGTGCAGCTCTCTACTGCAGCTCCCAGATGGCCCCTGTGCTTCTCTCCGGTCAGCAATGGCTCCTCAGTCACATGGAGCCAGGCCTCACACAGCTGATTACTTCTGTATCTCTGGAGTTGTGTTAATTTGGCTTTGTGGCCTCATACATTTAAAATTATTTTTAAAATCTTCTCTGAAAGAGATGGTGCCTGCCAAAGACCCCTAGGTTCTTTTAAAACACTGGAATAAGAAACCTGCAGAAATCCTCTAGATGTAGCCTTTCTTAGCAGTTTTCTCAGGTATCAGATGATATTTTTTTAAAAAGGAAGTTTTAAGAAAAAACTATGGGGACATTTGAGATGCCGCAGGAAACGGGACTGTTGGCACGAGGTGGGTGGGATCGGTGCTCCCATGCTCACGTGCTCCATGTGACGGGGTTTCCTGGGTGCACGGGTGGGGAGTCCGAAGCTGAGCTGAGGTGCCCGGCGGGCCAGTGGTGCCGACTCAGTCCGTGTTAACACATCCCGTTGCCTCTGAGCTTATACTGCCCATGTATAGCAATGTTCATAAGTAGGCCTGTTATTGAAGTCTGAAACAAAACAATGACTTAATATTTAGCGTTATAATTTGGAGAAAAATATTGTTTTACTGGTCAAATAGAAATATTTTTTTCCTGTGAGTTTAAAGGAAATGCCTCTGCAAATTAATAGTGTTTTGCATTGAAGGATTAGGAGGCAGTTAACTGACTGTTCAAGAGGTAATCCATCAAGATAGATGCTAATTGGGTTAGGCCTTCACCTGACACCAGCGGCAGGAGTGGGGTCTGGAGTACCAGTTGTGTATCAGAGGGAGGTTCACCGCTGGCTCAGTGTGGGTCCTGGTGAGTGTGGGGAGCTCAGGGTATGTCTGCGCGTATCCCAGCTCTAAGATTGTCTTTGGATCACAAAAACAGGAGGCAGGATTCTGATGTCTTCACTGATAAACATCTCTTCCCGTAGTCCCCGTGCTCCTGGCTTACTTCCCTGGAACGTAGATTTCTCTCCTGTCACTGAGTCTAAGCACTTGTCTTAGAAAGCAGACAGCCAGCAATTTAGCGGAAATGCAAATGGGAGAGCCTCTGGATAGGTTCCACGGTGCATTGTTCAGCTAATGACAGCAATTTGAGTTCCATCAACCTCAAAGGAGATAAACAGTGTTGTAAGCTAACTCTTCATTCATTGTTTTCCACCTTACCATCAATTTTCTCATAGTCTTGATACCTCTTGAAAACCCAACCTAAAGCCCACTAAGTAAATTATGTAATTGTTACGTTAAAAATCCTATATAATAAAGAGGTAATATGCAAACTGACCATAACACCCTCACAAGATGGCTGCCTAAGATCAGGCCAGCAGGGGGATTAGTGAGGGATGACCAAACAACTAAATAAACAGTTGCATGGGACGACCATGCTGGTGGGGGGTGGGGGGCAGTAAGGGGTGACCAGGCCAGCGGGGGCAGGGGCAGAGGCAATTAGGAGCAACCAGGCTGGCAACCTAGCCAGCAGCAACAGGGACAACCAGGCTGGCAGGGGAGGCAGTTAGGAGCAATCAGATCAGCAGGTTGGAGGGGGGCACGTAGGCAGGTGAGCTATTAGGAGTCAGTGGTCCAGAATTGTGAGAGGGGTGTCCCTGGGAGGGTCCCGGATTAAAGAGGGTGCAGGCTGGGCTGAGGGGGATTTCCACACCCCCCTCCCCACGAATTTCATGCACCAGGCCTTTAGTAAATAAATAAGCACACACACACAGTCCTACTAAAAATGCCTTTTCTAAAAGAGATTTGGGTGTTTGTTTTTTTTAACCTTTTATGGTGTGGATAAGCAAAGTAGGCACAGTAATTCCCAGTAGAAAACATTACTGTGATTTGATTTTTTAAAAGTATCCATTGCCTGAATGTGAGATGGAAATTTTACCTCTGGCGAAATGTTAAGATTCCTTCTGCGAGTCATTATCATATTGTTTCCTTGGTGACAGTATGAAGTTTAAAGGGCACTATCCATGTAAACAGACTTGTCACAAAGCCCCTTCCTAATCAGACAGGCATCTCCCCATCCTAGGACCTCACATGGGTAATTCTCAGGAGAAGGCTCCCCATGGAGATGATGTAGAATTGTGGCAGCGAAGCGTCTAGAGGCAGATCTGATTGTACTGTGTTGCAGTTCTAGTGACAAGAAGAATGCATGCCTTCGGCTGTGCTTGTCAGAAAAGTCCCTGCCAAAGACGTGTTCTGATGGTGTCTGTTTAAACTCAGGAAAAGAGAAATGATGATCTGGATTTCCTCTAAGCTGTCAAAGCACGTGAATCTACTACCTTGTGTGATGTTTGTAACAGGGCTGGACTAAGGGGTGCCCTGGTACCTGGTAAATACCTCTGGGTGTGTCTATGTGGGTCTCTGGGAGAGATTCCCATTTGAATCAGGAGACCAGGAGATAGAATAAAGAAGATTGACCCTGGCCAATGAGGGCCATCAGCCCACGCGTGGGGAAGGGGGGAGGGGCATTGAAAATCAAGAGAGAGGACAAGAGTGTCACCTCTCTTCTTTTTTTTTTAATTGATTGAGAGAGGGGGTATCTATTTATTGTTCCACTTATTTATGCGTTCATTGGTTGATTGCATAAATAACCAGGGAAGAGAACTGGCAACCTTTTGGTGCACAGGACAATGTTCTAACTGGCTGAGTCACCTGGCCAGGGCTGAAACTTTATTTTCAAAGTTGCCAGAGCATCCCTCCTCCCCAGCGGGTGAGACCTGTCAGCAGGAGCAGCCCTGTGCAGCTCCCGTAGACTGCAGCTGCCAGCAACGGACACCCCGGAGAATGGGAGCCTCGGCCTCCAGGTGGCCCCGCCTGTAAGCCCTGGGCTTCCAGAAGTGTGTCCTGGCCGGAAGCAGGCCTGAGAGCGTGGCCCCTCAGCCTGCTCTCCAACTTTTTCATTGAAAGGTCGTTTGACCAGATGCAAGAGAAAAGGAGTAAAATCCAGAGACCATGAACAAGCATCCTCTGCTGGTTGTCATCACCTCATTCGAAGCTGTGAAAGGAGAAAACAGTAAAATGCAAATAACATGAGGGCCCAGATGTAATGGGGCATTTAGTATGTCCCGGTGCTATGTGAGTTCATTTTATGTATTTAACTCATGTGTCACAACAGACTTATAAAGTAGAAAGGACAATTACTTTCATTTCGCAAGGAAATTGGGACCCAAAAGGGTGGTGACTTGCCTGAGTTTACCCAGTTAGCACAACAGCAGCAAATGAAGCCATTACAGATCCTAAGAGTCAGGGAAATGGAATATTACTTTCATTTTCAGGAGAAAAGTGTATCGTTGAAAATGAACCAAGAAAACAATATTGGAAACAACTCAGAATGCCTGTAAAGACTCGCTGGGAGCAGAGAAAGAAAGGACATTATACTCTAAAACCAGGCCCTGTCGTGTGGAAGGAAAGCTGGGTAAGCGTTTTCAGAAGAGCATGAGAAGGTAAAATGATGTGAAGTTCAAGACTATGTACAGAAGGCACAGGGATCAGCCCAGCTTGTGAATTATGGGTTCTCCTGAAGGTGGGGAGAGTGGAAAAACTAGAGACAGAGATAAGCCCCCACAGAAGAGCAAAATGCCTTGTTCTAAATTCAGACCAGTAGTATGCAGTTCAAAAGAGTTATTGCATTCATTGTAAAATTAATATAGTCAGATTCATAAATAAATATTGACACATGCTGGTTGTCATGTGCCCTGAATTAACTCTGACTCCTGGGGAGCCTGGGAGTGGTGATGTGTGAGCTGGCAGATGAGACAGGTTAGGAAAGATAAAGATCAAGGAAGACTCTTCACCTACAGCCACACAGGAAACTACCAAAGAACACAGATGCCAGGAGACAGCGCAATATTTTGAAATGCTAAGAGAAAATAACTAGAATTACCAGACAAAACTATAATTCAAGGATTAGGATAAAAAGAATAAAAAATGAGAAAACTGCCCATTCGTTTAACATGTATAAGAGGCTTTCTAAGATAAGTAGTACAGAATGAGAAGGAGCCTGTAAGAAGCATCTTTGATGAAAGGAAGAATTTTTATCAAAGAAATTAATAAATATTCTCTCTACTAGTAGCCCTGCGCATGAATCCGTGAGCCAGTAGCTCTCTGTGGGGCCTGGCCACTCCACGCCCGCTGTCCAGAGGTTCTCCACGGTCCAGAGGCCCATCTGCAACCAGGTGTGGAACGCTTGCCTTGTTACTAGGGAGAGGACACAAGCATTCCACGCCCGGCCTGGCCAGAGGTCTGTCTGTGGCCAGGCGTGAAGTGGTTGCTTCATCACTGAGTAACGAAGCAAGCACTTTGCCAGGCTGCTCATGCTAGGACTGGGGGACCCCTGTGGGGCTAAGAAGACTGGGTGCCGCCATCTTGTGGCTATGGACACTGCCATCTTTGTGATGGAGTGACAGTTAATTTGCATATTACCCTTTTAGTAGATAGGATAAGATAATAATGTGTAATCTGTGCAGTGAAAATGAGAGAGCTCGTTGTACAGTGATAGCAGGTAAACCAGGGAAGGAACAGACAGCATTACGTTATTCGTAAAGTCTTATATTGTCCAGCAGTAAGGATAAGGAATAAATCTCACATGTTTTTAAGTGGACGTACTCAATCTTTAGGGATAACCAATAAAAAATGTGTTTTAACGAGAGTATAAATTTAAAATGTCAAGAAAAGAAAAATAATGGTATAAAACAGAACAAATTAAAAAATCAGGATAAAATAATTTTAAAATTCCAAATAGCTCAGTAACTTCCATGAATGTAAATAGACTGAACAGGCCAGTTCCAAACCAAAGTTCCTAAACCAATAAAAACGAAATCCCACTATACACATCCCCCTGTCACAGGGAAGGTCTGTGAGGCTCGAGGTCAGAGAAGCAGGCGCATGTGCACAGCCTGGGGGACGAGGAGGCACAGCCCAGGTTCGAGGTTTCCATTGCTAACACGGTAGTCTGACCAGAGTCTTGCCCTTGTTCACCAGCAGCCTTTTCACACCAGCACTGTTTCCAACAGCAAAGGAAGCAGAACCACCCTCAGGTCCTGTTAGGAGGTTAATATAAACTGATTGTTTATAAGAACACACGGAGCGCCGAATGGCAGGAAAACGTGTCACAACTGCTACCAGCAACAACATAGACCCGTGCTCAGCAAACTGAGCCTCGCAAGCCCCATGTGGCTCTTTGGCCTCTTGAGTGTGGCTCTTCCACAAAATACCACAACCTGGGCTAGTCTATTTTGAAAAAGTGGCATTAGAAAGAAGTTTAAGTTTAAAAATTTTGGCTCTTCAAAGAAATTTCAATCATTGTACTGTTGATATTTGGCTCTGTTGAATAATGAGTTAGTGCTGACCACTGACATAGACCCTTCTGAGAGAAAGATCGTGAATAAGAAAAAGACACCATGATTCCATTTGTTTGAGGTTTAGAAACAAGGGCAATAAAAGATGCAGGCACAGAAATGCGCTCTTGCAGCAAGGGGAGGGTCCCAGCTGCAGGGGAATGACCAGCCTGCGGGAGGGGGAGGCATGGGCTAGGGGCCAGCAGACCAGGAGATGGGGAAGGGGACAGCAGGGTTTCCAAAGTGAGATGATTCTTAAGACTGTATTAGTATTATGCTTCATAATTTGCATAGATGCCAGGAATGTCGTCTTCCATGTACCAAATAGCACATAACTAGGGTCCCTCCTCAGAAATGGGTCTTGCAAAGAGTACAGAAGCCCAAAATATTATTTGTTCTTAATCAAATCTTACCCATCAGGAAGTTTCCATGCAAAAAACAAAAAGGCATGTGAATTAAGAATTGAAGAAAAAGTATAATTTTGGCCAAGTGACATAGGAGGAGGGGAATGTTAAAGCGGCCATGGTGATGTCAGCCTGTGAACACAAGGACACACTCCGTTGGGGACAGGGTTTGGGACCTCAGCACTAGCCGCCCGGCCTGTAGGCTCTGCGGGGGCGGCCCCTGGCTCCGAAACCTCTATCCAGGCTATGAGGTATTTAACTTTGATGACTTTTCAAATGGTATATCCATCCTTTTGTCTTTTCAGAGTTTAAAATTTTCCCTATTAAAGTATGCAAATGTGTTCTTTAATTTATTCAAACACTGAATGTGGTTTAGCAGGCAGCATTTTATCCCTTTTCTTCTTCAAAGTTTTTGATGTGAAATAATTGGTTTTCTGAGTTCTCTCAGGCAGCAGTGCCTTCTTATCAAAATTTTAGGAAATGCACTCAGTAAGGTCATTAAGCCTTTTGAAGAATATGTAAAATTAGAGGCCCAGTGCACGAATTTGTGCACAGGTAGGGTCTAGCAGGCCTGCCCTGATGGGGGCTGATTGGGCTGGGCCAGTGCCGGGGAGGGCCTGCAGGAGGTTGGGAGGGGGCAATTGGGGTACCGATGGGGCCAGTTGTCCACCACAGTACACGTCATAGCAACTGATCATTCCAGTAGTTCCACTCATTCCTCTCATTCCATTGCTCCAGTCACTTGGCTTTTACAAATATAGACTAGAGGCCCAGTGCACGAAATTTGTGCATGAGGGGGTCCCCTCAGCCCAGCCTGCACCCTCTCCAATCTGGGACCCCTCAGGGATGTCTGACTGCCAGTTTAGGCCAAATCCCAGGATCAGGCCTAAATCAATAGTCAGACATCCCTCTCACAATCCTGGACTACTGAATCCTAATTGCTCACCTGCCTGGTTGCCCCTAACTGCCCCCCACTGCCAGCCAGGTTGCCCTCAAATACCCCTCTTGCTGGCCTGGTTGCCCCAACTGCCACCATCCTGCTGGCCTGGTCACTCCACATAGCCAGCTGTTCAGTTGTTTGGTCATCCCTCACTAACACCTCTGCGGGCCTAGTTGTAGGCAGCCATCTTGTGAGGGCATGAGTATTAATTTGCATATTACCTCTTTATTATATAGGCTACTATAAAGAACTTATTATATTTCAGTATCTTAACACAAAAATCAAGTCAGTGAAATTATATTCACAGCAACAATGGCAACCATATTAATTTTATCTTCCTGATTCCTGTAATTGAATAAATTACAGTTTGAGTCCAGCTAAGGCACGTGTTGGCATCAGTGCTTTTAATGAGTGTCCACACACTCAGACACTGTCCCTTTGTAGCCGTGTGATTCCTTCTTAGTGGCTGTGGGACTGAATTAATCACTCCAATGAGCAGAATGTGGTAGTGATGTTGGGACATACACAGAACTCAATCTCTCCCTCTCTCTCTCTCTCTCTCTCTCTCTTTCTCTCTCTCTCTCTCCCTTTCTCACTTTCCCCCTCAATACAATTGCCTTAGAGCCCTGACTCTGTTCTGTAGAAGCCCAGGCCATATGGAGAGCCAGGAGCAGGGACTTCTCCAGTAACCAGCATGCTGGAAGGGCACTCTGGCCTCGGCCTCCTGGAGGCACACCTAGCCTCCCAAGAGACACCTCACTCAGACCTGGTAGCAGTGAATAACTAGAATGTCACTCTTGAAGTTTTTGTTTTGTTTTATTTTTTTACAAAAAGCAACTATTAAAAATGTATTTTAGAGCTTTCAAGTATTGACACTCACTCTTATGGACATAGAAAATCTTTCGTTTTCTACCTTTTGAAAACGAAGGATGTGTGGCTGCCTTCATGGATGTGCCGATGTCCCCTGCAGGGCTGGCGGCAGCTGTGTAAGAGCAGCCGCCTGCTAGGAATCAGGAAGCGGAGCAGCGTGCCAGGGGGAGGCTGTGGGAGGTCTGGTGCTTCTGGGAAGCGGTCCCCAGAGAAGTGCCTGCACAGGAAGTGATGGGCTGGGACGAAGGGTCACTCCTGTCAGTCACTGAGTGGGGCTGCGGGGCCATGACGGGCACTGCCTTGTGTGGCTGGAGGGGAAGCAGAGGGCATGCCTGCAGCTGCGTATCAGGGTTCGCAGGAGCGTGGCTGAGGGCAGGCCGTGAGCTGGTGGGAAGGGAAAGGGGAGCTGCAGGGAAGGTGGCCGGGGTGGGGGGGAGGGAGGCTGGTTACGGAGGGCAGTTTGTAGCAGGCGACCCACACTGTCCTTAGTAGGGACCCACACTGTCCCAGCTGGGCTCAGCGGAGGTGGCACCCTGGGAGCCGGCACAGTGCAGGGAGCCACGGCCACGGGAGGTTTGCTTCGCAAGACTTTGCTGCTTGTAGTAAAGATATGAGACATGCCTGACTCGCTGAAAAGCGAACTTCCTGTCACACCAGCACCTGAGGGAAGCATTCGACTCTTTGGGGTCGATCTGGAGCTTTTTGGTGCCCCTCCTGGCATGCAGGCCTGAGCTGAGCACTGAGCTTATGAATTAGAACCGGAAATGTCCCGTGGGGCCATACCTTGGAAAAACGCAATGGTTTTGGAAGACCTATTAGATGGGTATTTGATTTCCTTATATTTTAAATGCCAGAAAATGTTAGCATATTAGTGAGGAAATGAGAAACTCAAGGCTCAGGTTGGCAGTGAGCTAAGGGGCTAGGGCGCCAGGGGAAGGAGGTAAGAGAAAGCAGACGGAGTTAGTGGGGCCGCCGAGAGGACAGTGTTTGACAGGCTCATGAGACAACACCTGTTAGGATTCCTCATAACAGTGCTTAATCCTCACCAAGGACATGCCTGAGAGAGGAAGGGAGAGAGAGCGAAACATTGACTGGGTGCCTTCTCTGCGCTCCCACCCCGGGATCAACCCACAGCCCAGGTCCATGCCCTGACTCGGACTGAACGGGCGCCCCTCAGCTTATGTTCTTACGGTAAGGTGACCAGATGTCCCGCTTTTGCTAGGACAGTCCCGATTTTTAACAATTTGTCCCATGTCCTGCAGCGTTTTTTCCAAAAATCTGGACTTTTTAAAAACGCCGTGGGACAAGTTGTTAAAAATCGGGACTGTCCCGCCAAAAGCGGGACATTTGGTCACCTTATCCTCTGGGACAGCATTCCAACCCACGGAGCCGCTCGGCTGGGCTGCATCGTCATTTCTCAGTGCCTGGGGAAGTGTCCTCCCAGGCACAGCATGTGAACATGCCTGGATGGCGAAGGGACACTGGATGAGCGTAGAGGTAGTTATGACAGGAGAGTGGTGGTGAGTGTGTGATCATTGGTTGGACGCTGGGGGTTCTGAGATGAGCACACCCAGACCGGAGACCAGAGGCACCGTGGGGCCCGGCCCAGAGGGGCCTCCTGTGAGAGCCAAGTCAGTGTGTATGCAGTTTCGGCAGGAGCAGTGCTCAGCCAGGAGCCCTTGGGATACCACGCTCTTTAGTTCTTTAAAGCGCAAGTGCGACAGCAGCTGTTTCCAGTGGAATCCAGTCACAGGCGTTACCTCGTCTATAATGTTCCCATTAGACGCCGTGTGGGTGGTTAGGGGATTGCCGTCACCCGAGAAGGAGAGTGACCGGAGCTCTCCGCGGCCAGTGCTTCCATGGACAGTGCGGGGGACGCTCTGTGGGCTCTGTCCGATCGGTCAGTGCCCGTGGCCTCACCCTCCTCAGACGGGCAGGACCTTGGGCATGGGCACAGGCTGCGCAGGACTTGAGGGCGCAGGTCCCCGAACAAAGGACTGGTGCGGTCACTGGTTTCATGTGTTGGTCTCAGTGGTTCTCTTATTGGTCTCAATGTGCCAACCGCGTGCGATAAGACTGTCTTCCGGGGAGAACAGAGCTCTCACAGCCCCCAGGCCCACACTCACCCGCCGGGGCAGCGGGGCCAGAGGCGGCCCAGAGCCAGGTTCCCCGCCCTGTTCGCTGGGGCAGGAGCGGGCACACAGGCTGGAGGTTGTGCAGGTGAAGAGAAATGTCACCCTGTACAGGCCCCTGGGACTCCGACCAAAAGCAGGCAGGAGGGCCCAGGAGTCTGGGACCCAGCACTGAGCTCAGGTGTCGGTGGGCTCTTCCTGGGCCCAGGAGCCACGGCTATGCTTGGGGCCCCGGTGGGTCCTCGGCTGCTTGAGATCCGTGCCGGTGCGGGGAGGGCCCGGTGCGGGGAGTGTCCGGTGCGGGGAGGGCCCGGTGCGGGGAGTGTCCGGTGCGGGGAGGGCCCGGTGCGGGGAGGGCCCGGTGCGGGGAGTGTCCGGTGCGGGGAGTGTCCGGTGCGGGGAGGGCCCGGTGCGGGGAGGGCCCGGTGCGGGGAGGGCCCGGTGCGGGGAGGGCCCGGTGCGGGGAGGGCCCGGTGCGGGGAGGGCCCGGTGCGGGGAGTGTCCGGTGCGGGGAGGGCCCGGTGCGGGGAGTGTTTGGTGCGGGGGGGGGGGGGGTCGGGGGGAGTTGGTGCAGGGAGGGCCCGATGTGGGGAGGGCCTGGTGCAGGGAGGGCCCGATGTGGGGAGGGCCTGGTGCGGGGAGGGCCTGGTCCTGGTCCGGGGAGCGCCTGGCGGAGGAAGGCCCTGGCCTTGAGCCCACGGGAGCACCTGCCAGCCTCACTCCCTGATTGCCCAGTGGGCGCTCTGTCCCCAATGTCCTGTGATGTCAGAGGAGGGTCTTAGCAGAGGCATCTGGTCTGAAACCAGAGGTGCTCATGCTGGAGTCTGTGTTCTGTGTCCGACATCTGGACACGCCGGCACTCCTTTCCTCCCGCAGCCTTCTCAGCTGCGTAGGCCTGTGGGCAGCGGGAGGTCTGCTCCCCGTGCTGCACGCGCGCACACGCCTTGTGCCCCGCCTTCCTGAGCGCCCCTCCCTCCTCGTGTGTATCTCCACCCGTGACTGTGTGACCCCAGGAGCCACATTGCATTGGTTTCTTATCAAGAGTAGCATCTTGAGAAAAATTTCCTGGCAGCTGTCAGCTGATTAGATGGTCATTCATATCTGTAACAGGAAGAAAGCAAAAGGGCTGGGGCATGAGGCGAAGTCGGGTGCGGTGGGAAGGCGCTCCTGTCCCTCTAACTTGGAAGGAGGACAGGCTGGAGAGGTGCAAGCCGGGCTTAGGGAAGCCCGGGCATGGCACCGAGGGGAAGCCTCTCCGCTCCTGCTCCCCGCACTCCTGCTCCGTGGCCAGCACTCCCTGCGCCTCCACAGCCCTGTGGTCTGGCAGCCACACAGCCCACAGCCCAGACCTGCACATGATGCCTGCAGCAGGGAGCACAGCTGAGCCAGTGTGCGGGCGGGACGGCTTCCACATGGACAGAGACCGTGGCCTGGCCGTGGCTTCATCCTGGCCCTGCCCAGGACGTCTGGACTCTTCATGGCGAGAAGGAGGATGGGGCGTTGGACAGTAGGGGCCAAGTCCATGGGAGTGAAGAGACTCCGGAAGTGCCTTTCCTTGCCAGTCACCAGAATTCTACTTGCACAGCGTCTCCAACTGAGCACCCCTGGAATGAGCTCTGGTGATGCTGCCCACGCTCACCTCCTCCAAAGGAGCCAATGCACACGCTCACGCCCGCACGCACACACACATGCACGCACATACACACACGCACATGGGAGCAGCTCGCCTGGGCTGTGTCTGCTTTCTTTCCTCGCAGCTGCACTCTTCGCTAAATACACCCCAGATGTCACTGCTTCCCTCGGTCTCAGAGGCGCCTGCTTCAGGCCAGGTCGCCCGCACCTTGGCGATGACGTCCCAGGCTGGCACAGCTGCTCCTGGTTCCCCAGGGCACCCCAGAGTCTGCCTGGTCCAGTGGGTCCCTGCTTTGCTCAGAGCATGTAGGGCCCACCACTCAGACTGAAAACCACCTGTCACCATGGTCCAAAGTTCTGTGCGAACTGGCTACAGGTGCCCTCTGGCTTACCGGCCTCTGCCTATCTCCCCTTACCATGTAATACCTGTACCTCTCCCCTCATCATGTCACCGTGTATCACCCTGTACATCTCCCCTTACCAAGTCACTGTGTAACACCTGTACGTCTCCCCTCATCATGTCACCATGTAACACCTGTATGTCTCCCCTTACCATGTCACCGTGTAGCACCTGTACCTTTCCCCTCATCATGTCACCGTGTAACTCCTATACGTCTCCCCTCATCATGTCACTGTGTAACACCTGTACGTCTCCCCTCAGCATGTCACAGTATAACACCTGTACGTCTCCCTTCATCATGTCACCATGTAACACCTGTACGTGTCCCCTCAGCATGTCACCGTGTAACACCTATAAGTCTCCCCTCAGCATGTCACTGTGTAAAACCTGTATGTGTCCCCTTATCATGTCACTGTGTAACACCTGTATGTCTCCTTATCATACAACACTTGTATGTCTTTTCTATCCTGTTTCTTTCCAGTCTCCCTCGTTAGAATGTTACTTTTGTTAGGCTGGGGATTGTTGTATGACATGTTCTCATCTGTGCCATCTGAGTCTAGACCTGTGCCTGTAGAGTGTAGGCATGCAGTGAACAGTGAAGGGGCCATGGACCAGGAATGGGTGACCCCGCTGGCTGCTCCATGGAGTCTGTGTGCCCTCAGCACTGCAGCACTGGGCTGAGATTTGCTCTGAATTAAAAGGATGGAATCAGCTCGTCTATGAATTGATTAGAATTTGTAGTTATAGAGCAAATATAGTTACCATGACTGTGAGGCTACACAACTGAGTCCCACATTCTAGGTCAGTAAGGAAAAGAAGAGTTAATATAACAGTCCAAGTTCTCATAGGAATATACTCAGTAATGTGCTAATGCTGTATGGTGCCACGTGAGTACTAAACTTAGTGGCTTGTCATTTAGTAAATTATATGTCAGTTTATTGTGCTGTGCACCTGAAACTAATGTAATATTATATGTCAACTGGAACAGAATTTTTTTTTAACTTTAAAAAATAATGTAAGCAGGAAAAATCTGTATATCTAATAGAAAAATATGTTAATTAACCAGGATGCCATAACAGGTCTTCTGGACAGGAGGAGATTGTGTGCAGTATGGGGGGCGGAGCGGAAGGGGCCTCCACGCCTAGGCTGCTTCAAGGGCCAGAGAGGGAGGCAGGGCTGGACCGGCGACACGAGGGTGGGTGGTGCCCTGTGATTTTGAATCACAGTACTGGGCTCCTGGTGTATAAATAATGATCGAGTTTTAGTTGCAGCTCCATAAACACAGGGTGGCTGGGCACACGGCAGCCTGTCCCCGGAGCCTTCCTCACTCCTCTGCTGCCCGCTCTCACGTGGCTCACAGAGAGCCACCTCCCGGGTTCACAGAGGGCTCCTGCACCGCAGGCTGTACAAGCAGACCCAGCAGACGGACCTCTACGCAGAAGCAGCCATTTCTGATGCTGCTGCTCTTTCTTCAACTCTCCTTCCTTGGCCATCCCTTCACATGTCTACAGGCAGGTGGCGTCCTACACGCCTCCCCACCCCACCCCCTTGTGAAGTAGCACAGGCAGGACATCCAGGGAGAAGGCAGGTTGAAGTCCGGATGCCCCCATTCTCTTGGGTACAGTGTGGAGGACTCCGAGCTCTGGTGCTCCTCAGTCAGCCCTGTCTTCTCCTGCACAGGAAACGACCTGTTCCTTGTGGCCGTGCACGAGCTGGGCCACGCGCTGGGCCTGGAGCACTCCAACGACCCCACGGCCATCATGGCCCCGTTCTACCAGTACATGGAGACCGACAGCTTCCAGCTGCCCAGCGACGACTTGCAGGGCATCCAGAAGATCTACGGTGGGTACCTGCCTCTGCATGGTTGTTTCTGATGTGTAGACTTTAGAGAGAGGGAGGGACATAGAGAGAGACCAGCTCTTCGCTCCACTTACTGACACATCCTTTGGTGGCTTCTGCCTGGAGATCGAAACTCCTACCATGGACTATCAGGGTGATGTTCCAACCAACCCAGCTACCTGGCAGGACTTATATACTTTTTAAGAAATTAATTTATTTGAGTTATTTTCTGAAGTATAAAAATTGGTTGTATTTTTTAAACCACTGCTTCCGTTTGCTTAACCCTGCAGAGGAGTCCAGAAATTCCTGCTGTGCCTGCTTCTTTGAAATAGGTGCTATCAGTACATTGAGAGGAGATGCTAGGGAAGCAGTCTTACCTATTGGCCAAAGCCTTCATGCCATTAAGTTTTGCTGGCAGTAAGCCAAGATACCTGAATAGACAGATTATGAGAAATTCTTAAACACGGATAAGAGTTTCTCATTGAGTTTCGTTGAGACATGTAGTTACAGTAAAGTGCTGATAACATTCAGTGTTTAAGTTCAGGTAAAAATCGGTGATAAATGACTATAACCAATAAAAACGGTGAGAAACAAGCTTTTCCTCTAACATCTGAGGCTTTGGTGCAGACTCACAGGCTGTCTCTCGGGTTACGATGCTGCTGTTAGATATTTCATAGACAAATCACCTTTGAAGTTGCAGAAAATGCCCTTGCTGGTTGGACATAATGAAACGGCCTCACTTGGGGACTGAAAGGTCCCTGGTTCAATTCCGGTCAAGGGCATGTACCTTGGTTGCGGGCATATCCCCGGTAGGGAGTATGCAAGAGGCAGCCGATGGATGACTCTCTCTCATCGATGTTTCTAACTATCTCTCTCCCTTCCTCTCTGTACAAAATCAATAAAATATATTTTTTTTAAAAAATGAAACGGCCTCAAAGGCCTGTCGTTACTAAGAATGAAAGTTAACGAACGAGGGCGTCGACGTTAACACAAGGCCACGCTGACTCACATGTATCCTAAGTGCATGTCCAGTGCAGTGCGGGTGCTGTTATTTGTGGGGCCCGGTCTAGAATGCAGGTCCGATGAAGGGAAAAGGACTATCACACATTCCACATCACCCGCTCCCTCACCGGACCTCGGCCTGGGAGGGCATTTCTGTCTCAGGCTGTGAAGTCCTCGGCGCTCACCGCCTGCAGACGGAGGTTGTGCTGTGCTAACCTGGCGCCTGTGCCTCCTGCTTCCTCTGCTCTTCGGGCTGTGCAGGCGGAATGCCCAGCACCCAGGAGACGCTGCCGGCAGTTTAAGTGGCAGCATTTCAGTTCATTAATCCTGTTTGCATTCCTTAGTTCGTCCACTGCGATAGCTCAGTGGTAAGCATTCTCACCGGGTTAGAACAGATTTGAAAAACACAGGTCCACTGTGTGTGGCTCTTGATTTTGGGGGAGACTCACAAGGTGATGTTTCTGGGACACTGGACACGCTGAGTATCCGAGGGAACTAGCAGGTCCTTCCTGGGGCCAAGTCAGGGGTCTGGACAGAAGGTCTGCAGATTAAGCAAGCAGGTCATTGCTTCTTTCTCTTTTGTAAATCTTGGCATATGCTTCATTTATTTATTTTTAAAAGTTTAATTGTTGAATGTATTATATATGTGTTCCCCCTCCCCCATTCACACCCTCCAGCCCATGCCTGCACCCTGTCCCAGGCTTTCACCACATAATTGTCCGTGACCATGGGTGATGCATATATACTATAAGGTCTTTGGCTAATTACCTTCCACCCACCCACCCACCCTCCCCCGTCTTCCCTCTGAACATTCACAGTCTTTTCCAGGCTTCCATGTCTCTGGATCCTCTGTTCATCAGTTTATTTATGTACCACAACTTTTCCATCCACTCATCTACTGATGGCACTTTCCAGATCTTAAATTGTGCTGCTACGAACATAGGGGTGCATACATTCTTTCTGATTGTGTTTCGGGTTTCTTAGGATATATTCCTAGAAGTGGGAACACTGGGTCAAATGGGAGTTCCATATTTAATTTTTTTGAGAAAACTCCATACTTAATTTTTTGAGAAAAACTCCATATTTAATTTTTTTGAGAAAACTCCACAGTGGCTGCACCAGTCTGCATTCCCACCAACAATGCACAAGGGTTCCTTCTCTCCACATCCTCACCAGCACTTGTCATTTGTTGATTTATTGATGGTGGTCATTCTGACAGATGTGAGGTGATACCTCATTTTAATTTGCATCTCTCAGATGATTAATAACTTTGAGCATTTTTTCCTATGTCCTTTGGCCATCCATATATCTACTTTGGAGAAGTGTCTATTTAGGGCCTTTGCCCATTTTTTAATTGAATTGTTTGTCTTTGTGTGTGTGTGTGTGTGTGTATGTGTGTGTGTGTTAAGATGTATGAGATCTTTATATATTTTGGATATTAACCCTTTATCAGATGTATCATTGCCAAATTTGTTCTCCCATGCAGTGTGCTCCCTTTTCACTTTGCTGGTGGTTTCTTTTGTTGTGCAGAACCTTTTTATTTTGATGTAGTCCCATTTGTTTATTTCCTCCTTAGTTTCCTTTGCCCTAGGAGATGTAACCATAAACATATTGTTACGGGTGATGTCCTAGATTTGCTGCCTATGGATCCTTCTAAGATTTTTATGGTTTCTCAACTTACTTTCAAGTCCTTTAGTCATTTTGAGTTTATTCTTGTGTATGGTGTAAGTTGGTGGTCTAGTTTGCATGTATCTGTCCAATTTTCCCAACACCATTTATTAAAGAGACTGTCTTGATTCCATTGTATGCTCTTGCTTCCTTTCTTAAATGTTAATTGAGTATAATGGCTTGGGTGGATTTCTGGGTCTATGTTCTGTTCCATTGATCTATATGCTTAATCTTGAGCCATTACCAGGCTGTTTTGATTAAAGTGGCTTTGTAATATAACTTGAAATCAGGTATTGCAATTTCTCCAACTTTGTCTTTCTTTCTCAGCATAGCTGCAGCTATACAGGGTCTTTTATGATCCCATATACATTTTTGGAGTATTTGTTCTAAATCTGTGAAATATGCTGTTGGTACTTTGATAGGAATTGCATTGAATCTGTAGATTGCCTTGGGAAGTATGGATATTTTAATGATGCTGTTTCTACCAATCCGTGAACACGGTATATTCTTCCACTTTTTTATATCATCTTCTATCCCTCTTTTTAATGTCCTGTAGTTTTCTAAGTACAGGTCTTTTGCCTTCTTGGTTAAGTTTATTCCTCTGTATCTTATTATTTTTGTTGCAATAGTAAGTGGGATTGTTTATTTAGTTTCTCTTTCTGAGAATTCATTATCGGTGTATAAAAAAGCCATTGATTTTTGGGTGTTGATTTTGTATCCTGCTACATTGCCAAATTTATTTATTAAATCTAGTTGTATTTTGGTGGAGTCTTTAGGTTTTGCTCTGTACAATATCATGCCATCTGTGAATACTGAAAGATTTGCTTACTCCTTTCCAATTGGCATGCCTTTTATTTCTTCTTGACTGATGGGTGTGGCTAGGATTTCTAGTACTGTGTTGATAAGAGTGATGAAAGTGGACATCCCTGTCTTATTCCTTTTCTTAGGGGAAATGGTTGAAGTTTTTGTCCATTGAGTCTGATGTTGTCTTTAGGTTTGTCACATATGGCCTTTATTCTGTTGAGTATGCTTCCTCTATTCCCTCTTCACTAAGGGTTTTTAATAAAAAATGGATGTTGGATTTTGTTAAGTGCTTTTTCTGCATCTATTGATATGATCATGTAGTTTTTGTCTTTCAGTTTGTTTATGTGATGTATCACATTTATTGATTTACAAATATTGTACCAGCCTTGCATTCCTAGAATAAATCCCACTTGGTCATGGTGTATGATCTTTTAATGTATTGCTGGATCTGATTTGCTAATATTCTGTTGAGTATTTTAGCACCTATGTTTATCAGGGATGTTGGTCTGTAATTCTCTTTCTTTGTACTGTCTTTATCTCATTTTGAAATTAGGATAATGTTGGTCTCATAAAAAAGCTTTGAAGTATTCCCTCCTCTTAGACTTTTTGGAATAGTTTGAGGAGTATTGGTGTTAATTCTTCTTTGAATGTTTGGTAAAACTCCCCTGTGAAGCCATCTAATTCAGGGCTTTTGTTTGCTGGGAGTTTTTATTTTTTATTATTATTACTGTTTCAATTTCATCAATAGTTATTGGCCTATTCAGGTTTTCTGATTCTTCCTGATTCAGTTTGGAATATTGTATTTTTCTAGGAATGTTTCCATTTCATCTATGTTGTCCAGCTTGTTGGCATATGGTTGTTCATAGTATTTTCTTGCCATCCTTTGTATTTCTGTGGTGTCACGTTCATTACTGATGTTATTTATTTGGGTCCTCTCTCTTTGTTTTAATGAGTCTGGCTAATAGATCATCAATCTTGTTTATTCTTTCAAAGAACCAGCTCTTGGTTTCACTGATTTTTGTTTTGTTTTGTTTTGCCTCTATGTCATTTATTTCTGTTCTAATCTTTATTATTTCCTTCCTTCTACTTGCTCTGGACTTTTCTTGTTGTTCTCTTTCTAGTTCTTTAAGTTGTAGGGTTAAATAGTTTATTATTAATTTTCTTTTTTTTTAAAGTAGGCCTCTAGTGCTATGAACTTCCCTCTTGGGACTGCTTTTGCTATGTCCCATAGATTTTGGGTTTATTGTGTGTTCATTTTCATTTATTTGTAGGAAGTTTTTTTTATTTCTTTCTTGATATCATTGGTAGCCCATTCATTGTTTAATAACATGCTATTTAGCTTCCAGGTGTTTGTATGTTTTGGGTGTTTTTACTGTAGTTGATTTCTAATTTCATTCCACTGTGATCTCTGTAGATGATTGACAAGATTTCAACCTTCTTGAACTTGTAGAGACTTATTTTATGTCCTAACATGTGGTCTATCTTTGTGAATGACCCATGTGCACTTGAGAAGGATGTATATTCTGCAGCTTTGGGGTGAAATGTTCTATAAATTTCAATTAAACCCTGGTGTGTCCTTTAGGGTCACTGTTTCCTTGTTATTTTTTTAGTCAGGAAGATCTATCCAATGAAGTTAGAATGGTGTTAAAATTCCTTATTATGACAAGATTCTTGTTTATGTCTGTCTTAAAGTCCCCTAGAAGTATATATTTTTAATATATATTGAGGTGCTCCTATATTGAGTGCATATATGTTTACCAAGGTTATATTCTCTTTTTTGGATTGATTCATTTAGTATGATGTAGTGATCTTTGTTGTTTCATGTGATGGCCTTCCTTTTGAAGTCTATTTTGTCAGATAAAAGTATTGCTACACCAGCCTTTTTTATTTTTTATTTTCCCTTTGCATGGAAAAAAAATTCCCATCCCTTCACTCTCATTCTGTGTGAGTGTTTTGTTATGAGGTGGATCTCTTGTAGATAGCATATAGTTGGTTCATGTTTTCGTATACATTGATCTACCCTATGTCTTTTGATTGGAGTATTTAATTCATTTACATTTAATGTTATTATTGATAGGTACTTATTTATTGCTATTTTAATTCTTTTTAAAATTTTCTTCTTTCTTGCCTTTCTTGCCTTTTTAATTCTGTATGCCTATTCTCTACCCCTTCATAACAGCATTCCCTTTACCATTTCTTGTAATGCTAGCTTGGTTGTGATTTGTGATTTGTGACTTTAGCCTTTTTTTTTTTTTTTGTCTGGGAAGCTCCTTATTTGACTATTTTTTTGAATGATAGCCTTGCTGGATATAGTAATATTGATTTCAGATCCTTGCTTTCCATTTCCAAGAGTACTTCATGCCATTTGCTTCAGGCCTATAGAGTTTCTTATGAGAAATCAGGTGACAGCCTTATGGGAGTTTCTTTGTAGTTAACAGTTTGCTTTTCTCTTGCTGCCTTTAAGATTCTCTTTGTCTTTAATTTTTGATATTTTACTTTTGATGTGTCTGAGCATGGGCCTGTTTGGATTCTTCTTGTTTGGGACTCTCTGTGCCTCCTGAACTTGTGTCTTTTTCCTTCACCAGGTTAAGGAAGCTTTCTGCCATTATTTATTCAAACACATTATTCTTTTATGCATCACCCGGCACACCTACTATGCAGATATTGTTATGTTTCACATTGCCCCACAATTCCCTTAAGCTTCCACCTGTTTTTTTAAATTGTTGTTTATTTTCTTTTTGGTTCTCTGATTGAGTGATTTTTTGCTACCCTGTCTTCAAATTCACTGATCCAATTTTTAGCTTCCCCTAATCTGCTATTTATTCCTTCCAATATGTTCTTTATTTTGCCATCTTATTCTTTATTTCTGTTTTCATAGCTATTATAGCTTTTCTCATACTGTTGAACATCTTACCATTATTATTCTGAACTCTACATCAGATAAATTTCCTATCTCATTTCATTTATGTCTTCTTCTGGAGAGTTCTCTTGCTCTTGCATTTGGAGGTTATTTCTTTGTCTCCTCGTTTTGGATGCCTGTTTGGGTTTCTGACTATTAGGTAGATGTGCTATAGCTTTCAAGCTCTCATTAGGACAATGTCATTCGCTGTTTCTTTTTTTTTAAAATATATTTTTATTTATTTCAGAGAGGAAGGGGGGGGGAGAGAGAGAGAGAGAGAGAGAGAGAGAGAGAGAGAGAGAGAGACATCAATGATGAGAGAGAATCATTGACCAGGTGCTGCTTCTCACATGTCCCCTACTGGGAATTGAGCCTGCAACCTGGGCATGTACCCTTAACTAGAATCAAACCTGGGACCTTCCAGTCCACAGGACAACACTTTATCTAATGAGCCAAAACTGCTAGGGCTCAATTTGTTTCTTACAAAGACTCAAAGTCTTCAGAGACCACCTCCTCTTGCAGATTGATTGAATTTAGTTTGGAATAGCCCTCAGGCAATTGCCCACAAATGTGAGAGTTTTTCCTATCAGTGTGGGGCACTTGCTTCTGTCTGGAGGCAAGTTGTTATTCTCAGTCTCTTAATGGGCCTCAGCAACGGGACACCATGGGACAAGGTGTTTTCCAAGGTGGGTAACCTCTCTTCCCCCAGGCAAAACTGCCTAGATAACAATTGTCTGCATGATAAAAATGACCTCCAAAATGAGAAGGAATGACTTAGTCTCTGAAACCAGGATGTCTGCCTTCTGAGGTTTAATCCCAAAGCCTCCAACACTGGCTTTTGCTCGCACAGCTCCAGTGTACACTGCCTTCCCTCTGCGAAGCACAAGGTGAGTGGCTCCACAGGGAATTTTGTACATTTGCCCTTTAAGAAGGTGCCTGCATTAATAGCCATCTCTTCCTGGCAGAACACAATCCTGCTGCTTTCCACGGCCAGATGTTATGTGCATACCCTTCTCAGTTCTGGTGCTTTCTGAAGGGGGGCACAGCTTGGGGATTAGTCTGAAGAGTTCTCAGTGGCAACACCCCACATTTGAGATATCCCTCTGCAATTTCAGTTGCTATCTGTGGGTCTGTGGCCAGCCCTTTTGTGCCTCTGCCCCTCCTACCAGTCTCTATGTGGTCTCCACTTTCCAGCCTTGAGTATCAGGCCTCTCTCCAGGGAGTCTTCAGTTGATTATTCAGGGAGTTTTCTTACATTTAGTTGTAATTCCAGTTTGGTCCTGCAGCATCTACTTACTCCACTGCCATTTAAAAAATATATAATTTTATTGACTTCAGAGAGGAAAGGAGAGGGCAAGAGAGAGATAGAAACATTAATGATGATGCGATAGGATGACGGTGGCTAGCACAATGACAATGTCGAAGAGAAGGTGAGTGAGGGAGGAGGGAAAGAGGAGTGTGAGGTGTGTGTGTGTGTGTGTGTGTGTGTGTGTGTATGTGATGGACAGTTAGACCCTGCAGGACATTCAGGGGCTGGCAGACCAGATTATCCTAGAGGGAGGGCCTCTGCTACTACTGAAATCACTCCCAGGGTGGCCGTCTTGACAGAAACCATGACATCTTGAAGGGGAGAGCTGCTGTGACTAGGAGCCCAGTCTCACCACCACCCAGACTAGACTCAGACTCCATCCTGGGCCCTACAGGCACTCCAGCCAAATACCTGCTACCTCAGCTGTAGACCCACAGACACCAGAATTCCAGCCTCCCTGGATGCGGGCTCCTGTGGGTCCTGGAGTATACTCGTCTCCTGCCAGTCCATCGCATAGTTCCCAAGCATCCTGTTGGTGACTCTTGAATTGTGCCCCTGCCAGCCAAGCCTGCAGCATCACCCTGGCCCCACAGTCCCTCAGGTGAGTTTCTGGCTGAGTTCCTTCTCCAAGACTGAGTACTCAGCTCCTGCCTTGTGAATCTCATAATCAAGTCTCTGTCTGCATTCCCTGCCCACCAAGACCAAGGTGCCATCCCAGCCTTGCACATCCAGCAAGCAAACTTTGGATCAGTGTTAGCAAGAATGGGAAGACAAAAATCAATCCCCAACAAGGAAAAGGGGGAATTACCAGAAAAGAAACTAAATGAAACATAGGCATGCAATATATCAGAAAAAGAATTCAAGGTAATGGTCCTACTGTTCATAAACCAGATGGGTGAGAAAATCAACAAGTTATGTAAGAATCGGGAGGAAATAAAAAAGTGATATAGTTACAATAAGAAACATGATGGAAGTTTTCAACAGTAGACTAGAAGAAGCTGAGGACCCAATTAGTGAATTAGAAGATAGGGCAGCAAAACACCCAATCTGAACAGCTATTGGAGAAACAAATTAGAAAGCAGGAGAGCCTAACGGAGCTTTGGGACAAAATGAAACAAAGCAACATACATATAATAGGGGTGCCAGAATGACAAGAATAGGAGCAATGATTAAAAAACCCATTTGAAGTATCGTATTTTCTGGCGTATAAAACGACCCCCTAATTTTACAGTTAAAACATAGGTTTAGGCCTATATTTGCTGTATAAGACTACCTCCCACTTCAAAGAAAAGACTTACTTTGCCGTCAAGATCTGCAGGTAATTTTTGTGCAATTTTGGTCTTTTGCCCCAGATTTTCGGTTGACTTTTTTTTCGTTTCAAGAGTTGTCTTATACGCCGGGAAATATGGGTAATAATGACAGAAAATGTCCCATTAGGAGGTGTGCAGGAGGCAACTCATTGATGTTTCTAACTCTTTATCCCTCTCCCTGCCTCTCTGTAAACAATCAATAAAATACATATTTTTAAAAAAAATTCAAGCAAGCAAAAGCCCTGGGCCAGATGGCTTCATTGGGGGAGTTTTACCTAACATTCAAAGAAGAACTATAACCCTCCCTTCTCAGACTATTCTAAAAAATTCAAGTGGAAGGAACACTTCCAAGCTCTTTCTATGAAGCCAGCATTACCCTAATCCCAAAACCAGATAAAGACACTACAAAGAATTATAGGCCAGTATCTCTGATGAAAATAGATGCTAAAATCCTCAACAAAGTCCTATCAAATCAGATCCAGCAATACATTAGAAAGATTATACATCATGACCAAGTGGGACTTATTCTGAGGATGCAAGGATGGTACAGTATCCTCAAATGAATAAACGTGATACATCACATAAATAAACTGAGAAATAAAAATCACATAGTCATATCAATTGATGCAGAAAAAGAATTTGACAAAATCCAACATCCTTTCTTGATAAAAACTCTTAAGTATGAGGGATCATACTTCAACATAATAAAAACCTTATATGACAAACCTACAGTCAACATCATACTCAACGGGTAAAAACTAAAACCATTTCACCTAAGAGCAAGATAAGGTTGCCCACTCTCACCACTCCTGTTGGACATAGTACTGGAAGTGCTAGCCATAGCAATTAGACAAGAAGAATAAATAAAGTTCATCCAAATTTGAAAAGAAGTAAAACTATAATTATTTGCAGATGACATGATATTGTACATAGAAAACCCTAAAGACTACATCAAAAAATTATTAGACTTTATAAATTAATTCAGCATTGTAGAATGATACAAAATTAACACTCAGAAATCTATGGCTTTTTAAATACATCAATAATAAACTTACAGAAAGAGAAATTTTAAAAAGCAATCCCATTTACTATTGCAATAAAAAAAATTAAGATTCCTAGGAATAAACTTAACTAAGGAGGTAAAAGACATGTAACTCAAAAAACTACAGGAAGTTTTATAAAGAGATAGAAGAGGACATAAACAAATGGAAGAATATACCATGTCCATGTATTGGAAGAATCAACATTAAAATATCCATACTACCCAAAGTAATCTATAGATGCAATTCAAGCTGCATTAAAATACCAGCAGAATATTTCATAGACCTATAACAATCTCCAAAAATTCATCTGGAATAAAAAAAGACCCTGAATCCTGAAAAAGAAGGACAAAGTTGGAAGTATCACAATACCAAATATCAAGCTGTATTACCAAGCCATGGTTTTCAAAACTTCCTGGTACTGGCACAAGAACAGACATATATAGACCACTGGAACAGAACAGAGGACCCAGAAATCGACCCAAGCCATTACGCTTAATTAATATTTGACTAGGCAAGCGCATATAATGGAGATGTCAAGACAGTTTCTTCAATAAATGGTGTTGGGAAAACTGGACAGATATATGCAAAAAAATTGACCACCAACTTACACCACACACAAAAATAAACTCAAAATGTATAAAGGACTTAAACGTAAGATAGGAAACCATAAAAACCTTAGAGCAAACCACAGGCAGCAAAATATCAGACATTTGTTGTATCAATATCTTTACCCATACAGCTCCTAGGATAATGGAAATTAAGGAGAAAATAAATAAATGGGACTACATTAAAATAAAAACTGCACAGCAAAAGAAACCATCAATAAAACAAGAAAACCCACTGCATGGGAGAACATGTTTGCCAATGTTACATCTGATAAGGATTTAAGCTCCAAAATTTACAGGGAACTCAAAGAACTTAACCAAAGGAAGATAAACAACTCCATAAAAAAAAAATAGGCAAAGGACCTAAAAAGATGCTTTCTGAAAGTGGACATAAAGAAGGCCACGAGACATATGAAAGCATGTTTAAAGTCACTAATCATCCGAGAAATGCAAATCAAAATGACAATAGATACCATCTCACATCTGCCAGAATGGCTATCATTAGCAAATCAACAAAGGACAAGTGCTAGCGAGGATACAGAGAAAAAGGAACCCTCATGAATGCTGGTGGGAATGCAGACTGGTGCAGCCACTGTGGATAACAGTATGGAGTTTCCTCAAAAAACTAAAAATGGAACGCCCATTAGACCCAGTGATCCCACTTCTAGGGATATATTCTAAGAAACGAGAAATATCAATCAGAAAGGATATATGTACCCCCATGTTCATAGCAGCACAATTTACAATAGCTAGGTTTGGAAACAGCCTAAGCGCCCATTGCAGAGGAATGGATTAAAAAGTCATGGTACATCTACACAAGAGAATACTATGCTGCTGTCAAAAGAAGGAATTCTTACCATTTGCAACATCTTGGATGAGTCTGGAGAGCATTATGCTGAGTGAAATAAGCCAATTAGAGAAAGATAAATATCACATGATCTCACTCATTTGTGAAATATAATGAACAACTTAAACCGATTAACAAAAATAGAGGCAGAGACAGAGAAGCATGGAACAGACCGTCCAACCTCAGAGGGAAGGCAGGGGGTGAGGGTAAGAGATCCACCAAAGGACTTATATGCATACACATGAGCATTACACAGTCACCAGAGTCACCAGGGGGTGAGGGCATTTTCTGGGGGTGCGAGAGGCAGGAGAGAGGTCAATGGAGGAAAACATAATATCTTAATAGTTATGTCCGGGCCAGGGAGGTACTTGAGATATTAGGGGCACCACTCTGTAAAGTATGTGACTGTCGAACCACTCTGTTGTGCACCTGAAATGTGAACTATAATTGGGGGGAAAGATGGAAAATTGTATGTTATGTTTTTAATAATAATAATAAGAAGAAGAAACATCAATGATGAGAGAGAATCATTGATCAACTGCCTCCTGCACACCCTCTACTGGTGGTTGGGCCTGCAACCAAGATACATATCCTTGACCGGAATGGAAACTGGGACCCTTGAGTCTGCAGGCCGATGCTTTATCCACTGAGCCAAACCAGCTAGGGCTCCATTTTTAATCTCTCCAACACTGTTTCTTTGTAGAAACCCAAATCCCTCGAGGAATGATGATCTGCATCTGCACTGAATTACCTGTGTAAACTTTGGCTTGACTCAGAGCGCCTTAATCAGAGGGAGTTCCGATTCTGTGCTCACATGAAGCTGTTCTAGCAGTTGATCCAAGCATTTCCTGACAAGAGAATGATGAGTCAGGAAAAGATTGTAAACTGTAACAGGAGACATGGGACTAACTCGTTTATGTTAACTTTTAAAGATATTTGTGTAGAGACTGTCCCTCAAAATCCAGGACAAATGTTAGTGGCACTCACATGTGAGGCTCCAGTATTGATTGCCATTTATTTATTATTTATGCACCACCTATTCCAAAAGGGATTTGAAAACAGCTTTTCCACAGAGATCTGTGCAAAGCTCTAAAAACTGTCATTAAAAATTAACTAGGAAAGCCTGGCCACCTGGGCCCAGAGGGACCATGTGTAGCGGCCTCTGAGCAACGCGGCCCAGGGGCGCTGGGTCAGACGGTTTGCTGCTCAGAAGTGCACCATGGAGAGGCCTCCTACATGTGCCCCTGTGGATGCTGGGCTCCCGGGCACGATGTTCAGATCCCCAGTTTTAAATGAGCCGGTGCTTCCTCCTGTTCCCGCAGGTCCGCCGGACAAGGCCCCTCCGCCGACCAGACCCCTGCCCACGGCGCCCCCGCACCGCTCGGTGCCCCCGGCCGACCCCCGCAGGAATGACCGGCCCAGGCCGCCCCGGCCGCCCACCGGCAGGCCCGCCTACCCCGGCGCCAAGCCCAGCATCTGTGAAGGCAACTTCAACACGCTGGCTGTCCTCCGCCGCGAGATGTTTGTGTTCAAGGTAGGAGCTGGGTTCTCATTAAAGGGCAGCTCAGGGGCCCACGGAGTGGCTTTGGAAATCAGTTCTCACGCGATCTAAGGCCCCTTCCCAGGCCGCTCACGCCCGAAGGGTCAGAAAAGCGTCTTAAAAACTAAAGGCCCCGGGTGTCTGCGTGCAGCAGAGACACGGCACCGGTCCATTGCCGGGCGCACTCACGGTGGCGCCAAGGTGCTGGGCTGAGGGTTAGGAGGTGCTGCCTGGGAACAGATGGCAGCCCGGTGCACACCAGCCAGGAGTGCCCGCGAGGTCCCAGGAGGGCCCCCTGCAGCCCGTCTGGAGGAGCTCCCTGTCCTCACGTCCAGGAGAGTGCTCACTGGGTCCTGGGCCATGGAGCTGATGGCTGTCCGTGAGGCCACCCTCGCCCTCCACACACGCCTGCTGGTCTCCTGTCAGGCTTCTGTGCTTACCCAATTCACGTTATTTTTTATTTATTTGTTTGTTTGCTTTTATTTTTTATTTTATGCCACATTATTTTTTTAAAGGTCGGAAGCTAAAACAGATTTTACGTTGTGATAAATGTGCTTTTTGAGGCTATCGGTTCTCAGATAATCACACTAATACACACTATATTAAGGGAAGTCACATAATATTGAAAAGTGAATCTAGAATAATACTGAAAAGTCATTTTCTCCCTCAATAGCTGTAAACTGTTCTTAAAGATTAATGAAAAATATGTTTTACGTTAGCATTAGAGTATTAAAATGGCCTCATCTTTACCAATAGCATCCATTCAAAAATCAAGTGGCGTGCTCTCAACTTTGGTGCTCACAGATCCATAAATAATGGAATACTTTCCTGCTTACACAGGGTTTCCTATTTGCCAGGGGCAGTGCGTGAAAACAGATTCCACGTCATGTTACAGACAAAGCGCTCTGCCGGCTTCCCTGGTGCCAGGACCTGATGCCATAGACAGCACCAGGTGCCCCCAGGCAGAGCCCCGAGTTCTGAGGCCTGCCGCGCTGAGGCAGCGTCCCCACCCTGTGGCCAGATGGCTGGTCACCAGGCAGGGAGCTCGATAAACAGCTTATGAGACATTTCTGTTCACCACAAGCCGCCAGGCGACAAGCGAAGGCTGTGCTCCCAGCGCTCTGGCTGCCTTTTCTCTCCGTCTTCTCCCTGTGGTGTCCTGGTGATGCCTCCGAAATGTCCCCCTCACCGCGATGGGAAGCCATGTGGCCCTGATCCCTGTGGGGCTGTCAGATGGCGCTCAGGGCTGGGGTCATTCCGCTGGCTCCCTGCTCTGTACACTGTGAGCCCAGAAGCCCTGACTGACGGACCAGGTGCTGGTCCAGGTCCGGTGAATGGAAGATCAGAGCCACCTCTTGGGGAGCACGCAGGAGCCGCTATTTCCATTAGCAAGACAGGTGTGTGCGAATCACCTGTGTTTTAAAGCGTCTCAAACCCCACCCCCACCCTCCTTCCTGGTACCTTCATCAAACCGAGCAGCAGCGGTTGCAGCCATTCGGGCCTCAGGGACATCTGGCTGTGGACCACTGCTCTGCAGGAAGGAGCTTCCAGACTCTCAGAAGTTAGGGTCTGGTTTTCACAGTCTCTGCTTTTTTCTAAGAATTACTTCCTTTGAAGATAACGGCTCACTCGGGCAGCGGCCTGTACCAGCTTGTCCCCGGGGCCATGGCTGTGCCCGTCGGGAGCCCGTGCTGCAGGAAGGGGGCAGCGTACCTTCAGCTCCTGTAGCAGCAGCAGAGTTGGTCGCACTGGCCTGAGAAGCGGAGAAAAGGCTACGGGGAGTCTAGTGCCTGGGCGCGTTAGACATTAGCATTTGGTGCACTGAGAGGCCCATGTATTGAGGGAGGAAATAGAAATATGTGGATGGCAGCACAAAGCAATAAGTGATATAACTCAGAAACATGGAAGATTTGATCGAAGTGAAGAGAGCGGGACTGGGTGAGCCCAGCTCACGGCACCGTTGGCCCTGGGTCACTCACACGTGCCTGGGGGTACACTCCTCCGAGCCCACGTCTGGTTACAGCGTGGATGGTCCCGTCCACTGAGGATGGGAACACCTGTCCAGGTCTGAGACCTGGGTTCTGTTTGCCTTTGTCACTGACTGGTTTCACTGCTCCTGGTACCCACACAGGTCTGACGACCTTGACCTCGAATGGGTGTCATTCCCCCTAAAACCTGGTCTTCCTGCTGGACCCCTGCCGCCCTGCTCCCCGGCCTCCCGCAGACGCAGCCTGACCGCGCGCTGTCTGACTCAGGGCCCTTGGTATTTTAGGATCACCACTATTGGATGTCACTCTTTCTCAGGCAGCTTGATTTTTCACTTTTTTACTGTAAATGCTCAGCCCAGATCAGAAGCCTGTTATCTCCTCAGCCTCATACCGAGCTGGATGCCATGTCTTGTGTGAAAGGTTGGCTCTTCCTCAGCTCCCGCCTCCCGCCGCCCCATCCCAGCCTCTCCCACCAGAACCCCTCGTGGTTTTCCTGCCTCTGCCTGCACCCAGCCAGCCTGTCCTCCCTCCGGCTCCCTAAGGTCTCACCCCGGAGTGTCCCTCCACGGGCGTGCAGTCATCTCCGAGCTCCTCTGGGCTGCAGGGTGGATGGGCTCAGGGTCACGGCCTTTCTAGAACCACAGTCCCTGTGGCTGCAGCACTCACTGCTGACAGCTCCACACCGTCCGGAGCTTCATTGCCCACAGGTGCCCAAGCCTGTTGTCTACTTAAATGTCATGTGAATCGTTTTCAGGTTAGAAAAGGCAGTCTTGACATAAATAACAATGGTATCATCAGGCAGTATGTTTTCTTGTCGGAAAGGAAGCTCTTTACAGCAGGAGGTCCATGAGTCCCGGGTGGCCTCCTGGGAAATGATGACCCTGCGCCCAGGCCGGGGTCCCTGAGGTCACGCCAGGTGCACACCCCTCCTCCCCCAGTGCTTCCCTCCTTAGTCATGTGGAGACAGACCCAGCGGGGTCTCCCTAGCTGCCTCGCCTCTGGGACTGCACACATGCACCCCGAGATGAGACCGGAAAAAAGCCCAGCCAGGAGCAGTTTCCGGACAGAGCTCTCCATCCCGGAAGGGCCGGAGGCGGTGCTGTTGCATCAGGGCGCTGCCTGGAGACCCCGGGCCCAGGGAAGCTGCTGGGCGGACGGCCAAGGGGGAGCTGGTCTGTGGGTGAGGAAGCAGCAGGAGTGGCGGTTCAGTGCCCGCTGGGCTGTACATGGAAGGTGCAGCCTCCCTGGAGGCATCCTGAGGCCAAGAAAAGGAAGAAAACAGCCAACGAAAGAAGGTTCCTTCCAGCTACCGGCCAGCTCTTCAGACCAGGGCCTGGGCCCCAGAGCCTCGCTCTGCCCCTCAGGGAGTGAGGGTCTGCACACAGCGTCCAGGGAGGAAGGGATCCGGTTCTGTGAGCTGTCCCACGCAGCCCTCTCGGGGCTCCTGGGCGGCCGTGGCCCGTGGCTGCCAGGGCTCTGCCAGGAGTGACTCAAGTCACGTTGAGGTCCGGTGACTGGGAAGCCCCATAAAACCAACAGAGACAACTAGAAACTGTTAACAAGGGGAGGAAGATGGTCTGAGCCACAGTGAAAAGTGAAATACAGCTTTTCCAGTAGGAGTGCAGACCATATAATTAAACACAATGCTCTTCACAAAGGAAGTAACATGGCTCTCACCGAACCACCGCGCCTGTCCGTTGGCTGCATTCATAAGCCACTGCCTCCCCCAGCATAGCCCCGCTCCCACCCGCCCCCGCCACCAGGGAGGTCCTTGACCGCTTTATTTATTTTTAATTCTTCTGGATGTGCTTCCTATGCCACTTTAAAGCTTCAGAGCATTTTGTATATTTTGTTTATGTGATTATCTAAAGAAGCTATGGACAGTATCCATAGCAAATGAAGACCAGAATTATTTCAGGTATGAACGATCGCATGAGTCTGTCCTGCAATAAATGGTTTCCACAGTGACAATCCGTGCACATCATTCCCTCTGAAGAGGAGGAGGTGGCTCTCAGGTGAACAGTGCTCATTGCTGCTTTCCTGCCAGGAGGGAAACTTCTGTAAGCAACCAAACTGCCCAGTGACCTCAGTGATTGGCAGTGAGAAGCGGACTGCTGACTCTCCACCCACTCAGTGGAGAGTAATGCAAGCACTTGGGAGTTAAAGTTGAAGATTGTATGAAAGACAGTGAGAACGATTATGATGGATACTCAAATAAAACATAGCAAAATATAAAAATGTATGCATCATGGATTGCATTGTTTGAAATGTGTGTTGACAAGGCATAGAAATTATAGCAAAATAAGATTAGGCAAACTGAAGATTAAGGGAATGCGAGTGGATTGTTGTGGAGTGATGATGAATAGACACGTATAGCTCAAAATATAGTGTCATTAGAGCCCAGCTGGTGTAGATCAGTGGTCGAACCAGGAAATCAGGGCACATGCCTGCCTTGTGGGCTTGATCCCTAGTGTGGGGTGTGCAGGAGGCAGGTGATTGATGATTCTTTCTCAGCATTGGTGTTTCCATCTCTCTCTCCCTTCCTCTCTGAAATCAATAAAAATATGTATTTTTTTAAAAAGGTAACTGACAGTTGGAATATAAGTGATGGCGGAGCCGAATCATTTTCAAAAATTATATAAGTGGGCAAAGACTCCTAAAGTTCCCATTGGGATCGTGCCTTGACCGTGATGAGGCATGTCCTGTTCAACTGGCAGGGACAGTGTGATAAGCAGGTTAGCCTGGCCAGCGGGATGTCTGCAAGGGGCCTGCCGTCTCCATAGCAACGGCCTCTAGGGAGGCAGGCTGGTGTTTGTTTTTCTAGTTGTGTTGTTTTGTAAGCACCAAGGTGAGAATTACTCAGTTTACTATAGAAAAGCTTTTAAAATTATGCAAAGTGTCAAGATACTTGGCAGTTAACCCAGAGTGCTTTACTAATTTACTAGATTCAGCACAAAGTAGTGTGGGAAGGGGCAGGCAGCGGGGGGAGGAGCCGAGCTGGGGCCGACTCATCCTGGCCCTGCTGTGCCCACCACCTCTGGTGAGGGGCACAGGGGGAGTGTCCGCAGGAGAGGCCTGGGCCCTTGCAGCTGCGCTCGCCAGCCCTGAGCCTGCCAGCCCTGAGCCTGGCATCTGGCGTCCATCTGTCAGCTGAGTGGCTACTGCTGTGGGAGCGCATTGACCATCGGGGGCAGCTGTTGCACTGAGTGTCCACCCCCTGGTGGTCAGTGCATGTCATAGCGACCAGCCAGTCAGCTGGTTGTCCAGTTACTAAGGCTTTTATATATAGAGATGCCGCTGCAGCTGTCATTTGGAGAAGTGTGCCAGCTCAGTGAGCACAGTAGGCAGTAGGCTGAGGCACACACAGTGTGTGGGTGGGAGTGAGGGCAGCTAGGTGTGGGTGGCTGCAGGGACCACCGTGAAGTGTGGAGCTGCGTTCCTTAGCACCCTTGCTCCCGAGGGCTTTGTTTTTTAATTCTGTAATTCGACCAAGTGTTGGCTGGACACCAAATAAGAGCGAGGCCTTGAGCATGACGTGATGGCAGAGCCAGGAGACATGGCCTCGGGGTGGGTGCCAGGCACTGACCACACTGCACAGTGACTGCAGCCACAGGCAGGGCACTGGCGTGGGGCAGGCACACAGGGTCACACTGGGAGGGAGCAGTAAGGGCCTTCCCCTGCGCCTACAAGAACCTCGCCGAGTTGCCAAGCTTGGGGGTGAGAAGATGGTACCCTGCAAACTGAATGAAGTCACTTTGGACCTCAAGTCAAGAAACTGAGCAATGAGCTCAGAGACACAGTTGGGGCCATGTCATCGGGCCCTACCTACCCTGGGGGAGCCCGAGGCTGGTTCTACAGGCCGACCCCCTGGGGTGACCAGGTGGGAAAGGGTGCAGAGGACCGAGCTCAGGAGAGCGTGGAGCAGATGTTGGCTGTGGAGACGTGCAAGCCAGCAGAGCAGGGACAGGCAGGGCTGAGGTTTGAGGATCAGGAGAGCAAGGCTCTAAGAACTACCGCTCTGGAGCCAGAACTGGACCCTGAACCAAAGGGCAGGCCTTGAGTTTTTTTAAAACGAGGTCTTCTCTGTAAACATCACTGGAGCTGAAGTTGTGAGGAGCACCAAAGGCCTGGGCAAGAGGGTGTCCCTCCAGTGTTGGATGAGAAAACCCAAACATGGGACTTCATAAGAGAAGTTCCAACCTCGCTCTCCTCTGTGTGTATAGTATTTACTGCATCTTGAGCATGTTTTCATGTGCCTCTTGGCTTTCCTTCTGTCTTCTTTTGAAAAGATTTTATTTAGATCCATTGCCCATTTTTTAATTGGATCAGTTATCTTCCTTTTATTAAGTTGTATAAGCTGACTGTAGATTTTGGAGATTAAACCTTTAACAGTGATAACATTTGCAAATATGTTCTCCCATACAGTGGGCTTTCTTGTTGTTTTGTTGTTTTTTTGTTTTGTTTTATTTTGTTTTGTTTGTTTATTTTGTTTTTTTTATGTGTGTTTGTTTTTGTTTTTGTTTTTTTGCTGTAAAAAAGCTTTTTATTTTGATGTAGTCCCATTTGTTTATTTTCTCTTTAGTTTCCATTGCCCTAGGGACAGTATCAGTGAAGAAGTTCTTTTGGCATGTGTCTGAGATTTTGGTGCCTGTGGATGCCTCTAGTATTTTTATGGTTTCCCATCTTATGTTTAAGTCCTGTATCCATTTTGAGTTTATTTTTGTGTATGGTGTAAGTTGGTGATCTAGTTTCATTCTTTTGCATGTATCTGTCCAATTTTCCCAACACCATTTATTGAAGAGACTGTCTTGATTTCATTGTATGTTCGTGCCTCCTTTGTCAAATATTAATTGAGCATAGTGATTTGGGTAGATATCTGGATCCTCTATTCTATTTCACTGATCTATATGTCTGTTCTTGTGCCAGTACCAGGCTGTTTTGAGAACAGTGGCTTTGTAATACAGCTTGAAATTTGGCATTGAGATACCTCCTACTTTATTCTTCTTTCTCAGGATTTCTGTGGCTATTTGGGGTCATTTTTTTGTTCCAGATGAATTTTTGGAGAGTTCTTTCTAGGTCTGTGAAATATGTCATTGGTATTTTAATGGGTGCATTGAATCTATAAAATTGCTTTGGGAAGTATGGACATTTTGATGATGTTGATTCTACCAATCCATTCCATCTGTTTATATCTTCCTCTATCTTTTTTTTCAGTGTTGTGTAGTTTTCCGCGTATAGGTCCTTTACTTCCTTAGTTAAGTTTATTCCTAGGTATCCTAATTTTTTTGGTGCAATGGTAAATGGAATTGCTTTTTTAGTCTCTGTTTCTGTAAGTTCACTATTGGTGTATAGAAATGCCATAGATTTCTTGGTATTAATTTTGTATCCTTCTACATTGCCAAATTCATTTATTAAATCTATTAGTTTTTTGATGGAGTCTTTTGTTTTTTTTTTTCATCTAAAATATTATGTCATCTGCAAATAAGGACAATTTTACTTCTTCTTTTCCAATTTGGATGCCTTTTATTTCTTCTTTCTGTCTAATTGCAATGGCTAGTACTTCAAGTACTATGTCAAACAGGAGTGGTGAGAGTGGGCATCCCTGTCTTGTTCATGTTCTTAGAGGGAATGGTTTTAGTTTTTGCCCATTGAGTATGATGTTTGCTGTGGGTTTATCATATATAGCTTTTATTATGTTGAAGTATGATCCTTCTATTCCCACCTTGTTGAGACTTTTTATTAGGAAAGGATGTTGGATTTTATCAAATGCTTTTTCTGTATCAATTGATATGACTATATGATTTTTATCTCTCAATTTGTTTATGTGATGTATCACATTTACTGATTTGCGGATATTGTACCATCCTTGCATTCCTGGAATAATCCTACTTGGTCATGGTGTATGATCTTTGTGATGCTCTACCGAAAACAATTTGCTAGAATTTTGTTAAGGATTTTGGCATCTATGTTTATGAGGGATATTGGACTGTAATTCTCTTTCATTGAGTTGTCTTTATCTGGTTTTGGTATTAGGGTGATGCTGGCTTCATAGAAGAAATTTGGAAGTGTTCCTTCCTCTTGAATTTTTTGGAATAGTCTGAGGAGGATAGGTTTTAGTTCTTCCTTGAATGTTTGGTAAAACTCTCCTGTGAAGCCATCTGGCTCCAGGCTTTTGTTTGCTGGAAGCTTTTTGATGACTGTTTCAATTTCTTCCAAAGTCACTGGTCTATTGAGATTTTTAGATTCTTCCTGATTGAGTTTTGGAAGGTTATATTTTTCTAGGAATATGTCCATTTCCTCCAGGTTGTCCAGTTTGCTGGAACAGAGTTGTTTGTAGTATTTTGTAGCAATCATTGTATTTCGGCAGGGTCTATTGTTTCTGATTTTGTTTATTTGGGTCCTCTCTCTTTGTTTTTTGGTAACAAATTATCTAACTCTACAACTCAAAGAGTTAGAAAAAGAACAACAAGGAAATCAGTGAGGATGGGGAGTGTTGCAGCCTCGCCCAGGACAGCCCAGGTGGCCATGAGAGCTGCCCGCGTCCCGCAGGTGGTCGCTTGCCAGCCCTGGAAATGGTCAAGGGGGCTGAGAAGCTGATGGTGTACATGAAACAGCGGCTGGGCTCATGGCTGCCATGCTGACTGCGTGTCCAGGGACTCATGGTAATCACACATTCAGACAGCGGCCTCCTTGGCCTCCTTAGGTTCCCAGCCATACCTTTGGGTGCGGCTGAGGGGGAAGGCGGATTGTGCAGACATGGCTGTGAGCCAGGCTCCAGACAAGAGGTATGGAGCGAGCTGCTGGGCTGCAACCTCTGTCCCCTGCATGCACATTGTGTTCACAGGAACAATTCCCACCATGTGTGACAGAGAGAAGTCTCAGTGACAGAATAGAAAATCTAGGTATTATGGTGTTGTATTAGAGAGAGAGAGAGATAGAAAGAGAGAGAGAGAGAGAGATGATTTAATAAGCAGAATGATAGCAAGAAAATACTGCAGAGCAAGAGCAACCTATTTGCTGGTGTCTGTGTGTGGACTCCTTCCTCCTTGGAGGCCCTCATGGTGCCTGCGGGGGCACAGCAGAGCTTCCCCAGAGGTTCCTGGACTCCTCCTCCTTGGAGGTCCCTCAGCCTGAGATACCAGCACCAGGCCCCTCGGCCCCTCCCCCAGGAGCACCAGGCCCCTTGGCCCCTCCCCCAGGAGCACCAGGCCTGTGGGCCCTTCTGTTTGGCCATCGCTGGATGCCCTGGAGTGAGAAAATCCCAAGGCTGTTCAGATACACCAGGCTCTGTTCCGGCCCTTGTTTGGCTGCACTGTTAGGAAACTTTCTTGCTCACATTTATTCTCCTTTTGCTCATCAACAGTAAACTCTGTGTATGGCGTGTCCCTGGGTAGAAATGAAGCAGTAACACGTGCTTTCCAGTTACTACTGGTTGTGGCCCCCAGCATGTGCGTGGGCACGCACACACACACACCCCTGGTGGGAGCCGTCACTGTCTATGGTAACGGCGTTGCTTGTTGAGGACTTTCTTTGAACCTAAGGAAGGCACTTGCCTGCAGAGCTCCCCTTTGAGTGCATACATACAGCACAGCTGAGGAGGCGGGAGGCCCTGGCAACCCCCTGCTGTGGCAGCAACCTCCTGACCCGGAGCCCCTCCTTCAGGAACCCCAGCTCCTGCTGAGGAATTGCTGGAGCTTCTGGGCCAGTCCACTTGCTGTCAGGAGTGAACCTCTGGTCCCGCAGGCCCTGGCCTCCTGTTGCCCAGTCCTCGTGTGTCCCTGCGCCCAGTCCCGTGGCCTGCCTCTGCTCGGCCTTGGTGCTGCAGGCTCAGAGGGTGCTGGCTCGGCTTCTCCGTGTCTGTCTGTGCTCTCCGCTCACTGCCCAGGGTCTCGCTCCCATTTCCTCAGCCCTGTGGGCAGGTCTGGGGAAAAGAATATACCAGAGGAAGCTGAAAGCAGTGCTCCATCCCACCATTAAACCTCTGCCTCTGCCTGTGTCACATGAGACTCCGCTGTCCACTGGCCACAGCATGACCCCTCATGGCGTGTTGGCTCTGGACACCACTGGACTCTGTGGGGACCAACGGCAGGTCACCCAGAGGGCAGGCTTCTGGCAATGTCCTGGCTGCAGTGACGCCTGTGCTGAGTGTTTAAGGAAATGGAGGAAGAGAGAATGATGAATGGGCTTCCGGGCGGGGAGGATGAGCAGAGGGGGGCACTTAGGGGTCCTGTCCTGTAGGGCTCGGGGCACATGGCCTGGAAGGTTCCTGTGGGAATAGCCCTGCCCCCGGCCACAGAGGCCTGTCCCAGTCCCTCACCAGCTCTTCCTCTCTGTCTGGGGCTCGGCACCGGCCCAGGCTGTCAGGGGTATGTTCCAATGGCACAGGGGGCTTCAGGCCCTGCGAGGCAGGGTGTATAAGTAAATATTCAGCGAACAACAGGTCAATAAAGAAAATAAACATGATGGATTTATAGGAAAAGGTGGAGGAGACTACTTGGATTCAATGTTTACAAAGTTAAGTGGGATACACTGCCCTGGGTACATTGAGTCAAAGAGCCTGCACTTTATCCAGCAGGGACTTAGTTTTTATTGTAAACTAGAAGCCTGGTGCATAAAATTTGTGCAGGGAGGGTGGTGTCCCTCAGACCAGCCTGCACCCTCTCCAAACTGGGACCCCTCAAGGATTGTCTGACTGCCCGTTTAGGCCTGATCCCATTGGCTGCCTGCCTGTCTTCCTGATTGCCCCTAACCACTTCTGCCTGCCAGCCTGATCATCCCCTAACCACTCCCCTGCCAGCCTGATTGATGTCTAATTGCTCCCCTGCCAGCCTGTTTGCCTCCAATAACACTCCTCTGCTGGTCTGGTCACCCCTAACTGCCCTCCCCTGCAGGGTTGATCACCCCCAACTGCCCTCCCTTGCAGGCCTGGTCCCTCCCAACTGCCCTCTCCTGTTGACCATCTTGTGGTGGCCATCTTGTGTCCACATGGGGGCAGGATCTTTGACCACGTGGGGCAGCCATCTTGTGTGTTGGAGTGATGGTCAATCTGCATATTACCCTTTAAGATAGGATGACGCATTTTTCTTTCGGTCAAAAACAAAGGGATGGACCCTGACCGGTGTTGCTCACTGGATATGATGTTGCCTTAAGGACTGAAGGGGCCCGGATTCCCTTCCTCTATGAAATCAATAAATATGTATACAAAAACACAAAGGGACTTCTATGGGAATTCTTGGTAGTGAGCTAAGGGCTCCTTGGTCTCCCACTCAGAACCATCACTGACTGGGGATCCACTTTATTGTTTTAACATCCGTTACCACACAGTTGCAGAATCGGTCTTTTTCTTTTTTGTTGAATTTCCTGGGGTGTCATTGGTTAATAGAATTATGTAGTTTCCAAGTGTACAATTCGATATACATCCTCTGCATATTTTATTGTGTGTTCACCACCCCCTTTACCCGCTCTCCCTCCCCCAACCCTCTTTCCATCTGGCCGGTAATGACCCCCTGTCTGCATCTATGAGCTTTTGCTCCTCTTTCCTGCTTAATCCCCTCACCCTTTCATCCAGCCTCCCAGCCTCCCTCCCCTCTGCCAGCTGTGAGTCTGTTCTCGGGATCAATGAGTCTGTTTCTATTTTGTTTGTTAGTTTATTGTTCATTAGAGACATAAATGTTAGACTCAAAACCATAAAACTCTCAGACATTGCTCGTAACCATATTTTTTTCTGATATGTCTCCTTGGGCAAGAGAAGCAACAGGAAAAGTAAGCAGATGGGAGCACATCTCACTGACGTGTTTGCACAGCCCAGAAGCCATCAGCAAACGGCCCTCTGTGGGGCGCTGTGGGAGCAAGTGGATGGGCGGGCAGTGGCCACGCCTGGGGGCTGCTCTCATGATTCTCAAGATCACTTTGTTCATTCTCCGCGACCTTTAGCTTACTGCCCCCAGTAGGACACCTTGGAGGGTGACAGAGGACTCCATGACACCTCAGGCAGGATGGGTGCAGGCGGGCAGGCTGCATTCCCGCCCCAGTGGCTCTCCAGCTCCAAAGCTGGCTCCTTCCACCTGGCAGGGCCTGGGCTGCACCCCCTCCCCTGGGGTGGCGGGGGGAGGTTGGGTGTAACCTTGGTGCCAGGATAATTGCTTTCATGTTATCTTGAAGCCCCTGTGGGTCAGCGCTGAGAGGTGACAGGGAGGCCCTGTGGGTCAGCGCTGGGAGGTGACCTGGGCCCCTGTGGGTCAGCGCTGGAGGCCCTGTGGGTCAGCACTGGGAGGTGACAGGGGCCCCTGTGGGTCAGCGCTGAAAGGTGACAGGGAGGCCCTGTGGGTCAGTGCTGAGAGGTGACAGGGAGGCCCTGTGGGTCAGCGCTGGGAGGTGACAGGGGCCCCTGTGGGTCAGCACTGGGAGGTGACACGGAGCCCCGGGATGGTGGGGACAGGAGTCTTACTGTCCGGGGGTGCGAAGTGGCAGCCTCAGTGCTGGCCCAGCGGGCCCCGGAGACACTGACGCCTCCTGTGCTTGGTTGCAGGACCAGTGGTTCTGGCGGGTGAGGAACAACAGGGTCATGGATGGGTACCCCATGCAGATCACTTACTTCTGGCGCGGCCTGCCTCCGGGGATCGACGCGGTGTACGAAAACAACGAGGGCAACTTCGTCTTCTTCAAAGGTGAGGCTGCCCCGCCCTGCTCCGCTGTACGCGGGCCACGTCCAGGGCCCTGACGCCCTCAGAGAGGTGACCGGCAATCCTGCTGGGTGGGAGGAACCACTTAAGATGCCTAGAAACACAAGTGAAGTGAAATTTTAATTCTTTCAGTTACGTTTCTCCATGTGGTATTTCATGTAGAAATCAAATTTGTAGACTTCTTAGATTTTGCTTAAAAGCACCAAAAAAAGTAAAATGGATGGATGAATGAACGAATGATTTAAAAGCCATTTTTTGCCCTGATCAGTGGTTCAGTGGTTAGAGCATAAGCCGGCACACAGAAGAGCCCCAGGTTCAGTTCTGGTCAAGGGCATGTATCTGGGTTGCAGGTTCAATCCCACATGTGGGAGGCAACCAACTGATGTGTCTCTGTAACATCCATGCTTCTCTCTCTTCCCCTCTTCCTCTCCCTCCCTCCCATTTGCTCTAAAACAAATGAATGCCCAGCCAATGTGGCTCAGTGATTGAGCATCAACCCATGCACCAAGAAGTCCCAAATTTGATTCCCAGTCAGGGCACGTGTTGAGTTTTGGGGCTCAATCCCCAGGATTACAGGGGAGGGGGGAGGGTGTGCAGGAGGTAGCCAATTGATGTCTCTCTCATCAATGTTTCTATCTCTCTCTTCCTCTCTCTCTAAAATAAATAAAAACATTTAAAAGGGGGAAAAAATTCTACTTTAAAATCAATGGAAGAAACACCTTCCAGTGAGGATTAACGACAACAACAAACCAACCAACAAAAAGACGCTATACAAGCAACACCCACCACTCACGTCAACAGCAAAGACTACATCTCACAGGAAGGAGTGACTCCTTTATGAGCAATCTCCTAGTTTATTGAAAACTATCCTATATAATAAAGAGGTGATATACAAATTGATCATCACACTCTCACACAAGATGGCCTCCCCCTTGTGGTCACAAGATGGTGAGCAGGGAAGGGTAGTTGGGGGGTGGGGAGGTGTCAGGCCTGCAGGGGAAGGCAGTTATGGGTGACCAGGCTAGCAAGGGAGGGAAGTTGGGGTTGACCAGGCTGGCAGGGAGGGGAGGCAGTTGGGGGGACCAGGCCTGCAGGGAAGGGCAGTTAGGGGCAACCAGGCAGGCAGGGGAGGGCAGTTAGGGGTGACCGGGTTTCTTTATGAAATAAGGGGTTTGGGTTTCTTTTTAAAAGATTTTTTGGGTCACTTGCTATTTTATACAATGAAATCTATTTTATTTCTCAGACTTTGCATGATTTAGTCAATATGTTAAACTAGAGGCCCAGTGCATGAAATTTGTGCACTGGGGGTAAAAGGGTGTCCCTCAGCCCAGACTGTACCCTCTCCAATCTGGGACCCCTCAAGAGATGTCTGACTGCCCGTCCAGGCCTAATTCCACCAGGCAGTCAGACATCCCTCTCACAATCCAGGACTGCTGGCTCCTAACAGCTCCCCTGCCTGCCAACCTGACCTCTCCCTAACCATTCCCCTGCCAGCCTGATCAATGCTTAAATGCTCCCCTGCTGGCCTGGTCTCCCCCAACTGCCCTCCCCTGCTGGCCTGGTCACCCCTAACTGCCCTCCCCTGCAGGCCTGGGCCCTTCCAACTGCCCTGCCTCCCCTACAGGCCTGGTCCTCCCCCCTGCAACTGCCCTCCCCTGCCAGCCATCTTGTGATGTCCTTCTTGTGACCACATGGGGTAGGCCATCTTGTGTGAGGGTGTGATGGTCAATTTGCACATTACCTCTTTATTATACAAGATAGTTTATAGTAAACTAGGAAATCACTCATAAAGGATTCACTCCATCTTGTGGGATGTATTCTTTGCTGTTGACCTGAGTGGTGGGGGTTGCTTGTGTAGCTGCTCAAGGCCTGCATGCAGGGGTGAGCTCAGAAGACTGGCCTGCCATCCCCAGCACTTGGTCTGCTCAGAACAATAATGCTCAGTTCTGTGGGGCTGGGCAGAACCTGGCTGAGCCAACCCCAGGAGCCAAGTCCAAACCGATGGGACTGCTATGTCTTCAGGACCCAGAGGACAGAAATGAGATTAAACAGGCCACGAAAAGGGTTCTGAACAGCAGCAGCAGTAGCAGCAGCTAGCCAGTATCCTCAGGGCCAGTGTGTGTAGTGAGGGCAGGGAATGAAATGTGGCCTTTGGGACACTGGGTTAAGTGAGGCTGAACTTTCAGGCAAAGGCAAGAGTCCTTACAATTTATTCTGTCTTCACGGACTCTCCCTTAAGGAATGGGGGATGGTCTGGCCTCAGCCGAGAGGACATGGGGATTGCCCTCAGCTGTGAGGACACGCAGGGTCCAGCCTGGGCTATAAGATCACAGAGCAGCAGTCAGACAGTTTCACACGCTGACTGGCTCTGTGAAGTGGTCGAGTTACTTGCTCCCTGTGCCTCAGTTTCTCCATTGGGAACGTAGTTGGCATTCTTCTCCAGGATCAGCTGGAGCATCAGCTAGGATGTGTGTCTGCATGGTGCCTATTTGGCTCAAGAGTGCCCAGAGGCTCTGCTCTCCTGTGAGAGAGGATGCTGTGTCTGTGATGGGGAAGCCCTCCCCCACTCTTCTTTGTCTCCTGAGCAGCAGGAGGAGAGGTACTCAGCCTGCTTCCTTGCTGGCGGCCGGTAATGTCCCTGACCCTGTGCCGGCCCTCACTGCCTGCCCCCTTGATAAACATTTTTTAAACTCCATTTGACCCTTTTCCATGTAGGAATAAGCATTTAATTTAAAAATTCTTCATGGGATTCTTTGCTTAGTGTCTCGCCCCTCTGCCGGTCCTTCAACTGCACTGGAGCAAGCACCTTGAGTATTTCTATCATTTAGTCCACAGCTCCCACAGTGATGGACTGTACTAGGCTCTTAGTGGACAGATATCGGATGGATGGATAGATGGATGGATGGATAGATAGATGATGGGTGGATGGATAATGGATGAATGGATGGATGGATGGTGGATGGATAGATGATAGGTAGATGGATGGATGGATGGATGGATGGATAGATGGTGGATAGTTGGGTGGGTGGATGGATGGATGATGGATATATGATGGATGAATAGATGGATAGATGGTGGATAGATGGGTGGATGGATGAATGGATAATAGATGTATGATGGATGAATAGATAGATGGATGGTGGATGGATAGATGATGGGTAGATGGATGGATGATGGATGGGTACCTGGATAGATGAGTGGGTGCATGGGTGGATGGATGGATGGGTGGTGGATAAATCGGTGGATAATGGATAGATGGAAGATGGATGAATGGATGGATGGATGGACGGTGGATGGATAGATGGTGGATAGATGGATAGATGGATGGATGATGGATGAATGGATAGTTGGATGGTGGATGGATAGATGATGTGTAGATGGATGGATGATGGATGGGTACCTGGATAGATGAATGGGTGGGTAGGTGGATAGATGGTGGATGGATAGGTGGGTGAATGGATCTCACTAAAGAATTACTGGAGAACATAATCTGTAATGTCCTCTCCAGCCCCAAACATTACAAGTAAGGCTGTTTCTATTATTTATAACGTCTCTGTCTTTAATCAGGCCTGGCCTTTTCCTCTACTTTCTTCCTAGTACAGTGTCAGTGGGAGCAGCTTGTTACACTTGCTCCTGACTATGGCAGCTCCTATGAATTCAGGAAATGCCCCCCCTCCCCCTTGCCAAGGAGGCGATATTTTCCTAGAGAACCAGACGGCAAGGTGGTACAATTCACATCTCCTATGTTTAAAAAAGGAAAAGGAAAGTATGAATCTCGAATACTCAAAACCTAAATAATAGAAATGAAGTCATTGTTACTTTGTAGTGTGAAAACCTTTCCTCATCAAGATGCAGAAGGAGCTGTCTAACTGTATGTCCTTAGTAAAGACTGGAGAGTTAAATCTGTAACTCGAAATCATCGTCGAGTTGTTTTCTGAGTTCTGTGCCACAAATATGCAGGCAAGGTGTTAATTTTCCTAATTTTGTGTATAATTAGCTGCTGGAATCTCATCTTGCCATCTGACAAATGCTGGCTGGTGATTTTCTGCCTGCTTTGTTTTTAAAAGAGAATATAAGTGCATTTTTAAAATTCTCTGGGTTTGCTCCTAGCAGGAAAAAGAGGGATTGATATCTTCTGTAGTGGAAGTCTGATTGTTTCCCCCGGCACAGATGGAAAACACCCACAGTCCAAGGAAATATTTGCAAAACACATTAAGAAAAAAAATGGGTTTTATACTATAACTAGAGGCCCAATGTATGAAATGTGTGTGTGTGTGTGCGCGCGCGCGTGTGCATGTGCACCCGCGCGCATGCACCCACCTGTACTGTCTCCAATTTGGGACATCCCTGTCACAATCCAGGACTGCTGGCTCCCAACTGCTCGCCTGCCTGCCTGCCTGATTGTGCCTAACTGCTTCTGCCTGCCAGCCTGATCACCCCCTAACCACTCCCCTACCAGCCTGATCAATATCTAACTGCTCCTCTGCCGGCCCAATTGCCCCAGTTCTGCCCTCCTCTGCTGGCCTGATCACCCCTAACGGCCCTACCCTGCTGGCCTGATCACCCCTAACTGCCCTACCCTGCTGGCCTGGTCACCACTAACTGCCCTACCCTGCCAACCTGGTTGCCCCCAACTGCCCTCTCCTGTAGGCCTGGTTGTCCCCAACTTCCCTCCACTGCTGTCCTGATCACCCACAACTGCCCTCCCCTGTAGGCCTGGTCCTCCCAAACTCCCCTTCCCTGCTGGCCTGGTTGCCTTTAACTACCCTTCCCTGCAGGCCTCATTGCCCTCAGATGCCCTCCCCTGCAGGCCTGGTCCCCCATAACTGCCCTTGCCTGCTGGCCTAATCACCCACAACTGTCCTCCCCTACAGGCCTGATCGCTCTTAACTGCCTCCCTGCAGGCCTGGTTGCCCCTAACTGCCCTTACCTGCAGGCCTGGTCACCCCTAACTGCCCTCCCCTGCTGGCCTGATCACCCACAACTGCCCTCCCCTATCACCCATCTTGTGGCAGCCAAATTTGACCACATGGGGGTGGCCATATTGTGTGTTGGAGTGATGGTTAATTTTTCATATTGCCTCTTTATTAGATAGGATTGTATAGGATAAGAATTTCCTGGCAGAACTGTCACCATCTCCTTTCTCATACCCTGGCATCTCTTGCAATGCCTGGACAGCAGGCCAATGGAGCTTCTGTGTGCTTTTTCTCATGCTCTCACCCCAGGGGACCTCATGCTTCCTGATGGCAGCCATGACAGGAAACATGTAGAGGTTCCTTACCCCCCGCTGTTCACTTCTGGGTATTTATCCAAAGACTGTGAAACACTAATGTGAAAAGATATGCACCAATGTTCATTGCAGCATTATTTACAACTAGAGGCCCCATGCACAAAATTCACGCACGGGCTTTGGCCCCAGCCCCTGCCCACTGCCATGGCCGAAGGCCTCTGCCACCTCTGCCACAGCCCCTGCCTGCAGTGACTTTGTCTAGAGGAAGGACCTCCGGTCTAATTAGCATTTACACTTTTATTATAGGTCGCCATGGTATACATACAAGCCAACTAAGTGTCCAATGATTGATAAGTGGATAAATAAATGCTACTCAATCATAAAAACAGGATGAAATCTTACCATTTGCAGCAACACTGAAGGTCCTAGAGTGCATTATTCTCAGTGAAATAAGTCAGAGAGAGAAAAACAAACAATGCATTATTCCACATGTGTGTGCAATCTACAATGCAAAACAGAGCAAAAGTCATAGACACAGAGCACAGGCTGGTGGCTGCCAGAGTGGAGGAGGGTTGGGAGTTGGCCGCTTGGTGCCGAAGGTCAAGGAGTCCAAACCGCCGGGACAAGCCCGTGCGTCCTGGTGCCGGCAGCACGTGGCTGCATTCCTGCACTGTGCACACGCAGAAGGTCTCCAACAGCACACTGAAGAGTGCCCACTCATCACAAGAAAGAGAAAGCTGTAATGTAACTAGACTCATTGTGGGACCATTTCCTAGCTTATACAGATGTGCAAGCATTATACTGTACACACACTAATATCAATTCCATGTCAAATAGACCTCAGTACAAAACCAGGTGAGGTGGAGAATGGCTTCTCTGGGAGGCGCTGGTGATCAGATCAGGCAGCGGGTGTTAGCAGGTGCAGGGAAGGCAAAGGTGGGTTGCGGGAGCGGAGCTGCGGTGGGAGTATGGGCAGCCCTGGGTAGGGCCTGCAGGCTGTGTTATCTGGAGGTCATTCCAAAGCAGCAATAGACGTCCTGCCATGTGTCTTCTCTCTAGCACTGTGCATCCTCTGCAGTTCTGTTCTCCCCTCAGGAACTCTCACAGGAGGGAGGGAGACTGCTAGTCACGCGGATGAGGTTTAAGACTGCAGGGCTATGGATGCTGATTGTGAAGGGAAGGGGTGGCCTCAAGTCACTGTTATCTCAGAGAAGCACGTGTAGTGGGCTCAGTGTCTGAGGGGGCAAGATGGGGGGAACGTAGCCTTGGACCAGCAGCCTTGGGTCCCTGGACAGAGCATCCGAGATCCTGGGTTCAGAGCGATTGCACAGTGGCAAGCTGTAGGTCTTCCTTTGTCTCTTAGATTAGTCGCCCATGCTGATTGGGTTCTTTTTTTTTTTTTTATAATATATTTTATTGATTTTGTACAGAGAGGAAGGGAGAGAGATAGAGAGTTAGAAACATCGATGAGAGAGAGTCATCGATCAGCTGCCTCTTGCACACCCCCTACTGGGGATATGCTCGCAACCAAGGTACATGCCCTTGACCGGAATCGAACCCGGGACCCTTGAGTCCCCAAGCCGACGCTCTATCCATTGAGCCAAACCAGTCTCGGCTGATTGGGTTCTTAAATAGTCATAACTGCATCCACCTTCAGAAATAACAGGGATGTTTCAGAAATAATGTCCGGGTTCCAGATGTGAGCGCGGCGAAGCCGCCTGTGGGTTTCACATTCGGAGGCATTGCCGGCGGGGGCTCTGATTTCTGACCCGAATCAGCCTGTTGTGCACATCTTACTTCCACAGGCAACAAGTACTGGGTGTTCAAGGACACGACGCTGCAGCCCGGCTACCCGCACGACCTGGTCACTCTCGGGAGCGGGATCCCCCCGCACGGCATTGACTCGGCCATTTGGTGGGAGGACGTTGGGAAAACCTATTTCTTCAAGGGGAACAGGTCAGTACACACTCGCCAAGAGAGGGGCTCAGTGGTTAGCGAGGGGGGGTTTCTCTAGCCTACTGCAGGCATGTCCTGTGGTGTGAAGAGATCAATTATTGAAATCTGGAACCGAAATGTTTTTAACATATTTTACAATAACAGGCGGCATCAGTCTCCCTCTCCCAAAGGAGACATATTTGTGAGCCTCAGTGTGTGGCCTGTGCCTGTGTCTCCTCTCTGTGGCCTCTCCAGCCGGGAGCTGAGGTGGCTGAGTGGCCCAGGCAGTGCATTGTCTTATCATTTTACTTCCCTTGGTTCAAAAGTTATTTTTAGCAAAAGCTTTCTTCCTTAGGGTGTATATTTACAATACTTACCACTTTTAACATTTTTCATATTTTATATATTTTTGAGGGGAAAATATTGAGAAATTGAGAATGTATTTGTCTTCACTTATCTCTACCTCCTATTGGCATCTTTCTGCGAAAAACTGGGAAGAGGAGCTGACCCTCATATTCAGCCGAGGGGTCTGTCCCCCCGCTCACCGCTCAGCATCTCCTCACCACTCTGTGCAAGGCTCAATGGCCATGCTTCACGCTAAGCTTAACCTTGGAGAAACTCAAGATGTTTTCTATTTTGTTTCTATTATTGTGGATTACGCTAACGTCACACAGAAAAGCACACTCACTTTTTCTTGTGGTGAGAACCTGGGACACACCTGTCACCCGCGGGACACGCGGCCTGCCTGTCCTGGGCCTTCCTGGGGCCACCTCTCCTCTGGCCCTCAGAGGGCCCGCGGAGGGACTCCTGGTAGGAACCACAGCAGAACCCTCCCCAGAGCCCCAGCCCGTGGACAAAGGACCCCACCACCATCCTGGCCCAGAAAATAACCAGAACATAATTTTTTCATGGTTCTAGCCAAAACAGTTCCAAGTTCATGCACGAAGTGTGTGATTTCCCAAACCTGTTTGTCACTCTAGTTTCAGCCGATTGGTTAGGGTGTTTGGAAATAGTTGTCAGTGAATTTGGGGAACTTTCACCGCATGTGGGAAATGGTGAACATTACAACCAAAGGGGACTGGCTGCCACGTGCCTGTTGGTCATCCTCCCAGCGCCCTCCTCCACCCAGGAACAGTGGACCCATCTGAGGGGTGTGCTGTGTCACCACGTCATGCCTAGAACATTCCATCTGCCCTGAAATAGGCGAGTTTATTGTTGATCCTTAGAACATCCCAGACATCAGCTTGTGAGGTAGAGGTCGGGGGCTCAGTCCGCCCCTCCGATGCTGCAGTTCTAAGGCCTTCCCGACGTTGCCTCTGTTTTTCTGTCCATCCGCTCTGAGGACTCAAGGAGCTGCTCTGGGATGTGCACCAGGCCCTGAACTCAGACACCCAGGGCCAGACTCAGGGCTCAGCCCCTCCCCCAGAGCCCACCCGATGGCACTGCAGGGCCCTGCTCTCTCCCCAATCCCAGAGCTGCCTTTACCTTCCCTCACTCTCGCATCCCATCCACCAGTCAGTCCGGGGCTGCAAGAAACCATACTCCTTCCCTTCAGTTACCAACAGACACCCACACACACACACACACACACACACGCACACACACACCCCCGCCCTGGATCGTGCAGCTGGCCTCACCTGTGCGCTGTGCCCTGCAGTGGCTCCTCCAGCTGTGAGCCCACAGCAGTTGGTCCCTGTGAAAAGGAAGCTGGCTCCTCTGCTGTTCTGTAGCTCCGCCTCCTGCAGGGCACCCACTTGGCTGGAGCGGGAGGATCTGTCTGATATCTGATGCTGGCCCACAGGCCAACCTCAGCCCCCTGTGCTACCTGCATCCTGGCCGCTGGGCATAGAGTGCCAGGCTTGTTCCTGCCACGGAACTCCCTGCAGCTTCGATGCCACCTGGAATGCCCTCCCCCAAAGCATCCCCTGCTGCTGCTCACTCCCCCCCCTGTCTGTCAGGCACTGAGAGGGGCTGACCCGTTCCTGTTCCTGGGTAAGGGCCGCTGCCTTAGCGCCTCACTGGCTCCTTGCACCTGGGGCACCGCACACGGAGGCGGAGAATAGTGTCCTTCCCTCCACCTGCGCCCCCAGCACCCACAGCACCGCCCGGCCCGCAGCCGGCGCTCAGCTTTGCTGAAGGAATCAGTGGATCAGGATTCTGCTTGAGATCATTTCCCAAAAACTGTTCTGCTGCCTCAGGAAGATTTTTAAAAAATGCATAAGTTGATGCTCCCCTTTTGAGTTGTAAATGTAATTTTTATTAACTGCAGCAGGCTGACTGAATACACAAGAACATCCCCAGTTTTCACAAACACGGGGAGGAACAGAATCTGTGCTTTGGTCCCGCTGGCTTCCCAGGGGCAATGTCAGCTCTGGAATGGCCACAGGGCCCGGGGGCAGGCAGTGAGGGGGTTGTCCCTGCCGCCGCACCCACCGCCCTCTCCCCAACGCGTGCTGTTGTTTCTGCCTTTGGCAGGTACTGGAGGTACAGCGAAGAAATGAAGACCATGGACCCCGGCTACCCCAAGCCCATCACCGTCTGGAAGGGCATCCCCGACTCCCCGCAGGGAGCCTTCGTGCACAAGGAGAATGGTAGGCGCAGGGCAGCTGCCCCTCGTGGGCACGCTCAGCCATTGCGGGCCGGTCATAGGACGCGCCTGTGGGCTACATTCATCCCCGTGTGTGCGAACGGCCCTTCCTTCGAGCTACATTTTGCGTTCTGCTCCAGATGTTTTCTTTTTCTTTTTCTTTTTCTTTTTTAAATATATTTTTATTGATTTTTCACAGAGAGGAAGAGAGAGGGATAGAGAGCTAGAAACGTCGATGAGAGAGAATCATCGACCAGCTGCCTCTTGCACATCCCCTACTGGGGATGTGCCCGCAACCAAGGTACATGCCCTTGACCGGAATCAAACCCAGGACCTTTCAGTCCGCAGACCGACGCTCTACCACTGAGCCAAACCGGTGCTGGCCAGATGTTTTCTTAACCTTATTTTAGTTTACACAAGAAAAAGGAAAGTTCTTTTTTAAAAGGGGGTTGTCATCGATTTTTGTATTAAAGTCCATGTGACAATAATAACACACCGTGGGCAGGAGCTGGTCGCGGAGAAGGTAGGTGTAAGGGGCTGAAGCACAGGCACGTTGAGGGTGTTATTTCCACGCGTGTCGTCAGCTGAGATCCTCAGCAGACCAGGGGCCGCTCAGATGCCAGGCCTGATCAATTACCAATGCGCAGCAGCAAGAGTGGCCCTACCCCCTGAGCCCCCTCAGGGTCTGAGATCAGCAGGTCCCAAGGGAAGCCAGCCAGGCGATGGGCGGTCCACGCCCCGATGCACATGCCACGCTGAGCACTTCTCACCTTGAACACTAACTAGGACTAAAGGGCAACAATAATAATTCGAAGTGCAGTTACACACAGTGTCCTGGAACAAGGGGAGGGGAAGAAATAGCACCCGAAGTAGCAGAAAGAAGCTCCCATCGTGTGCTTTACCACCGGACATGGTGTGGGGGGGGTCCCCCTGTGGGTCCAGAATCCAGGAAAGTCTGGCTTTCCCACAAGAACCAACGCCCATCGCCTGCAAGAACAGCGCTGCCTTCCCCCCAAGCTAAACTTCCTGCGGAGAAGAACACCTCCCGTATACTCAGAAATTAATGTTTTCACTCAGCAAAGAACAACAAATACTGACAGAGACACAGGCATGTTGGGAAAATCTCTGCCTACAAGTGAGCGAACAGGTGCACCCTCAGCACATCTGTTTCTCCTGGACCGGTCCCGCCCCACCCCACAGCATCACTCAACAGCTCGCTTTTCATCTCCAGGGAACCCTCCTGGAGCACCTCTTCCGATGCCTGATCCTTGCACTCCCTGCCCGTACCACCTCTGCAAGGCGGTCCCCTGGTGCTGCATAGATGTGAGCTGCTGAAATCACTGTCAGCCTGCCCTCACCCCAAGCCGCACTCCAGTCTGCACCATGGTGCTGTCAGCGCCAACATCCGAATGGGAGCTCTCAGGCTCATCTCCCACAGCCGCCTGTTTTCATCCTCTGCTCAGTGTCACCCTGTGGCTTCTTACCCTGAAATGCTGCTTCTGTTGTGTTCGTCTGAAAGAGCAGCTAGGATGATGCAGTAACCTGTTTGCATTTGCACTCGGACCCCAGGTGCCTCTCTCAGTCAGCCTGTGCGGGTGGATACCGTTCCAAGCTTTTGTCTCCCTCCCTCCCTCCCTCCCATGTAGCCTTTCTCCCTCGGATTCTCTCCTAATGGTAATTATGTTTAACGTCCTTAAAACCCAGCCACATGTTTTTGAAGGCTGCGTTAAAGTGGACTATGCCATCCGGTCACACATCCTGGTATTAAGTCTGCACCTCGGCCGATGAAATAGGACCGCTTACGCCACTTGCTGAGCACCTGCCTCCATGCAGCCATGGTACTTATGGGCTCATTGTCTCCTGACCGTCCAACACAAGCACCTCTTCCCCTCATTGTGGCGCCCGTAGTGAGGAAAGCATCGCAGCTGGCTGAGGTGACCTGTCACCATCATAAGAGCGGTGAGACGAAGCCGGAACATCCAGTCTCAAGAAGGTGCTCGGGTCACGGTCTCCATCACAGCCTCAGCGACGCGACCGGGTGGTACCCGTGCTCGCTGTGTCGCCTGAACACTCCAGGCTATTGGGACGTGGCCTGAGCCATGGCCTCCTGTTTCATCTGTACATCTGATGTAGCAGTCTGCTTATCTTCCTCCTCGCTCTCAGCCCAGAAATAACCGCACCAATCCAATGACACTGGTTCACCGGAGCAGAGTGGACTGGACCCTCGCCGTTCCACAAGTGTAAGCAACAGCGAGTTTTCGCCGCTATTTATTGTTTTCATCACAGCTGACATTCAGGGATGGGCCTTACCAAGTGACCCTGGACACACCTGCGCCCGGCACCCTGCACAGTCCATGCAGCAGTGCTGACTGACCCTGCACTGCACTCCCCATCCCGGGAGACTTCGCTCACAGAGACTGGAGTAACGACTCTGTTTACCCTGCTTCAAGATGTTCCCTGTTAACTGCTCAAAGCCCCGCTTCCTGGCCATTCACGTTCTCTCCTTAGACAGTGCAGTGTTTTTTTGTTTGTTTGTTTGTTTTGTTTTTGTGTATGTGTTTTTGTTTTTAATTCCTCGCCTGAGAACATGTTTTTATTGATTTTAGAGAGAACGGAAGGGAAAGAGAGAGAAACTTCAGTGTGAGAAGCACCGATGGCTGCCTCTGTGTAGGCCTGGCCGGGGTGGAGCCCACTGCCTGGCTGTGCTCCCTGGCAGAGAGGGGAGCCCACAGGCTTTTGGGGTGCAGGATGGCACTCCCACACACTGCACCACCCTCGCCAGGCTCTTGGAAATGGGCTGTTAAGGTTACTGCAGATGCTGCTTTTAACAGTGCTGCATGCATGTGGCCATCACAGCCACGTTTGCCTGTGAATTTCCCAAACAGGATGATTTAGGTTAAATTCTTCTGAAGCAGCTACTCTTAGTAAGCAAGCAGATTACTTCAAATCTACCTCTAAAGGGAAAATGAGTACAAAAACATCTTCTCAACCAACTGACATTTCACAAACCAAAGAACTCCTGCGTTATTGACTGAGGTGAATTGGAGGGGTGGCAGGTTTCTGTTACGAAGACTTTGGGCTGCTTCTCAAGTACATTTCCCTCTAACTGCTCCCGGCTGGACTGCTTGTCTCTAACACTGTCTTCAGTAAACACAGTTCGGCTTCTGCGGTTGGAGTGTGTTACGTAAAATTGGCTTGCTGATCAGATAAACATGAAAATGGAAACTTCTGAATTTCCGTAGGATACCCAGTAGCTCCTAGTAATTGGAAGCTGTTGGCTTCCAGGTTATCAGAAGCCCGTGTGGCAGGTCCCTGGAATTCTAGACCAAGGCCGACATTCCAGCACCCTGGTCCTGGGTCTGGTCCTCTCAGGCCGCCCCGGGCTGCACCCGCTTGCTGAGTGGCTGCATTGGAGTCACAGCGCCATCGAAGAGCAGCTCCGCAAGCACCTCTGCATGGACATGCGTGCTTTCCTGCGGGTGGTCCTGACCCAGTGGTCCTGCACGGAGGCAGATCACGCGCTCTGGCATTGGCCTTGTACACAGTGGCTTCCCTAGAGGAGGGCCCCAGCCATGGCCGCCGGGCCTGAAACTCCTGAGCGACGTCCAGCGTGTTTGTCCGTATGTCTGTCTCAGGGCGCTGTCTGTCACCGCCTGTGCGATTAGCCGCGATGTATTTGTTCAGAGACAGGCGCTCTGCCAAGGGCCCAGTCTTAGAAAAAGCATTCCTGTTCAGGACTTGGGAGGCCTGAACTCTGTCTCTGAGCCTCATCTCTTTGCCTGGAAAGTACAGGAATTAGTTCCACTTGACAGAGTAGCTGTAAGGGTTGAAGGCACCATTTCCAGTTTTTTAGCACAGACTTCTCCCATAGTAAGTGCTCAGTAACAGAGGGAAAGGAAACCCCATTCATGAGCATTAAGTCTAAAGTAGGCATTCTGTTCCGAACACTCAGCTCCCCAAGTATCGTTTTTAAGTAATTATGACATTAAAGCATTCCTGTTGACCTCCTGAATTTTATCTCCAAGTAATAATTAAATACAGCCCTGGCGGTGTGGCTCAGTCAGTTGGGCATCATCACATACATGGAGAAGTTGCCTATTGGATTCCCTATTCAGGCTCACACCCAGGTTTCAGGCTCATCCCCAATAAGGGACCATGCAGGAGGCAGCAGATGGATGTTATTCTCTCAGCTGATTGATGTTTCTCTGTTCTTCCTTCCTCACTCTTAAAAAAATATCAATAAACTATTCTTAAAAATAAAAACACGAATTAAATCCAAGAAAGATAATCACAAAAAAAACTTGAGTTGAACCAATGGGCATAAAACTCTGGGAGGGAGGGAGGGGGGCAAAAAAAAAATCAATAAAATATGTAAAAAATAAATAAATAAATAAATAAATAAGAAAATTGGGAGGAAAACAAAACAAAAAACAAAAAACTTGAGTTGAAGGTGTTATGGACAGGAAGAAAAAGCCGGCCATGTGCCAACAAAACCAACAGAAACTTAGAGGCCAGTCCTCTGAGAGACACACGTGTCTGAATTGCCGTCCACTGGGAAAGGCTGCCTTTGCACCCAACGGTCTGGAGCACAGTCACAGGCACTGCCAGACCCAGGGCTCCCCGTACCTCCTCCTCCCCATGAAATATGTTAGTTATTAGAGATAGAACTGTAGATCTACCCATACTCCACATCTCTTTTCTCTCTAAGGATTAGTAATGGCTTTGAAGTTCTGTAAAATACAGCTAAGTGACATGAATCTAACAGGCGAAGTGGCTGAGGAAGCTATGAAGTGAGGGCAAAAACAGGAGGTGCAGTGGGGGCCTAGAGCTAAAAACAAAGTCCGTCACTAAGCACTAGTGATGCCCGTGGTTTGCTAACATTTCTGGTTCCCATGAGGGAAGGCAGCCCGTGTCTGGGAGGCTCAGGTGGTGAGGAGTCCCCAAGGGGTTTCCTGGAGGAGCCGCTCATCAGGGGTCCTGCCCAGCCATGGCCTGAGGCGGACAGAGCTTCGGGCTGTCAGGGGTAGCCGCCTTTTCCATGACGATGGGTGTGGTCACGTGGGTGCCCTTCAGGGCAGACATGTGGACGGGGTAGAGGCGCTTGGCCTGGTCTCTCTACACCTTTAACAGGGAGCCCTGCTCCGGGGTTGGGCCTCCCGCTCCGAGCGCACAATCCTAGGCACAGGGTCCTGGGCACACGGCTTGCTGCTCCGTTCATGCGTTCAGTGGCTGGTTCTTGAATGTGCCCTGACTGGGGATCGAACCACAACCTTGGTGTATGGGGACGACGCTCTAACGACTGAGCCATCGGCCAGAGCTTAGTCTGTCTGATTGTCTACACTCACCCACTTCCACAAGTAAGCGTTTCCTTTGTGTGTTGTTTCTTCCCCACCAGGCTTCACGTATTTCTACAAGGGAAAGGAGTATTGGAAATTCAACAACCAGATACTCAAGGTGGAGCCCGGATACCCCAGGTCCATCCTGAAGGACTTCATGGGCTGTGACGGACCCACAGACAGACACACAGAAGGACACAGCCCGCCTGACGACGTGGACATCGTCATCAAGCTGGACAACACGGCGGGCACGGTGCGGGCAGTGGCCATCGTGATTCCCTGCATCCTGGCGCTGTGCCTGCTGGCACTGGCCTACACCGTGCTGCAGTTCAAGCGCAAAGGCACGCCGCGCCACATACTGTACTGCAAGCGCTCCATGCAGGAGTGGGTGTGACGGCGCCGGCACACGATCCGGACACGCTGGATGGCTCCTCGCTCAGCGGCGGTGCGGCCTGGCCGGCTGACCTGTACCACAGGCTGCTGGTCCCGCGCGGGCAGAATTCGGTCTCGGGGACGGTCCCTGATGCAGGTCCCTGCGCCCGCGTCTTTGTCTTTCTTTGTTCTTCCTTCTAGGCCTTTCTGCACGCTGGTGCGGCACATCTTCAGGACGGAAACCCGGGAGATTCTTCCTTACATGTGCGGACAGGGCGCCCTTCCGAAGTCTGAGCCCATTCCTGGCGGAGAAAAGCAAAACCGAAAACTCACGCATTTTCGCTTTGCACCAAGAAGTTTGTGAGAGGTTGGACTGAACTTGCAGGAGAGCACGAGACCCGGAACAGCTTTGTCTCCAAAGAAGAGTGCTCCGACCCTCGGCGCCCGCGCCAGCCTGTCGGGCAGCGGCCAGGAGGGCCGGACGGCCATTTCCAGCCAGAATCTCTGCAATATAGTAACAGCCTTAACAACACCCCCCTCCCATCCGGTCTCACAGGCCCTCTCATCCCCTCGTGCTCAGAGCCCCACTCAGTCAGGGCTTGGATCGTGGGGCGTGTCCCAGACCCTCCAGCCACCTCATCTTCGTCCTTGTGGGGCCTCCCAAGCTGTTTTAGGCCATTGCCCCGCGCCCCCTCTCCGGATCTGTCAGGAAGATCGCTCTAGCACAGTGAGAAGCAGTGTGTTCCTGAGGCGGCAGAGGGAAGCTGTGCATTAGCGGGTCAGCGGGAGGCGAGCTTGCAGAGCCGCCGGTCAGCTCCCCTGCGGGCTGCTTTCCTGCTCATTGGTGAATCTGAGCCACTAGGCTCTGCTGACGGCAGCTCTGGAAGGTCAGCTGTTCAGAGCAGATGTTCTAAACCCCATGTAATTTTTAAGTGACTTACAGTACCACGGACATGCATTCATGGCAGACGCAGACCATGTGACTGGCCAAAAGGTTTCCTGGCAAATAAAAAGGTATTTTATTATGTATCTTGTAAGAGTGAACCTTTATTTGAACAGCTGACGCTAACAGCCCAAGCCTGTTCTCCCTTTGGTCAGACGTCGGAGCTTCTGTTTTGAGATCCGCTGCCTGGCGTTTGCAGGGGACGCGCAGTGTGTGGGGCCCGGGAGGGCATTGCCATGCCAACTCGGGGAGGAGGATGTCCTGCATGGCCCCGCAGTGCTCCAAGGGCTCCTGCGGCCTCTGGCATCCTTCACCAAGCATTAGCAATCGTCACCAACAGCCAGCACCGCCAGCCCCTCCCTGCTGAGTGTCCTGTGTCCTAACCGTGGGAGCACCGTTCCCTCGAGCGGAGCAGGTTCACGTCCGCACGCTTCTGCCTGCGGAGTGGGCCCCTGGCAGGCCGCTTACCGCCCTCAAGCCCGCTGCTCGGGGGCTGCACTGGAGAAGGTCAGAGGGGGCCCCTGGTCTGACTCGGGGTTCGGGAAAGCCAGCCTCCGGGGTGAGCTTGGTGATGGTGGACAGCATGCCTTGAACTTGATTTCTGACCTGTTGACTGTCGTTCACAATAACGTAAATGTTGTCTGATGTAAAAAGTCCTGGTCTGTGTCTTTGCCCTTTGCCCTTTAACTTGCAAACTGGGCTGAAAGGAAGGAAGAGGGGTGTTTCCCCGGGAAGGGTCAGTTCTCTCTCAGCCCAGGGAGCAGAGCCCCTGCACGGAGAGGCGGGCGGAGTCCAGTGTGCCGACGGACACTGGCTCTTACACTCAGGAAGTGCCCTGGAGGCAGAAGTGACTTTTCCTTTCCCTTTAGTATATTTCCAAGTCTAAATTCATCATTTTAGTACAAATATAAAATAAGAGGTGGAAAAACAAACTTCAAAATACTTTAATGGCCAGTGTGGCTTTTACATAAAGCAGGAGTTTTATACTAGTAAGGACTCCTCATTCATTTGCTAGTAACACCACGTCCAGGTGGTTTTTAATGAGTGTGGGCACACAGTCTTATTTGGAAATGGGTGGTTTGGCTGCCTGACTTCACGTGTGTCCTCCATGTGGCAGGAGGCATGGAATGCCTTTCGGGTGTGCGTTTTCGATGGGCTGGGATGCAGCCGCGTACTGTGGGGCCACACTGTCACTTCTGATAGCTGGACGCACCGCGTCAGGCTGAGGAAGAGACCGGTTCAAACAGAGTGGCCTCACCCAGAGGACAGGCCCTGCAGAGGACTGAGGTGTGGGAGGCGCTGTGTGCGGCCAGCGCCCCCTGCAGGCACTCCGCTTCGGTGTAGCTGATGCTGGTGCTCCCAGTTCACTCTGCTCAGCTGGGAGGCTGTCTGTCTGCACACCAGCTCCGTCAGTTCTGAGACAGCAGGAGGTTCACTCCCGTCAGGACCGTAGTGTCCAGGGAGAAGTATGATGGGGAATTACACATGTTGCTAAAGAACTATGTCATTTGAGGACATATGTGAATCATGGAGGAATTCACTAACCTACATGGAAAATTATTATTATTAATTATTAATGAGAAAGAAACCGAAGAAGCAATCTCCTGCCTCTTTACGCATAGGTCACCATATCCTGGTTCCCCCTACGACTAAGTGCATGAGGCTAGACAGTAATGATGCCTCGGCGGGCGGGGCGGGGGGGTGCACGTCTGGATTCTGGGGGGTCACAGACAAGTGTGGGTTCGTCTTCACTTTGGCATGAGCGGCGGAGGTGGGAGACACGGCACGCAGCTTCTCTGCCCGGGACCCTCACCTCTCCAGCGGCAAGCCGACGGGGCTGAGAGGACCTGGAGCACCACGCTGGCAGAAGCAGGGATCCTGGTGCTCGCTGCATGCTGCTGCATGGCGGCGGATGCCGCTCCCCCGGGGCATGGGGAAGAAGCTCCCTCCTGGGGCAGCAGCGTGGGACTGAGTGCTGGCACAGAGGAGCGGGTTCCATGGTCAGCCATGTGGTGCCCAGTTCAGTGCCAACAGACACACAATCTGTCACACACTTTCCTGATCCCATCACACGTGTAAGAAAAGGTCATCCTAGGGTTCCCCAAGTTGAAACGAAGCCAAGCTCACAAGCACAACAAATACTTCTCTACTGGTTCATGGTTTTTTTTTTTTTTATTACTTGTTATAAGCAAGGTAATGTTCTTTCCATAAATAACTACATAGTTTATAATGTTAGCCAAACGCTGTTGTTCTGTATCATCTTAACAGGACTTACTGAAGAATTAAAATAGCCAATCGGTCTTTATCCTCCATAAGCGATACCGTTGGACCGGAGTGCCACTGGCGAACTGAGCCATGACCCTGTCAGCGCAGTGTCTGCTGGCGGTCAGAGGTCAGAGCGCAGTGTCTGCAGGTGGTCAGAGCAGGGCGCGGCGCCGTGGGGAGCCACAGGACCGGATCAGGTAGAGGAGTCTGTGAGGACATTTCTGTCACCAACCAGAAGGTGCAGCTTCTGAATCGGATGTAATAAATTTCTAAGTAATAACTTGAAAACATAATTACTAATAAAGGAAAAAGACCAACTTAATTGAATTAAGCAAACAGAACTTTCTCTAGTCAGACGGCTTGTGAGCTTCTCCTGACATGCAGTTTGTTTCATGGCTTATCTGCTTGTCTTCTCCCCTTCCTGTGTGTGATCTGAAAGTGCGAGGACACTGCCCAACCTCCCGGGAGTCCACACGTGGCTGGTGTGTGGACTGGATCCTAGCAGTAACATTCCAAAATATGACAGACGTCAAACAGACTTGTGTCTGACCAGTGACATCAGGCGAGCGATCATACATAGCTACATGTGCCGCTCAGCCACGGTGATCTCCGAGAGGTGGCGCGAGGGCAGTGTGCAGGATCTCACGTCTCCTTGCCCCTCACGAGACAGACTGCATGGCCGCAGCGCAGGCGGCAGAGCATCGGTTCCACGCTGCCTGGGAGGGAACCACAGCTACATCAGAAAAGTTTCATCAGATCCTTCTAAAAACTAGAACTTTATATAATGAAGAGGCCTGGTCCACACCATAAACATGAAACTGAAATATGATGTTGATTAGACATCAGGGAAATGGAGGAGGAGGAAAAATAAGTCTTTTGTAAAATATGGAAAGTATGATTGCACACACCTTACTACAACTGGAAATCTCATTTCACAGAACAACCTGCCAGAGAAAGTGCATTCCACTCTGTTCGTACTGGAGATGGTGACCTGTGCACCTGGGTGAGCACCCTACACTCAGGCCACCTCCGGTTGCCCGTCAGCACCATGTCATCACCTCACCTGGAGGGACGGGCGCAGCCGGCGGAGATCTGCCTCCGCGACCCACGGACACCAAGTGCGCGGCCAGCGGTGGAGCTGCCGGAGCCTCCCGGCCTCCCAGCCGTGGCCGTGGCCGTGGCCTTTCCTGTGCTGCTCAGACCACTGCTCCTGTCTCCACGGCGTCATTTTGAAATCATGTTGAGTAGTTCAGGTCAGATTAATAACATTATTTGCAAATGTCTCCCAACATTGTACACAGATGTCTACTTTGAAATTTACACCAACAGCTTAGAAAGTGCAAAAACAAAGACTGGGTTGGAAATTCATAGAAATTGAAGGAAAAACCTTCCTGATATTATAAAATTTCATTCCATTTTCTGGTGGAGTCCCGAGAGGGCAGCCTACGGTTTGGAAACACAGTTGTGAGCTTGTCAGGGAACACGAGCGGCTTAGATCTGTGCCTATGACGGGACCTCCTTACACCGTGAGGTGTGGGCGTCCGGCCTGTGCTCCGCGGCCCGGCGCCAGCCCTCGAGGAAGGTGAGGACCGAGGTGGTTGTGGTCGGAGCATCAACTGCACAAGGCGATCCTCGGGGAGGAAGTCGCCCATGAAGGTAGCGGAGGTTCCGTGCCTCTTGGGTTCACAGGCAGCGTGTGCGCCCCTGTACTAACTGCCTGGGAAGGGAACCTTGGCCTTCACCGTGGCCTCAGTGCAAGGTGCCCGGGCCGTGGAGGACCAGACGTGCCAGCTGGGATGGCGTGCTGACCACGCACCTGCCTTGCGTCTTCTGCAGAACTGAGTTCTCCACCTTAAGGAGGCGAAGAAAAGCAATAAAATAAAGAGGCAGATGAGACCCTTGTATCCTGTTCGGCGGCCACTCAGCCCAGAGCAAGAGGTCATTAACCCTGACTTCACTTATGGAACCAGAGAGAGTAGGTAACACGAAAAAAGTGATGGCCTTTTTGATCTATGAAGATGCTTCTTGAGAATCTTGTTTTTCTCCACGAAAAAATACCATTCGGAATAGAACATTTTGGTAGTGCTTGGTCCTCGTGACGGGCAGGCGGGATCCTGCGTGGAGGGTACTGGATTGCAAGAGGGCACAGACCAGGCTGAAGGACCCAACGGGTGCATGATCAAGACAGAGAGGGACCGCAGGAGGACTCTAGGGCGTGTTCATCTCGTCTCGCCCAGTCCCAATTGGCCAGACACCAGCAGCAAACTAAGCTACTAGTACAGGTCAGAGCATCTGCCCCCTGGTGGTCAGTGCATTTCATAGCAACTGGTTGAACAGTTAAATGGTCGACATTTAGCATATTAGGCTTTTATTATATAGGATTGCATTTATATTAAAAAGAGAGGAAATAAGAGGATGGGGTTGGGACAGCTTTGTGCTGTATAGCTGAAATGCTGTTATCAGCATTTTTTGAAAAACCTCTCTTTTCAGAGGTTCAACCAACTCATTCATAAAAATTTGCTTCAGGCTTAAAAGTCTTGAAAGATTTTTTTAGTTATGTATTTTTAAACAAATATATCTTGTTTTTATATTATAGGAGGGAAATAAATGGAGTTTACTAGTTCAATTTGGCAGTAATATGACTTTTTGACAACCTAAAATCTACTTATTGAATAGTGTATTGATGGTTTTTAAAAGAATCAATTAATGAAATTGAGAAAATTGCCTGCCTCATGGGAGTAGCAATCTATCTTCATGAAATTTTAACACTTGTATATCTGTATCACATTCTCTGGATTCCAATAGAGGGCCACATGGTAATGATTGTGATTCTCACCGTCCTTATAAGTTATCAGGTGATATAGGTTTGTAATATATATAATATATTACTAGGTAGATTAAAGGGGGAAACTCCCATAAATTTAGTATGTCAAATAAATACGATATATATACTTAAGTATTGCACAGGCATTTCTCTTTCAGAATGAGAATAAGCAAGCAGTTAAAAAGGAAGTTGTCTCCTGAATAAACAAAACACGTTTTATAGCATCTTCAGAAACACATTTTTCCATTTTCTATTGTGTTATGGGAAGTTAAAAGAATCTAATGCTTAAAATGAATGCTGACTTCATTTAAATAGCATGAAGCAGAGGGAACACTGGGACATTTACTATGTAGGCCATTACCTGCAGCTGTTTGTCAACACTCGCCTTTGTTTGAATCCCATGCTGTTTCAGTTATGGAGAGATGATCAAATCCAACTTGAAGCTTCTGCATTGTTCCCATCTCACTCAGTGTGACCCATGGCGTTGTTGATAATAAGTAGGTTCCCCTGTGAGGGAAAATAAAGAAGGAACACATTTATTAACTAAGTGGGTTTTCAGGATTCGAGTTGCCAGTGGTTCTTGCTCACACAAGGTTCTATATATTTATACCATCTTAAATCTGGCATGTATGTCTGTTTTCTCAGATTGCTTTTGCTGACAAACCCAAAACTCATTTGTGTGCAAATATATAGCTAAATAAATGGTGCTAACATGTATTATGACTGTCAAATACAACCCAGCAATCTTGTGGTGCTTACATAATTTTTTTCCATTGGTTTTATTGATCAATGCATTGAACAGTGTTTATTATTCACATATCTTTATTAGTCAATCAAGAGAGCATAGCACATTGTTAAATAAAATGTAACAGTTCACCAGCCTATCTCTCTAACTCCTTTCGTGTTGCCTCCTTAAAGGTCGAGGGTCCATGCTGTTACTCTCATCACCATAGACCATTAACATGACTGGCCTTCTTCACACACTCCTATGTTACAATGCTGTGACCCTCTGACTGCTGTGCGACCCTGACCACACGCAGGTCATGAGTTGAAATCATCAATGGGGTTCCTGCCACAGCAATCGAAGTGTGAAGGGCTGTGCAGTGATGGGTTTTTGTATTTATTAATTTCTATTTATTTTGGGTCTATTCAAGGAGGGGTCTGGGCGGGGCATTTTGTCTGCTGTGCTTTACCCTCTAGAAGGGTTACATGACTTTGCATACTGTGGCCTCTTCTGTAGTTACCACCCATTCATGTAATTAAACCACTGTTAATAAACAGGAGGACGGAGAATGGCTCCCTGATGCTGTGTTCTCACTGGGTGAATGGTGTGCATACATTTGTAATGAATGTTTAGGCTGTGATCTATAGAGGCTGCCTTTCCTATCAGTGTCTTCTTAACAGAAAACAGAAAAGGAAAACTTGAGAAATTCAGGCCAAAATCTCCTGTGTGTTTGCCTGAATCGGGCAACGGAAGAATCCTTTAACTACTAACTGGATGGTATGCGTGACCAGGGATGGGGGCGGGAAGCAGGTTTTTGTCAGCCTAGGATATGTTGGGAGTGCATCTCCACTTGAAAAGGACAAAGATAACTTTGAGATAAGTGAGGATAACTGATGTTTAAAGCCATTCATCATGGCCATCTAGGTAAATTTAATTGAAGGGCCTAATGTTTATATCAAGCCTTTGTCTGCATCTCCGTAAGGACGCTTTCCCTCACATTCTCTGTAGGATAGGCCTGTAGAAGAGGGTGGCCGTGACCATGGAACCACCTCAGAGAGCAGAGAGGAAAATACTCCAACTTAACATTTTCATGTTCATCTCCTTAGAATACCAGATAGTGGCGGGCAGCCAGGCGCCCAACCATGATTTCCTTACGATCAGAAGGATGGCTCAGGAGTCCCCCAGGTGCATCTACATTTCGGGAAGACTCCGGAATGATATCGGAAAAGAAACAAAGTGAGCCTTACTTTTCCGGGCAAAGTCAGGGTACATCTGGGAACCAAGAAATGAATCTCATAAATGGGAACCCAGAGGAGGAACTGGGCAATGGTCCCGGGGACTGTCCGGAGCTGTGGGTCAGAGGCCCAGCGAACTGTAGTGTGGAGTCTGCATCCAGGGGGAGGCCCCAGGGGCTTGGAGATTCTCTCAGAGAGTTGAGAGGAAGACTCACAGATCAGCATATGAGAACCTACATGCTTAGCCAGCTAACTTAACATGATTCCAGAGGCTTTCAAACAAAAGATTACCTTCATTTTTATAAGGCTATTATTACACATGTGAAACTGTCAATATCAGTCTGAATCCAAGAAATGAAAATACTTTATTGCTGTGTGTGTGTGCGTGCGGAGGTGGAGGGGGGGGTGTTTATCAAAGAGGAAAAAATAAGTTAGAATTATCCGTCTGAGCATCTTTTGTTCTTAGGTACCTGAGTTATTTATTTGATCTAAAAATAAATGATAATTTGATCCTCCTCACATTACTTTTGCCACAGCCAGGGACCAAATTAGAATCACCTTCTGTATAGAAAAAAGAAAACCCAGGTAGAGCTACTGAGACATGATGGACGATAGATGTGATGTTTTGAGAGGAGTGATAAGTTTGCCTATTGGAAGCCTCTCACAGGGAGTATTGGAATGGTGTGTAGCTCCAAACCAGTTCCATGTCCTCAGCCACCCTCCAAGGTGGCTTGGGCTGACTCCCAACTTCCTGTTTCCTGCACTCCTTGCCGCTCCTCTTGCCTTGTTTCCTCGAATAGTATGTTTATTACTAAGCCCAGTCTTTAACTTCCTGTCTTACTTGGCACGGGATTTGATGCTCACAGGGCCTCAGCCCTTCATACTTTTTGGGACAGCCCACAGCGGGGGGTCCTCCTCCCCTCCCTGTCCGCACAGAGCCCATTCCAAACCCGCCGCCCCGCAGCCCACAGTGAAACACTGGCTCCTGGACATGACAGTTCAGCTCTTTCCCCTTCCACTCGAACTTCCTAAATGTTGTGAATCTACGGAAGTTCCCTATATGTTCTTACCCTCCATCCTGGGATCACTGGTGCGAACCATGTCTATGTCTATAAACCAAGATCCCGCCTGACCTACCTGCGGTCTCAGCCCCCTCCTCCAGTGCACCTCGCCCCCATCCCCTGGAGTTTCCTGGTCAGCATAGTGAGGGAGCCCTTCTGTCCCTCTCAGGTGGTGACATTGAACCAACCCAGGCTCTCCCCCGTCTGCCGAGAAAGCCTTCTCAGCACAAAGATATGCTCCACTGAGGGACAAACACCCAAGAGAACCCTGAATTTAGAGACACAGAAGTTCCATCCAAGGGGAGAAAGAAGCAAAGAGGTCCACAAAAAGCTGGTGAGAGGTGCTTCCAAGGTTGAGACAGACTGAGGCTGTGACATGCACCTGCCCCAGAGACACCCGGACAGACTGAGGCTGCGACACTCACCAACCACAAAGACAGCAGGAGGGCAACATGCCTAAGGTGGCACCATCAGGACTGCCCTTCCCTGACTCAGGCTGTTGGGTGTTCTTCTCTAACCTAGGAAGCTACTGTGGGACATACTCTTGAAAACTGCACAATAAATGAACAATAATAGCACATGAGGTCTGAGGAACAGAGCATCAATTTCTTAGGAAATCCAAAGAAATTCCCTGTTATGCTAGCAAGATAAGTCCTAGGGTAAGAGCTCCGGAGTTCAACTAGTTCAAATAGAAGTAGAGTGGGTGACTCCTGTACAGGTGTGTGTGTGTGTGTGTGTGTGTGTGTGCATGTACATGTCTATGAGCATGTCTGCATGTATGTGAGTGTACATGTGTGTGCACATGCCATTCCCACATGCACACAGAGTAAAACTGATAAATTACATAATGTGAATAACCTAGTGGGAATTCTCCTGGGAGGCTTTGGAAGGTGTAGAGGGACTTGATAATAAGTAAAATAAAAAGAAAGTGAGTCTAAAGACAAGACAATTGTTCATTTAAGAAACTGTTTTGAAAATTTGTAAGGAAGGTCCAACTCAATGCTCAGTCCTGAACACTGTTGAAGGCTTGACAGTGAATCTGCAAGGATGGGGAGGATAGAGAGGAAACCAAGTTGGAAATCAAGAGATGAGTCCTCAAATGGATTGATTTAAAGATAAAAGTAGATGTACAGTTACAATTCCTGAGATGCTAAATTCCAGGAGGGGTGGGGGGAAGATTAGACAAAAATATCAATAGAAGTTTGGGAGCAGAAGACTGTGGGAAAGGAGAGGGTGGGCATGTTGATATTTTTTCATAGCATCATCCTATATAATAAAAGGCTAGGACTATAAACGTAAAGACCAGAACAATCACTTGACCAGTCGCCATGAGGTGCATTGACCACCTCTCGATTCCTGCCCACCTCTCCCTGCCCCACAGGCTCCAATCCCCACATGGAGAATAGGGAACCACTGCTAATGGGTGGTGAGGAGGTGGTGGGATGGGACTGAGGACTGTTGAGTGGTGATGGGCTTCAGTGAGTGTTTGGCGGTGAGCAGCTGTGAGCATCAGGGGCGGTGGCAGTGAGCGTTGTGGGGCATCACAGGACGGGGAGAGTTGGGAGCATCACGGGGCAGTGTGGAATGTTGTAGGGTGTGAGACATGGCCCTAATTCTAGGGACTAGGGACTAGGGACTAGGGACGCTACTAGCCCACAATTTTGTGCGCTGGGCCTCCAGATTTAGAATAATGTGTTCTAAATGATGTAACTGCATTAATCTGACCCTAGAAAGTCTACATTAAAGCACAAAAACAAGGGTCAGCATGCCCACATTTTCATAGACACAGGTGCTGACTGTCATTCTTTTGTCTCTGCCCCTGGGCAGTCCCCATACTCAGTGGGCCACTGTTTTTCTTTCGCCCACTTTCTGCATGTTCCCCTATGTCTCTGACCCCACCCCTTACAGCACCTGTGGCCCATCCTTCAACAGAGAGAAAGGGGCCATGCGGCTACTGGCCACTGCTTCCCCAGGACACTGACCCGTCCCTTAGGGAGACGTTCTGGCTGATAGCAGCCTGGGAAAGAGGCCTTTGAATCTCACCCATTGTGAGCAATAGTCTTCAAAGGAAGGTCACGGTGAGCAATAGCAGAGTTATACAGGCACCTCCGGGTCATGCTACCTCCCAGAAAGAGGGCATACAGAAACAGGGAGGGCTGAGAGCTGGTAGAGTATTTGTGAGCACTAAGAAAATACTTATAATATTGTCATGTCACATGTCAAATTAATGGAGTTATAGTGAAATTATATTCTTTCCAAAAAAACATATGAAGCTGCTTCATTTGCCTAATCATTTGCTATAAATTGAACATCTGTTACATTTCAAATATTAGTAACAACAAGGGATAGGATAGAACCATGTAACTTATAATGGAGTATGAGGAATGTTATAGGATTACAGGTGCAAGCAGATCATGAGAGAATTCAGACACTAACGCCCAGGGTTATCAGGAAAGACGTTAGAAAGTAAAAAACAAAAGTAAAGGTTGATAATTGAACATGAGGAAAGGATTGTTTTAAGCAAAAGCACAGCTTATAGAGAGGTTTGCGAATGAGAGTGCACAGCACATTTGGGAAAACAAGTTATTCCAGAACAGGAGCCCATGCACATGGAGGAGACTTTGTTGTGGGGTCAAGCCCTGGAGTCAAAAATAAGACCACCAGAGGCTGCTAATTGATTTTGAAAAAAGCAGGCAAGGATTTATTGAACTGGCCAGGCTGGCCGCGAGAGCACCACACGCAGGTGGAATCCACCCGACTGCACTGTCCCAGGTGTAGGCAGTCCTTTTAAAGGTCTAAACCACAAAAATTTTCCTTTGTTCTAAATTCTAAATATTAAATTCTAAATAATTCTAAATTCTAAATTCTGGGAAGGACAGTGGAATGTGGCCCTATCTTGCGATAGCAGATAGTACAGCAGCAGAATTGAGCAAAGTTAATCTCTAAAGTTTATCTGCAGTTTCAACTCCTGGAGCTACTGAGTCAATGGGAATCAATCTCCTGTGGTTCTAGGCCAAAAGCACAGGAAAATTACCTTTCTGAGTTTCCAGGTCTCAATCTGGAAGCTAACGTAACTACCTTATTGTTTAAGCAAGTAAGTGTGTGCAGAAGCCAGAATAGCAGGGTTAAAATTCAAACAGCAGTTTTTACTTAGTATGGTTGCTACCATACTTCAACTTGTGCAAGGCAAGTTCAAAGACACAGGCAAAGTCAAGGTCGTGAAGGGACTTGATGTCTCTGCCTTTGCCACCAGCCCACCTGTGATTCTGTGAGCTACCAGCCACCCTTGGCCTTAGTCAGGCAGGGCCGCTGTCTTGGGTAGGCACCTGAGGCTTTGACCAAGTTGGAGGGAAGACCAAGAATGCTCTGTCTGTCCTGGTGAGAAGAGAATGGTGAAAACTCACCTATTTCACACGGGGACATACTCCTTAGCCCCTGGCGGGCAGGGGAAGAGCTCGTCTCCTACACTTCCTGGAAGAGGAGTGCTGGAGGCCTGGTTTTAGGGGGACTGGGGGCTGCTTGCACATGGCGAGGGGAAGACACAGGACCCAAGGCTCTGGGGCGAAGGCAATACTCACAGCACCAAAAAGCTGAAGGAAAGAAAACCGTAAGTTAAATTCCTATTTGCTTGGCTAGGGAATTTGCTGAAAACCAAGGCCTATGAATTTCTTTTTTGCAGCCACAGTTCTGAACAAGCCAGGAACTGACCCTCCTCTGACCCAGCACTGCTGGGTTTCACTGTTCCGCTGTTCACCGCTTCTTCGATCTCATGAGTGAAGATCTTCGGGCTGAGCAAGAGAAGAATGCAGTCGTTGAAGTGAGAAGGTTATAGGCTCCGAATCCCTGGAACGTCGGTGTACCTCCCCCCAATCCGATGTGGCTCTTCTGCCTTGTGTGCAGACCCTGTGGCCCCTTCCTCAGTGGAGTTTCCTCGAAAAAGAGAAGTTAGTAAATTTTTTGCCTAATTCTTAACACATTTAATTGTCTCCAGGTCTAAAAACTATAGTCATATTCCAACATACCCGCAAAGGCAATAATTACAATGTCAATCCTGGAGGAAACAGCTTTCACACCCAAGTTACAAAGTCTCACCAGTTTCCATCACCCAGGCTCTGAGGACAGGGTGCAGGGACCCCAAGCTGCTGCACCACAGGGAGGAGCATGGTTTTAATGGGCTGGTGTGCAGCCTGGGCTCAACGACCAGACTCTGCAGCAAATGAGTTCACGTGTGAACCTGCAGGAAAACAAATCGCCTTGGGCTGGGGAAATTGGAGATGAGATACAAACATTCCTGGTAGAATGAGAAGAACCCAAACTTGCAGGGAGACAGAATGCAAGTGTGGACGAAAGGAGCCACATGCTGACCTGACAGGCTCAGGGGAGGCCTGCGTGGCGGTCTAGCAAATTCAGAGATTAAAATAACAACAAAGGATGGTTTGAACATTAAGTATTTAAACTACAAGCAGGTTATAGTGGCTAGTCATGTCCTAGATATTTTCCCCCACAAGATCAACTTAGATCTTCTTTACTGAGCCCATTTGCCTTTTTGCCTCTAAGATAACATATCTATGAGATATCTGGGTAACTTGTAACTTCCTTTTTTTTTCTTCTGGAGCCCCTGGGGCACAACCAGATATGGTGGGCACCTGGACAGATGCCTCAAATTCCTTCTTTATCATGTTAATTGTTCCTACACTCACCTAAGTACTTGTTCATCATTTTACTTTTTATCCAATCCCATGGGTTTCCCACAGCTCTGCTTTCTTCCACCTCCTTAATCCGTCACCAATGGATTCCATGTAACCCACCTATGTCCCTCCTTTGATTGCAATGTATAAATATAGATGTAACCCGCCATTATTCAGAGCATTATCTCAGTCCATTGAGGTTCTGCTTCCCGGCATATGTCAACAGTTTGGCTCAAATAAACTCACAAAGCTCTTTACAGGTTTCAATGTGTGTGCTTGTTTTTTTTTGTTTGTTTGTTTTTTTGTTTTTTTTAATTAACTAACACAGGGCTCACTGCACCTGCTCCCAAGCCCGATGAGGCCAGGTCAGGCTCCTGCTGGGAGGTGGGGGTCCCCCACCCTTTACTGCTTGTCTTTAAGCTGGGGGCGGGGAACAAGCAGGTGAAACAAGTTTGCAAAGACAAGGACTCTAATACCATTCACCATTTCCATGACCAACTCCAAGAACAGGAAAGCTCAAGTCACTATAAGTAAGCTACAGAGGCAAGGTGGGTTGGGGGTGCAGGAAACCGAACATTGTCACTAATAGAGAAACATGAAAAGGGAATCCAGAAAGTTGGCCAACCTTGATGGCTCTGAATAGTCAGAGCTAATCACTCATTGTTTAGTTGAGACATTGGTAGTTAAAGCAACCACCACCTCTTAATCATATGTAAATTCTTGCTGATTGTCTTATTGGAATTTCCTGCCTAAAGGATATGGGTGTGTCCCATAGCCTCAATGAAAGGGATAGCAAGGCCAGAGCAGGGTAGTCCTCCCCCTAAAAGTGGACTCCTGCCTGGCCCCCCATTTTCCCAAATCAATACTTTTCTAGCCTCTCTTCATTTTGTGTGTGGCCTTCTCCAGAAAAAGAACCCTGAACAGGAACCCTGAACCACGTGGAATGTGGAAGAGGCTTCCACATGGAGCAGGGGATGGGGGGTGGTAGTGACCATGACGCCCTGGTGTTTGGAGGCAGGGAGTTCGTCATTAATGAGACCAAAGCAGAGCATCCGGTCCAGGCCCACCTGCGCAGTGCACCCACCACACATCCACCCTCGCAGCCGATGGAGGGCCTGGGCCGACCTGAGCCTGACTCAGACCTAAGGTGTGGAGCCTGGGCGTCTACGGATGGAGAAGGTGCCTCCAGGTGGCGCTGAGAAAAAGCCTCCGGCGTTATTGCAGCGGGGACTCTGCCTCCCGCCGCCCCCCCCCCGCCCCCCGCCCCCTTCCTGAGAGGGCAGGGTGGGGTGAAGGGGCAGGGCGGGGTAAGAGGGCAGGTGGGGCGAGAGGGCAGGCGGGGTGAGAGGGCAGGGTGGGGCGGGTCCAGCTCTAGGTAACTGGAACCTAGGCCTAACCCAACCAATCAGGTCAGCCAAGGTAGCGGCACCACCTTCCCTATAAAACCCATTGATATGTTAAGTTCTTCCTCTTTCTCTGTATGCCCTCATTGGTGTAAGTGAGACTGGGCTCGGACTAGTCCGAAATAAATACAGGCTTTCTGCAATTGCATCGGATTCAGCTCCCTGGTAGTCTTTGGGGTTGATGACACTTGGACACAACATTCCCAAGCACCTGTGGCCTTGCTCAGCGGGATCTTGTTTGAAGGCGAGGTGGGAACAGATTTGCAGGGCAATGTCAGCACTCACGTTGCTCTCACTAACTCCAAGGGGCCTACGCAGCACTCTGGTCTTGTGTGGGTGTCTTATGGGGCAGGCGACCTTAGGGCACACAACCCCCTGGTGCTTCCCACGGCACTCACCTGGTGGGGCCGCTGTGCTCTGGGCGCAGTGACATGATGAGTAGAACCCAGGGAGCTCCCAGGGCCCGGGAACGACTCAGAAAAAATGAGCCATTGTCAGAGACTCAAACGTCAAAGCTTGGCGAGCTGCCCAGGCACCAACGCCAGGCTGTCAGCCAAGCAGAGTGGCGGGGTTGGAGCAGTGGTGGGTGTCGTGCTGGCTCACCAGGTGGGACTCGAGGCCTGGAAGGTGTCCTAGGTGTGGTTTCTGCCCGAAATGCATGGCGCAGCCCTGTCGCCTGACCTGCAGCACGGAGCCGGAGTGATTTGTAAAACTCTACCGATCTAGTGGAGAACGGCACAGGCAGTGGCCGCCCCAGGGGGTCCAGGCCCACCTTTGCTATGTGGCCTCCTAGAGGCAGATCCTCCTGTAAGGATTGAGGCGCAGGAAACTGACCACCAAGGAGTTTTAAAGTAAAGTTTATTCCCCAGTAATGAACGGGACTCATTACGGAGGTAGAGAAATCAGAATTGAAGGAGGGTGGAGGGGGGATGGACCCAGCTGGGCTGCCACCTGGACATGGAGGATCAGCAGCACGTGGCTGGTCTGGGGGTCCTTTTAAGGGGAGGAACAGGAGAGGGTTGGACCCAGGACAGAACAGGAAGGGGTGGGCTCCAGGACACTTTGGCAGGTGCTGATTGATGCTCAATGTCTTGGAGATGTCTCTGTGACAAGTGCCAGTAATGTCATAACTCCTCCCACCAGTTGGGAGGAAGGAGAACCTTATACCTCCTTATGGTTTAGTTTGAGGGGAAATGAACCATTGTTACCCCCACAAGGAGTCTTCCTCCCAGCACACGGAGCACAGCCTGGTTACAGAACCGGGAGTGGGGCGAGGCGGGGCAAGAGGCCGGTGCGGATGCATGTCATAGGACTCTGCCCTGTCCCAGAGCACTTTTTCCCCAGGGCAGGCAGAGCGTCCTCCGCGAGCTGACACTGCAGAGGACCAGTGGGCTGCACTTTGCAGATGCCACCACCAAGGAGGAGGCACAGGTCCCCCACCTCGGGACATGCCTGTACCTGGCTTCCTGGACAGTCAAGGCTGCTGCTCAGCAGGGGCCCCCGGAAGAGGCACTCATCGCTAGCACAGGAGTTTGCTCTCGGCCATCGTGCCCAGAGCATCTGCTTACGTCTGCACTGTCTTTGGCAGAGTGGACAGAGCCGACTTCCGAGCTCCAGGCATGAAGCGCCTCTTATCACGGGACTAGTCTCACCTTGCCAGCTCATGCCCACCTTGCTGCTTGCTTCTGGGAGGCTGGCCCTCCAGCCACAGGCGCTGGCACTTGCTGTGAGCTGAGTGAAGAGCTACCTTGTCCCCAGGGAATGCGTGCCACAGGCTCCCGTCCGGTGCGGGCTCCGGGCACCAGGAGCGGACAGGTGGCAGGAGAGGGCGGTGCATGTATCTGTGCGCCTGCCAGCACCTCCTCCAGCTGCACAGCCGCCTGGCCACGTCGCCTGAGACGCTGAGTGGTTCCTCGAGCAGCCCTGGAGGAGAGCGGGCGGGAGAGACTCCTCTGGGCCGCCGCCCCGCCACTGTGGCTGCACAGGTCTGAAGTGGCCACGGGAGGCACAAGCCCCATGTGAGTCTCACAGAGGCCTGGGAGCCGCCGGGTGGAACTGGAATCAGTGACCAATGTGCCGAGGACAGTCCTCCTTGTCTCCTTGTCTCCATTCTTGGAAACGGCAGTCACTTGTCACAGAAATGCTTTCTCACAATGAGAGCCACCGTCTACTCAGCGATGGCGTTGCTCACGTTTGAAATTTTTTGGCTATAAAATATCAGGAGACTTTCGATGTGAGAACTTTTTTCCCCCTGAAAGTATAAGCTATGTGACATTGTCAGCTGGCTCATCAGCAGGTAGTCAGGTATTTAAACTAGAAGCAAAGCTGCTGAAATGTTGTCTAAGAAGCCTCTTCACAGAGGCAGGTGTGGTAAGGAGCCCCACACACCACTCAGTAAACTGTGGGAATGGCCAGCCCGGTCCTTTGTCCAAACCTGAAAGGACTGTGCCCTGGCCACTCTGTTCCAGAATCCCACAGATGCCGCGGAGGGAACAGCGTGATGGCCGGGTTCCCAAGCTTAGTCAGTGGTTCCATTGGAGATCCATATGAAGACGTGGACGCGATGTTAGGACAGCTCGTGAGCGAACAGGACTCTTTGGGGTAAATAGTGTCATCTCTTAGCTCACACTTTTCGGACATTGGTTGTAGAGCGTCTGCCCTAAAACACAGCGCTGGACCACTTTGCCATGAGCTGACTGCGGGAACGCATACGGCCTGGGCCACCTGGATGCCTGAGCCATCTGCCTGCTGGATTCCTGCACAAATGCTTCAGCTATGCTTGGTATCTGGCCAAGGTTTGAAAGCCTGGCCATTGCTGGGTAATTCTTTCCTGAGAACACTCTTTGCTTAGCCAACAGAAGTTAGCTGTCATTTCCCGTGGGGCCAAGCCAACACTGGGACGCGGACAGTGGTGAGGATGTGTCCCTTGTCAGGTGCTTTTAACGCAATGGACAGGATGTCAGAATGAAGAGGTGGCGCCGAGTGTCTTCTCTCTTAAGTAAAAGACTTTTTGTAGATTTGGCACTAGAAATGCTCCCATCAGAACTTGCTTGTGGCTGTGAATTAGTCAGTCTCCTGACAGTGCTGTTCACCTTGAACCTCAGCCATGCCTTGGCTGCTCAGGAGACAGCCCCCTCAGGAGCATGCTCAGCTGCCAGGTGAGTGTGTGCAGTCACTGCCATCAGCCAGGGCATCGCCTGCTGCCCTATTGGTGGTTCCTACTGAAACAGCATCTGAGTGACAGGCAGGCATGCTCATCTGCCCTGACTTTCCATTTGTGACCTAATTGAGGGATGAGAAGTTCATTGTGTGCTCTTAACATCCGCTGCTGCTGTTGGAAAGGTCACTGTGTTTGTCATCTCCTGTCGGCCACAAACACTGCCGCAGCTCCAGCAGCTGGCCACTCTCTCCAGCTGGCATGTCCTGCATCTGGGCCAATGGGCAAGGCTCTGGCTGGCCTGGCTCAGGTGGCAGCCTCACATCCCTGTACCAACCTTCTCCTTCTAAGCTCTAGGCTTCTGGACCGGGCTCACTTTCCAAGATCTCAGCTGCCAACCATCTGAGCTTAAAAGGTACAGCCGTGTCTCCGAGACGAGGTGCATCTCTGCGTGGGCCCGCATCTTGACAATCATTTCTCATCCACCCTGAACACCTCCATAGTAAAAAGACTTACAGAGCCTGTTTGAAAGCTCCATCACTTCCTAAGAGCTCCCTTCCTTTTAGGCCACGTGACTGACTTTTGTCCTGATGTAGGAGAGGCTATGGGTCATGTCTCCTCCCAGCCAGATGCTCTGCTCTTGCTTTCCTGCTCGAGTTTTGCAATTTAAAAACTCCGAACCACTTCAGTGATTACACTTATAAATTAAATGCTGCTGTGGTGTCACTGTTAATGAAATTAAATTATCATCTCCTCTGATCTTACCGTCTGCCCGGAACACACATATTCCTTCCTAAGGAAAAATAATGAGTGCATTCTTTGGAGGAACAGGATATTTTGAGCACCTAATTAAGGAAAAACTGAGCCTAATCTCTAACTCTCACCCCCCAGTCAGAACTAGCTCTTATTTTTAAAATCAAGTTCCTTAAAATAACTTAAAAATATCATTCAAAATGAAAAAAAGGAAACAAATTAGTATTTGAAAAGGTTGACATTTTGTAAAATCTTAATTATACAAATAGAAACTAATATAGCAGGAACAATTTTGGCTTACATTTTCACAGTGTCATTATCATACAGTATTATAATTAATGTGAATAATAAAGGCTATTCATATTCCAATCACATGGACTATCTCATAGTAAGGAGGCTCCATACTTTAGTGTCTGATACAGCAGGTCATTCTCTCCTTGTTCCTCATTAATATACAGGAATTCCTTAAATTCTTCTTGATTTTGCTCTGTAAGTCTGAAATTACATTAAAACATAAAGGGAAGAAAGGAGAAGAGATGGAGGAAAGGAAGGAAGAATGAAGGGGAGAAGGAAAGGAGCAAGGAAGGGAGGGAGAGAGGGGTGGAAGAGGAAGGGAGGTTGGCCATGACCTTAAAGTAGAGGGTCTCTCTTAGTTGGTGGTTTTCCGTATCTAGAATGTCTGAAAAAAGGATGGATGTGCAGGACCCATATCACAATGCCCATGTTTATTCCCATGGGCTACTTACTAGGTTTGGGGTCTTTGCTTATGGGCTATTCCTCATGTAGAATACAAATAGCATGCAGGTGACCTCTTCAGTCTCCATGCAATGCCAATTGGACCCAGTGGTCTCTACTTACTATTTGCTACTCTCTTTACTGAATTTGAATGTATCCTTGTTCCAATATAATGTCTCTTCATGTCTCAAGCAAAAAGGTAAGAGTAGATTTCAGAGCTGGAATGGTTATAAAATATCTCCACCAATCACTCAGCAACTGCTCATTTTGTGACCAGCTCTGTTTTGTGACTTGTTTGTTGAAACAGTAACTATTAATTTAAGAAAAAAATTGATTTTTACTGTTGAGAAAATTAAATGATGACTTTAAACATGGTAACATGATGGGGTTGTAATAGAACAAAACCCCCAATGGCCTCTGAAAGTCTAAATTAGAAAATGCATTCTCAGTGCAATTTTAATTAAAGCAATTGAATTTAAGCAGTTGAGATAAAGAAGGAATTGGGAGCCCTAAGCCTTAATTTATCACTGTGATAAGGCAGATTATGGAAACAGCATTTTACATACAGGTCTCTGTTGGTTTGAGCTACAGAAGCTCCATTAGATGCATTCCTCTGAGGCACATTCCTGTCTTTCTTTCAGTTAATTGTCCTCTTGCCTAATTGATTAAGTAAAGATTAGTGTTTATCACTTTCACAGCATTTTACAAGCCTTAAAAGCTGAGGTTAAATGGTCCCTCTGAGGTGGGCAGGCCATTGCTTTCCCCTCATTCACAGCCAGGTGGAGAGACACCAAGATGCAAGGTCTCAGCATCCTACCAGCAGGAGTAGGTCAGGCATCTTACCTCCGCCCTGACCCCAGCCACTTCCAGGACGTTCCATTCCGTCTACTGCTCATGGAGCATTTGAGGCCGTTCGCTAGTTGGGCTGGTAGGAAGTTTTGGAGAGAGGAACGAAGCTGAGAGCATTGTCTTTCTTCCAACAGCTCCAGGAAGAGGCTGCTTTGTGAGGGTGACTGATGTGGGCTTCTGCTGCCACTGCAGTGCCTTCACACAACACAAAAGTGTTCTCCTACTGTCCCTTCCAGAGGCCAGATTCCTCACATCAAGGTGGTGGCAGGCAGTTCCTCCTGGAGGCTGAGGCAGGATTGGCCTCTTGGCTTTGGGTGCCACTGGCCTTCCTCGGCTCCTGGCCCTTCCCCACCTGTAGTGACAGGCTCTTCAGGGACTTGACCCTTCTGCTCCTCTTATGAGCATCTGGCCCATTGGATTGTGTGGGATAATCTCCCTAATCTCAAAACCCTTGTCTGATCACATCAGCAAAGATGCTTTTGCATATAAGGTAATATATTCCCAGGTGCAGGGATAGGTGTGGGTGTCTTTGTGGCCACCTCTCAAAACATGTGTATGGAGCAAGATAACTGATGTCACTCTCTTTTCCCTTTATGCTCTTTGGAAAGTTTCTGAGGTCCAGGGGCACTGGAATGAAGTGCTGGGAACAACCCAGTGCACCTACTGCGGGCTTACAGGCAAAAGGACATGGCTCCAGCCCCATGTGGTTCTGGGTGAGCCCTGTGGGAAGAGCTCATGTCTCTGCTGATGAATGAGCAGTTGTGAACCCAAAGCAGCAGCCAGAAGGTGCCATGATTATAGAAGCCAGAGGCGCCATGATGACATCAGCCAGAGGCACTGTGATGACATCAGCCAGAGGCATCACGATGACAACAGCCAGAGTCATCATGATGACATCATTCAGAAGGCATCATGATGACATCATCCAGAGGCACCATGATAACATCATTCAGAAAGCACCGTGATGACATCAGCCAGAGGCAGCGTGATGACATCAGACAGAGGCACCGTGATGAAATCAACCAGAGGCATAGTGATGACATCAGCCAGACATCATGAGGACATCATTCATAAGGCATCATGATGACATCAACCAGAGGCATCGTGATGACATCAGCCAGAGGCATTGTGATGACATCAGACAGAGGCACCGTGATGAAATCAACCAGAGGCATAGTGATGACATCAGCCAGACATCATGATGACATCATTCAGAAGGCATTATGATGACATCATCCAGAGGCACCATGATGACACCATTCAGAAAGCACCGTGCTGACATCAGCCAGAGGCAGTGTGATGACATCAGCCAGAGGCACCATGATGACATCATTCAGAAGGTACCATGATGACATCAGCCAGAGATACCGTGATGACATCAGCCAGAGGCATCATGATGACATGTTCAGAAGGCAGCATGATGACATCAGCCAGAGGCACCATGATGACATCATTCTGAAAGCACTATGATGACATCATTCATAAGGCATCATGATGACGTCAGCCAGAGGCACCATGATGGTGTCAGCTGTTTAAATCTCCTGCACCTGGTTCATCAAGAGCATTTCATCCTCGGGCCTTGGGCACTTCCTCCAGACCTATCAAAGTCAGCGGATGGGCAGGTGTATCCAGAGGAGAAAAATGCAGCCTCATTTCTCCTGCTTCCAGGACTAGTCCTGACTTGACCATGGCTAGTAGAAAAGCTATTGGCCAGGCACACAGGCTCCCCCTGAGCCTCGATTTCCATGTCCTTGTAATGGACACATCATCACTGATGCCCAGCATTCTGTGGAATTTTAGGAGATGGTGCCTGGAGACCATCTGGCACTTATTAATTGTCCAATAAGAAAACAAACCTGGAAACCTTGGGGTCATTCCTCTCATAGAACTCAATTCTCAAATCCCACTCCACCGTGCACAAGCCAATTGAGGCCATACAACAGATTCTCCCAGAAACCTTGCATGAATGCCAATGAATTAAAACATATCAGCTAATTCTATGAAAGAAAAAATGTGATTATTATAATTTATATTGCGGATATTGATCTTTTATTGAAAACACCTTCTAAATTCCAATCTCCACATTGGAAGGATGGCTGGGAACCTCGCACACTTGGGGTCTGAGGAAGTGCTGCCAGTCCTCCTCTGTGGAAGGTGCCAGGAGCTGCTTGCTGGCTTGGCCTGCCCATCATTCATGTGTCCTGCAGTGGTGACGAGAGCACCCTGAGCTCCAGGCCTCAGTATTGAGCAGTGCAAGCTCCCTGCTCTCACGTAGCTTCATTCTTAGGGGAATTAAACAAATAATAATAATAAAAACTAAAATCCCAATAGGCAAAGCACTGGGGAACAGTAAGCTTGCCCAGTACATAGACCACATTAGAGCAGAGATGATTGTTTTTGTTGCCTGCACAGAGCGTGTCTCAGGGACCGTGAGCATTCCGAGACCTGGGAGAGGCTCCATGCCTGTGTGATGAGAGCAGATACGTGGTCCCATGAGAACTGGTGTGGAGGACGAGGGAATGGGGCCTTAGGAGGAAGAAGGACATGGAACCATGAAGGTCGCAGGCATTTGGTCTGAGTGGCAGGGTTAATTTGCATTTTAGGAGAGATCACTCATTGTTCTGCATTCTGGAGCTGTGACGGGGCCAGAGGACCACCTGAGGGGGCAGTCACTTGGTTCTGCTGTGGGAAGGATGGTTGGCTGGGACGGAGTGGACTGTGGACATAGTGAGGGGGCCCTGACTGCAGTCTGAGGACAGGGCTGATGGAACCGGCAGGCACAGGCCAGGCAGAGGGAGCCCCCGTCCTGGTGGGCCCAGACTGTGGCCAAGCACCAAGCTACAGCGTTCCTCCACTGGGGGGAAACGTGAGGGAACGGGTTCCTTTAAAAGGGGACTAGGCCTGGCTGTCTCCAAGGCTTACATTAGTTTGAACAACTTTGCATATAAATAGGCAGTATTTCATATTATTGAAAACATTTAAAACAAACCACCTACAATTCTTACAGTAGGACTGAAGGTGAGGAAGGTGTTTGTAAACATGCTGTTTCGTTAGAACTCAGAGCAGCAGTGTGTGGAGCCCTCGGACTCAGATGGGCTGTGGGCGCGACAGGCTCCGTGGTGGTGGCAGATGCGTGGTGTAGGCATGGTGATGGCCTCAGGTGGTGTGGCCCGCTGCCCGGTGCCGTCAGCACGCAGGCACACTGGGCTGTCTGCTGGCAGCACCTGGTAGGAGGATGTCCCATGTGCCTGGGAAGACATGGAGTTATTTCCACGAGTCTGACTGTCTTTTATCCTCAGGCGAGTAAGTGCTTGAAAATGCAAGTCCCCGCATTGTTTTTCAGGGCTGTAAATGGACATGTGAGTAATTTTAATTCCTACTATAAATCGGCCGTCCACTGAAATTGGTTGTATGACTATCTTTAGGTGTTGGAATAATTTCACTTTGAAATTTTCTGGTAAATTTAATGCTTAACAAACAATATTGCAAGCATTCTGCAAAACATCCTCCCACGCTGCCCTGCGGCAGTGGAGATGGGTGCTTACAGAGGGACCCACGGCCTGAGCTGTGAGGCGCCTGCGTGTGGTTGCAGATTTTTCTCTGGCTTTCTTGAACCATCTGCAACTCTTCACTAAAAGCAACTGCACCGGAAGACACCGGGATGAGGCTGGAAGTGACGGTATGGCAACATTTTGAGGCCACATGGTGGATGCAAAGAACTCCAGCAGGAGGGGAGGGTCAAGTTCAGTTAGAAAAATAATTTGTCTGAGATTGGTAGCTGATACATTTACCCCCCAGAATTACTTATAGTAAGTGACTAAACCACTGGCTCACTCTCATAAAGAAAGAGCACCTTTCAATTTGAGAAAACTCTCCCCAAATTAATTCAAAGGCTCCTGCAGTCACACCATTATGTGGCTTAGGCTCGAGCTTTTTCCCCTCTGAACCTTTTCAGTTAATGGGGCCTCACATAGGTGCCCTCGGGTGTCCCCAGCTCCCTTTTCAGGGCCTCATGTGCACACCAGCCGCTGGCTCCCTGGAGCCCACACCCACTAAAGCCAGAGCTTTAGTGGGCCATCCATCCAGGCCAACTGCTCCCCAGCCGGGGCTGCCGGTTCCACCTCCCTGTGCCCTGGCACTAAGAGAGGCTCTCGGGAGCCCACAGTCTGCGCTCTTGGGTGGCAGACATTGAGTTCTCCGAGGTGCCTTCGAGTCTCTGGCTGAGACTGTAGGGGTTCAGTCAGTTAGGAAGCAGACGCCCCATCCGTATTTCACAGTCTTCTTTCTGAACTGATGTTAGGGCTACAGTATCAGGAATGGCCCAGGGTCTCTGCTCCCTGGGTCTCACTTCCATGTCCAATGGCATCTGTGGAGAATGGGCTCCAGCACCAAGGAAATGCCTCAGTCCTATTCACCTGGCAACCTTTCAGCTGCAAGCGAGCGAGCTCCCAGCCTGTGGCCACCCCTCCCGCAAGCACATGTCAGGATCCTCAGGTGTGCACCATGGCCCTCAGGTGTGCACCATGGCCCTTAGGTATACACCAAGGCCCTCAGGTATACATCAGGGCCTGCAGGTACACACCAGAGATCACAGGTACACACCAGTGATCACAGGGCCCTTGGGTACACACCAGGGCCCTCAGGTACACACCAGGGCCCGCAGGTACACACCATGGCCTGCAGGCACACAAAAGAGACCACAGGTACACACCAGGGCCCTCAGGTACACAGCAGGGCCCTCAGGTATGCACCAGGGCCCTCAGGTACATGCCAGGGCCCTCAGGTACACAGCAGGGCCCTCAGGTATGCACCAGGGCCCTCAGGTACATGCCAGGGCCCACAGGTACACACTAGGGCCAACAGGATCTGCAGGTACATGCCAGAGACCACAAGTACACACCAGGCCGGGCTGGCCCACGCTGTGCTAACAACTGCACACAGAGGCACAACTCAATCTCTCCAAGGTTGGCAATGGAAGGCAAGTTCTACACGAAGGCCTGTGAGGAGCTGAGATTAGTGCTAAACATAAAAACAGTTTTGGAAACTTGGACAATCTACTTTAAAAAATGGCTAAAAAGTGCTGGTAAAAGTTGTGTTTTAATGGATAAAGGTAATGAAATGGAATTCAAGGAGACAAGAAGTTTACCTTTCATTTCTATCCATCCTTACCAAGGGGTGGGGGCGGGGGGGATTCCTATGTCGGTCTGAGAGCATACCGAAAGCCTGTTTTGGTCGGGGGTTGATTTCTTGGATGGTTGCTATATTTTAATCTCATAGAGAGCAATTTTAAAAATACTTCTCACAGCCCCACCTGGTCTCCATCTAAGCAGGAATGGCACAAGTCTGAGAAATGGCAGGAGGGAACAGGACACATGGAGGCTGGTGTGTAGCAATTACCGCTGCTGCTGGGAATGCTTTATATATATATATATATATTGATCTCAAAAAGGAAGGGAGAGAGGGAGGTAGAAACATCACTGATGAGAGGCAATAATTGATTGGCTGCCTCCTGCACGCCCCCTACTGGAGATGGAGCCCGCAACCCAGGCATGTGCCCTGACTAGGAATTGAACCTGGGACTCTTCAGTCCACAGGCCAAGCTCTATCCACTGAGTCCAACCAGCTAGGACATGCTTCTGGGAATTCTAAGGGGAAACTGAGACAGGAGGCCAGGATGGGGTTGAGGACCAGGATCCAGAGTGGGAAACACTGGATAAGCACTCAGAGGGCCCCATTCTCTCTGAAACATTCCTGTGGACATGCCAGTGAACCCCTTGGTGCAGCCTCAGGCTCTCAGCACCTGCTGCCGCGTCTGTGACATGGAGATAGAGGATGCGATTTCATGACTTCCTGGCCAGACATTCACAGGTCACTTCATGTACCCGACACCCACTTCTTCCCTGAGGGCATGGAGCTGTCGTGTTGGGTGGCACAAGCCAGGACTCAGCCAGTCACATCAGTGTCCCCGCATGCTCACGCTGATGGGCAGGGCTGCACACAGCCCGCAGCAAGCCGAGGGGCCAGGAGCAGGGGGCGCCTGGCCTAGCCATCAGTCCCCGCTCCTTATCCTGTAAAGGGGGTCCAGGCAACCCTGGTGGACCCCTCAAGCCCGAGGTCCCAGACCTCCACAGTCACCGAAACAAGACTAGACTGCCCTCCTCCCAGCTGCACCTGATGACCATCTCAGGGCGCAAAGTGGCATAGACAAGTCAGGTCCAGGGACTTCTGCTCACATTTTGTTCAAGAAATTCTAACTCCCTTGGACTTACAGTGTATCGGACTTACAGAAGCAGGCAGCCTCCTCCCTTTCTACATTTCAAATGATCTCCTTTTCCACATAGAGTGGTATAAAACGGGTTTTGTGGGCCCTAGGAAATGGGAAAAGGTAGAAGAGTTGTTTAGCAATCTGCAATCCACAGACAAAACTTGTTATTTTATTTTATTTATTAAAATTTTTATTTATTGTTTTTAAAGAAGGAGAGAGAGAAACATTGGTGTGTTGTTCCACTTATTTCTGTGGCTGACTCTTGTATGTGCCCAGACTGGGGATAGAGCACACAAGCTTGGTGCATCAGGACAACGCTCTAACCAGCTGAGCTACCCATCAAAGTTCATTATTTTCATGTAGCAATTAGCTTGGAATGAACATGATGCCATGTGATGCACTGGGACTTAACAAGAGCACATGCCATTTGCATATTGAGAAGCAGGGGTTGTTATCCCTGGAGTTTGGAGGACTGATTCCATATGCTTCCACAAATGTATTTATTTGATTGTCACAGTGTTTATTTACCTTTACACAGCATTACAGTTGGGAAAACTGAGGCTCAGCGCATTTATGAAAAATAATACCAGACAGGGTAGCCATGACAGCACGGTCTTCGGGGTCAAACAAATATGAGTTTCACACAAGAGCTTTTTTCCATGTCAGCAGTTCTTCAACCTCGCCAAGCCTCATTCCTCCTCAACAAATTGGGAATACCGCTGCCTGTGCAGCTGTGAAAATTAAAGAAGAGCAGGCATGCAAGGTGTTTTGCACAGCGCTTAACATGTGACAAGTACTCAAAAGTGAACTACATGCCATTAGCAATATTAATAATTTATCAGTAATTTCAATAATTTATCCAGGGACGTGACCAAGAAGTGGCACCGCTGGCCCTTGGGATGTCTGTGTGGGCCCAGATCCTCCACGACCAGCCCACGATGGCCTGTCAACCCCTGTGAGCTGAGAGTGCAAGTGGGCTACATGCTCTCTGGTTCTGAGATTCTGCTTCTGGGGCATGAGGAACTGCTGATTCCTTGTTTGAGTCCATGGCACATGCATCTGGCAGGTCAGCATTGTTCTTGTTTTCCTTGTGAAGGAATTGGGCATAGCAGCTGTTGGCACTGCAGCCAGTCTTGCTTTGGGGGATCACCGTGCATCCCCATCCAGACTGCCGCTCCGTGTGCAGGGTGTGAGCGCCCAGCACCGAGTGAAGGCTGTGCTGGTGAGACCCCAGCCCGGGACAGCTTCAGGGATGGGGCTCTGCTCAGAACACATGGTTTCTGAACAAGGGGTGTGAAACGTTGCTCCTGGTGGGGAAGTGTGCTTTCTGCCTGCACTGAGCACGGTCCACCCTCATGGCACACTCCATGTCCTCCCGGGCAATTCACCCGAGACGTCCACAATCACAGGCAGACCTCCACGTTCAGCAACATTTCCACTGAGGATGAGTGCCCCTTGTGTACAAACGTGTGCCTAATTCACTCTAATTATTTGACCTATTGAATGTATCGATAGGCCTTTATAGAAGAATATCAATCCTTTACTGAAAGAAGGCACGCTAAAGCTAAGTAAATACCTGTCGCACGTGAAAATATGAGACACAGTTAGCTGCTAACATGCACTGGCCTCGGCCATGAGTGACTCACACAGCGGGCTCATTGCTCACGCGTGGCCATTGGGAGGGACGGGTCTCCTCAAGTCCGTGTTCCTGCACATACTTAGCTTTACATCAGCTGGCCTTTCCTGCACGGCTCTCTGTTATTCTTTAGAAAATGGAGGAAAACTATTTCCTTCGCAGGTGGACTCACCAGGATGGGAACCATCTGCAGTTGCTTTGAGATTCATTTATAGACTCATTCCTGCCTGTGAGGCCAGTGCCCTGTGCCAGACCCAAGTCCCCGGGACATGGAGCAAGCGGCCTGCCCAGGGCCCATGCAGATCTGTCTGTCTGTTTCCAAAATGAGCAACAGATCTAAACAGATATTTTTTGAAGGAGGACAGAAAGAAAGCCAAGAGACATATGAAAACATGCTCAAAGCCACTAATCACCCAAGAGATGCAAATCAAAACAATAATGTGGTAGCATCTCACACCTGTCAGAATGGCTATGATCAACAAATCAACAAATGACAAGTGCTGGCGAGGATGCAGAGAAAAAGAAACCCTTGTGCACTACTGGTGGGAATGCAGACTGGTGCAGCCACTGTGGAGAACAGCATGGAGTTTCCTCAAAAAACTAAAAATGGACTCCCATTTGATCCAGTGATCCCACTCCTAGGAATATATCCTAAGAAACCAGAAACATCGATCAGAAAGGATATATGCACCCCTATGTTCATTGCAGCACAACATAAATTACAGTAGCTAGGATTTGGAAACAGCCTAAGTGCCCATCAACAGATGAGAGGATTAAAAACCTGTGGTATATCCACACAATGGAATACTACACTGCTGTAAAAAAGAAGGAATTCTTACCATTTGCAACAGCATGGATGGAACTGGAGAGCATTATGCTAAACAAAATAAACCAGGCAGAGAAAGATAAATATCACATGATCTCACTTATTTATGTAATATAATGAACAACATAAACTGATGAACAGGGACAGATCCAGAGACAGAGAAGCATCAATCAGACCATCAAACCTCAGAGGGAAAATGGGGGGGTTGGAGTAGGGGGAGAGATGAACCAAAAGACTTGTATGCATGCATGTAACCCCAAACAATGGACATAGACACCAGGGGGGTGAGGGCAAAAGTGGGGAGTGGGGGAGGCAATGGAGGGTTAAGGACACATATGTAATACCTTATAAACTCCAGATAGGGGATCAACTATTTGTGAAACTAATATTACATTCAAATTATTTAATAAATCTTACATAATAGTTAATATGCAAATTGAACATCACTCCAAAACACAAGATGGCCGCCCCTATGTGGTCAAATTTGGCCACCACAAGATGGGCGGCAGGGGAGGGCAATTGTGAGCGACCAGACCAGCATGAAAGGGCAGTTGGGAGGAACCAGACCTGCAGGAAAGGGCAGTTGGGAGAACTAGGCATGCAGGGGAAAGCAATTAGGAGCAACCAGGCTGACAAGGGAGGGCAGTTAGGGGTGACCAGGCCAGCAGGAGAGGGCAGTTAGGGGTGACCAGGCCAGCAGGAGAGGGCAGTTGGGGGCAACCAGGCCTGCAGGGGAGGACAGTTAGGGGTGAACAGGCCAGTAGGGAAGGGCAGTTAGGGGCAATTGGGCTGGCAGGAGAGCAGTTAGATGTCGATCTATCTGGCAGAGGAGTGATTAGGGGGTGATCAGGCTGGCAGCAGAAGTGGTTAGGCAGTGGTTCTTAACCTTTGTCGCAACCCTTTAATACAATCCCTCATGTTGTGGGGACCCAAACCATAAAATTATTTTCATTGCTACTACATAACTATAATTTTGCTACTGTTAATGAGTCGTAATGTAAATGTCTGTGTTTTCAGAATGTCTTAGGCTCTACAGCAGTGGTTCTCAACCTGTGGGTCACGGAAACCATTGGAAAACACAGATATTTACGTTGTGATTCATTAACAGTAGAAAAATTACAGCTAACAGGGTTGCCTAAGACCATCGGAAAACAAAGATATTTACATTATGATTCATTAACAGTAGAAAAATTACAGTTATGAAGTAGCAATGAAAATAATTTTATGGTTGGGGTCATCACAATATGAGGCACTGTATTAAAGGGTTGCAGCATTAGAAAGGTTGAGAACCACTGGGTTAGGGCAATCAGAGGCATTTAGGCAAGCGAGCAGTTAGGGGCAATCAGACAGGCAGGCGAGTGGTTGGGAACAGTTCTGGATTGTGAGAAGGATCCCAGATTGGAGATGGTGCAGGCTGGGCTGAGGGACACATCCCACCCCGTGCACAAATTTTGTGCACTGGTCTCTAGTATATTGATTTTAAAAAAAGAAAGAAAAAAAGTTGGATGATTCTAAATGCTGTGCATTTTATGTTAATTCAGATTACACTAGTTTAAAATAGCACAGTATAAAATGTTAATGAAATCTCATTTTATGAACTAAATTTTAAAAATGCTGTAAGTGCTTATATGCATTTATAGCCATGGGAAACTTTGTCTTGGATCAGGTGCAATTTGAATCATGCAAAGCCTTCAGGATGCAGGCTTTCATGGAGCTCCTGCTAGCTTACGTGGTATCTCATGCTGGGAAGTCCGGTTTCTCATTCTGATGACAAGACTCCCGTGTCTCCCATATCTGCAGGAAGTCCCCAAATTTCTTTCATTAAAGTATAACATAGGCATAGAATAGGTCACACAAGACCACAGTGCGATGCATTTTTACAAACTAGCACAATTTCCAGAAAGTTCCAAAACCTCCCTCTGCTCCCTGTAGCCACCCCTGGCACTGGGGCCTCCATGTTCACTGTGACACCGCTGATTTATTGGCTTGCTTGTTTCTGAACGACACAGAGAGAGTTGCCTGGTATGTATTCTTCTGTGTCTAGCTCATCGCATGAGTGTTTGGCTTGGACAGTTTTTCTCCACAAGGTCTATCTGGGACGGCCATGTCCCAGCTGAGAGCTGCGTGTCTCTCACCTCTCGGCCGGGCAGTGCCTTGTGCATCAGCTCAGGCGCACGGGCAGCGCTGACCGGAGGAAACTGTGTTCGGTCGGCCCTGTGCCCAGCAGAGGGAGGCCGCCACCTCCCCCCCCCGCCCCCCCCCCGTCCCCCCGCTGCTGCACCCGCTCCACGCTGGCTGAGTGGCTGTAACTAAGAGCCTGAAAAAGTCAAAACAAAACACAGAAATGGCTTTTGTATGAAATTAAACCTCGATGTTTCTGCCGTCCGGCTGTGAGTGGTGCCTCGGGTAGCCCCAGCCCCTTCCAATGTCAGTGTCTTAGCCGGAGATGGGAGCGTGCTGATGGCAGAATCGTATTAAGGGGTTGTCTTTCTCACCTAAACCTGTTATCTTGATCCCATTAGGCCTCTACTCAGTTAGGAAAGAGGAGTGAGCAGAGAGAGTAGTAAATAGACAAAATAAGGCTTCAGGCTTCAAAACAGAAACACAGGAGGCCTTGGTGGAGGGGCCGCACGCAGAGGGCTTGTTGGAGGCAAATGTGCCAGGAACCCATTGTTTCCAGGGGCTGCGTTCCCAGCCACGTCAAGCGGGTGCAGGGCTGGGAGGCCGCCCTCTATGATGTGCCTTCCAACGGGCAGCAGGGTCCATCGGCCACCAGCAGGGGACTCTCCTCTGTCCCTCTGTGGTTGTGATGGTGATGGGCAAGAAGAACTTTCCGGGAAATGCAGAGGCCGGCTGTCTGAGCTGGTCCATGGCCCAGGCCGGTGAGCCCGCCACAGGGGACCCTGGATAACTGACTGTCTCCCTCTTTCTGAACATGTTTTCCAGTGACGCCCAACTGCTCGGACTCCAGGACTGTGTACAGGTCATTTCCTGGTCAGGAAAGTGGGTGACCTGTTTCAGTCGAGGCCCTGAGTCCAGCCCGGCTCTGGAGTCTCAGGCGTGTGTGCCACCAGGAGCCTGCACTGAGCCGAGCACAGAAGCTGGCTGGCAGGCCCTGCATCGCTGGGGAGGAGCGGCCTACAGGAGCAGCCGTGTGCGGGCAACGCAAGGCGATCACAGGGCACACCATGGGCCACTGCCCGCCTCCCACTACCCAAGGACCTTCCATAGCACCATGTTTATAGAAATCAAAGGATCTCCTCAGAGACGGCCCTCCCCGGCTCCCTGCTCCTTTCCTAAGTAAGTGATGGGGACACCACGTGATATGGGACACCCCCACCCCCATCCAGCCTCTTGAGTCCACAGGGGAGGCAGGCCAGTGGGCCGCGTGGACAGGAGCCAATGCTGGGAGACAGAGTGGAGCCAGAGAGGCAAAGTGATTGCTGCTGCCACTCCGGGCCACCACCCAGTCTCAGCGAAATGAGTTGCTTTCTTGTTTAATTTGTTTGAATTGGAGCTGCACCACCCACACGGGGTGCCACGGGCAGGCTTCACGTGTGCCCAATACTGACCTCCTGGCCCCGGGTGCTGGCAGAGCTGGGCTGCAGGAACCCGTAGGCTAGGCCCCACCTCCTCCAAGAGATGTTTGCTCCCCCTTTCCTGCTGACACAGAGGATATTCCACTTTCATCCATATAGGAAGGAGCCCGCTGTGTTCAGGGCTGGAGCCTGTGGCACTGAAACCTCCACAAAGCCCAACAGAGCAGCGAGATGGAGCAGCTGGGCCAGGCTGTGAGGACAGTGAGAGCACAGGTGCCTCTCACAATAACGACCCTCCCACCCCGCACAGTGTGAGGGCAGCTGTAGCGGAAGGGCCGGAGCGGGAAGCAGGAGGGCAGGGCTGAGTGGGAAGCAGGAGGGGAGGCCAGGATCAGCGCACACTGGCTCCCCAGAAAGCACTTTGCTGGATTCTCGGCCCAACTTCCCAGCAAAGCAACAAAGCCTATGGGAGAGCCACCCTGCCAAGTCCACGCTGAACCCAAACACAGACATCGCAGGGGGTCGGGCTTATGGTAGAAAATGCACCCATGCCCTTACCAAGAAGAGCGGGAGGTGGAAAGGCTATTGCAAAAAGTACCTAATGTAACTCCTGGACCAGGAACATGCGTTAGTTTCTAGAGGCCTTTGACTTTGACTGTGTTCAGGGTCAGAGGCTGAGCAATGACTCCTGTTGGGAGCACGAACCATCACACACATTAAGGAATGTGGTCAGAGCAGTTTGGCCCACGGGGCGAAGAGCCCCCAGGACCTCACCCACCAAGGTGTCTCCCAGGGAAATAACTGGGGCAGGTGCTTGGTCCGGAAGGTCTGTACACATCTATAATAACACTTCTTGGCTGTCCTGAAATTAAGTGTGAAACAATTTGAAAGGGACCACACCTTCCCTCAGGCCCCTATTAACCTTGAGAAAGAAAGTCTGTCCAGGGGGGTGGTGAGAGTGAGTGCAGAAGGAAGTCACTGTTGACACATGAAGTCATAGTGGACATGGAGCCTGAGGCCTGCTTTCTGTGGCTGCTGTGTCTGACCAGCACGGTGTCTGTTCCCTCCTCAATGACATTCTGACTGGGCTCTGCTGTTGACACGTGATGTAAGAGAGACCCACCCACTGCCAGTGGCCAGGGCCTGTGGTCCTGACTAGGAAGGACAAGATGGGTCAGTGAGGTCTCTGCTCCAAGAACAGCAGGAAGAAATAGAAGGCAAGGGAGCCAATAGGAGTTGCAAAGTGACTAGAGAGAGACCCTGTGTTTGCTAATGAACTCCTCTGTTATATACAAATTTCAGCACAAAGCAGACTTTCTCCAGAAGGTCTTCCTTCACCTTTACCTGCATGAAGTCCCTGCCGGTAATGAACTTGCCCTTCTTATGTTGTGGGCAGTGGGAATGGCCCTTAGGTGTCTGGCCAGTGGGTCAGACCAGATTGGGTTCAACAACCTCAGTATTTGGATTCTGGCTGGGAAAGAATTCAGAGCAAGACCCAGACTATAAGAAAAAAATCTCTCTATATAAAAATACAGAGACTGTAACTCCATTAGGACCATAACTACCTAACAACCAGTTGCTATGACACCCACTGTGGCCAGTGAACTGGCCTGATCCGGGCCAGATTGCCCCCAGCACCCTGATCAGGGTGGGGCCAGCCAACCAACCACTTTGGCTGGCAGAAATTTGTGGTTTGGGGACCTTGGAATTACTGGGTCTCAGTTTCGGGCACTGCATGAGCAAAGCTCTCCTTTAGCGGAAGTGGACCCGGGATCAGGGCGCTGGAGTCGGGGAGGGGGTGGGGGAGGCTTTCCTGGTGGCCACAGCAGTCCCCGCGGGCCATGCACAGCACCTGGGCATCTGGCCCCGGTTGGAACAGCAGCAGGAATAGAGTCAGGCCCCACATGGGCTCTTACCCTGCCCACTGGGCCCAGCAGCACCAGCAGGTGGGCCATGAGGTACAGTGAGGTGCTGGGCCACAGAGGGGAAGAGAACTGAACCAGGAGGGCAAGGCCCCTCACCAGTCAGAGCCCTGAGTGGCGTGAGTGGGGCCAGAGCTAGAAACCCTGTCGGGATGGGCAGAGCTACAGCCCTTTGCCTTTTCGGACTTGGCCTTGGAATTCAGAGGTCAGCCCTCTTTAAGAGAGGATGTGGTGGAAAGCGGCAAGGCCACAGGAGGGATGGGAAATGTTGTGGCCATCTTTGGGAAACACGGCTGCCAGGGTCTTCAGTAACTATGAACAGATAATCTTTGGTCTCAGGTCCACAGAAGAGGAAGCTGAGACTCAAAGGAGGGAGCCTTCACAGCACCTCACCCACTTCTCAGCCCTGACCTGTGCAGCATTGTTTTCATTGAAAGTAGAGGATCCAAATGTTTTTAGATCTTTGCTCTGTTAGGCAGGAAAGGATTTAGCATAGGGAATCGGTGCATGGGAAATCATCGGAAAGCTGGAAGAGTGGGTATCAGGCTGGGCCCCCAGGAAAGACTCCCTGCCCAGCGGGAGGAGCTGCCCCCTCAGCCACAGCTGAACTGGAACACTCTGGCATCAGGAAACTGCTGTCCCCACAAGTGCCCCCCAACTCCCACAAAACAGGTCACTGGGCATTGCCTCTGCCACAGCTGCCTGTGCAGAGCCTGGATTCAGCTACAGGAAACCTCCACATCTCTGCAAACATGACACCAGCAGCAAACAGCCCAAACCACGGGAAGATGCCTCTGCCCCACTTCTGCCTTCAAAATATTGTACAAGCGCATCCAATCAACGGAAAGGAATTCATATCCAGAAACCAGCTGCAAAGGAGTTTGGGCAATTTCAGACTTTTGTCTGGGAGTGAGATCTTGCCAATGTACCTCATGTGCCTGGTATTGATAAAAATGGGGCCCAGCTGGTGGGGCTCGGTGGTTGAGCATTGATCTATGAACCAGGAGATCACAATATAATTCCTGGTCAAGTTTCAGGTTTGATCCAGTAGGGGGTGTGCAGGAGGCAGTTGATCAATGATTCTCATTATTGATGTTTCTATCTCTTCTTCTTCCCTTCTTTGAAATCAATAAATATTTTTAAATGGGGTCATGCGGTATATATGTGTTATAATGAGTTTTTCACTTCATAGGTCACTAATGTCTTTCTGATTGACTGGCCGGCACCTTGGGCAGGGGTCACTGTCCACGGTGGCTGCTCCTGATGTCAGCCGTGGCTGCTGCTGCTGCTTCTCTTGGCCTGGAGCTGACATACAACTGAAGCCTGGATGTTATCTCTAGGGAGGGAGGGTCAGGGGACCGAACCACAGGACCTGCCATATGCTAGGGGAGGAAAGGTCACCCTGGAGGCGAGGTCCCTCTACAATTGTCCTTTGCTAGAAACTTGGGGCCTTCCACCCTGGTGATTCTTGCTCTGCTCATGTCTAACTGCCCACCACATGTACACTTTTCATAACATCATGTTTGAGGTGTTTGTCTTCTCCATATGTAAGTACCTGTGATTGCTCAAGTGAAAAGCTCTCCCCCTCCACCCGCTAGCCCCCCAAGTCCAGAGATAGATAAATGATAGATAAATAGATAGATAATAGCTAGATAACAGGTAGATGATAAATAGATAATGAATAGATGATAGGTAGGTAGATAGATAGATAGATAGTTAGATAGTTAGAATGGATCATGAGCACTCCAACAGGGACAAAAAGTTGATTCTTAGAATTTCATGGATTTGAAAAAGTTCCATTTTTGTCCAACTTGTATCTTTTCAGAAGGATGAAAACCAAAGCAACCTCTTAAAGAGACAACATATGCTCTTAAATAAAAACAAACAAAGAAACTAGCTATACTAAATATTTTCATGATGAAGTGGATCTATTTAACAGTACTCAAAAAGGAAAGAGGTACATGTTGAAAATACAGTGACCCTCGATAAAACGGCCTAATGTGGGTGAGGAGCTGTCCTTTAAATTCAAAGTCCATTCTATAATGCAGTAGGTTTTCCGAATGCATGTACTAACATTTGACAAATTAGTTTACCTGTTTCTACTTATGTAGACACACTTGTGTAATAAAAGTTATGTATGAAATTCAATGTCACAGGAAGTTTCTATGTGATCACAGTGCTTTATAAATTTGTAAGAATAGGCCCAATCGATGTGCCCACTCCCCAGCATACGTGTGAGCAAGCGCACAGCTGAGCCGGGGCTTAGCGCAAGGAATCCCAGCAGAACCAACCACCCCACGAAGGGCAGTGATCACGTGCTGATCATTCGCCAAACACCATTTATAAGCAGTGACTCTTGGAATTAAATGCCTAGACTATAGTTGTAGATACATGATATTTATTTATGTCAGCACAATTACTACAGGATTTTTCCAACATTTATTAAAATAACAGTGAATTGGTAAGCAAATCTTGGTTAAAAGCATTTTATAATTACTAGGAAGTTAATTTTCACATGTGACATACAGACCGGAAATTTTGTTCATTAAATCCGAAGTCCCTCAATCGAGGCCTGCAAAGTGGAGGTGCTCTGTGTAAGCGTTTGGTTTCTGAAGGAGGAGAGGACTCCGCTGTCCTCAGGGGAAGGCTGTCAGATCAGTGCGGTCACAGCCGGTGGTTCGCTGGGAACTACCCGTGGACCCCAGTTCGGTGTCAGCTCCTGGCGGCGGCATCCACACTGCTCTCTGCTGTCTGTCCAGCGCCCGGACGTGGTGGCTTTACAGAGTGGACACAGGTCACGGTCTCAGTCACTGTCGGAGAGCTCGGAGGATGGCCTGTGCGGAGAGACCCAGTGACACTCAGGAGCACCCTGGGAAGTTGGAAGGTGCTCCTCTTGGGCTCCTCTGGCTCCTGATGCCGGTGGTACAGCGGGTGACTGAGGCCGGCTGCACCGTGAGGGAAGCCTGCGGAGTCCGCAGCAGGGAGAGGTGCCAGCACCTCCTCCCAGACGCACCCTGAGGAGCGCCACTGCCATGGAAGCCTTGTGTTGTGAGAGGAATGATGCCATCGAGGGTATCTTTCCATTCATCTCCAGAGAGAGTGGGAGGGAGGTGGAGAGACAGAGTGGAAACATCGTTGTGAGAGACACATGGATTGCACTTGCCCCAATTGGAGCTGGGGCTAGACCCTGCGACAGTGGTACACGCCCTTGGCCAGAACCAAACCTGGAACCCAGCGCTCCAACCACTGTGCAAACTGGCCAGGGTTCAGGGAGGTTTTTGCCGGAAAGCAGGCTACCAGGGCGAGCTGGTATCCCCGGACATAGAACGTGCACTCATCCTGGGTTCTGACGTGCACACAGAAGGCAGGTCTCCTGGAAGGCTGTGGGATCCGGTTTCTAACTCAGAGGGTCTAACCAGTGGCTGCCAGCTCTGCAGACAGGATGCTGTAATCTGCATGAGGCCATTTAAGGAAGACTCCACACAGGGTTTCCAAAAACACAGCTCCCCCATGTCTTTTCCCTCCTCTCCTCCCCTCCTCCCCTCCTCCCCTTTTGCCCTCTTCCCCTTCTCCCCTCCTCCCCTCCTCCCCTCCCTTTCTTTCCCCTCCCCTCCACAAGGCTGTTCCTTTGCACAGACCTGGCACCAGTGCAAGGGAGAGTGTGCTCCATGGGCAGCTACCAACTGAAGCAGTGAACACCTGGACTTGCTCTGCTTCTCAGCGTCTCCTACCCCCCCGCCCCCCCCCCCCGACTGAGCAGCTTTGCAATGGTCTGCACCTCAGTGCACAGAGGAGGGCTCCTTCTGATTACACTTGAATTTCTGGGCCAGTGTGGACGTTTAACCGCTCCCCGCGAGTAGCGGGGCTGGGGAGGAGTTCCTGCCAGCTTTTACAAAGCAGTTCTCTCCTCATGCCTCTGAGCTGAGCCAGTGCTCCCCGCCATGAACGGCCCCACGCATGTCTCTTCCAAACGTCTTCATTCCAGGCCACGCTGCGGGGAGCCGGCCTTTCCGGCCTCTTCCATCAGCTCTGTGTCTGTGGGTGGTGAGTGCCCTTTCCACAGAGGACCTGCAGGAGATGGTTGTCCAGTCCCCACCGCGCGGGACCTCAGAGGTGTCCCGGGGCTCCTCAGAGGGAACGGGAATCCCTCATCCAGCCTCACAGGTCACTTCATCCTGCACAGCATTTTACCTGCGTCCCCAGGGGCAGCAGCCTCAGGAAGGGCATGCCTTCCGATTAAAAGCAGTCTGCCCCGGCCTGTACTCAGTGGGTTGGAGAGCTGTCCCACGCACACAAAGGTCGCAGGTTCAATTCCCAGTCACGGTACAGTCAGGGCACATAACTAGGTTTTGGGTTCACACCTGGTCAGTATGCAAGAGGCAACCAATCTCTCTCTCTCTCTCTCTCTCTCTCTCTCTCTCTCTCTCTCTCAATCACACACACACACACACACATACACACACACACACACACACACATACACACACACTCTAAAATCAATAAACATGCTCAGGTGAGGATAAAACATTTTAAAAAGCAAGTCTGCCAAATTAAGACTCTAGGGCTCACAGGGTGACAGAGCTGGAGCTGGGAAATGGCAGAGCAGTGCTTCCTCCCTCAGACTGGGCCAGTGCTGGTCTTTTTAAGGTAATTCATCAGGTGCGACTTCCAGCTGAAGTGTGGCATAGGACAGAAACGTCTCCTGGCATGTGAATGGGGTGTGTGGGGGAAAAGACCAGACAGAGATGGCCTGTGAGTCCTGCCCTGAGCGGCTGGGCATGGGCCCGCATCCCTGGGCCCCGGGAGCTCTGGGAGAGGTGAGCGCAATGCACTGCTCATGCTCCATTCACCCAACATGTGCCCCTCACCCCAGGCACAGCTCACCCCTGCACAGCTCACCCCCACACAGCTCACCCCCCCCACAGCTCACTATGGCACAGCTCACCCCCGGCACAGCTCACCATGGCACAGCTCACTATGGCACAGCTCACCTCCGGCACAGCTCACCCCCACACAGCTCACCCCCTGCACAGCTCACCCCCGGCACAGCTCACCCCCCACACAGCTCACCATGGCACAGCTCACCCCCGGCACAGCTCACCATGGCAAAGCTCACCCCCTGCACAGCTAACCCCCGGCACAGCTCACCATGGAAAAGCTCACCCCCTGCACAGCTTACCCCTGGCACAGTTCACCCCCTGCACAGCTCACCCCCAGCACAGCTCACCCCCTGCACAGCTTACCCCCTGGACAGCTCACCCCTGGCACAGCTCACCCCCGGCACAGCTCACCCCCTGCACAGCTCACTACGGCACAGCTCACCCCGGCACAGCTTACCCCCGGCACAGCTCACCCCCCACACAGCTCACCATGGCACAGCTCACCACGTCACAGCTCACCACGTCACAGCTCACCAAGGCACAGATCACCCCCGGCACAGCTCACCACGGCACAGCTCACCCCCTGCACAGATCACCATGGCACAGCTCACCCCCCACACAGCTAACCCCCCACACAGCTCACCACATCACAGCTCACCACGGCACAGCTCACCCCCGGCACAGCTCACCTCCGGCACAGCTCACCCCTGGCACAGCTCACCATGGTACAGCTCACCATGGCACAGCTCACCATGGCAAAGCTCACCCCCTGCACAGCTCACCTCTGGCACAGCTCACCATGGTACAGCTCACCATGGCACAGCTCACCCCCGGCACAGCTCATCCCCACACAGCTCACCCCCTGCACAGCTCACCGCTGGCACAGCTCACCATGGCACAGCTCACCACGGCACAGCTCATCCCCTGCACAGCTCACCCCCAGCACAGCTCACCATGGCACAGCTCACCTCCAGCACAGCTCACCCCCAGCACAGCTCACCCCTGCACAGCTCATTATGGCACAGCTCACCATGGCACAGCTCACCACGGCACAGCTCACCCCCGGCACAGCTCACCCCCTGCACAGCTCACCCTCGGCACAGCTCACCACGGCACAGCTCTTCCCCCACACAGCTCACCCTCCACACAGCTCACCACGTCACAGCTCACCACGGCACAGCTCACCCCCGGCACAGCTCACCACGGCACAGCTCACCCCCTGCACAGCTCACCATGGCACAGCTCACCCCCTGCACAGCTCACCCGCTGTACAGCTCACCCCCTGCAAAGCTCACCCCCTGCACAGCTCACCACGGCACAGCTCACCATGGCACAGCTCACCCCCGGCACAGCTCACCACGGCACAGCTCACCCCCTGCACAGCTCATCATGGCACAGCTCAACCCCTGCACAGCTCACCCACTGTACAGCTCACCCCTTGCAAAGCTCACCACGGCACAGCTCACCATGGCAGAGCTCACCATGGCACAGCTCACCCCCGGCACAGCTCACCCCCCACACAGCAAACCCCCTGCACAGCTCACCCGCACACAGCTCACCCCCTGCACAGCTCACCCCCGGCACAGCTCACCCCCCACACAGCTCACCATGGCACAGCTCACCCCCGGCACAGCTCACCCCCTGCACAGCTCACCCCCGGCACAGCTCACCAGGCACAGCTCACCCCCCACACAGCTCACCACATCACAGCTCACCCCGGCACAGCTCACCCCAGCACAGCTCACCCCCCACACAGCTCACCCCTGGCACAGCTCACCCCCGGCACAGCTCACCCCGGCACAGCTCACCCCGGCACAGCTCACCGCTGGCACAGCTCACCATGGCACAGCTCACCACGGCACAGCTCATCCCCTGCACAGCTCACCCCCAGCACAGCTCACCATGGCACAGCTCACCTCCAGCACAGCTCACCACGGCACAGCTCACCCCCGGCACAGCTCACCCCCTGCACAGCTCACCCTCGGCACAGCTCACCACGGCACAGCTCACCACGGCACAGCTCACCCCCGGCACAGCTCACCACGGCACAGCTCACCCCCAGCACAGCTCACCATGGCACAGCTCACCGCTGGCACAGCTCACCACGTCACAGCACACCACGGCACAGCTCACCACGGCACAGCTCACCCCACACAGCTCACCATGGCACAGCTCACCCCCACACAGCTCACCCACACAGCTCACCCCCCACACAGCTCACCGCTGGCACAGCTCACCATGGCACAGCTCACCCCGGCACAGCTCACCCCTGCACAGCTCACCCCTGCACAGCTCACCATGGCACAGCTCACCCCCGGCACAGCTCACCCCCAGCTCACGCACAGCTCACCCCTGGCACAGCTCACCATGGCACAGCTCACCCCCGGCACAGCTCACCATGGCACAACTCACCCCTTACACAGCTCACCCCCAGCACAGCTCACCCCCTGCACAGCTCACTATGGCACAGCTTACCCCCGGCACAGCTCACCACGGCACAGCTCACCATGGCACAGCTCACCCCCGGCACAGCTCACCACGGCACAGCTCACCCCCTGCACAGCTCACCATGGCAAAGCTCACCCCCTGCACAGCTCACTCCTGGCACAGCTCACCATGCTACAGCTCACCCCCGGCACAGCTCACCACGGCACAGCTCACCCCCTGCACAGCTCACCATGGCACAGCTCACCCCGGCACAGCTCACCCCCACACAGCTCACCCCCCGCACAGCTCACCATGGCACAACTCACCCCTGGCACAGCTCACCATGGCACAGCTCACCATGCACAGCTCACCATGGCACAGCTCACCCCGGCACAGCTCACCATGGCACAGCTCACCCCCACACAGCTCACCCCTGCACAGCTCCCCGGCACAGCTCACCCCTGGCACAGCTCACCATGGCACAGCTCACCCCCTGCACAGCTCACCATGTCACAACTCACCCCCGGCACAGCTCACCCCTGGCACAGCTCACCATGGCACAGCTCACCCCCGGCACAGCTCACCATGGCACAGCTCACCCCCGGCCCAGCTCACCCTGGCACAACTCACCCCCTGCACAGCTCACCCTGCACAGCTCACCACAGCACAGCTCACCACGGCACAGCTCACCCCCTGCACAGCTCACCATGGCACAGCTCACCCCCGGCACAGCTCACCATGGCACAGCTCACCCCCGGCACAGCTCACCATGGCACAACTCACCCCTGGCACAGCTCACCACAGCACAGCTCACCCCCGGCACAGCTCACCCCCGGCACAGCTCACCCCTGGCACAGCTCAGCCCCCACACAGCTCACCATGGCACAGCTCACCCCCGGCACAGCTCACCCCCACACAGCTCACCCCCTGCACAGCTCACTCCCCACACAGCTCACCATGGCAAAGCTCACCCCCTACACAGCTCACCGCGGCACAGCTCACGCCCTACACAGCTCATCACGGCACAGCTCACCACGGCACAGCTCAACCCCGGCACAGCTCACCATGGCACAGCTCACCACAGCACAGCTCACCCCCGGCACAGCTCACCCCCACACAGCTCACCCCTGCACAGCTCACCATGGCACAGCTCACCATGCACAGCTCACCCCCTGCACAGCTCACCCCGGCACAGCTCACCATGGCACAGCTCACCATGGCACAGCTCACCCCGGCACAGCTCACCCCCCACACAGCTCACCCTGGGCACAGCTCACCACGGCACTGCTCACCACGGCACAGCTCACCACGGCACAGCTCACCCCCCACACAGCTCACCACGGCACAGCTCACCATGGCACAGCTCACTATGGCACAGCTCACCTCCGGCACAGCTCTTCCTCCACACAGCTCACCCCCGGCACAGCTCACCACGGCACAGCTCACCCCCTGCACAGCTCATCATGGCACAGCTCACCATGGCACAGCTCACCCCCGGCACAGCTCACCGCCACACAGCTAACCCCCTGCACAGCTCACCCCCTGCACAGCTCACCTCCTGCACAGCTCACTATGGCACAGCTCACCTCCGGTACAGCTCACCATGGCACAGCTCACCCCGGCACAGCTCACCCCCACACAGCTCACCCCCGGCACAGCTCACCCCTGGCACAGCTCAGCCCCCACACAGCTCACCATGGCACAGCTCACCCCCGGCACAGCTCACCCCCACACAGCTCACCCCCTGCACAGCTCACTCCCCACACAGCTCACCATGGCACAGCTCACCCCCTACACAGCTCACCACGGCACAGCTCATGCCCTGCACAGCTCATCACGGCACAGCTTACCCCCCACACAGCTCACTATGGCACAACTCACCCCTGGCACATCTCACCCCCGGCACAGCTCACTATGGCACAGCTCACCCCCGGCACAGCTCATCACGGCACAGCTCACCCTCGGCACATCTCACCACGGCACAGCTCACCATGGCACAGCTCACCATGGCACAGCTCACCCCTGCACAGCTCACCCCTGCACAGCTCACCATGGCACAGCTCACAGGCACAGCTCACCATGGCACAGCTCACCATGGCACAGCTCACCACAGCCCAGCTCACCCCCGGCACAGCTCACCATGGCACAGCTTACCCCCCACACAGCTCACCACAGCACAGCTCACCCCCGGCACAGCTCACCATGGCACAGCTTACCCCCCACACAGCTCACCCTTGGCACAGCTCACCACGGCACTGCTCACCCCCGGCACAGCTCACCACAGCACAGCTCACCCCTGGCACAGCTCACCATGGCACAGCTCACCCCCGGCACAGCTCACCATGGCACAAATAACCCCCGGCACAGCTCACCCCTGGCACAGCTCACCATGGCACAGCTCACCCCGGCACAGCTCACCTGGCACACTGCACAGCTCACCATGGCACAGCTCACCATGGCACAGCTCACCCCCGGCACAGCTCACCCCCACAGCTCACCATGGCAAAGCTCACCCCCTACACAGCTCACCGCGGCACAGCTCACGCCCTACACAGCTCATCACGGCACAGCTCACCACGGCACAGCTCAACCCCGGCACAGCTCACCACGGCACAGCTCACCCCCGGCACAGCTCACCACGGCACAGCTCACCCCCTGCACAGCTCACCATGGCACAGCTCACCCCCTGCACAGCTCACATCTGGCACAGATCACCATGGTACAGCTCACCATGGCACAGCTCACCCCCGGCACAGCTCATCCCCACACAGCTCACCCCCTGCACAGCTCACCCCCGGCACAGCTCACCATGGCACAGCTCACCCCCAGCATAGCTCAACCCGGCACAGCTCACCCCCGGCACAGCTCACCATGGCACAGCTCACCATGGCACAGCTCACCCCCGGCACAGCTCACCACCGCACAGCTCACCCCCGGCACAGCTCACCATGGCACAGCTCACCCCCTGCACAGCTCACCCCTTGCAAAGCTCACCCCCTGCACACCTCACCACGGCACAGCTCACCATGGCACAGCTCACCATGGCCCAGCTCACCCCCAGCACAGCTCACCATGGCACAGCTCACCATGGCACAGTTCACCCCTGGCACAGCTCACCCCCGGCACAGCTCACCACGGCACAGCTCACCACAGCTCACCACACAGCTCACCCTGGCACAGCTCACCCCCTGCACAGCTCACCACGGCACTGCTCACCCTCGGCACAGCTCACCCCGGCACAGCTCACCCCTGGCACAGCTCACCCCCGGCAGAGCTCACCCCCTGCACAGCTCACTATGGCACAGCTCACCTCTGGCACAGCTCACCATGGCACAGCTCACCCCGGCACAGCTCCCCCTGCACAGCTCACCCTGGCACAGCTCACCACGGCACAGCTCACCCCCACACAGCTCACCCCCCACACAGCTCACCCTCACAGCTCACCACGGCAGAGCTCACCCCCTGCACAGCTCACTATGGCACAGCTCACCTCTGGCACAGCTCACCATGGCACAGCTCACCATGGCAAAGCTCACCCCCTGCACAGCTCACCACGGCACAGCTCACCATGGCACAGCTCACCATGGCACAGTTCACCCCCGGCACAGCTCACCCCCCACACAGCTAACCCCCTGCACAGCTCACCCCCTGCACAGCTCACCCCCTGCACAGCTCACCACGGCACAGCTCACCCCCGGCACAGCTCACCCCCCACACAGCTCACCACATCACAGCTCACCATGGCACAGCTCACCCCCGGCACAGCTCAACCCCCACACAGCTCACCCGCACAGCTCACCCCCGGCACAGCTCACCTGGCACAGCTCACCACGGCACAGCTCACCCCCTGCACACCTCACCACGGCACAGCTCACCATGGCACAGCTCACCATGGCCCAGCTCACCCCCAGCACAGCACACCATGGCAGAGCTCACCCCCGGCACAGCTCACCCCAGGCACAGCTCACCCCCGGCACAGCTCACCCGGCACAGCTCACCATGGCACAGCTCACCGTCACAGCTCACCCGGCACAGCTCACCCCGGCACAGCTCACACGCACAGCTCACCATGCACAGCTCACCATGGCACAGCTCACCCCTGCACAGCTCACCCCCACACAGCTCACCCCCTGCACAGCTCACCCCTGCACAGCTCACCCGCACAGCTCACCATGGCACAGCTCACCCCCTGCACAGCTCATCCCCACACAACTCACCCCCGGCACAGCTCACCCCCGGCACAGCTCACCACGGCACAGCTCACCCCCTGCACAGCTCACCATGGCAAAGCTCACCCCCTGCACAGCTCACTCCTGGCACAGCTCACCATGCTACAGCTCACCATGGCACAGATCACCATGGCACAGCTCACCCCCGGCACAGCTCACCCCCACACAGCTAACCCCCTGCACAGCTCACCCCCTGCACAGCTCACTATGGCAGAGCTCACCATGGCACAGCTCACCCCCACACAGCTCACCCCCACACAGCTCACCCCGGCACAGCTCACCACGGCACAGCTCACCACGCACAGCTCACCACGGCACAGCTCACCCCCGGCACAGCTCACCATGGCACACAGCTCACCCCTGCACAGCTCACCATGGCACAGCTCACCCCGGCACAGCTCACCCCCACAGCTCACCCTGCACAGCTCACCTGCACAGCTCACCATGGCACAGCTCACCACGGCACAGCTCACCGGCACAGCTCACCCCGGCACAGCTCACCCGCACAGCTCACCCCGGCACAGCTCACCATGGCACAGCTCACCACGGCACAGCTCACCCGCACAGCTCACCATGCACAGCTCACCATGGCACAGCTCACCCCCGACATAGCTCACCCCCTGCACAGCTCACCCCCGGCACAGCTCACCATGGCACAACTCACCCCTGGCACAGCTCACCATGGCACAGCTTACCCCCCACACAGCTCACCCTGGGCACAGCTCACCACGGCACTGCTCACCCTCGGCACAGCTCACCCCGGCACAGCTCACCCCTGGCACAGCTCACCCCTGCACAGCTCACCTGGCACAGCTCACCACGGCACAGCTCACCATGGCACAGCTCACCCGGCACAGCTCACCCCTGCACAGCTCACCCCTGGCACAGCTCACCTGCACAGCTCACCATGGCACAGCTCACCCCTGCACAGCTCACCCCCACACAGCTCACCCCTGCACAGCTCACCACGGCACAGCTCACCCCGGCACAGCTCACTATGGCACAGCTCACCCCCGGCACAGCTCACCATGGCACAACTCACCCCTGGCACAGCTCACCCCTGGCACAGCTCACCATGGCACAGCTCACCCCCGACATAGCTCACCCCCTGCACAGCTCACCATGGCACAGCTCACCACAGCACAGCTCACCCCCGGCACAGCTCACCATGGCACAGCTTACCCCCACCACAGCTCTTCCCCCACACAGCTCACCCCCCACTCAGCTCACCACGGCACAGCTCACCATGGCACAGCTCACTATGGCACAGCTCACCTCCGGCACAGCTCACCCCTGGCACAGCTCACCATGCACAGCTCACCCGGCACAGCTCACCACACAGCTCACCCCGGCACAGCTCACCATCACAGCTCACCACGGCACAGCTCACCCGGCACAGCTCACCCCACACAGCTCACCACGGCACAGCTCACCCCCGGCACAGCTCACCCCGGCACAGCTCACCACAGCACAGCTCACCATGGCACAGCTCACCATGCACAGCTCACCCCGGCACAGCTCACCCCACACAGCTCACCCCTGCACAGCTCACCCCTGGCACAGCTCACCATGGCACAGCTCACCCGGCACAGCTCACCCGGCACAGCTCACCCCGGCACAGCTCACCCTGCACAGCTCACCATGCACAGCTCACCATGGCACAGCTCACTATGGCACAGCTTACCCCCGGCACAGCTCACCCCTGGCACAGCTCACCATGGCAGAGCTCACCCCCGGCACAGCTCACCCCAGGCACAGCTCACCCCCAGCATAGCTCAACCCGGCACAGCTCACCCCCGGCACAGCTCACCATGGCACAGCTCACCATGGCACAGCTCACCCCCGGCACAGCTCACCACCGCACAGCTCACCCCCACACAGCTCACACGGCACAGCTCACCCCGGCACAGCTCACCCGGCACAGCTCACCCCCGGCACAGCTCACCATGGCACAGCTCACCATGCACAGCTCACCATGGCACAGCTCACCCCGGCACAGCTCACCCCACACAGCTCACCCCTGCACAGCTCACCACGGCACAGCTCACACGCACAGCTCACCTGCACAGCTCACCCCTGCACAGCTCACCCCGGCACAGCTCACACGCACAGCTCACCATGGCAGAGCTCACCCCCGGCACAGCTCACCCCACACAGCTCACCACGGCACAGCTCATCCCCTGCACAGCTCACCCCCAGCACAGCTCACCATGGCACAGCTCACCTCTGGCACAGCTCACCATGGTACAGCTCACCATGGCACAGCTCACCCCCGGCACAGCTCATCCCCACACAGCTCACCCCCTGCACAGCTCACCCCCTGCACAGCTCACTATGGCAGAGCTCACCTCCAGCACAGCTCACCACGGCACAGCTCACCCTCGGCACAGCTCACCACGGCACAGCTCACCACGGCACTGCTCACCCCCGGCACAGCTCACCACGGCACAGCTCACCCCCTGCACAGCTCACCATGGCACAGCTCACCCCCGGCACAGCTCACCCCCACACAGCTAACCCCCTGCACAGCTCACCCCCTGCACAGCTCACTATGGCAGAGCTCACCATGGCACAGCTCACCCCCAGCACAACTCACCACGGCACAGCTCACCCCCTGCACAGCTCACCATGGCACAGCTCACCCCCTGCACAGCTCACCATGGCACAGCTCACCATGGCACAGCTCACCCCTGCACAGCTCACCACAGCTCACCCGGCACAGTTCACCCTTGGCACAGCTCACCACAGCACTGCTCACCCTCGGCACAGCTCACCCCGGCACAGCTCACCCCTGGCACAGCTCTTCCCCCACACAGCTCACCCCCTGCACAGCTCACTATGGCACAGCTCACCTCTGGCACAGCTCACCATGGCACAGCTCAACTCCGGCACAGCTCACCACGGCACAGCTCACCCCGCACAGCTCACCATGGCACAGCTCACCATGGCACAGCTCACCACGCACAGCTCACCACGGCACAGCTCACCCCCTGCACAGCTCACCATGGCACAGCTCACCATGGCACAGCTCACCACGGCACAGCTCACCCCCACACAGCTCACCACGTCACAGCTCACCACAGCACAGCTCACCCCCGGCACAGCTCACCACGTCACAGCTCACCAAGGCACAGATCACCCCCGGCACAGCTCACCACGGCACAGCTCACCCCCTGCACAGATCACCATGGCACAGCCCACCCCAACAGCTCACCGGCACAGCTCACCCCCGCACAGCTCCCCCCACACAGCTCACCCCTGCACAGCTCACCACGGCACAGCTCACCCCGGCACAGCTCACCCCGGCACAGCTCACCACGGCACAGCTCACCCCCGGCACAGCTCACCACGCACAGCTCACCCCCTGCACAGCTCACCACGGCACAGCTCACCATGGCACAGCTCACCATGGCACAGCTAACCCCCTGCACAGCTCACCCCCTGCACAGCTCACCACGGCACAGCTCACCATGGCACAGCTCACCATGGCACAGCTAACCCCCTGCACAGCTCACCCCATGCAAAGCTCACCCCCTGCACAGCTCACCACGGCACAGCTCACACCCGGCACAGCTCACCACGGCACAGCTCACCCCCGGCACAGCTCACCCCCTGCACAGCTCACCCCCTGCACAGCTCACCACGGCACAGCTCACCCCCGGCACAGCTCACCCCCCACACAGCTCACCACATCACAGCTCACCACGGCACAGCTCACCCCCGGCACAGCTCACCCCCCACACAGCTCACCCCTGGCACAGCTCACCCCCGGCACAGCTCACCTCCGGCACAGCTCACCCCGGGCACAGCTCACCATGGTACAGCTCACCATGGCACAGCTCACCATGGCACAGCTCACCCCCGGCACAGCTCACCCCCCACACAGCTAACCCCCTGCACAGCTCACCCCCTGCACAGCTAACCCCCTGCACAGCTCACTATGGCAGAGCTCACCTCCGGCACAGCTCACCACGGCACAGCTCACCAGGCACAGCTCACCATGGTACAGCTAACCATGGCACAGCTCACCATGGCAAAGCTCACCCCCTGCAGAGCTCACCTCTGGCACCGCTCACCATGGTACAGCTCACCCCCGGCACAGCTCTTCCCCCACACAGCTCACCCCAACACAGCTTACCACGGCACAGCTCACCACCGGCACAGCTCACCACGTCACAGCTCACCACGGCCCAGCTCACCCCCGGCACAGCTCACCACGCCACAGCTCACCCCCCACACAGCTCACCCCTGGCACAGCTCACCCCCGGCACAGCTCACCCCCCACACAGCTCACCCCTGGCATAGCTCACCCCCGGCACAGCTCACCTCCGGCACAGCTCAACCAGGGCACAGCTCACCATGGTACAGCTAACCATGGCACAGCTCACCATGGCAAAGCTCACCCCCTGCAGAGCTCACCTCTGGCACCGCTCACCATGGTACAGCTCACCCCCGGCACAGCTCTTCCCCCACACAGCTCACCCCCACACAGCTCACCACGGCACAGCTCACCACCGGCACAGCTCACCACGTCACAGCTCACCACGGCCCAGCTCACCCCCGGCACAGCTCACCACGCCACAGCTCACCCCCTGCACAGCTCACCATGGCACAGCTCACCCCCTGCACAGCTGACCCGCTGTACAGCTCACCCCCTGCAAAGCTCACCCCCTGCACAGCTCACCACGGCACAGCTCACCATGGCACAGCTCACCCCCGGCACAGCTCACCACGGCACAGCTCACCCCCTGCACAGCTCACCCCTTGCAAAGCTCACCCCCTGCACAGCTCACCACGGCACAGCTCACCATGGCACAGCTCACCATGGCACAGCTAACCCCCTGCACAGCTCACCCCCTGCACAGCTCACCCCCTGCACAGCTCACCACGGCACAGCTCACACCCGGCACAGCTCACCACGGCACAGCTCACCCCCGGCACAGCTCACCCCTGGCACAGCTCACCCCCAACACAGCTCACCCCCGGCACAGCTCACCCCCCACACAGCTCACCCCCCACACAGCTCACCACATCACAGCTCACCACGGCACAGCTCACCCCCGGCACAGCTCACCCCCACACAGCTAACCCCCTGCACAGCTCACCCCCTGCACAGCTCACTATGGCAGAGCTCACCTCCAGCACAGCTCACCCCCGGCACAGCTCACCATGGCAAAGCTCACCCCCTGCACAGCTCACCCCTTGCAAAGCTCACCCCCTGCACAGCTCACCACGGCACAGCTCACCATGGCACAGCTCACCATGGCACAGCTAAACCCCTGCACAGCTCACCCCCTGCACAGCTCACCCCCTGCACAGCTCACCACGGCACAGCTCACCCCCTGCACAGCTCACCCCCTGCACAGCTCACCCCTGGCACAGCTCACCCCCAACACAGCTCACCCCCGGCACAGCTCACCCCCCACACAGCTCACCCCCCACACAGCTCACCACATCACAGCTCACCACGGCACAGCTCACCCCCGGCACAGCTCACCCCCCACACAGCTCACCCCTGGCACAGCTCACCCCTGGCACAGCTCATCCCCCCCACAGCTCACCCCCCACACAGCTCACCACGGCAGAGCTCACCCCCGGCACAGCTCACCACGGCACAGCTCACCCCCTGCACAGCTCACCCTCGGCACAGCTCACCACGGCACAGCTCACCCCCACACAGCTCACCACGGCACAGCTCACCCCCCACACAGCTCACCATGGCACAGCTCACCCCCCACACAGCTCACCACTGCACAGCTCACCCCCTACACAGCTCACCATGGCACAGCTCACCTCTGGCTCAGCTCACCCCCCACACAGCTCACTCCCACACAGCACACCCCCTGCACAGCTCACCACAGCACAGCTCACCACGGCACAGCTCACCCCCGGCACAGCTCACCCCGGCACAGTTCACCCCCACACAGCACACCCCCTGCACAGCTCACCACAGCACAGCTCACCACGGCACAGCTCACCCCCTGCACAGCTCACCACAGCACAGCTCACCATGGCACAGCTCACCCCGGCACAGCTCACCCCTGGCACAGCTCACCTCCGGCACAGCTCACCACGGCACAGCTCACCACGGCACAGCTCTTCCCCCACACAGCTCACCCCCTGCACAGCTCACCACAGCACAGCTCACCACGGCACAGCTCACCCCGGCACAGCTCACCCCTGGCACAGCTCACCTCCGGCACAGCTCACCACGGCACAGCTCACCCCGGCACAGTTCACCCCCACACAGCACACCCCCTGCACAGCTCACCACAGCACAGCTCACCCCTGGCACAGCTCACCTCCGGCACAGCTCACCACAGCACAGCTCACCACGGCACAGCTCACCCCGGCACAGCTCACCCCCTGCACAGCTCACTATGGCTCAGCTCACCTCTGGCACAGCTCTTCCCCCACACAGCTCACCCTCCTCACAGCTCACCACGGCAGAGCTCACCCCCGGCACAGCTCACCACGTCACAGCTCACCAGGGCACAGCTCTTCCCCCACACAGCGCACCCCCCACACAGCTCACCACAGCACAGCTCACCCCCCACACAGCTCACCACGGCACAGCTCACCCCTGGCACAGCTCACCATGGCACAGCTCACCCCCGGCACAGCTCACCCCCCACACAGCTCACTATGGCACAGCTCACCCCCCACACAGCTCACCATGGCACAGCTCACCCCTGGCACAGCTCACCCCCCGACAGCTCACCATGGCACAGCTCACCGCCGGCACAGCTCACCTCCACATAGCTAACCCCCCACACAGCTCACCACGGCACAGCTCACCCCCTGCACAGCTCACCCTCGGCACAGCTCACCACGGCACAGCTCACCAGGGCACAGCTCTTCCCCCACACAGCGCACCCCCCACACAGCTCACCATGGCACAGCTCACCCCCCACACAACTCACCACGGCACAGCTCACCCCCGGCATAGCTCACCATGGCACAGCTCACCCCTGGCACTGCTCACCCCTGGCACAGCTCACCCCCCACACAGCTCACCATGGCACAGCTCACCCCCCACACAGCTCACCATGTCACAGCTCACCCCTGGCACAGCTCACCCCTCACACAGCTCACCATGGCACAGCTCACCGCCGGCACAGCTCACCCCCACACAGCTCACCCCCTGCACAGCTCACACCCGGCACAGCTCACCACAGCACATCTCACCACAGCACAGCTCACCACGGCACAGCTCACCCCCTGCACAGCTCACCACAGCACAGCTCACCACAGCACAGCTCACCACGGCACAGCTCACCACAGCACAGCTCACCATGGCACAACTCACCCCTGGCACAGCTCACCCCCTGCATAGCTCACCCCCCGCACAGCTCACCATGGCACAGCTCACCCCCGGCACAGCTCACCATGGCACAACTCACCCCTGGCACAGCTCACCACAGCACAGCTCACCCCCGGCACAGCTCACCATGGCACAGCTTACCCCCCACACAGTTCACCCTTGGCACAGCTCACACCGCGCACAGCTCACCACAGCACATCTCACCACAGCACAGCTCACCACGGCACAGCTCACCCCCTGCACAGCTCACCACAGCACAGCTCACCACAGCACAGCTCACCACGGCACAGCTCACCCCCTGCACAGCTCACCATGGCACAGCTCACCCCCGGCACAGCTCACCCCCTGCATAGCTCATCCCCCGCACAGCTCACCCCCGACATAGCTCACCCCCTGCACAGCTCACCATGGCACAGCTCACCCCTGGCACAGCTCACCACAGCACAGCTCACCCCCGGCACAGCTCACCCCCGGCACAGCTCACCTCCAGCATAGCTCAACCCGCCACAGCTCACCCCCGGCACAGCTCACCATGGCACAGCTCACCATGGCACAGCTCACCCCCGGCACAGCTCACCCCCAGCATAGCTCAACCCGGCACAGCTCACCACGGCACAGCTCATCCCCGGCACAGCTCACCATGGCACAACTCACCCCCTGCACAGCTCACAAGGTTGCTCCCTGTCCCAGGCCAACACGCCAAGCCCGCTGAGTGGAGTGAGGAAAACATTGTTGACGATACTCACGATGTCAGGATTCTCACTAGATCTTTACCAGTTCATGATTCATTTCTTATAATTGAGCATCGTATCCAAGATGTTTAGTTCCTTTTTTCTAGCAAAAACCCTGGGTGATCAATCAGCCAGGCCTGGATCAGAGTTAATGAGGGAACAGCTAGAGAGGCTGAGGGGCCTGGGCCCAGGGCAAATGGAACCTGAGGGGGTATGGAACTGAAAGATGAAACAGAGGGGCCGGAGACCGGGACCAGGACACAGGCTTTATTGAAGAGAAGAGTACGCTGCCGGCTGCCTTCCAGAGGGGAAAGAGGAAGAGGGTCTGGGTGCAGGCACCTTTTAAGGGGAGGAAAGAGAGGGGACAGGGCTTAGGGCACTCAGCACATGCTAATTGGTGGTTTCATGTAAGGCCTATGATTAGGGACCTAGGGACTTAGGAATGGGGGCTTAGGGTGTTTGTCAGGTGGTGATGGTTGGTTCAGTGCTCAGGAGTGTCCAGGCTGCTGGTGGGTTAAGTCATTCTCCATCCATCAGTTGGGGGAAGGGAGGATTTATCAGGAACCAGATGGAGCTGTGCTGGCAGCAGCAGTGCCTTGAGGATCAGGACTCCTAGGTGAGTATACATCACTCTGCAAAGAGCATGGGCCTCAGGTGGCTTAGCCCTGCCCATCTTCCCTGCAGCTCAGGGGTAGTCAGCACATGCAATACAGCCAGCACTCAGAGGTAAAAAGCTGCCTGCTTTTAAGGCTCCTGCTGCTGCTGCTGCTGCTGCTGCTACTGATGTTAATGAGGAGGAGGAGGAGGAGAGGGAGGAGAAGGGGGAGTGGGAGGGGAGGAGGAGGATGAAGGGAGGTGAAGGAGCAGGGGAGGAGAAAGAAGACAGTGGTATACTCTGAGAAGCAGGAAGCACTCAGTGTTGACCTGGGGCAGGAGGACTTCCTGGGTCCTTAAAGGTGAAGCCTCGGCCTGCTCTGGCTGTGATATGCTTTCCCTCTTTGTCTCTGAAATGGCATCTATTAAAACTATTGTCCATACTTCTTTCTTTTCACTGACTGCCAGGCCTCAGGTCCTCCCTGTGTGGGGGGCTGGCTGCGGGAATGACCCAGTTTCTGAGTGTCCCCGCTGCTCTACAGGGAGCAGCTGGCTGTTACTCTTCCTCCTCTGAGCCGCTCCCTTTCTGCTCTTGTGAAGGCCGGTCCTCCGATGCTGTGTGCTCCTCACAGGCTCCGCCATGGCACGGGGCTGTGCGAGCGGACCCTCCTGGTGGGTGTCCAGGGGTCATGCTGACGCTACCTGTGGTTCCTTTCACCCAGGACCTTTGAGGACCATGGAGCACCCATAGGCTATCCAGCAGAGCTCTGAGTGGCCTGGAGTGGGGGGGAAGATGGTTTTATTATCAGCAACCAGGAAATAGTTCTCTCAAGGGCATGGGGCACTGAAACAGAACAGCAGAAAGGGGTGATGGGACAACCCAAGGTATTCAGACACATCAGCAAAAGCCAGAGCACTTTAACAGGAGCTGGAGGTGAGCAAAGGGTGGGCAGGATGCGCAGGCTGCTGCCGCCCACAGAGCAGGGCCTGCACTCTGGGTGTGGCCTGGGGAGTGGGTGCGCACGAGCTACCATTGAAGGGCTGCACCTGGGCCTGAGGGCATCCGAGGGGAGCTGTGCTGAGCTGTGATGTCAATGCAGTGTGGGCGAGAACTTGGATGAACTGGTTTGGTTTTAGGAGTTTAAGCCCCCTGCTTCTATTACTTATACTAGAAGCTCGATGCATAAAGATTCATGCGAGAATGGGCCTTTCTTTCCCTGCCTGCCAACAGCACCTTCGCTCTGGCTGGAGTCACCTTTTTGCTCCAGCCAAGAGCCGCCTTTCTACCTTCCCATGCTGCCCAAGGCCCTGAGTGGCAGGGGTGGTGCTGAACATCTACATCGTCGCCATAGCGACTCATCCCACCCCCAGCCAATAGGCACCTGTGTATGCAAATTAACCCACCATCTTTGTTGGGTTAATTTGCATACTCACTCCTGATTGGCTGGTGGTGTTGCAAAGGTATAGTCAATTAGCATGTTATTATTTTATATGTATATAAACATTTTCTCTTTGTAGCAATGAAAGTCCTTCCTTAAAGTAATAAGAAACACAAAAATCAGAATATATTACCCACTGAGGAAAAGTATTTGAGCATCATAATGTGAATGTGAAAACCTCAAAATATAGTCCTCTGCTTTATTTAAATAATTGAACATCGGTTCTGTTTCTGAGGCCGTAATAAACATTACAGCTAATAAACGGAGATGCTCTGTGACTGCTGGAGTGAAGACAAATCAGCAATTAAGGTGAGGCTACACAGCCCACTCAAGGCTGCGGATTAATATTAACTTTCAAATGCACAGGGATTGCCCATTGCAAGGAACACTGTAAGACATAGCATCTGAGGAAAGCAGAAAGTAATTGGCTGTTTCTTCTACAAAACATTTTCTAAGTACAATTTTGAGAAGTAATTTTACAGAAAGGATTAGAACTATTCAAATATTTTTAAATGGTTTATCAGAATTGGCATAGAATTAAATTTGTACATATACATACATTCAAGAGTAATACAATTGAATGTTTTAAATATAAATGTAATTACAATGAAATGTTTTACATATAAATATAATTTTGGGGACAACCAAAATTGTAACAGCTATCAGTTGTTAAATGTATACACACTTTAATAGCTGACTGCTCAATTTTGAAAATGAAATGTGTTTAATAAACACCTTTATTAATAATAATAAATAATGAATAATAATAATAATGAATAGAGTTATTCAGAGTGTGTGCACATATCTGGGGGACAGCCTGCATCGATGGTTCGTTTGGCTTTGTTTTCAGAGTTCCAGTCATGTGAGCCGCACTCTGGGCAGGTCACCATGAGTCATCAGGGCCAAACTCCACTTTCTGGGGCCTCAGCTGTGGTGAGCAACAGCTCTCCTGAGCCTCCATTGGCTCCACTGTGCACGGGACTGGTCCCCGAAGCTGCTGTGCTGCCTGCTGAGAAGCTGCCTCACACCCACAGCAGAGGCAGGAAGCTGCACCTCCATTGCCTGGAGTTCCATTTCCAGCAAAGGGCAGGCTGCATGAACACTGCAGAGCCTGCTCCAATGGCTGCATTTTATAGCACTTGCAGCCTTCCAGGGGTATGCACAGGATGTTCTTATGAAATTTTAGAGAGAGGAAGGGAGAGAAAGAGAGAAGCATTGACTGGCTGCCTCCTGTACTTGCCAGAGCAGGGATCAAACCCAAAAACTAGGTTCCAGCCAGAAATCTTTGGTGCAGAGGACAGTGCTCCAACAACAGGCACCAGCCAGGCCCCGGGTTCTTTCTTCCAAATGGAACAGAGCTGTCCTTTGGAATAAGGTCTGTCAGGCCTCAGGCAGGAGGCCCCGCGGGCTGATTAGACTCCAAAGTGACCGCCACAGCACAGACTTCATGCTGATGATGCGTCTGTGGAGGGCAGTCCCTGTGAGGTCGCTCACCTGGATTCTCCCACAGGACTTTGGCTGGAAGGCGGGGAGGCCCGGCTGCGTGCAGTGGAAGTGCCGCTGTAGCAGCAGGAGAGGCAGCAGCATCGCCCGCACAGGCGATGCTGCAGGGCGGGGCCTGAGGGCATGAGGGCTGGAAGGGCTTGGCCATGGGGAGAGAGCTGACATAAGAATTCAAAATGTGAAGAAGGCAGGAAAAAGAACTGCAATCAAATTGGGTGGGAAGATGATGCTCAGGTCAGGACTCCGGCACGGCCTGGAAGTGATCCCGTTTCCACTATAGCTGCTATGGCTGAGCTGCAGGTGCTAGTGCCAGCCACAGGGCCGGGCTCTTCCCCTTTGGCCCTTCGTCTCCAGGCTCAGCTGGTGCCCATGGTGTTTTGGGGCCACATTACTCTGCCTGTGTCTGGTGAGCACTGCTTCTCTCTGCAGATGGGGTGCAGTAACACTTCCCTGGAGCCAGACAGGGCTGTGTGATGCACAGAGAAGCTCAGGCAGACAGGATGGTCCACAACAAAGACAGTGTGGGTTTCGTTTTAGGGAGTGGCCTACCCCTGGGGCACAGTGAGCTCGTGTTCACACCCAGCTTCCCCGTGACTGCCAGGGGATACGTTATTCAGGGAAAAGTAGTCATGGTGACAGAGGGACTCAGGGCCATGGTCTCTACTGATTGGTCAGTGCTAAGGTAGGGGGTCAATAGTCATCGCATTGCTGCCAGCCAAGGCACTGCCACCCCGGCGTCACCACTTCCCAGACCTGGAGCTGAAACACACTGAGAAGATGCCTCTAGTGGGATGACAGCGCTCCGTGGCCACAGACCAGAGGAGCTGTTGCTCTCCTGTCCATCGCATGAGGAGACTCTAAGGCAGTCGCCTCCCGGGTGCCTCTCCTCTCCGTGTCAGCCCCAGGCCCAGCTGCCATGCCAGTCAGGAGGCTGCGGTAGGATAGAGCTAAACAAATACTCTCATTTTAAAAAGTCATATAATCTGTGAGTCCCTAACCAAAATCTCATCTCTTTAAGTTATCCTGCATCTTCTGATTAATTTTGTGCCAATTATAAACATGTGGACGACAGGGGCACGTGCTGACCTGACAGCTCAGGGGAGGCCTGCGTGACAGTCTTGCAAACTCAGATCTAAAGTCACCACAAGGACGGTCTGAAATTAAACTGTAATTGAACGCAGTGATAGTGAGCAGTCACCTCTTAGGCAGGTATCTTCACTGACAAGGTCAACCCTTACCTTAACTGAGCCTGTCTTTCTTCTTGCATTTATGATGACACACCCTTGAAATGTCTGGGTAACTTGTAACCTCCCTTTTTCTGGACCCCTTGGGGCACAAGTTAATGTGCTGGGCGCCAGGAGAGATACCACAAATGCCTTCATTAAGTTAATTGTTCACGTAACCCACCTACATCCTTCCTTTGATGGCAATGTATAAACATAGATGTAACCCGCCATTCTCTGGGGCATCATCTCAATCCATTGAGGTTCTGCTTCCCGGCAACTATCGACAATTTGGCTCAAATAAACTCACAAAAATTCTTTACAGGTTTCCATGTTTTTCATGTTAACAAACATACTAAGGAAAAATAGTGGGACAGACAGACCCACTAACTGGAGCCTGACCCTCCAGCCCCTGGAGCCCAGGCCTCGGACCACTCCCCGGAACCTGCTCAAACAGCGGCCTCGGGGCGCTGGGCCCACAGCAGCGCGGCTTCCCGGAGATGCTGCCCTGTGGCCTCAGGGACGTGCTGATCCATTCCCACTGCACACAGTGTTTGCACAGCCCACAAGGACGCAGTGTTCACTCAGGCTGCCACACTGGGCCCTTCATCCACAGCGGGCGGTGGCCCCAGCCGGAGTCCCCGCCCTTCTCCTGGCCGGCAGGCCCTGCCACACGTCCTGTCGGTGCCTCCCTGTTCCCCGGAGCCGAGCCTGAGCCCAGCCATCCAGGGAGAGCACAGGGCAGTGAGGCGTTTAGCGCAGCTGCTGCCTGGCTATTCAGCCCCATGAATGGAGCCCTTGATGTGATCCTGGGTGAGAAGTCTCAAAACAAAATGTGGCGGGCATTTGCAATGTGTCCTTTGGGGTGGGGGTTCATGGGAAAGAATTCATACATCGAGCTTTTCACCACTGTTTACCCATCGCTCCTTTGCTCATGTGCTCAGCTTGGGCGAGGGGGAGATGGCAGACAGGGAGCTGCTCTCAAAGGTGTGAGCTGAGAGTGCTTATGTGTGTGGTTTTGCTGTTCCTAGTACATTTGCACATGCATACATACCACGTCACATTAACTGCACATCTTGAAGGGTGTCTCAACACAAACCGCCTCACCTGCCGTTGCTTATGCTGCTGACACTGAGACACGGAGTTCAGAGATGAGATTTCTCAAATGCTCAGAACCCTCTGGAAACCCCAAGAGAAGTGATTGACTGCTTTCTGGAAAGAGCGCTTTTAATGATATTAAAACATGGACAAATAGCTTGGCTGCCTCTCATTGCTCTAGGCCTCCAGCGGGTTTTGCTTAGGACACGCCGCATTAGTTAACACCCAGCGCAGTCTGGGTCTAGAGTCCGGCCGGAGGCGAGGATCTATTGCTGGTCATGTCCAGCCTCACTCTGTGTCACCCAGAGAGACTGTCCCCATTTGCAGACCCCTCTCCTCATGGGAAGGATCTCCTCGTGCAAGCCCAAACCAGTACGGAACCGGAAGTGGTGTTCTCCAAGGGGCACACTGAAATAGAGAATGCTCTTGCTCTGAATCATAACTGTATCCTTCCTTCGCGTGCTCAGAATTGGGTCAGGAAATTTCAGTGATAACGGTGCGAGAGTTAAATAATGAATCTTATTAGGATGTCTATAAGCTCTTGTTTTGTTTATTATGCATTCATATTTTACATTTTTCTTTTAAAGATGAAATTATAAGGTAGTATATAGCAAATTTCAGCAACTACATAACAAACATTTAAGATTTTAAAAATAATTTACTTTTATTTCCTTTCAAACAATTCCTGAAATAAATCATAGTAATCGGTGAATGAGGAACATCTAAAATAGTGTCTACTGTGGATATGCACACAGCACTTCATTCTGAATGTTGTAGCATCTTACCTGTCCTTGGCACTGAGGCTGCCAGGCAGCACGTGCACCTGCATCCAGTGACAACCCCCCCCCCCCCCGCCCCCCAATGGCTCTGGCACAGTCCAGGAACGTCTGGTTGTTCAGCATGAAAAGCTTTCTTCTGATCAAATGTGCTTTTGCCTTTTTGTGCCCTCGATAACTTAATGAAATCCATCCTTGAGAGCAGAAAAAGATACTTCCCTTTTCTGACAAGGGCCCCAGAGAGCAGATTACACATGGAAAAAAACTCAAACAATGAATCTAAGCCTAATCTGTGAGTTGAATGAGAATCCAAGATAAGGTTTCTGTCTAGTTTCTCAAATGTCTGAATTCGATGCTCAGATTACAGGTAAATGGCTTTCTGGGGAGAAAAACAAAAACAGCATCACAACCAAACTCAAGCGCCTATTTGCATTGCCAAGGTGTGAATATGTCCGCTGTTGCAGACTTGGTGGTCACAGCAGTTCTGATGTTCCCCTCATAATCCCTGGCTCTTAGCAATTGGCTCTGTGTGTCAGCCAGAGCCACACCAGAGCCACTCAGCCTGGTGGAAACTGCTCACCATCTTCCGACAATGCCTCCTGTCCAGCCGGCTCAGGACACAACCTGTGCTCCTCAATCTGTCATCTCAGGCACCACTTTTTATCACCTGAGAGCCTGCTGTGGAGGCAACATGTGCATGGGTCACACAATTCCCAATTCTCCCTCCTTTCCAAATTCTTCTAATGATATATATCCTATCTAATAAAAGAGTAATATGCAAATTGACTGTTACTCTAACACACAAGATGTTTGCCCCCATGTGGTCAAAGATGGCCACCACCATATGGACACAAGATGGCAGCCACAAGATGGCCAGCAGGGGAGGGCAGCGGGGGGGATGAGGGGGACCAGGCTGACAAAGGAGGGCAATTGGGGGGGACCAGGCCTGCAGGGGAGGAAAGTTAGGGGCAATCGGGCCAGCAGGGGAGCAGTTAGGTATCAATCAGGCTGGCAGGAGAATGGTTAGGGGGTGATCAGGATGGCAGGCAGAAACAATTAGGGGTAATCAGGCAGGCAGGCAGGCAAGTGGTTGGAAGCCAGCAGTCCTGAATTCTGAGAGGAATGTCCGACTGGTCATTTAGGTGGGATTGGGCCTAAATTGGCAGTCAGACATCCTTCAAGAGGTCCCAGATTGAAGAGGGTGCAGGCTGCACTGAGGGACACCTCCCACCATACACGGATTTTGTGCACTGGGCCTCTAGTACGTATATATATTGCTTTCAGAGTAGGAGAGAGAAATAGAAACATCAGTGATGAGAATCATTGATTGCCTGCCTTCTGAACACCCCACACTGGGTATTGAGCCCACAACCCAGGCACATGCCCTTTGCTGGAATTGAACCCAAGACCCTTTGGTCCACAGACCAATGCTCTATCCATTGAGCCAAGCCACTAGGGCTCCTAATAAATTGTTATTGCTCATTGTAGAGTGTGGGAGCTGGCATGCTTGGGAGTTGAATTTGAAGATTATTAAAAACAACAACAACAACAAAAAAATGCTGCAAAATCAAGGCACCACTTGACCTACAGAATTGATCCTTCAGCTCACCTTTTTTGAACTTGTACTAAAACATGACGTACAGGCCCATAAACCATCTTACTATTCTGTAATTCAAACCAGCCACTTTATTATGTCAAGGCCATGCTATTATGGAACGTTCAATTTTTTAAAATCCACCAGACAAGACAATATTGGCCCTGGCTGAGTGGCTCGGTTGATTGCAATATCATCCCATGCACCAAATGATTGCATATTAGAGTCTAGATCAGGGCATATACCCAAGTGCAGTGCAGGTTCAATCTCAGGTCAGGATATGTACAAGAGGCAACTGATCAACATTTCTCTCTCATATCAATCTCTCTCTCTCTCTTTCTGTCCACATACTCTCTCTTTCTGTCCTCTCCCCCTCCCTAAAATCAATAACTATATCCTTGGGCGAGGATTAAAAAAACAAAACAAAGAACTACACAATATTGTGAGCAGTGAGCTTTCAGCATAGTTTACAAAGACTTTCTTCTGCACATCCTAATCCATGTTTATTTTATTTTGTGAGGAGTTAGCTCTTGGCTGTCCAATTACTGGTCAGGGCCTTGCTATCACTATCATTATTATTATCAAATGAATGTATTAGTTATAGAAATTCAGCAGCTTACACCAGCAATGTTCAACCAGTGTGCCGCAAGAGCTTTTAACACCTGCAGCGCCTGGCTGTGAAGTCAGGGGCACTGACCTCTTTTCCCTTAGATTGTCAGATAAAAAAATGACAACAGCCAACACAACGACAGCTGTCTGTCTGGTGTAAATGAATCAAAATTACACCTGGTGTGCTGCAGAATATTAGTGATTAGTTTATATGTGCGATGAGATGAGAAATGTTGAACATTGCTGGCTTAATGATAGCCATCTATTAGCTCCATGGTTCCTGTGGGGTTCACACTTGGGAGAGGCTTAGCAGGGTGTCTCTAAGGCAGGCTCTGCCTGGACGTTGCCGTGGAGATGTCCCCTAGGGCTGCAGCCACTGGCCAGGGTGCTGGCAGTTTGTGGAATCATGGTCCCTGCCACCACCGCTCACAGTGAGAGGAGTGGGCTGTCATGACCTGTGCCCAGGGCTGCAGGCCAGCCGTGAGAGGGCTGGGGTGCCTCGGGCTTCTTGGTGGCACCGACCATACAGGGGGTCTCTCCACTCAGGGGGACAGGTGTTCAGAGGCACAACCTGGAAGCTGGTTTCTCGCCAGCTGAGCCAGTGGCCGGGGAGGCACATCCAATCTGCGTACTTCCTGAAAGACAGCATTGTCACCCAGTCCCCTGCTTTGCCTGGATGCTCCTTCCTTCCTCAGTGAGCAAGGAAAGATGGAAGATTGACTCTGAGGAAGTGGGGTCTGCCCCTCGATAAAATAAGGCAGCACAAAGGTGACCCAGGCACACAGCCACGCCTACCTCCCCTGCCCCCCTTCTACCCCTCATCCCCCGAGTTCAGAGCCCCGAGCCTCCATGTGCCAGCTGGGGCATCAGGCAATACAGTAGCTCCCTGCCTCAGTTTCCCCATCTGCAAAATCATGATCATCAAACCTACATTATAAGATATTTTGTAGGATTGAGCTAGGTAGCATGTGGAGTTTCCAAAAGAGTGAGCACCAGGCAGTTACTGCGTGCTTTGTGGATTTTGACTCTTTTTCTCCTTGCTTTGCTGTTGTTAGACTGTAACACTATTGGGGGAGAGGGACAAGTGGTATCAGGAATTGTACGATGTGGACTCCTCTCTACAAAAGTGCAGTGCTTAGCACAGGGCATAGCTGAGGAGTCCAGGTTGAGAAGCTTGCTTTCCAGCAGCTGTAAGCATCCCCTTGGTATCCATCACCTCTGTCTCCATCACCTCTGTCTCCCGTCACCTCTGTCTCCCGTCACCTCTGTCTCAATCACCTCTGTCTCCGTCACCTCGGTCTCTGTCACTTCTGTCTCTGTCACCTCTGTCTCCTGTCACCTCTGTCTTCCGTCACCTCTGTCTCCATCACCTCTGTCTCCGTCACCTTTGTCTCCTGTCACCTCGGTCTCCATCACCTCTGTCTCCTGTCACAACTGTCTCCATCACCTCTGTCTCCTGTGACCTCTGTCTCCATCACCTCTGTCTCCATCACCTCTGTCTCCCATCACTTCTGTCTCCGTCACCTCTGTCTCCATCACCTCTGTCTCCCATCAATTCTGTCTCCATCACCTCTGTCTCCGTCACCTCTGTCTCCCGTTGCCTCTGTCTCTCTTAGTCTCTGTCTCCTGTCACCTCTGTCTCCTGTCACCTCTTTCTGCCGTCACCTCTGTCTCCCATCACTGCTGTCTCCCATCACCTCTGTCTTTATCACCTCTGTCTCCTGTCACCTCTGTCTCCATCACTCCTGTCTCCCATCACCTCTGTCTCCTGTCACCTCTGTCTCCGTCGCCTCTGTCTCCCATCACCTCTGTCTCTGTCACCTCTGACTCCCATCACCTCTGTCTCCGGCACCTCTGTCTCCCATCACCTCTGTCTCTGTCACCTCTTTCTCCATCACCTCTGTCTCCTGTCACCTCTGTCTCCCGTCAATTTTGTTTCCGTCACCTCTGACTCCGTCACCTCTGTCTCCGGCACCTCTGTCTCCCATCACCTCTGTCTCTGTCACCTCTTTCTCCATCACCTCTGTCTCCTGTCACCTCTGTCTCCCGTCGCCTCTGTCTCCCGTCACCTCTGTCTCCGCTACCTCTGTCTCCATCACCTCTGTCTCCATCACCTTTGTCTCCCATCACCTCTGTCTCCATCACCTCTGTCTCCCATCACCTCTGTCTCTGTCACCTCTTTCTCCATCACCTCTGTCTCCCGTCACCTCTGTCTCCCGTCGCCTCTGTCTCCCGTCACCTCTGTCTCCGCTACCTCTGTCTCCATCACCTCTGTCTCCATCACCTTTGTCTCCCATCACCTCTGTCTCCATCACCTCTGTCTCCCATCACTTCTGTCTCCGTCACCTCTGTCTCCATCACCTCTGTCTCCCATCAATTCTGTCTCCATCACCTCTGTCTCCGTCACCTCTGTCTCCCGTTGCCTCTGTCTCTCTTAGTCTCTGTCTCCTGTCACCTCTGTCTCCTGTCACCTCTTTCTGCCGTCACCTCTGTCTCCCATCACTGCTGTCTCCCATCACCTCTGTCTTTATCACCTCTGTCTCCTGTCACCTCTGTCTCCATCACTCCTGTCTCCCATCACCTCTGTCTCCTGTCACCTCTGTCTCCGTCGCCTCTGTCTCCCATCACCTCTGTCTCTGTCACCTCTGACTCCCATCACCTCTGTCTCCGGCACCTCTGTCTCCCATCACCTCTGTCTCTGTCACCTCTTTCTCCATCACCTCTGTCTCCTGTCACCTCTGTCTCCCGTCGCCTCTGTCTCCCGTCACCTCTGTCTCCGCTACCTCTGTCTCCATCACCTCTGTCTCCATCACCTTTGTCTCCCATCACCTCTGTCTCCATCACCTCTGTCTCCCATCACCTCTGTCTCTGTCACCTCTTTCTCCATCACCTCTGTCTCCCGTCACCTCTGTCTCCCGTCGCCTCTGTCTCCCGTCACCTCTGTCTCCGCTACCTCTGTCTCCATCACCTCTGTCTCCATCACCTTTGTCTCCCATCACCTCTGTCTCCATCACCTCTGTCTCCCGTCACCTCTGTCTCCCGTCACCTCTGTCTCCTTCACCTGTCTCCTCTCACCTCTGTCTCTGTCAAGTCTGTCTCCATCCCCTCTGTCTCCTGTCACCTCTGTCTCCCATCGCCTCTGTCTCTCATCACCTCTGTCTCCATCACCTCTGCTTCATCACCTCTGTCTCCATCACCTCTGTCTCCCATCACCTCTGTCTCCATCACCTCTGTCTCCCGTCACCTCTGTCTCCCATCACCTCTGTCTCCTTCACCTGTCTCCTCTCACCTCTGTCTCTGTCAAGTCTGTCTCCATCCCCTCTGTCTCCCGTCACCTCTGTCTCCATCACCTCTGTCTCCCATCACCTCTGTCTCCATCACCTCTATCTCTGTCACCTCTGTCTTCTGTCACTCTGTCTCCATCACCTCTGTCTCCATCATCTGTGTCTCCATCACCTCTGTCTCCCGTCGCCTCTGTCTCCTGTCACGTCTGTCTCCTGTTGCCTCTCTCTCCCGTTGCCTCTGTCTCCCATCACTTCTGTCTTCTGTCACCTCGGTCTCACATCACCTCGGTCTCACTATAGGGTACAGGTGCTGGCCTCTGCTGCCTGTGTTGCTGCTGGCCCTGCCTGTGAATGGACCCTGCAGTGCCCTACCACTGAGAAAGGGTGGGCACAATGGACAAACCAACTTGAATACATCAGAAAGCAAGTTCTCTCTGAACTGAACTTGGACACAGTTGCCCTAAGTCCCTCAAGTTTGAGGGTTGAACAAGTTGAGGGATGGACACAAAAGGACCAAATTATAACCTCAGGACCAGCTCTCAGGGCCCTGTCCTGACAAATCTGCATGCCATACAGATGGGCCTGCGTAGAGGGGAGCCCTCGACTTCCAGAGGCACTGGCACCCCAATCTCGCCCCTCCCCACACACCCCAAGGAAAGGATAGGACTGGGACTTGGACTCCAGAACCTTTCAGAACCAAGGATCTGCTATTCAGGAAGATCTGTGCTGACATCCCTTTACCATAAATGAATGGCCAAGCTCCAAGGTCCCCCAATTAGAACTAGCTGCCAGCACCTCCCCATCCCCATCCCTCCAGCCCCTTAAAACCCTCAACTAGTCCAGCAAGGGAGAGAGACCTGAGGCCTATTGAGTCTTTACCTTCTCAGGTGGTGACTTCTCAATTGAGAATCCTTTTCTTACAACCAGAGTGGGGAGGATAATGGTGATGGAGAAGCATCTACTAGTAGCTGCCACCAAGATGACGGTTAAAGCTTGTGCACTCTGCAGCATCAGACCAGGCAGTGGGTGGGGCTGCATGTGGGCAGCAGGAGAATATCAGGGAACAAATAGAGAGCATGGAGTCATGTGCTCCAAGTCAGGAACCAGCAGGGATGAGTTCCAGGAAGCATCTATAGGACAGTGATCTAGAGAGGAGTCCAGGCCTGGGGAGAAGGAGCAGGAATTTGAATACAATCCTGGAGGGAGTACCAGTGGGTGTGGGTTGCAGGGAAATAGAAAAATAAGTAAGAAGGAAGAAGAAAAGCCACTTATTAGGATGAGGACAACAACAACAACAACAACAATGACAACAACAACAACAACAACAGGAAAGTAGAAACATGGCCTAGAAAAGGCCCAGAAACAAAGGAGGGAGCTGAGACAGCGAAGAAGCATTGCGGCCACATCAGAGCTGAGGGCAGAGGGCGCAGTGGAGGCACATGCTGGGCTTGCAGCAATCGGTCTGCAGAGAATAGTAGCTAATATTACCAAATACCTTTTTTTTTTTTTTCAGGGCTGAGCTAGATTTTGAGCCTGCATGTTTATTTATTTTTAGTCTTTTAAATTTTGATTGTTAAGAGTATTACAGGCAAAATCGGTTTGGCTCAGTGGATAGAGTGTTGGTCTGTGGACTGAAGGGTCCCAGGTTCGATTCTGGTCAAGGGCATGTACATTGGTTGTGGGCACATCCCCAGTGGGGGGCATGCAAGAGGCAGCTGGTCCATGTTTCTCTCTCATTGATGTTTCTAGCTCTCTATCCTTCTCCCTTCCTCTCTGTAAAAAAATTAATAAAATATATATATTTTTAAAAAAGAGTATTACAGATGTCCATTTCCCTCTTCAGCATGTCTCCCCCTTCCCCACCCCCCCCCAGGCCTTTACCACCTTGTTGTGTCCACAGGTCATGCATATGTTCTTTGGTTAATCTCCTCCCACTCCCGCAGTCTTTCCTCTGAGATTCCTCAGTCTGTTACATGTTTCCATGCCTCTGTTCTATTTTATTCATAAGTTTACTTTGCTCATTAGTTTTCTTTTTATTTATTTTGATTTTTATATTCTATTATTGATAAATAGGTATTTATTGTCATTTTATTGTTTATATTTTTTATCTTTTCCTCTTCTTCTTTTTAAATAATATTTCATTAGTATGGCCTTGGTCATGATGAATTCCTTTAGCTTTTTCTTATCTGTGAAGCTCTTTATCTAACCTTCAATCTAAATGACAGCTTTGCTGGGTAATCTTGGTTGTCAGTCTTTAATATACATCACTTTGAATATTTCTTGCCACTCCCTTCTGACCTGCATAATTTTATTGAGAAATCAGCTGACAGTCATATGGGAACTCCGTTGTAGGTAACTAACTGCTTTTCTCTTGCTGCTTTTAAGATTCTCTCTTTGTTTTTCACTTTTGACACTTTAATTATAATGTGTCTTGTTGTGGGCTTCTTTGGGTTTATCTTGTTTGGCACTCTGTACTTCCTGGACTTGTAAGAATATTTCTTTCACCAGGTATGGGGAGTTATTATTTCTTCAAAAAGGTTTTCAATACCTTGCTCTCTATCTTCTCCATTTTGTATTCCCATGATTTATGCCAGTACACTTAAAGTTGTCCCAGAGGCTTCCTCCTATTCAAAATTGCTGATTGGATTCTCAGAATCCTCTACTCTACTGCTGATTCCCTGTAAATTATTTTTTACTTCAGTTAGTGTAGCCTTCATTTCTGACTGGTCCTTTTTCATTTCTTTGATGTTCTCACTAAGATCATTGAAAGTCTCACTAATTCCCTTGAAGTTCTCAAGTTCCTTGAGCAATCTTATAGCCATTGTTTTGAACTCTGTATCTAGTAGTCTGCTTGCTTCCATTTCATTAAGTTCTTTTTCTGGAGATTTCTTCTGTTTTTTCATTGGGGCATGTTTCTTTGTCCTGTTTTGGCTGCTTCCCTGTGATAGTTTCCATGTATCAGATAGAGTTTTGGTGTCTCCTGGAATTGGGAGAGTGGCCTTGTAGGGCCCAATGGCTCAGCTGAACTGTAGGGCCCAGTGGCTCAGCCTCCTAGTCACCTGAGCTGGGCACTCTAGGTGCACTCCTTTGTGGGCTGTTTGCAAAGTCTTGTTGTAGTTGAGCCTTGAGGGCTGTTGATATCACTGGGAGGAATTGACCCCAAGGCCAATTGGCTATGAAGTCCCACTGAAACTACAGTGGAAGAGTTGCTGTGCAGGAGACATCCTTATGGAACAAGGACTTGCTTCTGTGGAGCTTACTGCTCACTGAGTCTGTCCTTTGAGTGTATCAGTTGTGGACATGGTACGGTTGTAATCTGAAATAGTCTGAAGTTGTCCACTGGATGCACTGGCTCTGAAGCTCCCCTGAAAGTGCAAAGCCAGCCATTGTCTGTTCTCTGCTTAGAGCTATCTGTCAGTAGCTCCAGAACCATCTGCAGATGGCTGCTTCTTGTGTTGGGCTTAGAAGTGCACAGGAGAAGCCAAGCTGTGAAACAATGCAGGCTGGTGCTAGTGCCAGACCTAGGGCTACTTATTGAGATGAATGGGACATGAAGACACCAGCTACTGCTTGCTTGAGAAATTTTAGGAAAGTCTTAAGCCTAAGCCAGGACAAGCCATTCACATGGAAATGCCACTACAATCAGCTTGGATGGAACTGAGAATTGGATGGTGTAAGATCTCAAGGAATCACCAAGGAAGAGTGAATACTGTGGGTCAGGCTGACAGAAACTCACTTATGGCACCTGGTGGTCTGCTCTGTGTCTGGTGGAGGTCTCAGCATAGGAACAATGACCTCTGCCAGCACTTTTGCCTGGGAGAAAGCTTGCCCTGAGTTCTTGCCCTGATGCCAAACAATTTAGTTCTCCTTATATGTCCCTGGATCCTTTCAAGGTGCTACCCCAGTGCTGGCACTCACAGGAAGTGAGTCCAAAGTCATGTATGGGTCCTTTAAAAGGAACTGCCTGAGTCTCCAGCAGCCTCCGTGTCACTCAACCACAATCCCTTCTGGGTTTAACAGCCTTAAGTTAAAGGGGCTTCTCTTCCCAGCTCTTGACCCATGGGCAGGGAATAGGCTGTGGGGCTGGGACCCCTTGCTCCTTACAGGAGGCCTCCAAACCCTAGATATCCTTGCAGATTACATGGCACGCATGATGTTGGACCAGTTCGTTCTATGCCTCCACCCCTCCCATCCATTTCAATCTCCTTTCTTTACTTCTCTAGTTGTAGGACTCACATTAAGCCAGATTTCAAGTTGCTCTGAATGATGATTGTTTTGTATTTTAGTTGTAATTTTGATGTGGTTGTGGGAGGCAGTGAGTACCGGTATTTACCTACTCTGCTATCTTGGTTCTACTAAATATCTTTTAAAGCTGCCACTGTCTATACCTCAGCATCAAATAATGTAGTTTGGCCCCTTCTTGATGCAGGAAGCCAATTCCAGCATGTCAGCAGGGCTGAATAATCTGGAAATGGTTGAGGGCATTTCCCCAAACCTAAAAGGGATGCATTAATGATTGCTTACTGCCAGACAGCTAAGGGCATTTTCATCTGCATGTTATTGCCTCCTCCTGACCAAACTCCTGAACAGCCAGAGGTAATTCTAATCTGACAATGGATTCTGTGTATTAAACCGTGGCCTTTGAAGTGCATATCTACCTTGCCTTCGACAATTTGTGTTAATAAAAAGCAAAAGGTCCTGAGACAAAGGAGAACTTAGTTCCTTTAGCTAAGTCTTCTCTGGTTCCCCATAATGCATTCCAAAATTATGTTTCATCTTTGGACTCCTGATGAATTTACACACAGCACTTCTCCAGATTCCTGAACCCTTCTAGATACTGGATCAAGACCACTGGCAGGTTCTCATACTAAATATCTTTTAAAGCTTCCACTGTCTATCCCTCGACAGCTTATAAAGTACTTTGTCCCCTTCTTCAGCCCTGAAAGTCTCATCCCAGTGACAGCCTCCAGCTAATTCTCATAGTATTGGGATTCCTCATCTGGTCCAGGTGTAGATGAAACTGGATAGATGTGGTTCCATCAGTTCCTTTCAGTCTGAAGGCCCTAGAGGCAAGTTATCTACCACTCCACACTCCAAAATGCACAATAGTAGGAGAGTCCTAGAATGTTGGCATGATGTGTAGGTTACAATGCAAAATTAAAATGTAAAGCCCCTTATTCAAATATGGGAATTTTGATCCTGTCTGGTGTTTCTCAATAGTTGAGGAGGTCATGGTTTGATTCCTCATCAAGGCACATGTCAGGGTTGTAGGCTTGATCCCCAATAGGTGGTATGCAGGAGTCAGACTTTCAATGATTCTCTCTTATCATTGATGTTTCTTTCTCTCTCTTCCTCTTCCTTCCTCTCTGAAATCAATAAAAAAAATACTTTTAAAAGGAAAGAAAATAAAGTATCCAAGATGGTGTCAGCAGAGAATTAAACAAGGCCTAGGGCCCTTCTAACCACACAGGCTGCAGCACATGCCCAATTCACACCCCCATGAGGGCATCCCTCCTTCCATGTGGGAAGTGGGAGAGAGAATGTTACTAAACCAAACACTGTTGCTGCAAATCCATCTCACCGTCTGGACCAGTGAAGGATTTTAAGGGGCTGAAGGGACAGGAATGTGTGCTGTTGGAATAAGTTCTAATGAGGGACCTTGGAGATCGGCCATTTAAACTAGAGGAGCGTCAACGTGCGACCTTCCTGAGCAGCCAGCCCTTGGTGTCTGAAAGTGTCTGGAGCTCATGTTCACATCACAGCCCAGTCCTTTGGTGCCGGTGCAGTGGCACGTGCTCGGCTGTGTGACTGCGGATTTGGTCTGTGGTCTCTGAAAAGCAAGTTACTATCTCCTTACAGGACAGAGCCCTGGAGCTGATCTACAGTCACAAGAAGAGAAAAGACACTGGTTTACAGAGATTCCAGCTCCAAGCAGGGTCCATGGCATGCAGCCCTCAGGTGAAACCTGAGCTCTGCCCTGTGATCTCTGCTGTCTAGACTGAGCCATTCTTCCTGTGCCATGCACGCAGCCCTGCGGGAGCAGGTCACAACGTCTCCGTTCCTGAGATGAGTCTTCCCAGTTTACTCCTATCTAGGGAAATTTGGGGTTCTAAAATTCTCACCTTGTTTTGTGCTGCCTCTGAACCTTTCAGTCCAAGATAATAGAATTCCTTTAAACTTTATTCTTTTTAATGTTACACTCCACAAGGCAAAAGCCACACTTGCAGGAGTTCTTGGAGTCAGCCTTTCTCTTCTCAGACGAGCTGCAGGGGGGAGCACCCCTCAGAGCATGGGAGCCAGGAGACTCAGTGGAGACCTGCTCATCCCAAGACCCTTGTCTTCTCTCTCACAGGGGCTGTGAGCTACGAGTTTAAATCTCCCTGAAGTCCCAACAAAGAGCCTCCAGTGCACCTTGACCTCTTCTCTGACCTGCCCCTGGGTCCCCCTTCCTGGCCACTCTGGCATTGCCCTTTGCCTCTTCAGTGGAGAACATTTTGCTTGGGAGAGGCAGGCAGGATAGGAAATAGTTTTATTATCAACTTCAAGTCTCAGATCCTTAGATATTTCCCAATTTCTGCTTAGGCTCTGTCCTTCCTTAGCCCGTCTTTCTCTCTGTGTGGCTCACGAAATGCAACAAACATGAAAAGCTAGCTGACACAACCTTCTGCAGGGATGGGCCTTCTCAGCCTCATGCTCCCTTGGGGGTGTTCTCTCTGCTCTACATTGCAGCAGGCAGTGCTTGCACTAACACTTCTCCCAACATGTGACAGAGGCCTTTCCTCCAAGGTCTAACTGGTGTTGCCCTCCTTGCCTGTAAGCCTCATCACAATGTCCTGATCTATCCCCTCCCGCACCCTCCGCAGCCTCAGCCCAGAGTGAAGCTGTGAATCTCAGGCCTGGTTAGAGACACCCCATTGCTGGTAACAGCTTCTGTATCTGCCTGCTCTGGACAGGAAAAGCAGTCACTGAGTGCCACTGACTGAGAGATCCAGTTAAAATTAAACCACAGGAATCTGGTTGTGGGCAGAAAAGTTTGCCTCTGTGGTTAGTATTGGTCAGCCGTGGCTACACCAATGCTGTGATTTGGGAAAGAAAGAGATGTAGTTGAGGAGGCAAGGGCAGCTGGACCCACAGAGCAAGACAGACTTATGGGAGCAAACCACACCCTGGGGGGAAGGGATGGAACCATGGCCACCCTCCATGACGCAGGAGGTGTGCCGGGAGCTGGCACCTCTGTCACAGAGAGGGTCCCGGAGGACAAAAATCTCCGGATGTCAGAGTCTTTGAATCTTTGTCTCCTGTGAAATCAATGTTACTAATTTGTTAGTCCCTACAATGCAGAATGTCTGCTTTTTAGTTTTCCTTATATTTGGGAAACAAAATATTTAAAAGTCAACAATACTTTTATTATTCTTAATTAATTTAGTCCCATAATTATTTTTATTTACCCTGATTATTTGTCAGTAGTTTTTTAAATTCAGTTATTCCTTGAAGTCCTATAAATCTTCATCCAGTTCAAAGAAATGACCTGTTTAAAAGCCTGAAATTTAAAGCCAGAGTTATTTTCATGGATTTTTCTAAAGATATAATATACCTACAAATGTATCATAGTAAAGCAGCAGCTGTCCAAGAATGACAAAATTTAAAAGTGGCATGGTTATAGATTTGATAAAAACTTCACTTCTCTATAAAATATAACATTCCAAGACAACAATTTTTTGGTAAATAATAATTCCTGTAAAATGACATAGATAATAATATAAAATTTGTTTACTTTCAGATTCAATTATAATTTCAGCATATAAAGAATAAATAATAGGTACAATTTTAAAATGAGGCACATAGCTTATTATGAGTGGTGTATTGAACATTGAAAATAATCCTTAAATCCCCAACCTGTGAAATGCAAATACCCAGAGTATCACTGGCAGATGCTTCCCCCTCCCCCCGCTGAGAGGATCATTGCTCTTGGCTTGCCTGGTGTCCCCAACTGGAAACATGCTACTCTCCTGAAAGTTTTCTGTTTGAACTAGGCCCTGAATCTTTCACGTTCCTTTCTGAAGGAAATTCCTATAACATTTATTTTAACAACAACAAAAATAATATATATATATATATATATATATATATATATATATATATATATATATATTAGAGGCCCAGTGCACAAAATTCGTGTATGAGGGCGGAGGGGGGTTGTCCCTCAGCCCAGCCTGCACCCTTTCCAATCTGGGACATCTCTCTCACAATCCAGGACTGCTGGCTCGCAACTGTTCGCCTGCCTGCCTTCTTGTTTGCCCCTAACCACTTCTGCCTGCCAACCTGACCAGCCCCTAACCATTCCCATGCCAGCTTGATTGATGTCTAACTGCTCCCCTGCCAGCCTGTTTGCCCCAACTTCCCTCCTCTGCAGATCTGGTTACCCCTTACTGCCCTCCCCTGCAGGGTTGATCACCCCCAACTGCCCTCTCTTTCAGGCCTAGTCCCTCCCAACTGCCCTCCCCTGCTGGCCATCTTGTGGTGGCCATCTTGTGTCCATGAGGGCAGGATCTTTGATCACATGGGGGCAGCATATTGTGTGTTGGAGTGATGATTAATCTGCATATTACTCTTTTATTAGGTAGGATAGAGGCCTGGTGCATGGGTGGGGGCCAGTTGGTTTACCCTGAAGGGTGTCCTGGATTAGGGTGGGGGTTCCCTTGGGAAGTGGGGTGGCCTGGGCAAGGGGCCTTGGTGGTTTGCAGGCTGGCCACACCCCCCAGCCACCCAAGCAGAGGCCCTGGTATCTGGGATATATTTACCTTCTACAATTGGAACTTTGTAGCCTGGAGCGGAGCCAAGCCTCTTACTTGCTCCATGGCTACAGCCATTTCTGTTTGGGACTTATGTATGTTCTATAATTGAAACTTTGTAGCCTGGAGTGGAGGCTTAGGCCTGCTAGGACAGGCAGAAAGCTTGGCTTCTTCAGTTGCCAGAGAAACCTATGCCTCTGTGGCTGCAGCCACCTTGGTTGGGGTTGATTTGCATATGCATTTTGATTGGCTGGTGGGTATGCCTTGTGGGCATGGCTTGTGGAGAGGAATGATGGTTAATTTTCATATTACTCTTTTATTATGTAGGATAGAACATAGTTATAAATTTCTATTTGACAAAGCTTCCCATGTAATATCAAGTATATTAAATTAGCCTAATTTTGTTCAAAAATATTTCTTATAAGAAGAGAGATAAATTCTTGAGTCATTCCAGGGCCCTTGGAATGTCCCAAAGCTATCTCTTCATTACAGTAGTGAAATTTAACTTGGAAAGGCTTTCAAATAAACACAACCAAAAGATTATATCACACACTCTTTGTAATTATTCTAAAGACATAAATTAAGCTTAAACCAGTTTTAATATTAAAAACTTGGTTTGTACTATAGAATTAATCCCTCCTTTTTTTCCTCAGGCCAATAAAATATAATATCCTAGGCTGAAATTTTAACACACATAGTACACAAACACACATAAACATAAAGACTGTAATATATTTTGAACTACCAAAATAATTCCAAGAATTATTTTCCTCAAAAATGAATTTCCAAACTTTATGCATTCTATTATCACAACCAAATAATTTCTCCCAAATTAGTTTGCACTTTTAACTCTTAGAAGCCTCAGTTTTTTAAGTGGCAAGTTAAATAGTTAGCATTTCTCAGATTAGTAATACTTTCACATCTTTAAGGATATATTTCAAATAAAATACAAGACTTATTTAATTAATAGATTCAAATCTATCCTCTAGATTTTTCATACAATGCAAACTCATTTACATTTAAGTATTCTTTTATTAAAAATACCTAGATATTTAATACATTTTATTGTCTAATTCAGCAACTTCAAAGTTTAAGTTACCAAAGACTTTGGAAAACTATATTTAGGCATATATAATTTAGGCACTGAAAAAGATTTTTTTTTTTTTTTTTACCATATACTCTTCATTTTAGTTTTATATATTTTGCCTTAACAAATTTGAGATTTTTAAAGCCAATTATTACCTAAGGCATTTTCTTGACCAATTTTGTAACAGGGATTATTGTATCATAAATCAGCAAGCTAGATACAAGAAGCCTTAACAAGCCAATTAATTAGAAGTCATCTTTATTACATGCAGGCTCAGAGAAGAACATCTCTGTCAAATTCTGAGCAAACAAAGGAAGGAACATTCCCTTTTTATATTCTTCAAGCTCTTTGTGTAAGTTCTTTTGCAGACAGCTTATAACCTTGAGTATATATCATATCTAACAAACATCTATCAAGGTTACAGACAACTTTTAACCTTGAGTACACATCATATCTCTACAGACACCTGTAACCTTTAGTATCCTAAATATATAGGCACCTAGCATCAATATCAATGTATCAGTCCCTTATGTTAGATGGCTAGCTTGCAATGTCAGACAGTTAAGTTTATCTTTTCTGTTATTCAAGCTAAAAAACAAAGTTATATTTTACATAATAAGAGACTGTCTAAAAATAACATAGTTGACTTATAGAGCAAAGGACTACCTAAAAATAGCAAAGAATTTAAAACAGCAGTTTCAAACAGTAGTTTTTCCAAAGGAAAATTTAGCAGCCTTCAGTGGCTTCAATGTGAAAGTACTATTTTTATTTTTCTCTATAAAATAGGAGTGCTCCCTCACTCTTCCCCCCACCCCCCACCCTTTACTGCAATATGGTACTTCTACAGATCTGTTTCTCTCAATGTTATGGGGGGAAAACAGAACACTGGGGACTAGTTATGGTTATGGAAAATATTAATAATACTGTCAACCATGATTGCCCTTTTTGTTCAAAGAAAATGCATTCTAACCTAGCTGGGAGTCATATGCCCCAGGGACCTGGGAGTCAACCTTGGAATGTGGCCCATTCTTATTCAAGAACCATACATTATCATGGAAGCATTAACCTTGTTGCTCTACCCAGCCTGTATAACTCCCTTCCCCATGCCTGTAATCCCTACTCCCCCCTGTTATCTTTGTGCCCATGTTCATAAACAAGGGAAGAGCAAACCAAAATCCCTAAAAGGTAGAAGGCCAAAATTATATTGCAGACAAACAAATAGAAATCTCACTAGCTGTCTGGTGGCTGAACCCTGAGAGGGAGAGCAAGAAGAGCCCCCAAGAATAATAATTCTTGGCAGCTGCTGGGATGTTCTTACAATCTCTCTCACACTTTCAACCCCACCACACACAGCTAAGCTTCCCCAGAGCGGGACTTGCCTCTTCTTTCAACAAATTAAACAACAACAAAGAGACATAAAACATAAACAGTTTTATACAGAAGCACAGAATAAACTAAAAGTTTACACCAGAGAATGTCCAGCATTAAAATTTACCAAACCAATGTCTTTTGTCCCTGGTTCAGGAACTGCCCCTCTCTAGAACCTCAACATTTTCCCAAATGGACTATTCTAAAAAAATAGCAAAGAATTTGCTATTTTTCTAATTGCCTCTACCTCCCTTTGTCTGGGGGAATCTTTCTGGAACATGTGCCATTGGTCACGTGTCTCCCCACCCCACATCCTGTTTACTCTGGGGAAATTCAGTAATGGCCTAGCCACCTACTATTTCTTTTCTATGGAGATAAATTATAGGCATGTTTCCTACAGGGAGGAAAATGGGGTGTAGGCATTTATTAACTTCAGAATAGTTTTGAGACAGTCTCTAAAATTTCTTATTAATTTCCTATTTTTGGAAGAATTTTTTTTCTATGATTTTCCTTAGAAGCTTCTAATTTCCAAATCAAGATATGCTTCCCATATACTCATTCAGTTTAATTTCAGAGCCGGTATTTTCTAATTTCTGCATGCAAAATGTTAATGTAGGTACCCAAAACAAATTGCATTTTGGCCATTTCTAAGTTGATAATTTCTAGTTAAATCTTCCCATTTCTGTAAAGTACTTGCAAGTAAAGGCTTCCTATCAGGAGTATTAAATGAGGGCTGGGGTTTGAGAGTTTCTGGCCTTGGAAAACATGCACTCACACTCCCCAGCCCGCCTCCGCTCCTCCCACCTCAGCCCCAGCCTCCCATGCTGACCTGACCAGCTGTTTCTTCCTTCCCAGGACCTCTAGCCCCTACCAGAGACTTCCACCTGCAGCCTCCTCTTTTTAACCCTCACCCAGGAGAGAGGATATTCCCCATTGAGTTTTAGAGAGAGGGAAGAGGCGGGGAGAGAGATAGAGAGATCAACTGGGAGCGGGAATGGGACCTGCAACCCAGGGACAGGCCCTTGACCAGGAATGGAGTCCTTAAGCCCTGGTGCACAGGCTGATGCTCTGCTCACTGAGCAGCACCGGCCAGGGTGTTCCTCTTACTTCCTCAGGTTTGGATCCATGGAGGAGCCACAGTCCCTGATGATTGTCACTAATTCTCATTTCTTCCTCTGTTGAGGCGAGGTTCAAATGAAACTGCTAATTTCAAGCTTTTATGACAAAACAATTCATTGTTTATTTTCAGGTCGATTCGTCTACACCAGTGTTTCCCAAACTTTTAAGACAGAGCACTAAGTTAAGTGTACAATTTTACCTATATGTTCCCAAAAATTTTAGTTTAGCACTTCTTAGTTGGGATTCAGGACTCTGTAGTTTAACAACTCCACCAGGTGATTCTCATCATGAGAGAAGTTTGGGAAACACTGGTCTACACTCTCGGTATTCCCAGAACATTCCTGTCTCTGCAGACCCTTCCTCTGGCTTTCCTCAGGGAATGGGGTTCCAGGGTCCCCGGCAATGGTTGGCCATCTCTCCTGCATTTTAATGGTGTCAAGTGTTGATGTCAAACACCAGTGTCTGCATTAGCCTGGCAGGTGAGTGATGGGGGAGGGGTGTCCCTTAGACCTCCAGGTGGCCTGGCAGGTGAGTGATGGGGGAGGGGTGTCCCTTAGACCTCCAGGTGGCTGGGCAGGTGAGTGATGGGTTAGGGAGGGTCACTTAGACCTCCGACTGCCACACAGCTCCCTGACCCACAGACAACTCTGAACTAGTGATTCCATGCAGGATGCTGTGTTTTCCTGTGTTTCCACCTTTTCCACAAAGGAAGGTAGAACCCTGCGCTTTGACGGGAAATGTGAATTTTAAGTGAAAGTGTGCTGGAAAGAGTTGGCTGTGTTGGGAGCTGTCACGGGGGAAGAGGTGACCCAACCTCAGAAAGAAACACGGCGGCCACCGCCGGTGGAGAGCTCCGCTCCAGGCGGCAGGGTGTCCAGGGCCCAGACTCCTGTGTCCCTGTATGGAGGGCTGTCCTGGGACCCAACTCAGCATGAGACATGCCACTCAGGCTCCTGCTGCTGCTGTGAGGGAGGAACCCAGGTGGCTGGCGGCTGGCGGTCTGAACCGGGCTTCTCTGCTGGAAGCCGGGGGCCAGCAGGGCTGCTTCCAGGGAGGCTCTAGGTGCATCCAGAGGCCGCCTCCGGCTCCGAGGACTTAGCTCCTTGGATCACAGCCCTTCCGAACATCATTCCCAGCTCTTGCTGTATCATCCCTGCTGCTTCTGCCCTAGGCCTGTTATGAGTGTCCTTGTGATTATAGGGAGGGTCCACCTGGATAACACAGGACAACTTCCCATCTCCATCTCATCTGCAGGGGGGGCCGAAGGGCCTCTGGGCGCCTGGGGAGGCCCGGCCCAGTGAGGTCTGAGGCAGCCAGGGAGCAGATGCTTGCTGGGGAATGAAGTCATCCCAGACAGGATTGATCCAGTCCTGGCCATGTGTAACCCGTCCCTGTCCCTACCTTTTTACCCTGAGGGCTCTCGGCGCCCCCCCCCCCCCCCCCCGCCGTCTTTGGTAATTGTTCTCGGCCTGTCTTCACTGAGGAGCGTGAGTTTCCTGTCACCATGAGAGGACACACTGCTCAGGGACACGTCCAGGCCTAGTTATGCCATCGGGAAGTCCTATGCTTCCTATCATCCTGTCCATAACCTGGTGCCGCATGTGCCCTGGTGTCCTGGCGCTGGGGGCAGATGAACGCACAGAGTCAGCCTGGCCACCCACCCTTCACTTAGACTACTGAGATGTTGCCAGTCAGCAGCCATGTTTTCAACAAGATTCGGTCTGGATTTCTGATGCTTACAGTTTCAAATATCTAAAAACGTTTCGCCAAGTCCACTTGGTAATGTTGCCTAAGAAAGAACAAATATATCGGGGCCATTTTTTTCTCTAATATGTCCTTCTTTTCTTTTCTTTCTTTCTTTCTTTTTTTTTTTTTTAATAAATCTTTATTGTTCAGATTATTACAGTTGTTCCTCTCCTCCCCCCCATAGCTCCCCTCCACCTGATTCCCACCCCCACCCCATGCTCCTACCCCCGCCACTGTCTTCATCCATAGGTGTAAGATATTTGTCCAATCCCTTCCTGCACCCCTCAGACCCTCTTCCCCCTGAGATTTGTTAGTCCAATTCCTTTCTATGTCCCTGATTCTGTTATATTCACCAGTCCATTCTGTTCTTCAGATTTTTTATTCACTTGATTTTTAGATTCACTTGTTGGTAGGTATGTATTTGATGTCTTTTTGTTGTTCATAATTTTTTACCTTTACCTTTTTCTTCTTCTTCCTCTTATTAAAGAATACCCTTCAACATTTCATGTAATACTGGTTTGGTGGTGATGAACTCCTTTAGCTTTTTCTTGTCTGTGAAGCTCTTTATCTGACCTTCAATTCTGAATGATAGCTTTACTGGGTAGAGTAATCTTGGTTGTAGGTTCTTGTTGTTCATCATTTTGAATATTTATTGCCACTTCCTTCTGGCCTGCATAGTTTCTGTTGAGAAATCCGCTGATAGTAATATGGGTACTCCCTTGTAGGTAACTAGTTGTTTTTCTCTTGCTGCTTGTAAGATTTTCTCTTTGTCTTTTGCTCTTAGCATTTTAATTATAATGTGTCTTGGTGTGTTCCTCTTTGGATTCCTCCTTTTTGGGATCCTGTGCGCTTCCTGAACTTGTAGGTCTATTTCTTTCATCAGGTAGGAAAAGTTTTCTGTCATTATTTCTTCCATTAAGCCTTCAATATTCTGCTCACTCTCTTCTTCTGGCACCCCAAAAATCTGGATGTTGGTATATTTTAAGCTGTCCCAGAGGCTCTTTACACTATCCTCACACTTTTGGATTCTTTCTTTTTGCCTCTCTGGTTGGGTGATTTTTGCTTTCTTATATTCCAGTTCTTTGGTTTGATTCTTGGGATATGTTGATCTATGGTTGAGTTTCTGTATATTCTTTATTTCAGACATTGTATGCTTAGTTTCTGACTGGTCCTTTTCCATTTTTTTCGTATTCTCATTAGGGTCCTTGAAAGTCTCACCAAGCTTCTTGGAGGTCTCATCAAGTTTCTCGAAGGTTTTTAGAAGATTCTTGAGTAATCTTATAAATGTGATTCTAAACTGTGTGTCGTCCAGTAGTTTACTCTCCTCCATCTCTCCCATTTGTGTCATGCTTCTGTGAATCCTCATTTTGGCTGCCTCCCTGTATTGATGAAGCAGCTTTGTGTGGTGGGTGACTTATAGCTGCCAGTAGCTCAGCTTCCTCAATCACCTGAGGTGGTCGCTTTTGTTATATCCCTTTGTGGGCTTAGTGCACAGTGTTGGTGTAATTAAGCCTTGATTGCTGTTGGTACACTGGGAGGAATTGACCTCCAGGCCAATTTCTGTGAGGACCTGCTGTGTCCATAAAGGAAGAACAGCTGCCTGGTTTCAGTGGGGCTTTGGTACTCACTGAGACCTTCTCCAAAATGTGTCACTTATGGGTGTGAGGGGTTGAAACTGAACACTAGAACTCTGGTTTCTGGGTCTCAGTGAGATGCAGTGCAGCTACTTTCTGAGGCCAGTACTGTCGCAGAAGCTACAGCATGAACCACAGTCCTGACCTCCTTGGATCAGTTTGCCCCAGGTTGCAATTTTGCTAAACTGCAACAGAGAGGGTCATTTACATTCAAAGTCCCCTGCTTGGAGCTTGGGCGTGTTTGTAGGTTTTGCGGGGCGGAGTCTCAGGGCCTCACTAGGCTGGGGTGTGGCCAACAGCGATGGCAGCCCATCTGCCATGGCGTCCTGGTGTCCTGGCGTCCTGGTGTCCTGGCATCTCCGCGTCCCCGCATCACTGAGTCTTTCCGCGTCTCATGCCACAGCACAGCAAACAATCTCAGCTCTGCAAGCAAGCCAGCCTCACTTTCCGACCAGATGGCAGACAGTCTAGCCTCTCCCCAGAAACTGGATTTCAGAGAGATCGGGAGCTTGTCTCTCTTTGGGTTGAAGAAAGCACTGCCCTCCACCAGCCAGTATTCGCACCCCTCCCCTCAGTTTTTCAGCACTGTGTCCTGGATTCTTTTCTTTCTCTTTCAGTCTAGTTGTAGGGCTTCCTCTCAGCCAGTGTTCCCTTGGTTTTTGGGAGATAGACATTTGTTATATATCTATATCTATATCTATATCTATATCTATATCTATATCTATCTATCTATCTATATATATATATATATATATATATATATATATAATTGTTGTGTACGGCAGCCATTTAGGAGTGTTTACCTACACCACCATCTTCGTTCCTCTCCTGTTCTTCTTTTCTTTAAACTTTTATCCAGGCCATCTGTCTGTATTGTGACCACAGCACTCACACACAACTGTGGAGTTTTCCTTATTCATGTAATTTTTAGGTGATTTTTCAATTCATCTTGACAAGAGATGAAGAATTCTCCAACAGAACTGTTTTACTGGAAAGACACATGGCCTAAGTGAGATTAAATAATTAAAAAACCAAAGACTGCCTTGTCTTTTTGTTTAGCATTATGAATGCTAGTCATTGTTTAATGTTTAATAGACATATCATTCATAAGCAACCCCATACATATTAAAATTATACTAACACCTCATTTCTATTTTTCTGTTCAAATTATTATTTAACATTTATAAACATGTTGGCTCAATAATATTCTTCATACATTATTGAATTAATAGACTCTTATGAAAATTATATTAACTGTGAGTGTTTTTACCTCTTTGTTTTGAAGCTTACTCACAAGAGTTTTCATACATAAAGTTAGGATTTTTCACAATCTTGCAATAATAAATATAATATATATTTTATACAGTGGGTAGCATTTCACCATATAAACACACAAAGATGATTTCACTCTGGGCTATTTCTAGAAGGCTAACCATTGTTTGAAAGTGAGTATTCAGCTATTAAAAATGAATGTAAATGGTCCATAGGCCTCTGGTCCATTTCCATCGATCTAATTCCAATTTGTGTCGGCCTGTGCACTCACACAAGCAGTTACGTGCAGTCCAGTTTCCAGGAAAACAGCTCTGAGTAGGCATTTGGTTGTTTGACATTCCAAATACTGAACTTGCAGCAGAAAAGCAGGTTTTTGCCCAAAATAGATGGCAGATTTGTGGCCGAATCCAACACTTGATTCATCCTAAGTTATTCTGATTACTCAATAGGATATGGCAGTTAAAATTGGAGTTCTAATGTGTCAACTATTGACGAAACCTTTAACTATCTTTAGTTATAAACCCTGAAACCACCTCCGCTTGCTGACAACCACATACACCTGGCCACGGCCCTGCCCGCTTAGTCTTCCATCTCGCTGTACTTTAGGAAGGCCAGGTTTATGGAGCTATAAGGCCGATGCAGACTTTGGCTGCACTAGGTTAGGGGTTTGTGGAGTTTAGGGGAACAGTTGTGTGAGGCCTGGCAGCTAGTTCTGATTGGGGGGCCTTGGAGCTTGGCCCTTTATGCCAAAGGGATGTCAGCACAGATCTGCCTGGACAGCAGACCCTGAGCTGTGAAAGGTCCCTGCATTCCTGTTCATCCCTGCATTCCTTTTTGTCTGTCCTTTTCTTTGGTTCATGGATGGAGTGAGGAAGGCGGGGGGTTGGGGGAGGGACTGGGGGAAGCCTTGGTTCCAGTGCAACTGGAGATCCAAGCGCTCCGCTCTGCGCAGGCCCCGCTGAGTGGTTTCGGTCTGTGGTTCCTGAAACCAACTTATCACCTTAAACAAGACGGGACCCTTTGGAGCTGGTTCTGTGGTTATGGGCCAGTACTGTTCTAAACAAAGGGGGGAAGACTGGGCTGTGGGAAGGGAGGAAAAGTAAACCCAGGGTTTGTGGGAGCCAGGGGCCCTGGAAAGACTGTGGGAGTGAGACTAAGAAGAAGACAAATAATCAAGATGAAACACAGTGACAACAGAGAGGCAGGAAGGAACATGAGACAACCACCATCCCACGGGCCACTGCCACCATTAGAACAGGAAGTTGGAGAAAAGGGTGATTTGATTCATTGAGGCAGGTAGCTATTGAGGGCATGGCAGAAGAACTCGTAGAACCTTCTAGTGAGAAGCTGGACATATAATACATCATTAGAACTCATAAAACGACTCAGGGCAGATTCTGTATTGTGAACTCATCAGCACATCAGTGGAGTGGAGGCTGTGGGGGAATGATTGGCTGTGCTAGAAGGTGAGTGGCAGGTGGCCTGCACACCTGAGAGGAGCCGGAGACAATGACCCCATGGAAGCACCACAGCGGCTCCTGCTGACTTGGGAAGGAGAGCGAGGGCAGTGTGTCGGGAGGGTCTCAGGAAGAATGGACAGTCCAGTCCTTACTAAAGGAAGGGCAGGAGGCAGGTGTGGAGCAGCAACTAACTGAACTAGACGTCCTCAGTGTCTGTTTCACACACCCCTGCTGCAGGCGAGCCACTCTCCTGTGGTTAGGGAGGCAGTGGCTCTTACTGGTAGACAGCAGAAATGGTGTCTTCAGGGCTGAATCATCAATCTTTCTTTAATCCTCACCCAAGGATATTTTTCATTGATTTTTAGAGAGAATGGAAGGAAGTGGGGGAGGCAGGAAAGATAGAAACATCGATGTGAGAGAGACACATCAATTGGTTACCTCCTGTATATGCCCTGAACAGAGCTGGGGATTGAGCCTGTAACTGGTCCATGCCCTTGACTGGTATCAAACCTGGGACCCTTTGGTCCTCAGCCCAATGCTTTATCCACTGAGCCAAACTGGCTAAGGCTGAATCATCAATCCAACGCACCCCACAGCCACTGCATCCTTAGTGGCTCAACACTGTCTCAACCTCATGGTTGACTTGATTATGAAGTGTCTGCATTTTAACTTCAAGGGCCTTTGGGGAACTCACTGTCTCAGGAGATACTTTGTTCATTGATTAAGGTTCACCACCGTGCTGACAGTGATGGGTGTAGACACATGTTCTCTGGGCGTGCTTCACCCTGTGTGCTCTGGTGTGTATATGACCAAGGTTCTTTGGGTGCAGACAGCAACTTCTGTTGTTATTTTTTTTTTTCCTTAAGATCCCATGACAAAGGCTTTATCAGTGCTGTTTTCAAAATAAATACCCAAAATGCTATGGTTACCCTAACCAGTTTGGCTCAGTGGATTGAGCCTCGGCCTGCGGACTAAAAAATGTCCCAGGTTCAGTTCCAGTCAAGTGCATGTACCCTGGTTGCAGGCACATCCCCAGTAGGAGGTGTGCAGGAGGCAGCCGATCAATGTTTCTAACTCTCTATCCCTCACCCTTCCTCTCTGTAAAAAATCAATAAAATAAATGTTTTAAAAATGCTATGGTTGATGGGCCTTGCAGCCACTCCCCACCTACATCCATAGACATTAGCAGAGCTTTTATCTACAACCAGAGCAACAGGCAACGTGGATGATGGAGGAGTTGCTGCCAGCCAACTTGTGTCCCATCTCATTTTCCCATAAATATCTAGTTTTCAAAGAGGGGAGAGATTCCTATAACTTAGTCACCTGCTGCCACTGAAATATTCCGTGATACTTTGTTTTGGTCTTTTGGAAAACTAAGGGATTTTGTTGTATAAATAGCAGAGGTGAATGTAATTCATATTCTTGCAGCTGAACTCTCAACACGCTGTTTTGTTTATTTGCGGTCACACTGCCATTTATCTAGAGAAAAGTAAATGGGATCAGGTGCTGTTTCCAGGCTCAAAGTCTAACACTCACACCTGTTTGCGAGATGAGGTTTTCATTGACCTGGGAGAGAGTCTGACATTTTCACAGTTCACAGCCTCGGAATCCACTGGCGAGGGAAACATTTATTCCTGACTGGTAACCTCACCAGGATGGTTAGGGAGAGGACTTATGTATAAAAATGTCCCTGTAGTTTTAGATATTGGGGTGCCACCTTCATGAGAACACACTGCCCCCAGTAGTTCATGAGACACCGCAGACACCATATGAAGAGGCAGACAGAAGCCGAGGGCCGGGAGCAGCATGCAGTGGCTGCTGTTTAGAAGTAGAGCTGTCCCGTGAGTAAAATGGCAAAACTGCCTTTCTGGTGTAATTTGGGAGATATATCCTTACACGTCCTCCTGAGCTACTCGATCCACATGCAGGCGTGTTACTGTGTCTTTCCAAACAGCTATGCAGCCCTCCGAATATACCCTCTTCCCCCATTCTTCTTCGGGGTTACTGTGTGGGGCTGGAGTGGGGACTACCTAAGGTTGCTATCATTTAGAAAGAATTTAATAGGATTTATAATGTTCCTTGTATGGCTCAGGATCAGCAGGAGGCCTGCCCGGGTCAGGAGAACTGGTATGGCCATGCTGGAAGGCCCTCTGGGCAATTTCAAGCAAGATAATGATTGCACTTCCCATTTTTTACTCTTTCCACGTCTGAATCTGAATGTGTGACTCTGCACCTCATGGTCATCTGTGCTAAAGGAATGTGTCCTGAGGCCTGGAGGGTGAGGACCACCAGGTTTTAGAGCCTTGGCACTGAGCTGCAGCTAAGGAGGGACGGTGCAGACTGCCTGCCTGGGTCCCAGGCCTGCTGAGAGGCAGCGCCAACCACAGCGATTTGTTTCACTGTCTTACTCTCATGTTTAGCATGGTCCCATTCTTTGTTATTTATTACTTTTTTTTGTTAACTGTTTGTTTTGTTTTTAATTTACTTTATATTTATTGTTGAATGTATTGCATACGTTCCCTTTTTCCCCCCATTGACCCCTCCTAGCCTGCCTCTGTCCCCAGCCCCAGGCCTTCACCATCCTATTTTCTGTGTCCATAGGTTATGCATACATGCTTACTTCCCACCCACCCTCCACCACCTTCCCTCTGAGATTCTGCACTCTGTTCCATGCTTCCATGTCTCTGGACCTATTTTGTTTGTCAGTTCATTTTATTCATTAGATTCCACATCTGAGTGAGATTATGTGATACTTGTTTTTCTCTGACTGGCTTATGTCGCTTAGCATAATGCTCTCCATAATGCTATTGCAAAGGGTCGCATCATTTTTACAAGCCCTTGTCACACCTGAGTGTGAGGAAGTTCACAAACCCTCTGTCTACATACTAGTAATTACGAAGGTTGGAGGGATGGCCTTTGCAGAATTTGCCCATGTCTCTCTCTTTTTTTTTTTAAAGTTTAAATTGTACTGTATGTTCTAACAGCTACAGTCATAGGGTGGTGACAGGAGCAGCAGCCATGAACTGCCTGTGAGCTCTGCTCTCTGGAGCATGCCTGTGAGCTCTGCTCTCTGCAGACAGCCCAACCCCACAGACAGAGAAGAGGATGCACAGACTGACGCCTCCATTCAGTGGATGTCAGCAGCAGCAAGAAGGAGTGACAGCCTGACAGGTGCTGCCACCTGCATGACCTTCACAGGCGTGCTTCACAGGTGACCTTCACAGGTGAAAGGCCGCCTGCTGTATGGCCCCATTTACATGAAATGTCCCAGATGACTATGTCCAGTGGGAGCACATGTAAATGGGTACTTGCCAGAGCTGGGGGTGGGTGGGTGGTGGGAGAGAGGACACAGGAGTGCCTCCTCCACAGGCAGGTGGCACTGGAATGAAGGATGGGACTGTTTGGGACTGGATAGAGATTGTGGGTGCTCAGTCCTGTGGATGTGCTAAATGCCACTGAATTGTTCCCTTTGAAATGGTTCATTATAGGGGGGTGGGAAGAGGTGAACCAAAGAATTTATATGCATATAGTGGCCTGGTGCATGAAATTTGTGCACGGAAGGGGGCATCCCTCAGCCCAGCTTGCACTCTCTCCAATTGGGGACCCCTTGGGAGATGTCTGACTGCTAATTTAGGCCTGATCCCTATGGGCCTAAACTGGCAGTTGAACATCCCTCTCACAATCTGGGACTGCTGGTTTCTAATCGCTCACCTGCCTCTGCCTGTCTGCCTGGTTGCCCCTAACCCCTCTGTCTGCTGCCTAATCACCTCTAACTTCTTGGCCTGATCTCACCCCCAATGGCCCTCCCCTGGCAGCCTGATCTCATCCCCAACTACCTTCCCCTACTGGCCTTATTGCCCCCAACTTCCCTCTCCTGCTGACCTGATCTCACCCTTAATTACTCTCCCCTTTTGGCCTAATCACCCCTAACTGCCTCTGCCTGCCTGATTGCCCCCTACTGCCCTCCCCTGCCTGCCTGGTTGCCCCCAATGGCCCTCCCCTGCTTGCTTGATATCACCCCCAACTGCCCGCCCCTGCTGGCCAATTTGATTCTGATTGGTAGGTTTCTATGCTGGTCAGCATCAAAAGCTCTGCCTCCTAGGCAGCCATTGGCTCCTCACAGTTCGTCCAAATTTGATTCTGATTGGTAAATTTCTATGCCAGCGTCTTTGGGCTTATCTTCAGGCCTTATCAGAGAGGTGGAGCTGATCAGCAGCTCCCACAGAGGCCCCAAAGAAACAGAGTCGTGGCTGCTGGCGAAGACCAGAGAGAAAGAGGGAGGCAAGGGCTGATCAACAGCTGCCATGGAAGCTGCAGATCAGATCCTGCCTCTCTCAGGGCCTCTCTCTAGGCCTGATACAGAGCCCCCTAAACAGTCAGTGCTGGGTTGCAGCACCTGCACCGGTGGCAGTCAGTGTTGTGTCGCTATGGCAACCCTGCACTGATTGCAGGACTGATTCTGGTTGAGTGAGCCTTTGGTCGTTTGGATATTATGGGCCCTGGTTTTTATATATTAGGATCTGTATGACCCATGGACACAGATTATAGTGCCATAGGCCTTGGGTGGGGAAAGTGGGGTGAAAGGGCTAATGGGGGAAAGAGGCATCTATGATACTTTCAACAATAAAGATAAATTTCAAAAATAAAGATAACACATATTAACTGAAATTGCTCAGAAAAGCTAAAGATAAAATTGCTAAAGATTTACCCATAAAATTACACTAAAAAAAGATGAGTGAAATATTTATATTAAAGTAAAATAAAAAGCACAATATTTTACACAGAAAAAAGTTAATTTTACATCATGTGAACTTTACCTCCATAAAATTTTTGTATTTCTATAATAACCATTTAAATTCAAGGTTTTGGCAATTTTTCTCAGCCTATTAGTTTTAGATGCAATTTTCCTTGGCATACTATGTAGTTTTATTTGTATGTCATGGTTACCCAAGACAAAGCTTCATGACAATTAGAAGTCAAGGTTTCCAGTTCCTACATTTGGAATTTCCTTCATAGGGGTGCCCAGCTCTAAGTCACACCCCATAATTAAAACAGAAAATGGAGAACAGATTACTGGGGACTTACTTTCCAACATATTTTATAAACTTTACATTTTTCTTGCCTCAGTATAATTTTAAATATTGGATTGTTCCATTATTTAAAGTTGGAATTTATTTTCTAAAATGTAATTTACAGACATTTCAGAAACATAACTTTGCCAACAAAATTTCACAACACTTCCAGGAAAACGATTGCTTCTTTATCATCAGACTAGGGCATGGCTCTGTGAAGGACTTGGCCCCAGGAAGGGCGTGGCTCCAGGAGGGGCGTGGCTCCAGGACGGGCATGGCCCCAGGAAGGGCGTGGCTCTGCGGAGCCTGGGGTAGGCCCCTGGTTGCCCTGGTGGCCTGAGGCTAAGAGAACACAGAGCACAGGGCTTCCTAGCTATGCTCCCTGGCTGCTCTTGTAAAGGCAGACATTTCTGAGTTTACCCTGCCCAGTGCCGGCCTCTGTGAAGTGTAATAATTTGGTTTCCTCTTTAGGGTATTTCTTCCTGAGGCCACAATTTTCAGTAATGAGATTTGGACTGGGACCGAGGGACAAATGCAGACTGGTTTTCTCCATTTCTTATTTCTAGCTACGTGGGTGGGTGAGTCCTTCATGTGTTTAATTTTAATCCTTTCATCGGGGAGACATTGGTAGAGTGAAAATAATCACTACTGACGGCCCCATCATATAAAATGTACTTGGTCAAGGAAGAAATCGTTTGTTCCTCTGACTCAGGATTTTAACCTTCAGGGCCATAGAAATCCTTAGTTAAGTATTTCAGAATGTCTTAAAAGATTGGAAATATGGACAGATATATGTCACGTTGATGTCACTTTTGCTCATCAAAATTAACTTCCTTTGCTCACTAGGGGAGCAGGCCCTGCCCACTGGCTGCTGGACATGGGACCTGCCATCGCTACCAGCATGAGTCCAAGTGTTGAACCGTAAAGTAAGACCATAGTCTTAGTAAGCATAGTTAGGTTTATGCTCTTCTATTAGAAAAGAAGTCACTTCATATGTTTTATTTGTACAGATATGTACACTCAGCAAAAGGCCCATCTTTCCATCCACTTCAGTTATAACCAAGTTTCCCAATATGATTCTATTTCTATAGGGCAATATGTTAATTCTGAAGTCACAAATCCAGCACAGTTTTCAAACAGTGGCAAGTCATACATAAGTTGGAAGTGCAAAACCATAATCAAAATCTGTTTACCATTTGGTTAGCAACCATTTCCTTGGAGACAGAACAGAACAGAAATACATTTAGGCAACTCCAAACTTTGAGCTGCTGACACATAGTGAGTACCAGACGGAGCTGTGCAGATCTGAGGGTCTGGAGGAGCAGAAGCTGACCTGACACTGAAGCTGTTCCATGGACGCACTATGTGTGGCCGTGGTAATGCTGGCGGGCCAGTCTCCCTTACCGCGGGCCCTGCCAGACTCCCAAGTGGGGAGGGGGAAAGAGTTTCTTTTTCCCCAGTTTATAAAGGCTGCAGATATTTGTGCCTTTATATCCCCTTCTGATTTGGTCATTGTTCTCCTTTGACTTGGTCACTATAGCAACTCCGGAGTTCAAGGGTCAAACCTCACAGGGACATGTTGAGACCCTTGTGGACGAAAGGAGCCACATGCTGACCTGACAAGCTCAGGGGAGGCCTGCGTCGTGGTCTTGCAAACTCAGAAACCTAAAGTAACCCCAAAAGATGGTCTGAAAATTAAATAAACTACAAACAGGTTATAGTGGGCAGTCATGTCCTAGGCCAATATTTTCCCTGACAAAGATCAACTTAGATCTTTCCTGAGCCCATTTGCCTTCCTGCTGCTATGATAACATATCTGTGAGATGTCAGGGCAACTTGTAACTTCCATTTCTGTTCTGGAGCCCCTGGGGTATAACCAAATATGGTGTGCACCAGGACAGATGCCACAAATTCTTTCATTATCATGTTAGTTGCTCCTGCACTCACCTAAGTACGCATCATTATACTTTTTATCCAATCCCAGGGGTTTCCAACCACTTTGCTTTCTTCCACCTCCTTAATCCATCACCAGTGAATTTCATGTGACCCACCTATGTCCTTCCTTTGATTGCAATGTATAAATACAGATGTAACCCGCCATTCTTCAGAGCATTATCTCAATCCATTGAGGTTCTGCTTCCCAGCATATGTCGACAGTTTGGCTCAAATAAATTCACTCAAATTCTTTACAGGTTTCAATGGTTTTTTTCATTAACATACCCATAAATTGGCCAATTGTTCCTAAATGTACATGGACATGGCAAGAACCTCACATAGCTAACATGATTTTGACAAATTACAATTGGTGGACTTCCTGTCTTCAATATTGAATGTGAAGATTTATGAGTCAAAATTCCATGAAAGCGTCTTGTGGTGTTGAAGTCAGATGGAGGAGTAGTGTGAGGTCCAGAGGTGCTCAGGGCATTGCTTGGCACTGCAATGAGAACAGGGCAACCACTCGGAAAAGCAGTCTTTTCAACAAACTGCCGACCAGCTGATGGCCCTCAGCTTCCACCTCCCACCGCACCTGTGAAACAGGAATTTTAGAGTAAAATAGGACAGGCGTAGGAAATTTTAGAAATTTTGTAAATAGATGACATGGAGGAAGCACAGGGCTGCAGAGCAGCAGAAGGTATATTTTCATAGAATGGGGAAGCTGAAGAGCTGCAACAGGTGCATTTCCATACGATGAGGGAGCTGGGAACAGCAAGGTCTATATTCACAAAATAAAGAGAAGGAAGCCCTTCATTCAGAAGAAAGCCCGAAGGGAATAGGAAAACAATAAGGAATCCAGGAAAAGGGGTAGGAAGAGGGGTTTGGGGGGATTACTGCAGTAACCAGTCCAAGGGAATAGTGACCAATCAGAGGGGATATCAAGGCACCAGGATCTGCAGCCTTTATAAGCCACAGGGAAAAGGAAGTCAGTGGGACCCTTTTCCCCTCCCTACTTGGAATCCATTCTGTGGGACTCTTTCCCTTTCCCCATGTGGGAATCGGTACTTATCTATACTATCGTGTTTCTCTGAAAATAAGACATCCTCCAAAAATAAGACCTAGCGCATGGAGAGATAAGACATCCCCTGAAAATAAGACCTAGCACAACTTTGGGAGAAAAAAATAATGTAAGACACTGTCTTATTTTTGGGGAAACAGGGTAATAAAAGCCTAGATAGTCTCAGGTCCCCATGCATGACATCATCACAAGATAGCTGCCACAAAGATGGCCATGTACATAGCGGAGGTGGGACACAATGAACACTCTGTGTGGTGAGGTCTGGGGATCCTACAATTCTGTGCAGTGCAGAGGAGGTGGGTCCTGGCAGAGAAGGTAGGTTACAGCAGAGGAGGGCAGTTGTGGGCGATCCAGCTGGCAGGGGAGCAGTTAGGCATCAATCAAGCTGGCAGAGGAGTGGTTAGGGGGCAATCAGGCAGGCAGGCAAGTGGTTAGGAACCAGGGTCCCAGATTGTGAAAGGGATGTTGGAACCTGGCCTAAACCAGCATATGGACATCCCCCAAGGGGTCCCAGATTGGAGAGGGTGTAGGCTGGGCTGAGGACACCCCCCTCTGCCCTCTGCCCCTTCCTCTCTCCCCAGCACAAATTTCATGCACTGGGCCTCTAGTTCTTCAATAAATCTTCACCTTTGCTATACCACTTTCTGTCCATGGATTCATTATTTGATTCCAGCAGTTAAAGAACCTGGATTCCAGTCCCAAAATTCTGTTTACCCACATTTTAATTCCATAGGTACCTGGAAATCCATGAAGCAAATTAAGAAAATGAATCCAGAGAGACTTGTAGGGAGTGTGCTTACCAGAGGTCTCTCTCAGCAGCTCAGGTGAACAGAATTTTCTCTCATTGTGACAGGGAGGCACCTGAGCTTCTGTAGCCAGGTGATGGAGAGGACTCCACCTTTGACTGTGGGAACCACGGAGATGAAATACCCCGGGACTGGGACTTTGCCCTGGGGCAGAGAAGGCACTGTGAACACAACAGAAATAAGAGAAGTAGGAATGGAACCATGTGTTCCCAGTCGCACAGGTGATCATCACCTGCATGTCCAGAAGGTGTGAGCATTTCCTCAGAGCCATGGAGGACGTGCACAGGTGCCCCAGTAGGAGTGGGGCAGCTCAGGGTATTCCTCAGGGACAACTGCTAACTGCTCAGAACCGGCTGAGGCTGGACACTGGCCTCTTGGGCCTGAGACACGATGGCTGTGAGTGAGTGATGGCCAACATCTGGCGAATTTTAGTCAAGACACTTCTCCGTAAACAAAATCATTCATTGACTGTGTCCATTTCGCATAAGATGGCAGGTGGACACAATAGTGAGGTTACTGGATTAGAAATGTATAATTTTTTAATCTGCTACAGGTCAATCTTCATCTGGGTTGATAAAAGCACATTTCTGAGTTCAGGCCACTCTTGCTCAGTCTGTACTACTTCACAGCCATTGCTAAAGGCAGACCTACATCCCCACAGTATACATATCGCAGCACAACTACTTACCTATTGGGTGGACAGGTGAGAGGAAAATATTTTTCTATCACAAACTTTTCTGAAGTTTGTGATAGAAAAATAAAATGAAAGGAAGATGGGAAACATCAATTAAACTGTTTTGAATTTGTATATTACAAAGGAAAATATGGTTTCATTTTTACAAAAATCCCAAGCCACTATTTTACAATACAAAACTGAAATTATTTGTCATTTTACTAATTAAAATTTCTTTGATAATTTATTCCCTATGTGGATGAGACAATTCTTTCAAGAGACAATGACATTTCCCTTTCATTCATTTAAAATTACCAATCCTTCTGATATTTTTAATTTAATATTAATTCATTGAAAATATATTTCCATTTGGAGAATAGACCAAACTTTACTCGCAGCTATATGTCCTCTCAGAAAATAAAAGGTCAGGACACCAGAAGCGGGGCTGCTATTAGCAGTCAGTTTCAATTCGGTTTGGGCACAACTTCCTCAGGGCCTGTGGCGACAAGGTGATCCCTGATGGGACTGACCGAGAAAAATGATGTCCAGAAATAACGTCGACTCAGATCTTCCTCAGGAGGCGGAGCCAGGTGGGCAGCTGCATGAATATGATTTTTAGGGATAATTTGCACTTCAGTGTGTAAAGGATCTTTTACACATCCTGTAATAAACCAAGATATTAAAAACAAAACATACCTCAGCAGCAGCATTTTAAACAAAATCAGTTTTTCAAATACTTTGTAGATAATTAACATTCAATTAATTTTAATATGAATAAGTGTCTGCTGTCATGTTATATATAAATGATGACATCACTGGCTGCTCAAGCCAGTGATGGCGCCCCTCAACTGGTCATGTCCCATCAGCAACAGGCGGGTGAAACCTCTGCTCCAACCTCATTTTGTCCATGTCACAGGAATTTTTTTTGGTATGTAAAGGGTTATTTTACATTTAGAAGTTGTTTTTAATTAATATTTCTTCAAGAAATAATACACAAGCATACCCCTCAAGCTCTAAATTATAGCTGATGTTCAGAGGTGGACTCAAGTACACTTTCAGACTACGTGGTTGGATGGTTAATAGTACAGCCAACCACAACCTGTCACAATGTATTAGTCTTGTTTACTGAACTATGTGTCTTTATCTCTACTTCTGTTCTATTGCCTTCTTATTGTTAACCCTGAAATAGAAAGTAATTAATTTCATACTCTCTGTAGAGAACAGCAACTGACCTTGAAATTCCGATAACAAATGGAATCTGTTGAGACTTCCTTGCTGCTGCCTGCACTCTTCTGGGCTCCAATATGCAGCCCTCGGCCTTGTCCACAGAGAACTTGGACCTTGCCATTTTATTCCACATCATCCTGGCTTCTCAAAATGAAGCATCCATCTTATATGAAAACTGCTATTTGAAATTTTAACCCTGATAATTAGCTTCTGTGAATTCTTAATTGATAAGACCACTCCCACTTCAGCTGGGCCATTAAATTTTTCCCAGACAAGGTTATCAGTGCTGGTGGCAGGACAGGCCTCTGGATGAGATTTTAAGGCCCAGCACATTTGGGCTCTTTAAGAATTTGCAAAAGGGGCCAGAAACACTCCATATTTGGGAGACAAAGAAGGTAAAATCATATAAATAGGGAGAATTCCTGCATGTTGAGGCCCAGAATTTGAGAGACATTTCCCTCTTGACCCTCACATAATAAATGTAACTCCATCTCTCTGGTACTGCTTTGTTCTTCTTCGGTGTTCTGTTACAGATAGAGTATTTTATCTCAACTCCCCTAGACAAACATGGTGAGTTATATTGCTGCACCCCACACACTTGAACATTTAAATGTTTGAAAAAGAGAACTAACTTTTCACATAAATCTTTATTGCAGGGATTTCTACTTATAATAGGTGCTGGAGTGCCTCAAGTTTAATGTCATATTACTGCAGAGTTGGAGGAGAGATGAAATAAATCCTTGTGGTCAGGAAGAATTTATTGTAGAATCATTATTCTTTTTTAAGTCAGAAAAATTCTTGAAAGGATTTTGATGGTGCTAATAAGCTTAATGACTACAGCCTGAGCCTGAAGCAGGATCATTCTAAAACGGAGTCCGTGGAAATGGTTCTATAACAGGGGATTGGGTCAATTCTTCTAAGCACCTGGCCAATAAAGAAGAGGAAATAAAATAAATACCCCGGACGAACCATATTTAGACAGAGTAATTGGCTGGATATTCTACTCTGAAGTGAAGCTCTCTGTAGACATAGCCCCAGGCACCTGTGGAGGCTCAGCTTCCTTTGGTTTTGCTTTGACTCAAAGCTCCCGTCTAAGATTTCCACAGCTTTTGTCTCACACTGTTCTGTTGTGTCAGTCTCACAGAGCCTGCCGCCTTTGGTTTGTCTGAAACACAACACTATTTTCCTCGAAGAAATGATGGCTGTGTGAGAAGCTCTTAGGGTAATGAGATGCTCCTCCTGTTTCTGGTTGCTCAGCAGCGGAGTTAATTCGGAAGAACACGGTGAGGAGCAAGGCTTTGCTGGGCCGCCCGCCTTCCGGCATGACTGTCCGAAGAACAACCCCAGTTGTGATCAGAGGCGTCTCCCAGTGGCAGCGCAGCCGGACATACGAAGTCCACACATCATTCAGGTCTCCCCGTCCAGAACAGGGTCACAGGAGCTAAAGCCATGGTCTCTGCAAGCTGCTTTGATTCCAGTGTTTGAGGGACTTGGATCTGTTCATTCTCATCCAGGCCACTTGGGAGATGAGCCCACAGTGACTGAGAGGGACAGAGACTTGGGGGGCCGGGGGGCTGCACCAGAGAACGAGAGAAAAGCCAGGGCCCTGGTGCCTCCTGTTGGCCTCTAGCCTGGGTTTATGGGGTGAAGTTAGAATGTGGGTCCCTAAGAAAGCCTCTGTGGTCCACAAGCTGAGAGACTTCCTCACATAGGTGCAAAGTCCCCAGCTCTCCTTCCTGCCCTGATTAGCTTGTTGTCAGTTTCCTTCTTTTGGAATCTGCATCCGGATCTGGTGAGGAGCCCGGAGAGACTGCCCCCAGGCCTGGCCATGCAGGAGGCAAGCATGTGCAGCATAGACGTCTCAGCAGGCAGCTGGCCTCATGTCTCAGATCCTCTTTATTTTTTCAGTGGACACATTAGCTAGGACGTGGGACCGTCTTCAAGAAAGGGCACTGAAACCCATCTTGGAGGGAACAGCGTGGTCCCGCACGCTGGGGTACACGTGGGCTCCTAGATGGGGGCAGAGGCCCCAAGTGCACCGGAGGCTGAGTGGTGGTCAGATGACGCACGTGGGGCCAGTGGGGGCAGCTGGGACGGAGTGGGAACAAACTGCACATAAGATGGTCAGTGCTGGCTGCCGGGTGTGAGTGTGAGCCAGCTCCACCTCATCCACAGAACCTGTGAACTAAGATCCAGAAGCTTCTTAGGACAATTGGGCTTCATGCACTTCCTTGACATCTTTTATTTTCACTTGTACACCCACATTCATAGCAGCGCCATCCACAATCACCAGAAGGCGGGGAGAACCCAGTGCTCACCGACAGACGAATGGGAAACACAATGAGCCCTCTGCAGACAGTGGGAACCGTTCAGGTGGAAGAGAAGGAACTTCTGTCACGTCACCACATGGATGAACCTCGAGGACATGCTGAGTAGCCAGTCACCAAAAAGATAAGAACCCTATGGTTCCCCTTACATGAGGGTCCCAGAGTGGTCAGATGCCCAGACTTTCTGTTCAGGAGAATGAAAAAGTGGTAGGCATGGAGGGTGTGGTGCCCACACAACAATGTGCATGTGCTTGGCGCCACTGAATGTTGTCTTTAAACCTTTCATGATGGTTAGAATGGCCCATTACCAAATGGTCCCCACACACCATGGCCCCCGGGGAGGAGACTTGCAACAGACCCTGCTGGTTGGCCTCCTGAGTGACTTCCTATAATTGTGAGTAGACAGAAAGACTGGTCAACTTGAACCTGTACACGGGAGACATCCATGCGTCAGGCTCTGTGGGATGGAACTCACCAGGGGTCATTGTCAATTTTTGTTAAATTCAGTGTTAAATCAGTTGCTTTTGCTGGGAGCACACAGGAGGCTGCGTGTCTGAGCTTTAGGAAGCAGGTTTCCTCAGGGAGGCAGCTGGCTGTGCCAGCCCAGGTCTGCGCTCTGACTGTTATTGGAGTCTATTGGACATCCTTGACCTACTCATTCAACCTTGATTTTTGTTGCTAAGCAACGCCCCCTATCCACAGCCCAGGGAAATGCTTGCCCTTTCTATAGCTCTACAGAACCCAGGGACCATAGTGACTGGATTTGCTGTGATGGTTATTTGTTCAGTTTGGGAGGCAACTAGAAGATTTCTCCACTATAGACCCACCCGGGTAACGTCGGGTCCTTCTCTGCAGCACCATTAGCCTATTGGAGCACAGGTCATTTTCACACTGCGCTCACTGACGGCGGTGTTTGAGGCACTGAGCAGAGATGGACGACGTTGAAGCAGACCAGGGGCTGAGCCCTCAAAGAGGCTCCAGCGTCCCACAGTGGTCATGGCCCAGGCCACACGCTGCTCACTCCCAGGCCACATGTTGCTCACTTGAACATGGCTCTTTGCATGCAGCTCAGTAGGGGGACTGCTCTGTGTCAAGCCAAGCCCATGCTATGTCCCAGTTTATAGGAGGACCCACCTCCCGAGTAGAGAATACAGTGTGAAAAGGTCCCAGTGGTAGCCTGCAGCTGGGGTCTCAGAAACAGGGCCTGCGCACTGAATTCACCCCAGGAATCTATAGCACAGCCAGTGTCAAGGGAGAAGAGAAGTGATGACTCTCGCCTGCCCGGTGGGGTGGGTATCAGGGGCTTAGCTCTTGACTTGGCTTCCTCCAATGAACATAAGATTAGTAGAATTTTGGTCAATGCAGTTTCCACTCAAAATTAAGAGTTGACAAATGCATAGTGAATATTTACCACAAAGCCAGAGCAGTTACGTAAGTCATGCTGTTTAAACCTTCCTGTAATCTTTAAAACAGAGACTCTTCGTGACATTTTAGGGAATGGGTGCTCATGGAGACCAAGGGATTTGCCCCAAATGTGTATTCAGTCACAGCCTGATGGAGATTGGAGCCCTAATCTGCGGGATGCTTCAAAGCAAAGAGGAAGGTGGTTTTTACAAAACAAAGCCAGGCCTGTTCGTGATTGGGCTGGACTTTCTGTCTGGGCTGGACTTCCTCTCTGGGCTGGACTCTGTATTTCCTGTCTGGACTGGACTGTCCCTGTCTTGGCTGGACTGTCCCTGTCTTGGCTGGACTGTCCCTGTCTGGGCTGGATCTCCTGTCTGGGTGTGCAGGGGAATTCTGAGTTATTGGCACACACAGCGCCTCCTCTAAGCTGACGGCTGCATGCAGTTGTTCAAACCTTGTGTATCTCACTTCTCAAGGCAGCCTTGGCCGGTCCTACTGTGTTACTGGAATAGTGTAGTGTCCCCTCCTCCCGTTACTTCCTGCACAGCTAAGGTTGGTACTGTGACCTCTGAACACATTTCTCCAGGTCCTCTCTGATCAGCTCACCCCACCCCCCAGCATCAAGGGCATTCCTGGCAGAAATGGTCTCTCCTGAGTGTTTGTATCGAAATGAACTGGTGTCAAGATTTGATCTTTGAGAATAACAGCTGGTGGCCACGACTCCACACTATTTACTGAAACATACAGACGCTGTCTCAAACCATCCGGTCCAGGCCAGCATGGCCCTGTAACCTACACGTCGCACTGCAGGGTTCCCCGTCGGAGCAGCGCTGCCTTTCCTCCCAGTTAGGCTCTCTCACACCCGGGGGTTCGCAGCGGATTCATGCCAAGGTTTTGGCCAGAAGTGACTTAGCTTCTGCTGGACTGACTCCCATCAGCATCTCTTAAAGGGGTGGAGAGGCTCCATGACAGTAACTCCGGGTTGGATGTTAGTTTTCAAGATTAATGTGAAAAGCACTAGAGGAGACCTCAGCTGAAGATGTAAAAAAAGACTCAACATCCCTGAAAATGGGGCTTTTCCCACAAGGAGGGTCCCAGCCATCGCCTCCTCTCAGGGTTTGGTTTCCATCACAAGGCAACGCGAATGGTTGATGAAAACCCAGATGTGCTCATATCTTTCATTTGCCACATTCCTTTTCCTGGAGTCCGTTCTTTTGAACAAAACAAAACACAGTGAGATGGTACTTGCCACATTAATGCTTTTCCCAAATGCATCTTTAATGTGTTTTCTGGAGCGAGATGAGCAAAGAGGAGAGCAAAAGCCACAAGTTATGCGAACCTTCCCGCTGCAACTGAAAACTTCGGCTTCAGCTAGAAACTGTCCCAAAACGGCAGACAAATGGATGAGGCCCGGGGTCTGGAACTGGAGGTGTGATGAACCTTCGAGGCTCACAGAGTGGCACCGCGTGCGGCCGTCAGGTTCAACATAAAGCGTGTGCAGCCACCGCAGGGCCACAGCAGTCAAGGGCGGTAGCAGTGCCTCCTCAGTGAACTTAGAGAGCAGAGCAGGCCTTAGCCGCCGAGCTCCTGTGTGTACCTGAGAACATATCCTTGCATCTGCTCTTCTGAAATGTCCATGTCAATTTTATTTTGAACCATGTGAACATTTTGACTTCAATGTAACATTTCTCTTATGTGGCCTGTCATGGTTGCTGCGATTCTGTTACATGCACACGAAACCCAGATCCAACTTCACATCGTCCCTTCACCCACCCCCACAGTCAGGACCCCAAGAGCACAGAATCAATGTTTACATACAGGGGAGAAAGCTGGTTTTGGGGGGCAGGGCACAGCACACCTGGTGGAAGTGTCTTCTGTATTTAGCTGGACTAAAGCATCAAGCAAATAACAGCTACTGATGGAACAGAACACGTCTCTGCCTCAGCATTCGCTCTGCTGGGAGCGTGTTGCCAGGAATTTCTGCCGACATTCTCATTTTCTACTTAGAAAAAGGAGAAATAGACACCCTAAAAGAGGACTGCTATATTTGTTTGTTTTGTTTGATTTATTTTTAAATTTTTAAAATTGATTTTCAGAGAGAGATGAAGGGGAGGGGAGAGAGAGAAAAATATCACTGTGATGTGAGACAACACGCCCATTGGCTGCCTCCTCCAGGGCCCACTGGGGACCCGAGTTCAGACATGGGCACGTGCCTTGACTGGAATCAAACCAGCAGCCCTTGGTGCATGGGGCAACGCCCAACCCACTGAGCCACACCAGCCAGGGCAAGTACTCTTTCTGCAGACTGGATGGAGGGGATGTCTAAAACATGCTAAATAATAATAATAAAATAATAAAGGAAAATGAGAATAAAAAGTAAATAAAATGTGTGCTGTCTCATTGCGGAGATCAGCCAGGTCTACAAAAGTAACCATTATAGAGCAAACCTGAGAGAAAGAAGTGGACATGGTGTGAAGGTACTATTGTGTTGGCTGAAAACTCTCTTATTCATACAGTGTTTTTAGTGTCTTTTTAAGCTTGATTCATTGTTTTGGGGAAAAAACCTTACAGCTCATCAGAAAAATATTTGTAATTTCTATAATTTCTCAGTGAACTAAGCCACAAAAAGGTGAGAAGACAAGGGATTGATGCTCATTATAGTAGAATATAACTTTAGCAGCATTTTCTAGGAACTGAGATGGTTACTGTTTAAAATAAAAACTCTAATTACCATTTTCTCTTGGCTGTTAGGGCTCGATATGAAGAGTGGTGAGGTCCTGTGCGGGTTGGTAACAACCTTTGATCTGAAAGGACTGAGTGGTGCGGCTAGGCTGGTGTGGCTGTGCTGGGCCTCATTCCTTTCGAATCATCTCCTTCCGGGGTGCTCAATTCAAGTGTTATTGTGAAGTGTGGATTTAACAAGCCTTTTGAAGTGACAGCTTGTGTTTTATTTCATGTTACAATTTCTGTTGCCAATGGGACGTTAGTGAACTTGAAGCCTGGATAGTCTGGAGGACAGAGGCTGGATGAGGAATTGGCATGTCAAGGTGCTGTCAGCTTTGCACAGAAATGGGGACATTGTGTGTGGCATTTTACCTACGAGGACACTGCACTTTTTACAAGGCACCTTTGGGGTGGGGCTTGAGATTCCTGTATGAAAGTTCAGATCAGCGGGAGTGCAGGGAAATGAGGGCTCCGGCCCCGGAGAGAACAGGCAGCCAGGTAAAGGGGCAGCATGGTCTCTCCTCTCCAGGCTGCAGGGATCTTCCATGGAAGGACTGCCGTCTGGAGCAGATGATGTCAGGATGCCACATCACCTAGTGCCAGCAGCAGGCCCCCTCTCCGTTCACCTCCACACAGGTTTTGCTCTTCTAAGAACATGCACTAGAGATGCTGATTTCATCTCTTCTACTAAAAATAAGTCAAAAAACATCAGCCTGGCATGTATTGTTCCTACGACTGAAGAGCTTCCTTAACATCATAGACCTGCCAGATCCCAAGCAGAAATAGCCGCCACCTGTAAACCCCAAGTAACTGACAAGTGAAGTGAGTAGCAAAGAACCCTTTTCTGATGATCCACACTGGGGACAGGGGAGACACTTTTGATAGGTGCCCCCTGCCTAGAGGTTCCCATCAGAGCCCCTAGCATGGAACAATGGGGCCAGAACTTTAAAATAATGGGACACGGTTCTTTTGCTTTCACAGCTTTATCTTCCTGCATGTCCCTGAAGGTATCTCACTCCACCAGACCCCATCGGCCAGAGTCACAGAGAGGGGGGCAGTGAGGCGGGCAGTGAGGGCTCTGAGCCTCTCCGGGGCGGAGTGCACACATCTACCGGGCTGCTCTACCTGGTAAATGCAGCTTTAATGGTCCAGTGCACTCTCCGGCTGCAGGACTGCACTGTTCACCGGCTAGCAGAAGTCCATGTAAAAAATGTGGGGCGGATTCCAAAATGGTGGCAGAGTAAGTGGAGGCTACAATGACACTGTCGCAGGACCACATTGAAATACAACTAAAATACTGAACCACCCTGAAAAATCAACTGAGTACTTGCTCAACAGAACCCTGAAAACCAAGGACAGAAAGTGGAGACCACACAGAGACTGGTGGGAAGTGCAGAGACGAGAAAAGGCTGGCCAGGCTCCCACAGACCTCAGCTGAAGTTCTGGAGGGATATCTCAGCTGTGGGGGTTCTCACTGAGAGCTTTGGGGTCCAAACCCCAAGCTGGGGTCCCCATCCTGGAGAATCAGAACTGAGAAAGGTGCCACATAACATCTGGCTGTGAAAAGCAGCAGGATGCTATCTACCTTATAAAGGGCTAATATCCAAAATATATAAGAAACTCATACAACAATCCAATTAAAAATGGGCAAACTATCTAAAGAGACACTACTCCAAAGTGGACATACAGATGGCCAAGAAACATATGAAAAATGGTCAAAGTCACTGATCATCAGAGAGATGCAAATTAAAATGACAATGTCAGAGTGGTTACCATCAACAAATCAACAAATGACAAGTGCTGGCGAGGATATGAAGGAAAATGAAAATTTTAACATTGATGAGGAATAAAAACAATAATTTCAATAAAAGAGTAAATTGGCTGTTCAGGAATGCCAGCCAATATTTCCTGCTGCTCTCACTCTCTTCCAGAGAGGCACACATTCTGTTAGCCAAATCCTGTTCCCAAGAGAAAAATTTTTTTTTCTGAATATATTTTATTGATTTTTCACAGAGAGGAAGGGAGAGGGATAGAGAGTTAGAAACATCAATGAGAGAGACATTGATCAGCTGCCTCCTGCTCAACCCCTACTGGGGATGTGCCTATAACCAAGGTACATGCCCTTGACCGGAATCAAACCTGGGACCCTTCAGTCCACAGGCCGATGCTCTATCCACTGAGCCAAACCTGTTTTGGCACAAGAGAAGGATTTTAGAAGGTTTTTCAAATAGGCCAATGACTGTCTACTCCAGTTCTGTTCTGAAGGAATTTTTTGCATGTTGTTTCCAATTCTCAAAAGTCAATTATTAATGGCATGAATGAGGACTTATTGGTCCTACTATCTGCCACAGTGAGCGGAGTGCCAGCTCAGAATATGAACACGATGCTGGTGAACTGGAGATTTATACATGACGACAGCACTGAGACAGATGGGCTGTTAGATTTATTTGGCTGAATTGGAATTCTTCCCCATATCTCCCCATACTGCTGCAGGGACCAACTCTTCCTCCTCTCAGAGTGCAAGCTTGCAAACGCTCAGCTCGTGTTTTCCCTCTGGCACCAGCCTCCGCTCTGCCCACTGCTCCTGTGAAGAAGATGCTGGTACACGGCCCACCTCCTGGTCCCTCCCCAGGCTCAGCCACGCTGCTCTGATTCGTGCAGTCAGGCAGCTCCATGGGGCTTCCCATCAGGGGCCTGGGTCAGGTGCAGCCCATCATAGCTTTCATCAGCTGGAAGTACCAGTGGGATGGCTTCTACCATTTCCTCTTTTAATAACCATTTTCTGTGTTCTGTTTTTTTTTTGTGTGTGTGTGTTTTTTTTGTTTTTTTTTTTTTAATGTGTTCACCACTTGGGGGAAATACTAAACTTCATCCTGCACTACAGAGTTTAAAAATTAATTTAAAATACTGTTTTAATGAAATACTAATTTAAATAATATCTCAACTGCATCACATTTATTACACCCCCAACAAAAATGATCACATGATTTTAAAATACCTTCTTGTGTTCAATTCCACGGGACTCTCAGAACAGCACTTTTCCTGCAGAGAGCCAGTGTGTTTGGAGCTTAGTGGGTGAATGTATTTTTAGACAAAAGCACACATCCCAAATGCACCAAACCACCTACTAATCTCTTCCTCAGTTCACGTGGGCGCAGGTGTCTTTCCTTAACCCTACGGTGCCCACTCCCCCTTATTCCAGAGCTTTCTGCCATTGAAAGGATCCTCAGATGATAGCCCACCTGTGCTTTCATTAATGGTCAGTCCAGCCAAGTGGGGGTGGGCACCAGGGAAAGCCCAACATGCCCCAATTCAGAGGTTTCCCCCTCCTAGAGTCAGTAAACAGTAAGCAGCAAAAGGCCCTAACTCACACATATGACCCTGGGTCTTAGTCACAGATATTATCAAGAATTACCACAATATTGTGTGTAAACTGTGTGTTCGCATGTACTAGTATGCATACCTGTGTATACTTTTTGTGTGTGCGTGTGTGTATACTCTATGTGTGCATATGCTCTTGTGTGCATGTGTGTGTGACATGTGTGTGTAACAGTAAAAGACAGTCATGTGAATGACCTGTTGATGAGAATCCTCATCAATGTTTGATTTGGATGGAGTTCAGGATGAGGAGCAGTGCAATGGGAGATTCCCCTAATGAAATAGCCGATTGTTATTGTTAAAGTATTGACTTGAATGAATGATGGGTCAATAGAGAGACAGTTGAAGGAAAAAAGTTCTCCTTAGGCTTTACAACAGGGAAACATGGTGTGATGTCATCTTTATCACGTGACCTTATTCCTGACCCAAATCCAATCTACTCCCCTTTGGAATTTCAGAATTAGAAAAAGCAGGACTGTTGTATCATTTATTGAAGGGCATGGACAGTTATTAAACTCTGGGAAAGGAGAAGAAAACAAACATTAACCGGAATGTTGTTCCTCATGTTTGCTGTTGAAAACGCATACTTAGAACAGAAGGAAGAGGATTCCTTGGTCACCCCGTAACGCTGAGGCTTTTAAAATGTAAGCAGTCACTCCCAGGCTTCTTGATGTCCCAGCCTTGTGCTTATCAAGGAGAGCCGCCAGTCCACTCCTCCTTCCCGGTGATGGGACCACGGAGTGGAGATGGATCTGGGCAGTGGTGTGGTCAGGGGTGGGCTGACCAGGAGGATCCTCTCGCTGACAGAAATACCTTCCTGCTCAGTCCAAGGAGGCAACTGCTCAGAGAAAGACAAGGAGCCAGCAGATTGGGGTGGAAAACCTGCTTACTCTTCAGTGGAGGTGGAGGGGGGATCGTGGGGTGAGCTGTGTCAGAGACAAGTGGGGAGCCCCCACAGAGCTGACCGTGTGAGTGCCCACCCAGGGGACTCTGAGCAGCCGGCCACCCTGTGAAGCTGGAATGGAGGCGCATCATGAGTTGCACTGAGCACCCGCAGTTCCACCGGCAGGAGCCTAGCATATGGCCCGTGGGTGGCGCCCTTTCTACTGCAGATCCACCCGCCCAAGCACAGAGGAGTGTGGTTCTGAGATGTGATCATTGTCCTCTGAGCTTGTTCTTTTTGGTGCTAGGAGCAGCGTGGGTGAGAAGGGTGGGGAGCAGGCCGGAGGCCCAGTTCTGCCTGATCATCCACTGTGGACTTCAGGCCAACATACTCAGCTGTGCACAGGTGTGTGTCCTGTACACCAACCGCTGTCAGACACTGGGATGTGGGAGATGGACATCCTCACATGGGTTAGCATACATTAAATTGTTTGAGCCAAACATGTCAGAATGGAGATTTGAGATTTATTTCACCATGAATTTATCAAATGAACATATCATAAAACCATTTATTTTATTTTGAAAATCTTTTGGTTTCAAAGCATTGAGCAATATGGGTTTAATGAAAGAACAGAGGCTGTTGTTACCTAGCTAAGATGACTTCTTCCTCCATTGACAGCAATATCTCAGATAATATATCATTCTCTTCATCAAATTATAAAAACATGATGTCTTGATGGACATCAATATGACCCTGCCCCCACCTCACCACCCACATGCCAGGCCGCGCCTCAGTGTTCCTGATTTCCATGGCATCCCCAATTTCCTCAGGGTTCCCAAATTCTTCATGAGTTTTTCTACTACAGAGCTCTCATTTCTTTGAAAAGAAAGGAAGAAAGCTCTCTCACAGGTTAAACTACTGAACGTCACAGCAGCTGCCCTCACACACACAGCACACCACAGGAGTCACGTTGGCTCCACGTGGACTTGTGTCACATTGGAGGAAGGTTCCCGCACATCCCCTGTTGCTTCTCTGTTACCATGGCTATCCAGTCCCACAACAGAGAATGACAGGTGACTGCCCCTCGGGGACATCTGTGACAGGAGGTCAAAGAAATCAAAGGTCACCCAGAGCAGTGAGCAGGTAGTTCTTTGGGGTGGGTGTGGTCAGATTTAGGAGGATTTCAATAAGAAAAGAATAATAGAGCTAAAATAGCTGTGCCAGAGGCAGAGGAGTCAGCAGGTCAGGCCCCAGCTCCTTCCAGAACACAGGTGTGTCAGCTCGGGTGCTGTCAGGCCACAGGGGTGCCTGCTCCCACCCATCCCTTCCGCCCCCCAGAAGAGAGGTCAGGAAAGGAGCAGCAGAAGGTCCTGTCTGCTCTGGCTGCCTTATCAGGATTCCCAGCCCGAAGGAGGGTGTCACCCATGCATCTCTCCCAGTTCTGGAAACGGCAAGTTCAAGACCAATTAGCTTGCAGGACCCGCCCCTTGGGGGGTATATCTCTACATGGGCCCATCTGCCTTTCTGAAGCCTCTTTGCTCTCTTTTTAAAAGGGCGAGAACCTCATCTTGACCTCCCCTAAGCCTAATTACCTCCCACAGCCAATCTCCAAATCTATCAAATTGGGGGCTTGGTTCATCACAAGAGTTGGGGGGGGCACAATTCAGTCCATAACAGTGTTGGGGGGCTTGACTGGTTAATGGAGACAAAGCACTGAAAAAAGACCTGGGCCTGTGTCCCAGGGGCACCCCCACCAGACTCTCAAGAGGGGCAGTCACTGACACCATGCCCCCCTCCTCCAGCCCAACATCCAGACTGAAACAGGAGCACACAGGGGACACAGAGGGTGTTTGGCAATACAAGTAAGGAAGCAGACTAATAAACTACAAAAGACATAACCATGGCCATCCTATATAATAAAAAGGTAATATGCAAATTGACCATCACTCCAACACACAAGATGGCCACCCCCATGTGGTTAAAGATGGCAGCCTGCATGTAGACCTAAGATGGTCACCACAAGATGGCTAGCAGAGGAGGGCAGTTGTGGGCAACAGGCCAGCAGGGGAGGGCAGTCAGGGTTGACCAGGCTGGCAGAGGAGGGAAGTTAGGGGCAATAGGGTTGGCAAGGGAGTGATTAGGGGGTGATCAGATTGGCAGGCATAAGTGGCTAGGGGCAATCAGGCAGGCAGGCAGGCAGGCAAGTGGTTGGGATCCAGCAGTCCTAGATTGTGAGAGGGATGTCCCAGATTGGAGAGGGTACAGACTGGGCTGAGGGACACCCCCTCTGTGCAAGAATTTTGTGCACCAGGCTTCCAGTCTTTTATAAAAGTTCAAGGATGGATGGGGTGAATTAGATCTGGAAGAGTCAGCCCCAAGCACATACCTGTGCTGGTCAGTATACTGTGCACATGGCCGTATGAATAAGAAAAGGCCCACAGGGTGGATTTGGTTCCTATAGGGCTGGCAGGAGCCTCTCAGTCTCAGACACTATGTTCAAGACCTACCATCTTTTCCATGGGGACTGTGGGATTTCAACTCCATAGCCCCAGGCAGGGTTGCAGTTTCTCTGCCACATTATTGATCATGCCAACTATTTCTAAATCCCAAGATAAGTAAATCCCTGGGTATGCCCATGAATTGCTTGCATCTAATGCTCTGTCAATCCAAGCCTTCCAAGGACATTGGTCAGAGCAAGGACAACAGCTGTGATTTACACAGTGGGTTGGACAGATACACAGAGCATTACTTCCAATGAATACAAAGCTACTTCTTCATAGGCATATTGAAAATCTATTTGAAGAAATAGTGACAGAAACTTTCCCTACCTGGTGAAAAAAATAGACTTACAAGGCCAGGAAGCATAGAAAAATGCAAACAAGAGGAATCCAAAGAGGACCACACCAAGACACATCTTAAGAGCTAAAGACAAAGAGAAAATCTTACAAGCAGCAAGAGAAAAACAACTAGTTACCTACAAGTGAGTACCCCTATAACTATCAGCTGATTTCTCAACAGAAATTATGCAGGCCAGAAAATAATGGCAAGAAATATTCAAAGTGATGAATAGCAAGAACCTACTACCAAGAATATGCTACCCAGCAAAGCTATTATTTAGAATTGAAGGTCAGATAAAGAGCTTCACAGACAAGAAAAAGCTAAAGGAGCTCATAACCACCAAAACAGTATTACATGAAATGCTGAAGGGTATTCTTTAAAAAGATATAGAAGAAGAAAAAAGGTAAAGGTAAAAAAATATGAACAACAAAGTGACAACAAATACATATCTATCAAAAGTGAATCTAAAAATCAAATGAATAAAAAACCTGATCAACAGAATAAACTGGTGAATGAAATAGAATCAGGGACATGGAAATGGAACAGACTGACGATTCTCAGAGGGAAGCAGGTATGGGGGGTGTGGGAAGAGATTAGACAAAGATCTTATATGCATGTATGTATTACCTATGAACACAGACAATAGGTGAAGGCCTGTGATGGGGTGGTGTGGGAACTGGGTGGAGGGGAGCTATGAGGGGAAAGGAGAAGGATATCTGCAATAATCTCAACAATAAAGATAAAAACAATGTTAGTAAGATTGTTGATTATTATGGCAAAGCTGAGAAAAATAAAAATACATATAAAACAGAATGACAGAATGGATAATTACTTCAGAGAGAACAATTATCAAGAAATAAAGAATATTGTAATTACTGCAAAAGAGTATAATACACTTGAAAACCTTGATGAAATGGATAATTTTCTGGTAAAGTATACAGGCTGGGAAAAAAATAAGTTTATAGTTGTGAGTATGTAAAACACAGAGTTTATTCTTATCTTATTATTTATTAATTAATATATTGTTTTCTTTTTTAAATATATTTTTATGATTTCAGAGAGGAAGGGAGAGGGAGAGAAAGATAGAAACATCAATGATGAGAGAGAATCATTGATTGGCTGCCTCCAGCATGCCCCACACTGGGAATGGAGCCCACAACCCAGGGTTCAATTGGCCGGAATTGAATCCAGGACCCTTCAATCCACAGGCCGATGCTCTACTCACTGAGCCAAACAAGCTAGGGCTAATGAATTATGTTCCATAAGAACAACTGTAAACCTACTTTTGTCTCAAATTTTACAATTTCAATATTGAAGTAAGAATTAAAAAAATGCTGAATATATATATCTGAGACCTTGGATTTCACAAATTCAGTGCATTCAAGAAATAGTAATAATAAAACCACATTTACTTGTGCCAAGCACTGTGCTAAGCCCTTGAGTGAAAAATATGGGCATTGATGACTGGGTCAGAGCTAATTATATGCATTTCTAAATAGGTCTAAAAGAATATTTTCAAAAGATATAAAATGAAATACTAATGAATAAGAAATTCATTATGTCATGGCTTAACAGTGTTTTCATAGTGTTACATAAAGTAATTATACATTTTATATTTGTTCCTGTAACATGTAGCAATATGCAAAGACTTCAAGCCACATGCTGAGACTTTCACCAAATATCTATCATTTCATTTTCCTTCAGTAACTAGATCATTCTTCTCTTCTCCCTCAATGTTAAAATGGGCGCACTGAAACCAGCCAAAGACTACAGTTCTTAACATCCCTTATAGTCAGATGGACAGTTAGGGGCAACTGGATCAGCAAGGGAGGGCATTTAGGCATCAATCAGGCTGGCAGGGGAATGGTTAGGGGGTGATCAGGCTGGCAGGCAGGTGAGTGGTTGAGAGCTAGCAGTCCCAGATTGTGAGAGGGATGTCTGACTGCCAGTTTAGTTAGACATCCCCCAAGGGGTTCCAGATTGGAGAGGGTGCAGGCTGGGCTGAGGGACATCCCCTGCCCAGTGCATAAATTTTGTGTACTGGACCTCCAATATTTTGTGCATTGGACCTCTAATATACTTAATATATATAACTATATTCTTCAACTTTGGTTAGAGAAAAACAACAACCAAGGTTGAAATCATAGCCAACGAGTTGTTACTCTAATAAAAACACAAGTACTTGCCCTTGGATCTTCCCCAAGTTAAATTTTAAAAAACTTGATGCTTTGTCAGAGATATGGCAGAAGAATGCCTCTAAAATGAAGGAATTCTTTATTTTCTCAATCCTTATACAGTGTAGTTATCATTTATGATGAAATTTGAAAGGCTTTCATGTGATGTGTATGTAGGCATGAGAGTGAGCTCATGAGCATATGGGTGGGTGTAAGAGACAACTCGAACTAGGATTTACAAAAATATATTTCAATATTTTTATTTACTTAATATTTCTATGGTTTTAAAATAGAGCCTTAGTGATAATAATAGTAATAGGGCCTTTTCTTTTCCCTCTACCAAGGAAAGCATGTTGTTTTATAACATGTTAAGAAATAGGATATAAAGTTTTACTAAAAAGATTCAGTTGGCAAAATTAGAGTTGGGACACTTCCAAGTCCCCACATGTAATATAATAAATTCTCCCGAGAGATGATCTCTCACTAGGAGTCAGCCATTGGGCTATCCTGGAAGTCAGCACATGAAGAATTACACATAAAGTTTAATAGGCAAAAACCATGATGAAACACCAGCAAAGCACTTTATTCTTTATATAAGTTCTTGTAAAAAAGGAACTTAGTTTTCTTTGCCTCAAAAAGTGTATGTTTTAGAGCAAAAATTGTAGTAGTTTAATATAAAAAACACAACTATATTTTATAACTACAATTGTTCCTCGGGAGCATATCAATATTAGTTATAATAATATTGTTAATCTTGATACTTGTAATGTGTTGGGACTGGTGCTGAGTACTTTACATACATTTATGTCAATCTTTTCATCTAACAATTTATTGAATGAAGCACTATGATTCCCATTTTCAAGATGAGAAAACTGAGGTACATTGAAATTAATTTGCCCAGGTTCAGACCAATAGTAAACGACAGCAGTGAAGGCTCCCTGACTCCTCTGGACGGTCCCTGAACTCAGAACAGCGCCTTGACCGCGGGGAACGTGCAGTCAGCACTCCCCTGGTGGTTTACATTAAACCATTTACCCAGTTAGGTTTTATCTGTATTGTCTGACTGTCATGTTCAGAGTATGGGTTACTCACACCTTGCAATCACACTTGTGGAGAAACGGATTTTTGCTGCGAAACATGACCTTGCTGGCTCTGCTGAGTCGCGTGTGCGTTCATGTGTGCTCTCTCTTTAGGGACTGCTTGGGTGGCAGGAACGCTGTGGGCTCTCAGATGGCAGAGCCCTGAGGAGGGGGCTCCGCCGCCCAGGCCCTGCACAGGCTCAGGGATACCAGAGGCTGAGGTCTAATGGCAAGAGTCCACGCCATAGGCGCTGCGGCAGGAAGACTTCCCGCGGCAGAAAACAGTTCGCATCCAAACCGATCACACCGGTTTTGTCTGCAGTGAGTGCCAGGCCTGGAGGGCTGCAGGGCCGTGGTCACACATTGCATCCAACCTGCTTAGATTAGGTTCTAGGCCCTGGAACAAGTTTAGATCACTCGTGTCTTGTTTGTCAACCACAATAGGACACCCACGTGTGGGTCACAGGGAAGTTGTGGTTCTGGAACAAGTTGCTTTGGTGGACTCACTTGCCTCCAGTGACATCATCACTCACCATGCGCTCTGAGCTGCAGACACCAAACACAGGGAGAGGTCAGGCTTTCGTTCGCCTTTCTGACTGATTCACTCCAACTGGTGGTGTGTTATGAAGAGAATTGCAACAAGGATCAAAATTATTTCAGGCATAATCGATATTTTTCAAATTAAGGACAGGACAGGAAAATAAGAACAGCCTATTTTAAATCCATACCTGAATTAACACATATCTTTGTTGGCCATATACTATGGGCAAGGCCGTTGTGCAAGGTGTGGTCTGGGTGTTGAGAAATTTGTGACAATAACTTATTTCCAAGAAGGGAAGTTTAAAACGCTGAAATTCACGCTGCAAGGTCACTGCTCCCACAGTCCCCGACAGATGGACAATGGAGCGAACTGTGTCTCATCAGCAAACCTCCCAGGAACAAAAGGTAAGTTTAAAAGAACTTGTAATAAGGTGGGCAAAAATGACCAAAACTAAATGAACTAAAGTCAATTCAACTTATTTTAAAAACGTTGTTTATTTTAAACAGTTCATGTACAGAACTCCCCTCCTCCAGCCCACAGCTCATAGGTTTCATTAACAAACAGTTTTCTTTCTAAGCTGAGACCCGCTTTGTCTGCACTTGGTGGTGTGTCTGCTAATTTGACAGCGTGGCTCTTGTTACGGGCAAATCATTACTGACACTTTCGGTGTCATTGCTGAGAAAGGCGCAGCTATTCAGTAGGAGATGGGCTGCCCATAGGGTTAACAGGCTAGTTTTCATTTGTCAGTTAAACCCTGCAAATCCTAGGTCAGATGAGCAGGCGGGTCTGCATGTAGAAACCATGCGAACAGGTGGGTCTGCATGTAGAAATCATGCCACATGCCTGGATGGACATGGCCACCGCTGGATGCAAAGAGCAATGAGGGCTTCAGAGGCTGTAATGTACAGAGCATTTTTAGCTTCCTGATCACTTCATTGGACTTTCTACAGCCTTCTGAAGTGAAGACTGTTTCTGTTCAAATGGCTTTCACTGGGAGGCGTGTCCTCTCCCTCTGCTCTCCGGAAGATTAGACTGACCCTCCGGGCCAGGGACAGGCCTGCACGGTGTGACCTCAGCTCCTGCACCCTGGACAGCGCACCCGCCGTGCATGGGGCCAGTCCGGGCCAGCCCAGTGCTCCCTGCGCAGCAGGCTGTGCCCTCTGGTCCCAGAGTCCCAGGGGTGCGAACCCACCATCTCCTGTGTTCTTGGCTGAGGAAAGCTCCCGCGGACATGTGTCCCCACCGCTGAGTCTCAGAACCGCAGGGGTCCAGACAGGGTTGAGAAACACGGGACTCTCTGTGGGATGCTATGCCTCTCTCTAGATCTAAACACTCTATTGAGTTAACCCACTGGAAGGGCAGGACAGAGCCGAGACCTGTGGGGGTGGGACCAGGCCCCTTCCAGCACGCATCCTGTCCCTGGGGGCCAGCGCTGCAGGCGGTCTGTGCTCCCAGTGGCAGGCGGTATCTCCTGGGCCTTGGTGAGGGTGGTGGTGGGGGGCGTCTCCCCAGGACCTCGGGAGCCTGGCCCCACCCCTTCAGTGTGGCTGCTGTGAGCGGGATGGACAATGGCTTCCTGCATCACATTTGGCTTCCTCCAAATCCCCTCAAAAAATGCATGCCTTTGCAATGTGCACTCTTCCTTCTTTCTTTAAAATTTAAATTAAATTACATTTTTTCCATCACCATGTATCCTATGTATGCCTCCTCCATCTCTACCCACTCCCTGCCACCCATCTATCCCACACTGCTGCTGTCCATGTTCAGGAGCGCTCTCTCTCTCTCTCTCTCTCTCTCTCCTTTTTTGCTCAATTCCTCACCCCACCCCCAGCAATATCCTGCTCTCTATCTATGAGTCTGGCTCTATTTTGCTTGGTGGTTCAGTTTGTTCATGAAATTCCACATACGAGCTGAAACTGGTTTGGCTTAGAGGATAGAGCGTCGGTCTGAGGACTGAAAGGTCCCAGGTTCGATTCCGGTCAAGGGCATGTACCTTGGTTACGGGCACATCCCCAGTAGGGGGTGTGCAGGAAGCAGCTGGTTGATGTTTCTCTCTCATCGATGTTTCTAGCTCTCTATCCCTCTCCCTTCCTCTCTATAAAAAAATCAATAAAATATATTTATAAAAAAGAAAAAGAAATTCCACATATGAGTGAGATCATGTGGTCATGCCTCCCTCTGACTGGCTTACATTTGTAACACTTTCATGATTTCCTCTTTCTTTTCAAAAGTTTGAATCCTTTCAGCCTCACTTGTGCCCCTCACTCCCTCGTCACCTTACTGAGAGCTGACTGACTGATAGGGGACAGGGAAGCCTTATGCCCAAAGCTTCCAACAGACACTGTGACTGACACATGGCCATCACCGGCTAGAAAGACCCCTGGTCTCTGAAGTACTTACCATCTCCCGCCATCGCTCCCCGGAACCAGGACCAGCGCCCCGTCATCCAGGAGAACGTGCACTTGCCAGGGTTCTACAGACAGGACAATGCAGGGCGCTGGCCTTTGTCTAGCTCCTTCTGCAGACTGCTGAGAGCCATCCCGTGTTCGGTGTGTCCAAGGTCCCTTTCTTGTGACTTCTTGGGCAGATTCCATCAGCACGAATAGGCCACCAGATCTTCAGCTAACTGTCCATGAGTGATTTGGTTGTTTCCAGCTTTTGACTATTTCTAATAAAGTTGCTATGAATATTTGTGCACAAGTCTTTGCACAGAAATCGCTTTCTCCCTGGGAGAGCATGTAGGAGTAAGTCAGCAGGAGGACTGTGCTCGACATTGTCAGCTGTCTGGCCACTTTCTGGGTGCTCACAGCATTGGGTAGGCCTCCCAGCTGCCCGAGGGACAGCTGCTGCCACATCCCCCCCATACTCACACAGCCCCTGTGTAGGTTAGATGCTGTAAGAGTGGGTAGTGGAATCTTCTATGGTTTGAATTTCCTTTTTCCCTAATGATGGGGAGCATCCTTTCATGAGCTTATTTGAAATCTAATGTGTATTCTTTGGTAACATGTCTGTTCAAGGTTTTGGCCATTTTTTCCTGTGCTTGTTGACTTGCCATGTTCTCTGTATATTCTGGATGCAAGTCCTTTAACAGATCTGCACTCAGCAAATTGTTTTTCCCAGTTTGAGGCTTACCTTCCCAAAGAGCAGATGATTTGTAACTTGATTGAGGTCCAGTTTATCATTTTTATTTTATAAGTTTTGTTTTTGACATTATATATAAGAAGTGTTTGCCTCATCCAAGGTCACAAAGGTTTTCTCTATGTTTCCTTCTGGAAGTTGTAAAGTTTTAGGTTTTATACTTGAGTCTAGGATCAATATTGAGTTAATTTGTGTGCTGGTGCAGGAATCCATTAAATTTTACTTATGGATATGCAATTGTTTCAGTGTCACCTATTTGAACACCATCCTTTCTCCACCGAATGGCCTTTGTATTTTGTTCCAAATAATTTGTCTATATGTAGGTGCACATATTTTTGCACTCTGTTCAATTTTATCGATTTATGGATCTATCTTTTTAAAAAAATATATATTTTATTGATTTTGTACAGAGAGGAAGGGAGAGAGATAGAGAGTTAGAAACATCGATGAGAGAGAGTCATTGATCAGCTACCTCTTACACACCCCCTGGGGATATGCCTGCAACCAAGGTACATGCCCTTGACCAGAATCGAACCCGGGACCCTTGAGTCCCCAAGCCGACGCTCTATCCATTGAGCCAAACCAGTCTCGGCATATGGATTTATCTTGATGCAAATATAATGCTATACTGATTTCTGAGGTTTTATTATGTCTTAAAACCTGTAGTATTAGCCCTTCCCCTTTCAGACATGGTTCTTTTACCAAGTGAGTTTGCCTATTCTAGGTCCTTTAAGTTTTACTACAAATTTTAGTATAAGCTTATAAATTGCTTTTAAAAATGCTATCATAATTCATGGTGGCCAAGACATGGGAAAAATCAAAGTGTCCTGCAATAGAAGACTGGATAAAGAAGATGTGGTGCAGCCATATCCGGGTTGGCTCAATGGATAGAGCATCAGCCTGAAGACTGAAGGGTCCTCAGTTCAATTCTGGCCAATGGCACATGCCAGGTTGTGGGCTCGATCCACAGTAGGGGGTGTGCAGGAGGCAGCCTATCAGTGATTCTCCCTCATCATCGATGTTTCAATCTGTCTCTCCCTCTCCCTCCTCTCTGAAATCAACAAAAATATATTTTAAAACAAGACGTGGTCCATATACACAATGGAATACTACTCATCCATAAGAAATGATGAAATACTGCCATTTGCAACAACATGGATGGACCTTGAGAGCATTTCGCGAAGTGACATAAGTCAGTCAGAAAAATCTAAGAGCCATATGATTTCACTCATACGTGGGATATAAACTGAAACTCATGAACACAAACAGCAGTGTGGTGGTTGCCAGGGGACCGGGGTTTGAGGAGAAGGGGTGGGGGAGGAAGAGAACCCTAATATATGGTGACTGGAGAAGATCTGACTGGGTAATGGGCACATGGTGCAATATACAGATATTGTAACATAGAAACCCACACCTGAAATTTATGTGGTCATGCTGACCCATGTCACCCCAATAAATTTAATTAAAAATGCTATGATTAAAATTTTTTTATTGAATTAAAATTTACATAGCATAACATTCACACATTTTATGTGGCAGTGAAAGGTTTTAAATAAATGTATGGAGCTATGCAAACACCACATTCTGTTTTGGAATATGTTCATCACCCCAAAGACCCACCTCACCAATCTGCAGTCACTTTCCTTTCTGATAGCCAGCCCTGAGCAACCGCTATTTCCCTATCTCTTTGCATTCGCCTTGTGGACATTCATAAAAAAGGAGTCTACATTGTACAGGATTGCATTTACCTTCTTTTACTGAGCATGGTGTTCGAGCTTCTTCCATGTTGCTCCATGTGTCAGCATTTCATTCTATTTCATTGTTTGACAGTTTCCATTCCATGGCTAGCCAGGTTCACAGGAGCCACTTACCCGATAATGAACCAGAATGTCCAGATTTTTACACTTGTGAATGATGCTGCTGTGAACATTTGCATGCAAGTCCATTTGGGATGTGCACTATCATTTCTCCTGGGTAGAGTCCTGGCATTGCAATTGGTGGCCCATATGCTAAGGATGTGTTCAACTTTAAAAAATCAGATTTTGTTTTTTAGAGTCATCAGAAGTTCACTGCAAAATTCAGCAAAAAGTACAGAGTTCCTATAAATTCCCCACACATGCTCAACCTCCCCACCATGTACCCCACCAGGGCGGTGGTTGTCTGGGCTCAGTGAACCTCCAGTGATCCACCATCACCGTCCAAAGTCACTTTTACGTGGTAGTGTGCTGTGTGGGAAAGTACAATGATACACAGCACACTTTCAGAGCATGCCACCGCTTTGAAGTCCCCTGTGCTCCGCAAGTTTACCCCTCCCACTTCTGTGACCCTGACAGCCACTGATTTCTCACTGTGTCTGTGTCCTCTTTTATAGAGGGCATAGGGTTGGAACCCACAGTTTTGCAGTCTTTCAGACTGGCTTCTTTCACTTCTCAATGCGCATTTACTGTTCTCTCACATGTTTTCAGGGGTGCTAGCCCTTCTGTTACCACTGAGCAGTATTCCATTGTCTGGATGGACCACAGTTTGCGCGTCCATTCACCTTCTGAAGGAGGCTTTGCTGCTTGGAGATTCTGGCCATTATGGATAAGCTGCTATAAACTTCTGTGCACATGTTGGTTGTGAACCTGTTTCTAACTCATTTGGGTAAATACCAGGAGTGTTGAGAGCTGGCTTGTATGGTAAGAGTGTGTTTAACTTGGTGAGAAACCCTCCAACTGTCTTCCAAAGTGGCTGCCCATGAGCATCCACCAGCCCTGGGGGAGAGCTCCTGCTGCCATATCCTCCAGCACTGGGTGTTGTCAGCATTCTGATTGGTCGCCGCTCCTTAGATTGTTGTTTGACTTTTCAGTTCCCTAAGGACAGGAAGGGAATGTCTATGTACATCTTCTTTGCTGAGATGTCTGTTCATGTGATCATATTTTAAAATATATACTTTTATTGATTTCAGAGATGAAAGGAGGGAGAGAGGAAGCATCAATGATGAGAGAGAATCATTGATCGGCTACCTCCTACACGCCTCACACTGGGGATCTAGTCTTCAACCAGGGTATGTGCCCTGTCTGGTAATTGAACCGTGATCTCCTGGTTCATAGGTAACGCTCAACCACTGAGCCACATCTGCCAGGCTTGTGCCCATTTTTTAATCAGTTTCTTTTTAATTTTTTTATGGTTGAGTTTTAAGTTCTTTGCATATTTTCGATAGCAGTCTTTAATCAGACATGTCTTTGGCAAATATTTTATCCTAGTCTATACTGTGATTCTCTTGATACTGTCATTTAAAGAGTAGATTTTAAAAGTTGAATATAGTCCAGTTTATCCATTTATTTATCTCATGAACACAGACAACTTTGCCATTATATCAAAAAGGTCATTGTTGCCGAAACCAGTGGATAGAGCATTGGCCTGTGGACTGAAAGGTCCCGGGTTTGATTCCGGTCAGGGGCATGTACCTTGGTTGCGGGCACATCCCCAGTAAGGGGTGTGCAAGAGGCAGCTGATCAATGATTCTCTCTCATTGATGTTTCTAACTCTCTATCCTTCTCTCTTCTTCTCTGTAAAAAATCAATAAAATATATTTTAAATAAATAAATTAATTAATTAATTAATTTTTAAAATAGTCATTGCCACAGCCAAGGCCACTTAGGTGTCCTTTCTCTTATCTCTAGTTTCCACTTTACCTTGAGGGCTGTGACCACTGACTTCATTAAAGTTAAGGTGCACTGGCTTCTGTCTATGAGCCAGGAACGGAGTATGGCCAGACTACTCCCATCCCCACCTCAGGCTCAGAAAACTGGTGTCTGGGGTTAAAGTCACGCAGCATGTGGTATTCTGCTTTGATAGCTGAACTAAGACACCACACACTTACAAGGCCTCATCTTCTCATATTCAGAGAAAGACGGTCCACTACACCGTCTGCTGGTGTTTGCATCAACCATGACCCTCTTGGTTTTTACAGACAGCAGCTCAGCTGGAAAAAAAAAAAAAAAGGAAGAACCGAACGCAGTAAAGGAACCCACTGGCTTGTGTAACTGGGAATATGAATGATGGGGCTCAAAGATCCTGTTAGAATCCCACCTGTAGGCTCCGAGGGATGATGGCCACCTGTAGACCCCACCCGCCAACCCCCCCTGCCTTCCTGGTGTCCTCTGCGCCCTCCCATATGGGGGGGGTGTGTGAGGACTACACTCTCCTGAGCTCCTTGCATGCGGTGTCCTGTCCCTGGAAGAGCTCATTCTGCAGGTGCAGGTGTGAGGGGAAGAGAGGCTTGTGACCCACTTCGCCCCTGGCTCCGGGGGTCACCCCAGGCTTTCTAGGGTCCCCCAGGCTTTCCGGGGTCCCCCAAACTTTCTGGGGTCCCCCAGGCTTTCTGGGGTCCATTCCAAAGCCATGTGGCCTGCCCCCCAAGCCCAGGAAAGAAAGATGCTCAAAATCCAGCATTTCCGACTTCCTGACATTTAGCAACGCCCTTCAACCCTCTGCTCTGCAGCCTCCAATATGTGTGTGAGTGAAGGGGACATTTCCACGGGAAAGGAGACATTTCCATGGGAAAAGAGACTGTTCCACTGCAAAAGGGACATTTCATAGAAAAGGGGACAGTTCCACGGGAAAGAAGACATTTCCATGGGAAATGGGACAGTTCCACAGGAAAGGAGACAGTTTCAAGGGAAAGAGGAAAGTTCCATGGAAAAGGGGACAGTTCCATGGGAAAGGAGACTTTTTCACGGGAAAGAGGACAGTTCTATGGGAAAGGAAAAATTTCCACGGAAAAGGAGTCAGTTCCAGGAAAGGAGACAGTACCATGGGAAAGAGGACAGTTCCACGGGAAAGGAGACATTTCCACGGGAAAGAAGACAGTTCCACGGGAAAGAGGACAGTTCCATGGAAAAGGGTACAGTTCCATGGGAAAGGAGACTTTTTCACGGGAAAGAGGACAGTTTCACGGGAAAGAGGACATTTCCACGGGAAGGGGACAGTTCCACGGGAAAGGAGACATTTTCAAGGGAAAGGAGACAGTTCCACGGGAAAGGAGACAGTTCCGGGGAAAGGAGACAGTTCCACAGGAAAAGAGACATTTCCACTGGGTAAGGAGACATTTCCATGGAAAAGGGAGATTTTCATGGAAAGGGGACATTTCCATGGGAAAGAAGACAGTTCCAGGAAAAGGAGACAGTTCCATGGGAAAGGAGACATTTCCATGTGAAAGAGCATGGTTCCACGTGAAAGGGGACAGTTACACGGGAAAGGGGACATTTCCACGGGAAAGGGGAGAGTTCCATGGGGAAGGAGAACAGTTCCAGGGAAAGGAGTCAGTTCCATGGGAAAGGAGACAGTTCCATGGGAAAGGAGACATTTCCACGGGAAAGAGGACAGTTCCACAGGAAAGAGGACATTTGCATGGAAAAGTAGACAGTACCATGGGAAAGGAGACTTTTTCATAGGAAAGAGAACAGTTCCACAGGAAAGGAGACATTTCCATGGGAAAGGAGACATTTCCATGGGAAAGGGGACAATTCCACAGGATAGGGGACAGTTCTAGGTAAAGGAGACAGTTCCACGGGAAAGTGGACATTTCAATTGGAAAGAAGACAGTTCCACGGGAAAGGGAACATTTCCATTAGAAAGGAGACATTTCCATGGGAAAGGGGACAGTTCCATGGGGAAGGAGACAGTTCGAAGGGAAAGGGGACATTTCCACGGGAAAGAGGACAGTTCCACAGGAAAGAGGACAGTTCCATGGGAAAGAGGACAGTTCCACGGGAAAGAGGACAGTTCCATGGGAAAGAGGACAGTTCCATGGGAAAGAGGACAGTTCCACGGGAAGGGGGACATTTCCAAAGGAAAGGAGACAGTTCCACGGGAAAGAGGATAGTTCAATGGAAAGGAGTCATTTCCACAAGAAAGGGGACAGTTCCAGGGAAAGGAGACATTTCCACGAGAAAGGGGACAGTTCCAGGGAAAGGAGACAGTTCCACGGGAGAGGAGACATTTCCACGGGAAAGGAGACAGTTCCACGGTAAAGGAGACATTTTCACGGGAAAGGAGACAGTTCCATGGGAAAGGAGACATTTCCACGGGAAAGAGGACATTTCCCTAGGAAGGGGACAGTTCCATGGGAAAGGGGATATTTCCATTGGAAAGAAGACAGTTCCATGGGAAAGGGGACATTTCCATTGGAAAGGGGACATTTCCACGGAAATGGAACATTTCCAAGGGCAAGGGGAGATTTCCATGAGAAAGGGGACAGTTCCAGGGAAATGAGACAATTCCACGGGAAAGGAGACATTTCCACGGGAAAGGAGACATTTCCATGGGAAAGGAGACATTTCCACTGAAAAGAAGAAAGTTCCACGGGAAAGGGGACATTTCCACGAAAAAGGGGACAGTTCCAGGGAAATGAGACAGTTCCAGGGAAAGGAGACATTTCTATGGGAAAGAAGACAATTCCACGGGAAAGGGGACAGTTCCACGGGAAAGGAGACAGCTTCACGGGAAAGAGGACATTTCCATAGGAAGGGAACAGTTCCATGGGAAAGGGGACATTTCCATTGGAAAGAAGAAAGTTCCATGGGAAAGGGGACATTTCCATTGGAATGGAGACATTTCCACGGGAAAAGGGACATTTCCATGGGAAAGGGGACATTTCCATGGGAAAGGAGACAGTTCCAGGGAAAGGAGGCAGTTGCACGGGAAAGGAGACATTTCCATGGAAAAGAAGACAGTTACACGGGAAAGGGGACAGTTCCTCGGATTAGTGGACATTTCCATGGGAAAGGGGACAGTTCCACAGGAAAGGAAACATTTCCACGGGAAAGGAGACATTTCCACTGGAATGGGGACAGTTCCAGGGAAAGGAGACAGATCCACGGGAAAGGAGACATTTCTATGGGAAAGAGGACAGTACCACGGGAAAGAGGACAGTTCCATGGAAAAGTGTACAGTTTCATGGGAAAGGAGACTTTTTCACAGGAAAGAGGACAGTAACACAGGAATGGGGACATTTCCACGGGAAAGGGGACAGTTCAACGGGATAGGAGACTTTTCCATGGGAAAGGAGACCATTCCACTGGAAAGGAGACATTTCTACGGGGTAAGGAGACATTTCCACAGACAGGGGACATTTTAATGGGAAAGGGAACATTTCCATGGGAAAGAGGACAGTTCCATGTGAAAGGGGACAGTTCCATGGGAAAGGGTACATTTCCACGGGAAAGGGGACAGTTCCACGGGAAAGGACACATTTCCACGGGAAAGGAGACATTTCCACAGGAACAGGGAGAGTTCCAGGGAAAGGAGACAGTTCCTTGGGAAAGGGGACATTTCCATTGGAAGGAGAAAGTTCAACGGGAAAGGGGACATTTCCATGGAAAAGAAGACAGTTACACGGGAAAGGGGACAGTTTCTCAGGTTAGTGGACATTTCCACGGGAAAGGGGACAGTTCCATAGGAAAGGAAACATTTCCACGGGAAAGGAGACATTTCCACTGGAATGGGGACAGTTCCAGAGAAAGGAGACAGATCCACGGGAAAGGAGACATTTCTACGGGAAAGAGGACAGTACCACGGGAAAGAGGACAGTTCCATGGAAAAGTGTTCATGGGAAAGGAGACTTTTTCACGGGAAAGAGGACAGTAACACAGGAAAGGGGACATTTCCATCGGAAAGGGGACCGTTCCACGGGGAAGGAGACATTTCCACAGAATGGGGACATTTCCATGGGAAAGGGGACATATCCATGGGAAAAGAGACAGTTCCAGGGAAAGGAGACAGTTCCACGGGAAGGGGACATTTCCATGGGAAGGAGGACAGTTCCACAGGGAAGGAGACATTTCCACGGGAAAGGGGATAGTTCCACGGGAAAGAGGACATTTCCACAGGAAAGGAGAGAGTACCAGGGAAATGAGACAGTTCCAGTGGAAAGGAGACATTTCCATAGGAAGGGGACAGTTCCACGGGAAAGGGGACATTTCCATTGGAAAGAAGACAGTTTCATGGGAAAGGAGACGTTTCCATTGGAAAAGAAGACATTTCCACGGGAAAGGGGACATTTCCATGGGAAGGGGACATTTCCATGGAAAAGGAGACATTTCCACGGAAAGGGGACATTTCCACGGGAAAGAGGACAGTTCCATGGGAAAGAGGACAGTTCCATGGAAAAGGGGACAGTTTCAAGGTGAAGGAGACTTTTTCACGGGAAAGAGGACAGTTCCACGGGAAAGGAGACAGTTCCATGGGAAAGGAGACATTTCCATGGGAAAGAGGACAGTTCCAAGGAAAAGGGGACAGTTCCACGGGAAAGAGGACAGTTCCAGGGAAAGGAGACAGTTCCACGGGAAAGAGAACAGTTCCACTGGAAAGGGGATATTTCCACGGGAAAGAGGACAGTTCCATGAAAAAGGGGACAGTTCCATGGGAAAGGAGACAGTTCCACGGAAAAGGGGACATTTCCACGGGAAAGAGAACAGTTCCACTGGAAAGGGGATATTTCCACGGGAAAGGAGACAGTTCCAGGGAAAGGAGACAGTTCCATGGGAAAGGAGACATTTCCTTGGGAAAGGAGAAAGTTCCAGAGAAAGGAGACAGTTCCAAGGGAAAGGAGACATTTCCACGGGAAAGGAGACATTTCCACGGGAAAGGAGCCATTTCCATGGAAAAAGGGACAGTTCCACAGGAAAGGAGATATTTGCATGGGAAAGAGAACAGTTCCAGGGAAAGGAGACAGTTCTATGGGAAAGAAGACATTTCCACGGAAAAGGGGACAGTTTGACGGGAAAGAGGACATTTCCACAGGAAAGGAGAGAGTTCCAGGGAAATGAGACAGTTCCATGGAAAAGGAGACATTTCCACGATAAAGGAGAAATTTCCATGGGAAAGGAGACATTTCCACAAAAAAGGAGAAAGTTAAACTAAAGGTGACATTACCATGAAAAGGGGGACAGTTCCAGGGAAATGAGACAGTTCCACGGAAAAGGAGACATTTCCATGGGAAAGGAGACAGTTCCATGGGAAAGGGGACAGTTCCATGATAAAGGAGACTTTTTCACGGGAAAGAGGACAGTTCCACGGCAAATGAGACATTTCCACGGGAAAGGAGACAGTTCCATGGGAAAGGAGACATTTCCATGGGAAAGAGGACAGTTCCACGGGAATGGGGACAGTTCCACGGGAAAGGGGACAGTTCCACGGGAAAGGAGACATTTCCACGGGAAAGGAGACATTTCCATGGGAAAGGAGAAAGTTCTATGGGAAAGGGGACATTGCCACGAAAAAGGGTACTGTTCCAGGGAAATGAGACCGTTCCACGGGAAAGGAGACAGTTCCATGGGAAAGGAGACATTTCCACGGGAATGGAGACATTTCCACAGAAAAGGGAGAGTTCCAGGGAAAGGAGACAGTTCCTCGGGAAAGGGGACATTTCAATTGGAAGGAGAAAGTTCAATGGGAAAGGGGACATTTCCATTGGAAAGAAGACAGTTCCACAGGAAAGGGGACATTTCCATCAGAAAGGGGACAGTTCCACGGGGAAGGAGACATTTCCACGGAAAGGGGACATTTCCATGGGAAAGGGGACATTTCCACGGGAAAGAGGACAGTTCCACGGGAAAGAGGACATTTCCATGGAAAAAGGGACAGTTCCAAGGTGAAGGAGACTTTTCACGGGAAAGAGGAGAGTTCCATGGCAAATGAGACATTTCCACGGGAAAGGAGACAGTTCCATGGGAAAGGAGACAGTTCCATGGGAAAGGAGACATTTCCATGGGAAAGAGGACAGTTCCACGGAAAAGGGGACAGTTCCATTGGGAAGGAGACATTTCCATGGGAAAGGAGATATTTCCATGGGAAAAGGAACATTTCCACGGGAACGGGGACAGTTCCAGGGAAAGGAGACAGTTCCATGGGAAAGGGGACATTTCCATGGGAAGGAGACATTTACTTGGGAAAGGGTACATTTTCACGGGAAAGGAGAAAGTTCCATGGGAAAGGGGACATTGCCATGAAAAAGGGTACTGTTCCAGGGAAATGAGACAGTTCCACGGGAAAGGAGACATTTCCATGGGAAAGGAGACAGTTCCACGGGAAAGGGTACACTTCCACGGGAAAGGAGACAGTTCCACGGGAAAGGGGACATTTCCATAGGAAGGGGAAGGTTCCATGGGAAATGGGACATTTCCATTGGAAAGAAGACAGTTCCATGGGAAAGAGGACAGTTCCACGGGAAAGGGGACAGTTCCATGGTAAAGGAGACTTATTCACGGGAAAGAGGACAGGTCCACGGCAAATGAGACATTTACAGGGGAAAGGAGACAGTTCCATGGGAAAGGAGACATTTCCATGGGAAAGAGGACAGTTCCACGGGAATGGGGACAGTTCCACGGGAAAGGGGACAGTTCCATGGGGAAGGAGACATTTCCATGGGAAAGGAGACAATTCCATGGGAAAGGGAACATTTCCACAGGAAAGGGGGCATTTCCAGGGAAAGGAGACAGTTCCATGGGAAAGGGGACATTTCCATGGGAAGGAGGACAGTTCCATGGGGAAGGAGACATTTCCACGGAAAGAAGACATTTCCTTGGGAAATTGTACATTTTCACGGGAAAGGAGAAAGTTCCATGGGAAAGGGGACGTTGCCACGAAAATGGGTACTGTTCCAGGGAAATGAGACAGTTCCTCGGGAAAGGAGACATTTCCATGGGAAAGGAGACAGTTCCATGGGAAAGGGTACACTTCCATGGGAAAGGAGACAGTTCCACGGGAAAGGGGACATTTCCATAGGAAGGGGACAGTTCCATGGGAAATGGAACATTTGCATTGGAAAGAAGACAGTTCCATGGGAAAGGAGACATTTCCATTGGAAAATAAGACATTTCCAAGGGAAAGGGGACATTTCCATAGGAAAGGGGACATTTCCATGGAAAAGAGGACAGTTCCACGGGAAAGGGGACAGTTCCATGGTAAAGGAGACTTTTTCACGGGAAAGAGAACAGTTCCACGGCAAATGAGACATTTCCACGGGAAAGGAGACAGTTCCATGGGAAAGGAGACATTTCCATGGGAAAGAGGACAGTTCCACGGGAAAGGGGACAGTTCCACGGGGAAGGAGACATTTCCCCGGGAAAGGAGGCATTTCCACGGGAAAGGGAACATTTCCATGGGAAAGGGGACAGTTCCACGGGAAAGGAAACATTTCCACGGGAAAGAGGACATTTCCATGGGAAAGAGAACAGTTCCATGGAAAAGGGGACAGTTCCTGGGAGAGAAGACAGTTCCATGGGAAAGGGGACATTTCCACTTGAAAGAGAACAGTTCCACTGGAAAGGGGATATTTCCACCAGAAAGGAGACAGTTCCATTGGAAAGGAGACATTTCCATGGGAAAGGAGAAGGTTCCAGGGAAAGGAGAGAGTTCCACAGGAAGGAGACATTTCCACGGGAAAGTGGACAGTTCCATGGGAAAGGAGACATTTCCACGGGAAAGGAGACAGTTCCAGGGGAAGGAGGCAGTTCCATGGGAAAGGAGGCATTTCTATGGGAAAGAGGACAGTTCCCTGGGAAAGTGGACAGTTCCATGGGCAAGGGGACAGTTCAAGGGAAAGGAGACAGTTCCACGGGAAAGGGGACATTTCCATGGGAAGGAGGACAGTTCCACGGGAAAGGAGACATTTTCAAGAGAAAGGGGACAGTTCCAGGGCAAGGAGACAGTTCCACGGGAAAGGAGACATTTCCATGGGAAAGGAGACATTTCCATGGGAAGGAGGACAGTTCCATGGGAAAAGAGACATTTCCATGGGAAAGAAGACAGTTCCACAGGAAAGGGGACAGTTCCATGGGAACGGGGACAGTTACACGGGAAAGGACACATTTCCACGGAAAGGGTCATTTCCGTGGGAATGGAGACAATTCCAGGGAAAGGAGGCAGTTCCATGGGAAAAGAGACATTTCCATGAGAAAGAGGATAGTTCCAGGCAAAGGAGACAGTTCCATGGGAAAGGAGACATTTCCACGGGAAAGAGAACAGTTCCATGGGAAAGTGGACATTTCCACGGGAAAGGAGAAAGATCCAGGGAAAGGAGAAAGTTCCATGGGAAAGGAGACATTTCCACGGGAAAGGAGACAGTTCCAGGGAAAGGAGACAGTTCCACGGGAAAGGAGACATTTCCACTGGAAAGGGGACAGTTCCACGGGAATGGGGACAGTTTTAGGGAAAGGAGACAGTTCCACGGGAAAGGAGACATTTCCATGGGAAAGGAGACATTTCCACAGAAAAGGAGAAAGTTCCACGGGAAAGGGGACATTTCCACGAAAAAGGGGACAGTTCCAGGGAAATGAAACAGTTCCACAGGAAAAGAGACATTTCCATGGGAAAGGAGATAGTTCCAAGGGAAAGGGGACATTTCCATTGGAAAGAAGACAGTTCCACGGGAAAGGAGACATTTCCACGGAAAAGGGACATTTCCATGGGAAGAGGGACATTTCCACGGGAAAGGAGACAGTTCCAGGGAAAGGAGGCAGTTCAACGGGAAAGGAGACATTTCCACTGGAAAGGGGTCATTTCCACTAGAAAGGGGACAGTTCCAGGGAAAGGAGACATTCCATGGGATAGGAGACATTTCCAGGGGAAAGGAGACATTTCCACGAGAAAGGGGACAGTTCCAGGTAAAGGAGTCAGTACCACGGGAAAGGCAACCTTTCCACGGGAAAGAGGACAGTTCCATGGAAAAGGGGACAGTTCCATGGGAAAGGAGACTTTTTCACGGGAAAGAGGACTGTTCCACGGAAAGGGGACAGTTCCACGAGGAAGGGGACAGTTCCACGGGATTGGGGACAGTTCCAGGGAAAGGAGACATTTTCACGGGAAGGAGGACTGTTCCACGTGAAAGAGGACAGTTCCATGGAAAAGGGGACCGTTCAATGGTAAGGGAGACTTTTTCTGGGGAAAGAGGACAGTTCTACGGGAAAGGGGACAGTTCCAGGGGAAGGGGACAGTTCCATGGGAAAGGGGACAGTTCCACAGGAAAGGACACAGTTCCATGGAAAAGGAGACATTTCCATGGGAAAGAAGACAGTTCCACGGGAATGGGGACAGTTCCACGGGAAAGGGGACAGTTCCATGGGAAAGTGGACATTTACATGGGAAACGGGACAGTTCCATGGTTTAGTGGACCTTTCCACTGGAAAGGGGACAGTTCCATGGGAAAGGAAATATTTCCATGGGAAAGGGAACATTTCCACGGGAATGAGGACAGTTCCAGGGAAAGGAGACAGTTCCACGGGAAAGGAGACATTTCAACGGGAAAGGAGAAAGTTCCACGGTAAAGGAGACATTTCCATGGGAACTAAGACAGTTCCATGGGAAAGGAGACATTTCCATGGGAAAGGGGACAGTTCCAAGGGGAAGGAGACATTTCCACGAAAAACAGGACAGTTCCAGGGAAATGAGACAGTTCAACGGGAAAGGAGACATTTCCATGGGAAAGGAGGCAGTTCCACGGGAAAGGCGACATTTCCATGGGAAAGGGGACATTTCCATAGGAAGGTTACAGTTCCACGGGAAAGGGGACATTTCCACGGAAAAGGGACATTTCCACGGGAAGGGGGACATTTCCACGGGAAAGGAGACAGTTCCAGGGAAAGGAGGCAGTTCAACGGGAAAGGAGACATTTCCACTGGAAAGGGGTCATTTCCACGAGAAAGGGGACAGTTCCAGGGAAAGGACACAGTTCCACGGGAAAGGAGGCATTTCCATAGGAAAAGAGACTGTTCCACGGGAAAGGAGGCATTTCCTCAGGAAAGGAGACAGTTCCCCGGGAAAGGAGACTTTTCCACAAAAAGGTGACATTTCCATGGGAAAGAGGACATTTCCACAGGAAAGGAGACAGTTCCACGGGAATGGGGACAGATCCAGGGAAAGGAGACAATTCCACAGGAAAGGAGACATTTCAATGGCAAAGGGGACATTTCCACGGGTTAGAGGACAGTTCCAGGGAAAGGAGACAGTTGCATGGGAAAGGAGACATTTCCACAGAAAAGGGGTCATTTCCACTAGAAAGGGGACAGTTCCAGGGAAAGGAGACAGTTCCACGGGAAAGGAGACATTTCTACAGAAAGGGGACTTTTCCATGGGAAAGGAGACAATTCTGGGGAAAGGAGAAAGTTCCATGGGAAAGAAGACATTTCCACGGGAAAGAGGTCATTTCCACTAGAAAGAGGATAGTTCCAGGGAAAGGAGACATTTCCACGGGAAAGGAGACAGTTCCATGGGAAATGGGACATTTCCATGGGAAGGAGGACAGTTCCACGGAGAAGGAGACATTTCCACGGAAAGGGGACATTTCCTTGTTAGAGGGGACATTTCCACGGGAAAGGAGACAGTTCCAGGGAAAGGAGATAGTTCCACGGGAAAGGAAACATTTCCTTGGGAAAGGGGACAGTTGCACGGGGAAGGAGACATTTCCACGGAAAAGGAGAAAGTTCCACTACAAAGGGGATAGATCCAGGGAAATGAGACAGTTCCACATGAAAGGAGACATTTCCATGGGAAAGGAGACATTTCCACGGAAAAGCAGAAAGTTCAACGGGAAAGGTTACATTTCCACGAAAACGGGACAGTTCCAGGGAAATGAGACAGTTCCACCGGAAAGGAGACATTTCCATGGGAAAGGAGACAGTTCCACGGGAAAGGGGACAGTACCAGGTAAAGGAGACAGTTCCACGGTAAAGGGGCAGTTCCACGGAAAAGGGAACAGTTCCATGGGATAGGGGACAGTTCCATCGGATAGTAGACAGTTCCACAGGAAAGGGGACATTTCCATGAGAAAGGGGACATTTCCATGGGTAAGGGGACAGTTTCAGGGAAAGGAGACACTTCCACGAGAAAGGAGACATTTCCAGGGGAAAGGATATAGTTCCACGGGATAGGGGACATTTTCATGAGAAAGGGACAGTTCCACTGGAAAGGGGACATTTCCACGGGAAAGGGGACAGTTCTAGGTAAAGGAGACGTTTCCACGGAAAGGGGACATTTCCACGGGAAAAGAGACAGTTCCAGGAAAAGGAGACAGTTCCATGGGAAAGGAGATATTTCCATGGGAAAGGGGTCATTTCCACTAGAAAGGGGACAGTTCCAGGGGAAGGAGACAGTTCCACGGGAAAGGAGACATTTCCACGAGAAAGGGGACAGTTCCAGGGAAAGGAGACAGTTCCACGGGAAAGGAGACATTTCCACGGGAAAGGAGACATTTCCATGGGAAAGGAGACATTTCCACGGGAAAGGGGACAGTTCCACGGGAAAGGGGACGTTTCCAGGGAAAGGAGACATTTCCACGAGAAAGGGACAGTTCCAGGGAAAGGAGACAGTTCCATGGGAAAGGGGATATTTCCAATGGAAATGAGACATTTCCATGGGAAGGGGGGACATTTCCATCTGAAAGGAGACATTTCCATGGGAAAGGGGACAGTTGCACGGGGAAGGAGACATTTCCACGGAAAAGGGGAAAGTTCCACGACAAAGGAGATAGATCAAGGGAAATGAGACAATTCCACGCGAAAGGAGACAGTTCCACGGGAAAGGTTACATTTCCATGGGAAAGGAGACAGTTCCACGGGAAAGGAGACAGTACCAGGTAAAGGAGACAGTTCCATGGGAAAGGAGACATTTCCATGGGCTAGGAGACAGTTCCACGGGAAAGGAGACAGTACCTGGTAAAGGAGACAGTTCCCCGGTAAAGGGGCAGTTCCACGGGAAAGGGAACACTTCCACAAGATAGGGGACAATTCCAACGGATAAGACACAGTTCCACAGGAAAGGGGACATTTCCATGAGAAAGGGGACATTTCCATGGGAAAGGGAACAGTTCCAGGGAAAGGAGACGCTTCCACGGGAAAGGAGACATTTCCAGGGGAAAGGATATATTTCCACGGGAAAGGGGACATTTTCATATGAAAGGGGACACTTCCAAGGGGAAGGCGACATTTCCAAGGGAAAGGGGACAGTTCCACGGGAAAGGAGACAGTTCCACAGGAAAGGGGACATTTCCATGAGAAAGGGGACATTTCCATGAGAAAGGGGACAGTTCTAGGGAAAGGAGACACTTCCATGGAAAAGAGACATTTCCACAGGAAAGGAGTCAGTTCCAGGGAAAGGAGACAGTCCCTTGGGAAAGGAGACATTTCCACGGGAAAGAGGTCATTTCTACTAGAAAGAGGACAGTTCCAGGGAAAGGAGACATTTCCAGGGGAATGGATACATTTCCACGGGAAAGGGGACATTTTCATAAGAAAGGGGACAGTTCCATGGGAAGGGGGACAGATCCAGGTAAAGGAGACAGTTCCACGGTAAAGGGCCAGTTCCAAGGGAAAGGGAACAATTCCACGGGATAGGGGACAGTTCCATGGGAAAGGAGACAGTTCCACAGGAAAGGGGACATTTCCATGAGAAAGGGGATATTTCCATGGGAAAGGGGACAGTTCTAAGGAAAAGAGACACTTCCAAGGGAAAGGGGACATTTTCACCAGAAAGGATACAGTTCCACGGGAAAGGGGACATTTCCACGGGGAATGGGACAGTTCCACGGGAAAGGAGACATTTCCACGGGAAAGGAGTCATTACAATGGGAAGGGGACATTTCCACGGGATAGGGGACAGTTATAGGTAAAGGAGACATTTCCACAGAAAGGGGACATTTCCATGGGAAAAGAGACAGTACCAGGAAAAGGAGACAGTTCCATCGGAAAGGAGACATGTCCATGGGAAAGGGGTCATTTCCACTAGAAAGGGGACAGTTCCAGCGGAAGGAGACAGGTCCACAGGGAAAGGAGACATTTCCATGAGAAAGGGGACAGTTCCAGGGAAAGGAGACAGTTCCACGGGAAAGGAGACAATTCCACGGGAAAGGAGACATTTCTACGGGAAAGAAGACAGTTCCATGGGAAAGGAGACATTTCCATGGCAAAGGGTACAGCTCCAAGGGGCAGGAGACATTTCCAGGGAAAGGAGACATTTCCACGGGAAAGGGAACATTTCCACGGTAAAGGGGACAGTTCCACGGGAAAGGGGACATTTCCATAGGAAGGGGACAGTTCCAAGGGAAAGGGGACATTTCCATTGGAAACATGACAGTTCCACGGGAAAGGGGACATTTCCACGGGAAAGGGGACATTTCCATGGGAAAGGGGACATTTCCATGGGAAAGGAGACATTTCCATGGGAAATGAGACATTTCCGCGAAAGGAGACATTTCCACGGGAAAGGAGACATTTCCATGGGAAACGGGACATTTCCATGGGAAAAGAGACAGTTCTAGAGAAAGGAGACAGTTCCATGGGAAAGGAGACATTTCCATGGGAAAGGGGTCATTTCCACTAGAAAGGGGACAGTTCCAGGGAAAGGAGACAGTTCCACGGGAAAGGAGACATTTCCACGGGAAAGGAGACATTTCCATGGGAAAGGAGACAGTTCCATGGAAAAGGAGACATTTCCATGGGAAAGGGGACAGCTCCAAGGGGAAGGAGACTTTTCCACGGATAAGAGACATTTCCACGGGAAAGGGAACATTTCCACGGTAAAGGGGACAGTTCCACGGGAAAGGGGACATTTCCATAGGAAGGGGACAGTTCCATGGGAAATGGGACATTTGCATTGGAAAGATGACAGTTCCATGGGAAAGGGGACATTTCCAATGGAAATGAGACATTTCCATGGGAAAGGGGACATTTCCATGGGAAAGGAGACATTTCCGTGGAAAAGGAGAAAGTTCCACGGGAAAGGTTACATTTCCACGAAAAAGGGGACAGTTCCAGGGAAATGAGACATTTCCATGGGAAAGGAGACATTTCCATGGGAAAGGAGACAGTTCCACAGGAAAGGGGACAGATCCAGGTAAAGAAGACAGTTCCACGGTAAAGGGGCAGTTCCACGGAAAAGGGAACAGTTCCACGGGATAATAGACAGTTCCACAGGAAAGGGGACATTTCCATGAGAAAGGGGACATTTCCATGGGAAAGGGGACATTTCCATTGGAAAGTAGACAGTTCCATGGTAAAGGGGACAGTTCCAGGGAAATGAGACAGTTCCACGGGAAAGGAGACATTTCCATGGAAAAGGAGACATTTCCACAGGAAAGGAGACAGTTCCACGGGAAAGGAGACATTTACATGGGAAAGGAGACAGTTCCCCGGGAAAGGGGACAGTTCCATGGGGAAGGAGACAGTTCCACGACAATTCCAGGGAAAGGAGACAGTTCTACGGGAAAGAGGACAGTTCCACCGGAAAGAGGACAGTTTAATGGGAAAGGGTACAGTTCCAGGGAAAGGAGAGAGTTCCATGGGAAAGGGGATATATCCATGGGAAGGAGGACAGTTCCAAAGGGAAGGAGACATTTCCATGGAACGGGGACATTTCCATGAGAAAGGGGACAGTTCCAGGGAAAGGAGACATTTCCACAGGAAAGGAGACAGTTCCACGGGAAAGGAGACATTTACATGGGAAAGGAGACAGTTCCCCGGGAAAGGGGACAGTTCCATGGGGAAGGAGACAGTTCCACGAGAAAGGGGACATTTCCATTGGAAGGGGGCAGTTCCACGGTAAAGGTGACATTCCCGTGGGAAAGGAGACAGTTCCCCGGGAAAGGGGACATTTCCACGGGAAAGGGGACAGTTCCACGGGATAGGGGACAGTTCCACCAGAAAGAGGACAGTTCCGCGGGAAAGGAGACAGTTTCCAGGAAAGGGGACATTTTCATGAGAAAGTGGACATTTCCATGGGAAATGGGACAGTTCCAGGGAAAGGAGACACTTTCACGGGAAAAGAGACATTTCCATGGGAAAGGATACATTTCCATGGGAAAGGGGACATTTTCAGGAGAAAGGCGACAGTTCCATGGGGAAGGAGACATTTCCACGGAAAGGGAACAGTTCCACAGGAAAGGGGACATTTTCATGAAAAAGGGGACAGTTCCAGGGAAATGAGACATTTCCATGGGAAAGTGGACATTTCCATGGGAACGGGGACAGTTCCACGGGAAAGGAGATGTTTCCACAGGAAAGGGGACAGTTCCACGGGAAAGGAGACATTTCCATGGGAATGCGGACATTTCCATGGGAAAGGGTACATTTCCATTGTAAAGGAGACAGTTCTATGGGAAAGGGGACATTTCCACAGGAAAGGGGACAGTTCCATGGGAAAGGAGACAGTTCCACAGGAAAAGGGTCATTTCCATGGGAAAGGGGACATTTCCATGGGAAAGGGGACAGTTCCAGGGTAAGGAGACAGTTCTACGTTAAAGGGGACAGTTCTATGGGAAAGGAGACAGTTCACAGGAAAGGGGACATTTCGATGGGAAAGGGGACAGTTCCACGGAACGGAGACATTTCCAGGGGAAAGGAGACATTTCCACGGGAAAGGGGACATTTTCACGGAACGGAGACATTTCCACGGGAAAGGGGACATTTCCACGGAAACAGGGACAGTTCCACGGTAAAGGAGACATTTCCAGGGGAAAGGAGACATTTCCACGAGAAAGGGGACAGTTCCACGGGAATGGAGACATTTCCATGGGAAAGCGGACATTTTTATGGGAAAGGGTACAGTTCCAGGGAAAGGAGAAAGTTCCACGGGAAAGGGGACATTTCCACCAGAAAAGGGACATTTCCACGGGAAAGGGAACATTCCCATGGGAAAGGGGACAATTCCAGGGAAAGGAGACATTTCCACGGGAAAGGGAACATTCCCATGGGAAAGGGGACAATTCCAGGGAAAGGAGACATTTCCACGGGGAAGGGACATTTCCATTGGAAAGGAGACAGTTCCACAGGAAAGGGGACATTTCCATTGGAAAGGAGACAGTTCCACGGGAAAGGAGACAGTTCCACAGAAAGAGGACAGTTCCATGGGAAAGGAACAGGAGTGAAGTTAGGGAGGCTGTTCTCCTTACCAACACAGAGCAGTTATCCTCTAAGGGCTTTTGGCTTTACTTTTTATGAAAAATTGAATCAATTGTATTGTTCAATGAAGGTGCACACTACTTACTGAGGTTGGAGATTTTAAATTTCTGTTAGCATTTCCTTTAATGTTCAGTCGAATTTCCTGAATCATGTCTATCAGTCGCTGAGAAGTGAATGAAGGGAGAGAAACACCGCACTGCCCATGTTAGAAACAAAAGTTGTAATCATCCATCTCTCCAGCAGAGCTCGAACTTCTTTTTTCCACCTTAGCAATTGATCATAAAAAAAATTCATATAAATTGATAATTGAAAAATAGCCCAGGGATGTTAAGCATGGTAGAGAGTTACTATTGGGATAACTATGCATAGTGCCAAGTGGGTACTTGAAATATTGGCAGGATCGTTCTGTAAAGCATGACTGTCTAACTGCCTGAAACTGATACAAAATTATATTGAATGTATACTGCAATTGAAAAATAAAATGAATTCAATCGCATAATTTTTATATATAAAACGTATCTTATATATTGCAAACATTTTATTATATGTTTCTTGTATAAATTTTGAATTTTTAAAGCTTGATATATTGAATTACAAGAAATTGGAAACTAATAGATTGTCCTATGTGCTATGCTGTTTACCGTATTTTCCGGCATATAAGATGACCCCCTAATTTTACAGTTAAAACATAGGTTTAGGCCTATATTCGCTGTATAAGACTACCCCCCACTTCAAAGAAAAGACTTACTTTGCCGTCAAGATCTGCAGGTAATTTTTGTGCAATTTTGGTCTTTTGCCCCCGATTTTCGGTTGACTTTTTTTTTTCAGTTCAAAAGTCGTCTTATACGCCGGGAAATACGGGTATTTCTCTTCTTACGCAATACTCGAAATGTTTAAAATTAGGGGGATTTGTTCTATGTCTTTAAATATACTATAGGTATTTTAATGGGATTGCATTGTATCTATAGATTGCTTTGGGTAGTATGGACATTTTAATGATGTTGATCCTACCAATCCATGAACTCGGTCTATTCTTCCACTTGTTTACATCTTCCTCCATTTCTTTTATCAACATCCTGTAATTTTCTGAGTACAGGTCTTTTACCTCCTCAGTTAAGTTTATTCCCAAGTATCTTAAGTTTTTGTTGCAATAGTAAATGGGATTTGTTTTTTGTTTCTTTTTCTGGGAGTTCATTATTGGCATATAAAAATGCCATGGATTTCTGGGTGTTATGCTAAGCAAAATCAGCCAGTCAGAAATATAAGTATCACATGATTTAACTCATATGTGGAATCTAATAACAAAATAAGCTGATGAATAAACGTAGATCCAGAGGCATAGAAACATCAAACAGACTGTCAAACCTCAAAGGGAAGGCAGGGAAGGTAGGTGGGTGGGAAGAGATCAACCAAAGACCTTGTAAGCATGTATGCCTCACCATGGACACGGGTGAAGGCCTGCTGTGGGGAGCAAGGGCGGTCTGGAAAAGGTCAATGGGAGAAAACAGAGGGGGCATATGTAATTCTTTCAACAATAAAGATTTAAAAATAAAGTGCAGGGGGAAATGTTTTGGTTAGGGCAGGGCTGCAGAGCTGTTACAGAGACATATCAGAGGGCATGTGCAAGACAGGCGTTTCTTCCCTCTTGTTTCTGTCTCACCCGCAGCTGTGACCAATGGGCAGACAGTTCTCCTCACAGTCATTCAGAGGTGCAGGTCCCCAGTTGGGCGTCTCCTCCATGTACATGGTGTTGTCCCATGTTTGATGCTGGGTAGATGACATGTGTTGACTGAAGCCCTTTGTAACAGAAAGGACATCAGACCTGTAGAGAGCACCTGGGAAGGCACATGAAAATTTCCTTAATTATTGTCAGCTGAGTCCAGTGGCATTGGCAGAGCTGTGTCCTAGAAACATACCTTGCCAGAGGCAGGGGTGTTGTCAGCGTGAGCCTTAGCTCAGGTGCCAGGGGTGGTTTTCATTATTTAAGTTCAGCCAGGAATAAGGAACAGATGGAATTATCCGGTTCAGCCATGAGTGACAATTACAAAAAAGCCACAAGGATGAAGAATTACAGCTCAATCTTTAACCACGATTTCACATCATTTACGTTGTTTTAAACTCTAGAAAAACTTCCTGTAATCGTGTATATAATAAACACTCTGGGTCACTGTCTCATCTGGTCCCAGCTTTCCCTACTGTCTTTGTGTCTCTCTTTTTTCCATTTTCTCAATCCCCAGCCACCCCTACTCAAGAACTTGCCCACCCTCTAGCTGTGCTGATTGCGGTCCAAGAGAGAAACACTTATAGGACCACAGAGGAGCCATGCCTGCCCTATGGGTACTCAGACTTGCACACACACTTTCTAGTGACCACACCAGGTCACACGACTGCCCCTTGCTTCCTGGAACATGGCAGCTGCAATCCCCCATCTGCCTGGCTTAGAAGAGATTCTGGGAAACTAAGCCCCCAACACAGAGAATGACCTAGACATGGGGAACCAGCGAGACACACCCTTCTGCAGGCCTCTCTTGGCCCTTCACCTTGGCATTCCTCTTAGTTTTCAGTTGTTCTCACTTGCTGTCACTACATCATGTTGTCCTTAAACACACCTGGCTGGCTTTCCCTGTGCTCACACCTGGTATGAAGTGTCACAGAGTGAACATTTCTGTAATTAGCTTACTCCTCAACCTGAAGTTTGCGAGGCAGTGTATGCAGCTCCAGAGTTCAAATTTACTCTGCCATTGCTACACAGAATGTTCTCATCTCCAATACCCACACTTTACCCACAAGTTTCAGCATCTTGTTATTTTTAAAACGCTGCCATAAAACTTTCATGTCTCCTTGTGTGCATGTCAATAGTTTTTTCTGGGATCTGTGCATATCTGTGTGTGTGTGTGTGTGTAAATTCTGGACATACCATAAAATTTAAACTCATTAATCCTAACTAAATATAAGTCTTCTCTGAAAGTCTTGGTTGCAAATGTGTTTGAGATTTTAATTTTTAATTTTCACATCAGAAAAATGATTCGGTGCACACACTATATCTTACACATCAGTCAGTGTCAGGAAGATTTGGGACAGTTTATAATAAATACACACAGATGCACACAGACACACCAAACATATGTCTACAATGAAATTATTTCTGCACCTGTGACATTTTTCTAGCAACATCTGCCCTTGACAATATTCTCTCAGATGCTAGAAGCTTTCTCTAGAGTCAGTGCCCTTTCTTCCTGAGCTCTCACCAGCATTGCCTTTAACATCCATATTTCCAACAACAGGATCCTCAAGGCACTCCAACTCTTCCCTGTGCCTCTGAAGTCTTCTGGATTAACCCTCACCCTATCCCACAGCCTCTCCTGTGTGTGCAGATGTTTGTTTCAGCAGCTATGCCAGCCTCTCCTTACAAAGGCTAGAGTCATTTTGGATTAAGGGCCCACTCTACTCCAGTTTGACATCACATTAGCACTAACTCTACTTCCAAATATGGTCCCCTCTTGAGGTACTGGGGGTTAGGTTTCAATATCTCTTCTGGGATAAACAGGCCAAGCACTAATACTATCTCTCAATGGACTTGTATCGAGAATATGGAAAGAACTTTCAGAACACAATAACAGAAAGATAAATAACCTAATACAAAATGGGCAAACAAATAGAATAAACACTTCTTCAAAGATAACAGACAAATGGCTAATAAGTACATAAAAATATGCTCAATATAATTAGTTAACAGAAAATGGAAATCAAGATCCCAGCAACATGTCACTATCAGGGTGACAATAGTAATAGTGATAAAATTAATAGCATGTTTTGTTATAAAGCCAGTGGATGTGGAACCCTCATCACAGCTAAGACTGATGTGGCTCAGTTGGTTGAGTGCTGTCCATGCATAGAAAGATCCTGATTCAATTTCCAGTCAGGGCACATGCCTAGGTTGTGGGCTTGCAGGACACAGCCAATCATGTTTTGTTTTGTTTTGTTTGTTTTTTTTTTCTTCTCATTGATGGTTCTATCCCTCTCATTTCCTCTCTCCCTAAAAAAGAAATCAATTTAAAAAACATTTTTAAAAACATAAAACCCAAAGGTCCATTAACCAATGAGTGGGCAAGTAAAAAATGGAATATCTATTCAATGGGATTCTATCCTACCTAATAAAAGAGTAATATACAAATTAACCATCATTCTGTTATACCCACATGCCATGCCCACCAGCCACATCCACCAGCCAATCAGAGTGAGTATGCAAATAACCCAATCAAGATGGCTACAGCCACAGAGAGCAGGAGAGAGGCTTGGGTTTCCCTGGCAATGGAGGAAGCCAAGCTTTCTGCCTGCCCTTGCTGACCTAAGTCTCCACTAAAGGCTACAAAGTTTCAATGATAAAAGGTAAACAAATCCAAACAGAAATGGCAGCAGTCACCGAGCTGGAAAGAGCAAGAGGCTATGGATGCCCCTGCCAATGGAAGAAACAAAGCTTTCTGCACACCTTGGCCAGCCCAGGCCTCCACTCTCGGGTACACAGTTTCAATTATAGAAGACACATAAACCCCAACAGAAATGGCTGCTGCCACAGAGTGAGTGGTAAGTTTGGCTCTGCTCTAGGCTCCAGAGTTTCAATTATAGAAGGTAAATAAATTCCAGATACCAGGGACTTCACTTGGGGGGCATGGTCGACCTGCAAACCACCACAGGTCCCTTGCCTGGGCTGCCCCACACCCCAAGGGAGCCCTCACCCTAGCCCAGTACACCCTTCAGGGAAAACCAGCTGGCCCCCACCCATGGACCAGGCCTCTATCCTATCTAATAAAAGAGTAATATGCAGATTGACCATAATCTCCTGATTCATAGGTCAATGCTCAACCACTGAGCCATGCCATTGGGCCAGAACACATTTTTAAAGCATTTAATATATAAATTATCAGATATTGATGCCACAATTATTTTTGCTTTAATGAAATAAAGTTTTAAAAGGTTCTATAAAAGTCCCAAACTTTCAAAAGAAACTAAGAGCTGTCCTAGAAAATGAGTTGGATTTTACCTATATGTCAAAAACAAAAATTGAAATAAATGTATAGCAACTTGAACTGAGAAGTGACTAAGATCCATCACAAATGTCCTCTGACTATTAAACTATATGGACAATTGTGTCAATATATTTGCCATATTTAAATGTCAGAATGTTCCCTCTTTCTGCACTTTTTGAATGATGAAAGAAAGATAATGTAAAGAGCTGTTGGTAATATAATTTAATCTGAGGAGTTATGGCTTTGTTATGAGTAATCTACACTGAGCTTGAACCGTTCTTTTCCCTCTGACATCGTTGGACCTTTCTGACACTCTACCCTGTCCACCATGCTTCTTCATGATGAAATCCAGCAGCATCCTTATGGGCACTTCAGATGGAGGTGGGGCAAATCACCTAAAGGACCAAAGGGTCAAAGGGATGGAGAATGACAGCTGTCACAGGATAAATTTACTCAAAGGAAAATTATTATCTCATATCAATAAAAAATGAACATATGTCCAAAATCTCAATTAACTGAATTAATGGAAGAATCAGTGAAATGTTCCAACTCTTTCTGGGGGGACTCAAAGACCAGACAACTTGAAGTAGCACGATTGTTGGGGTGATGTGTATAAATTTATATTTGGCCACTAGTCTGATCTGTCCACTAGGCATTCCTCAGCTGTGTCCCACCAGACAAAAAGTGGCTGCATCTCTGAGGACAACAATTACTGGTATTATCGGTTTTCTGCCTCTTACAGAGTCATGAATTAGTTTAAAGATGGTAAAATTTTGATACAAAGTAGAAGGGGTAACAATAGAGCATCCTTTAATTTATTTTGCCAATTTCAAAGGATTTCTCCATTTTTTTCCTGACAATGCAGATGCCTAACACAGTTCCTTCCTGCCTTTAGGAGGTGAACGCTAGGAAAATGAGAAAGTTGAAGTGGTTAGAACATGGAACTGAGATGAATAAAATAATTGCAGAAACCTGTCTTCCTAAATCATATGGAATTGCTAGAACTTGAAGCAAAGACACATGAAAGATTCTGAGAGGGGATCTTAAAGGATTCTTCAATAAGACTTCTTCTAAAATCATTTTCAGTCAATCAGTCAACCAACCAGTCAATGTTATCTATTGATCTGCCTGTGTGTCTGTCTATCTAATCATTCACTTACTAGTTTATGTAGGAACACTTTTATATGCATGGGGGCATGGATACAAGGATTACCTTCTAAGATCACTTCTAATTTCTATCAGATAGGAATACAATCTGATGAGAAATAATGAAAATTATTAGTGCTGATTATATGACAATGTGAATTAATAATTCTCACTATAGTAAAGGGGCAGACATCTGTCTCTTCAATGGGACCAGTTTTATAGTCACTTTGAGGGGTGAAAAGTAGGAGTCCTCAGGGGTTACTAATTAGTGGTGGTCCTACTGGGTTACTTAATTAGGTGGTCCACCTGGGTTACTAACCAGGTGGTCCTACTGGGTTACTAATCAGGTAGTCCTCAAGGGTTACTAACCAGGTTATTAACCAGGTGGTCCTCGGGGGTTATTAATAAATCAGTAGTGTTTCTCATAGGCTACTAAGCAGGTGGTCTGGGTGTGTTACAAAGAAGGTGGTCCTTGGTGACTAAACAGGTGGTCCTCATGAGTTACTGAGCAGGTAGTTTTAGTGCATTACTAACCAGGTGTTTTTATGGGTTACTATTAAAGTAGTCCTCAGGGATCACTAACCAAGTGGTTCTTATTGGTGACTAATCAGGTGGTTATCGTGGGATATTAATTAAGTGGCCCTCATGGGCTAGTAATCAGATGGTTCCCCGGGGTTACTAACCAGGTGGTCCTCTCTGATGACTTATCAGGTGGTCTTCCTGGTTTAGTAATCAGGTGGTCCTCTGCTTTACTAAACACATGGTCCTCGTTGGTGACTAATCAGTTATTCTTCCTAGGTTAGTAATCAGGTGGTCCTCAGGGCTTACTCACCAGGTGGTTCTCATTTGTGGCTAGTGGTGGTCCTCATGGGTTACTAATAAATCAGTAATATTCGTTGTTGGCTACTAATCAAGTGGTCTTTTGGGTTCTATTTAGGTGGTCCTCATGATTTGCTCACAAGATGATTCTCATTTGTGACTCATCAGGTGGTCTTCGTGGGTTAGTAATCAGTGGTCCTCAGTGGTGATTAATCAGGTGGCTTTCTTTGGTGACTTAGTAGGTGGGCCTAGTGGGTTACTAACCAGGTAGTCCTCATGGGTTACCAATCAGGTGGTGCTCATGGATTACTACTCAGGAGTTCTTATAGGCTCCTAATTAAGTATTCCTCATGGATTACTAATCAGGTTATTGGGTGTCTTACTAATTAGGTGTTCCTCAGGGATAAGTAACCAGATGTTCCTCATTTGTGACTATTCAGGTGGTCATTGTAGTTTAATAAATAGGTGTTCCTCCACATGAGGATCACTACTCAATCAGTGGTGATCCTCATGTGTTATTAACCAGATTGTCCTTGGGTGTTACTAATAATCAGTGGTGGTCTTCATGGGTTACTAATCAGGTGGTCCTCATCAATTAGTAATCAGGTGGTCCTTGTAGGCTCCTAATTAGTTGGTCCTCATGGGCTACTATTCAGGTGGTGGGGTGTGTTACTAATTAAGTGTTCCTCAGGAGTAAGTAGCCAGGTGTTCCTCATTGGTGATTATCAGGTGATCCTCATGGTTTACTAAACAGGTATTCCTGTGGTTGACTAATGAATCAATGGTGGTTCCTGTGGGTTACTAATCATGTATTCCTCATGGGTTAGTAATCAGTTGGTTTTCAGGTGTTACTAAACAGGTAGTTGTCATTGGTAACTTTATGGTTTAGTAATCTGTTGTTCCATAGATTACTAAACCATAGGGGTTACTAACCAGGTGGCTCTCATTGGTGACTAATCAGGTAGTCCTCATGGATTACTAATCAGGTGTTCCTGGTGGGTTTATAATCAATCAGTGATGGTCCTCATTGGTTACTAACCAGGTGATCTTGTGGGTTATTAATAATGTGGTCTTCCTAGGCTACTAATTAGGTGGTTTTCCTGGGTGACTAAGTAAGGTGATACTTGTCGGTTACCCATAGTCGACAAACTGCGGCTCGAGAGCCGCATGCAGCTCTTTGGCCCCTTGAGTGTGGCTCTTCCACAAAATACCACAGCATGGGTGAATCTATTTTGAAGTGGTGTTAGAAGAAGTTTAAGTTTAAAAAATTTGGCTCTCAAAAGAAATTTCAATTGTTGTACTGTTGATATTTGGCTCTATTGACTAATGAGTTTTCCAACCACTGGGTTAACCAATCAGGGAGTTCTCATGAGTTAGTAATCAGGTGGCCCTCATCAGGGGATTTCTGTGTATCACTAATCACAGTGGTGTCCTGGGTTATTAACCAGGTGGCTCTCATTGGTGACTAATGAGGTAGTCCATGAGGATTACTAACCAGGTGTTCCTCATGGGTTATTAATCACATGGTCCTCCTAGTGTACTAATCAGGGTGGTCCTTGTAGGTTAATAATGAGGGTAGTTTTCATGAACTACTAATCAGATGGTCCTCATTTGTTACTAATCAGGGTGGTCACCTGAGTTACTGACAAGGTGGTCATAGTTGGTTACTAAAGTTAGTGGTGGTCCTGGTGTGTTACTAATCAGGTTGTCCTTGAGTGTTACTAATCAATCAGTGGTGGTCCTCATAGGGTTACTAATCAGGTGGTCCTTATGGATTACTAATAATGTGGTCATTGTAGGCTCCTAATTAGGTAATTTTTGGGGGTTACTAATTATGGGTATTTGGGTATATTAATTAGGTGGTTCTCAGGGGTAAGTAGTAACCAGGTCTTACTCATTGGTGAGTATCAGGTGGTCCTCATGGTATACTAACTAGGTGGTCCTTGTGGGTGACTAATCAATAAGTGGTGGTCCTTATGAGTTACTAATCAGGTGGTCCTCATGGGTTACTAATCAGGTGGTTCTCAGGGGTTTACTAATCAGGTGGTGTTCGTGGGTTAGTAATCTTGTGGTCCTTAGGGGTTACCAACCAGGTGGCTCTCATTGGTGTCTAATCAGGTGGTCCCCTAGGTTACTAATCAGGTGTTGCTTGTGGGTTATTAATCAATCAGTGATGTTCCTGGTGGGTCCTGTGGGTTACTAATAATGTGGTCCTCCTAGGCTAATAATTATATGGTTTTCCTGGGTTATTAATCAGGGTGGTTTTAACAAATTACTAATCAGGTGGTCCTCATTTGCTACTAATCTGAGTTTTCCCAGTGGATTACTAATCAGGTAGTTCTTATAGGCTACTAATGAGTTAATTCCTCTTGGGTTACTAATCAGAGTGGTTTCCTGGATTACTAAGCAGGTGGTCCTCATTGCTTACTCATCAGTTAGTGGTAGACCTCGTGTGTTACTAACCTTGGATGTTACTAATAAATCAGTGGTGGTCCTCATGGGCTACTAATCAGGTGATCCCATGAGTTACTAATCAATTAGTAGTAGTTCTTGTTGGTTACTAATCAAGAGGTCTTTTGAGGTAACTATTAAGATGGTCCCCAGGGCTGGCTCACCAGATGGTTCCCCTTTGTGACTAATCAGATGGTCATCATAGGTTAGTTATCCAGGGGTCTTCAAGGGACCAATTTGCATTCCCATCAACAATACACAAGGTTCCCTTTCCTCCACATCCTAACCAACACTCTTTTGTGTGTGCGTGTGTGCGCGTGTGTGTGCGTGTGTGTGTGTATGTGTGTGTGTGCGTGTGTGTGCGTGTATGTGTGTATGTGTGTGTGTATATGTGTGTGTGTGTGTGTGTGTGTGTGTGTTTAAATACCGGTAACAGCCATCCCAACAGCTGATAGTTTGTTTATTTTTGCTGCCTGTGCTTCTGGTGTCATATCCAATAAATCATTGGCAAGTCAATATCAAGGAGCTTTTTCTCTATTTTTTTTCTAGGAGTTTAAGGTTTAGAATCTTATGTTTGAGTCTTTAATCCATTTGGAATTGATCGGTGTATGGTGAGATAAAGAAACAATTTCATTCTTCTGCATGTGGATATCAAAATTTCCGAGAAACTGATCTTGTTGAAGATTAGTTGACATGCATGTGGGTTTACTCTGGGCTCAGTTCTGTCCTATGTTTGTCCTGCTTCAGGTTCTTTTCCTCATCCAGGATGTCACACTAAGCTGAATTATTGCTCACAGTGATTTCATCAGATTGGTAATTCTCCCTAGTAAGCTTCCCCTATTCAGTCATTGGCAGGTTCTCGTTCTGATGGTCCCATGACAATGGTACAATATTCATTACATTTCCCCCAGTAAACCAGATGTTATTGATGAGTGACTTGGATATATTGAAAATTTTTATTATTTTTTTTAAGTAGCTAACTGTTCAGTTTCTTAAAAATATATATATATTATTGATTTTTCACAGAGGAAGGGAGAGGGATAAAAAGCTACCCTGTTTCCCCGAAAATAAGACAGTGTCTTATATTAATTTTTTCTCCCAAAGTTGTGCTAGGTCTTATTTTCAGGGGATGTCTTATCTTTCCATGTGCTAGGTCTTATTTTCGGAGGATGTCTTATTTTCGGGGAAACACAGTAGAAACATTGATGAGAGAGAAACATCGACCAGCTGCCTCCTGCACACCCCCCACCGGGGATGTGCCCACAACCAATGTACATGCCCTTGACCGGAATCGAACCTGCGACCCTTGAGTCCACAGTCCAATGCTCTATCCACTGAGCCAAACCGTTTTTGGCATGAAAATTTTTATTATTTTTAAAAATATATATTTTAATGATGTCTTAGAGGAGGGGGGAGAGAGAAAGGGATAGAAACATCAATGATGAGAGAAAATCATGGATCTGCTCAAGCCCACAACCCTGGCATGTGTCCTTGACCAGAATCAAACCCCAGACTCTTCTGTCCACATGCTCTATCCACTGAGCCAAACCAGCCAGGGCTGTAGCAAATTATTTTAAGTGCATGAACTAGTAATGTCAAGAGGGGTGTCCATAACCTCCCCTTGTTTTTATGTATTATCTTGGAGAAGATCATAGCTTTCAACTAATTCTTAAAGATGTCAATAGTGCAGAAAGTGAGTCTCAAACCAGTTCCTTTTAATACCACTGTGGAGTTTTTAACACCACTACTCTCCACTCCTCACCCAAGACAGCTAAATCAGAATTCTAGGTGTGGGATGCAGGTGTCAGTGTTTTTAAACACCTTTAAAATATTTTTTTTTTCAGAAAGGAAGGGAGGAGGAGAGTTAGACATATCAATGAGAATCATCGATTGACTGACTCCTGCTCGCCCGCCCTTTCTTGCGGATCAGGCCCATAACCCTGGCATGTGCCCTGATGGGGAATCGAACCATGATCTCCTGGTTGATAGGTCAGTGCAGGCACCAGTGTTTTTAAGGCACCCCAGTGATGTGGGCGTGCAGCTGGGGCTGAGAATCACTGTTCTGGATACTCGCTCTTTTCGGTTACTTGTGCTCTTCACTTCCAATCGCTGTTTGTCCTACTTGCTTGTATGAAGACCATGGGGCAGGAAATCACCCTTCGAGGGCAGCTAAGTGCTCTTACCATAACTTACACTCATTTTAAACTCATTTTCCTCTTGACCCCTCAGCTATAAAATTCCTCAACATGAATAGTCACTCCTTAGTAATGAGCAGATGTGGATTATGACGATAATAAAATAACACAAATTATATCCATTTCTTCAGGGGGGAATCAAAAGGTACTCCAGTAAGTAAACAAAGCCCTAGGAGTACAACATAGAAACACTCCAGACAAAATGACCTTCCCGTGCTGGAAAATGACCTTTCGGAGAACATTTCCCAAGTCCTCATTAGAGGCTCATTTAGAAAATGCACCGTAAGCACTGAGTACGTAAAGATATGTTCCGAACAAAATGATTTTATGTATTTAGCTTGAACTTTAGACAAGCAATTTGGCTGTTCCTGAGATAGCATGGTGACAAGAGAGATTAACTCCGTTCTTCCTGAGCATCGAAGCAAAAGCTGCTACGTATGTATGCCAATCTCAGGGCCCACCTGCCTCTTCATGGTGTGTCAGACTAGATCTTGTGACATTCTCCAATCCTGCCACAAAGAGGTTAAATTGTGTTTTTATGGAAAACCTTAAACATGAATACAGAATAAATTATGTCAGATAAGCAAAGGCACATATAAAATATATTCTACATTTTTTCTTGGTTTTCTAGAAATACTTTTAACAAAACCTTATTAGTGCTATGTCCACTGGCTGGACTTTGAGTTCCTGTGTATTTGTAAAGTTAACTCCTGCGCTGACTGTGTCCCCAGGATTCATATGCTGAAATCCTGACCCCTAAGGTGATGATATTAGGAGGCCGGGCTGTTGGAAGGTCATTGGGTGTCACTCATAATGGAGGGGCCCTCACAATGGGGGCAAACCCTTATCAAAGAAACCCCAAGAGCTTCCTGATCCTTCTGCCATATGAGGACACAGTGAGAAATCAGCTGGCGTTGATCCAGGAAGCGGGTCCCAGCAGACACCGAGTCCGCCTGCACCTGGACTGTGGATCCCAGCCTCAGGACTGAGAAACAAAGGTCTGTTATTTATAAGCCTCCTGGCCGATGTCTTGTAATGGAAGCCAAAATGGCCTAAGAGGGTAATCTTAAGTACAGATGTCAGATCTTCCCGCTACTTCCCGCACCTTGTCTGACAAATCCCTGGTTAAACAGTGGTTCTTCTATTGCTGATCTGAGGTCAGCATACACGTGGCCAGATAAGAAGAGGGAATTATTTCAAAGTGCATGGCTGACGGAGGGAGGCCTGTGCCCAGTGCCCCCCAGAGCCCTGCTTACAGGAGTTTGACTGATGAGAAATGAATTGGGATCAAGAGTGGGTGCAATGTTGATGTAAATGAAACCTCAACTCCACACAGTCTTCTGCATCAGAATCATAACCATTATTTTCCCTTGTGGAGTCTACATCATAGAAAGTATATTAAGAGAATCAAAGGAGAGTAATTGTCACAATATTAGACAGAAAAAATTGGAAGAATTTAGCCTGTGACTGACTTTAGCACTGCTCATTAGAAGAGTCACACCAATTGACCATGTTTGTAAACACCTGGTTTTACAGACTAGAGTTTCGAATACATCTGTACCAGGGATGTCGTATTCAATAAAATTATCTCCCAGATGCACTGATAACAGACCAGGCCATGGAAGTGCTTACGAGCACTGTCAAATCAGAGCTCTGCACTCCCCACCAGCTTGTGCTGTGTGTGCCCACTTCATAGCACATCACATGAGCTATCATCTATAAGACATACACATAAATATACACACGCCACCCACATAAAATATACATGTAGTCATATAATATATACACATTATAATATACACATATAATATACACTAGTGGCCCAGTGCACAAAATTTGTGTATGGGGGTGAGGGGGTGTTCCTCAGTGCTGTCTGCACCCTCTCCAATCTGGGACCCCTTGGGGGATGTCCAACTGCCAGTTTAGGCCAGGTTCCACTGGGCCTAAACCAGAAGTCGGACGTCCCTCTCACAATCCAGGACACCTGGCTCCTAACTGCTCACCTGCCTGCCTGCCTGACAGCCCCTAACCACTCTTCATGCTTGCCTGCTCACTCCCAACTGTCCCCACTTGCTGACCTGGTCACCCCCAACTACCCTCCTCTTCTGGCCTGATAGCCCCTAACCACCTCTGCCTCAGCTCTGCCTCCATGGCTTTGTCCAGAAGGATGTCTGGAAGGTCTCCCAGAAGGTCTCCAGATCTAATTAGCATATTACCCTTTTATAAGTATAGATGCACCATACATAAAATATATAATGTATATATAATATACATATAATATACATATACATATAATATACACACTCTAAACATACACGTACATACACACATAATAAACACACACCATACTCATATAATAAGCATATATACAACTTACACAATATACGCACATATAAACACACATAATATACACCCCACACATATAATATGCAATAACATACACATATAATACATATGCAGCATAAACATACACACATATAATATATAGACACATATACTATACACATACATAAATATGTATACAATATGCACACACATACATACATACATATACTTATATGTACACTATATACATACACACACATACACTGAGTGGATTATTATGATCTCTGAATGCATAATAATCTGACCACTGAGTTTTATATATATATGAGGCCAAGTGCATGAATTCGTGCATGGATGTGGGCCAGCCAGCCTGGCAAGGGGGAGGGGACATGGGCAGTTGGCCGGCCTGCCTGCTGGTCGAACTCCTGGTGGAGGGAACAATTTGCATATTAGCCTTTCATCATATAGGATATACACTGAGAGTCCAGATTATTATGCATTCAGAGATCATAATAATCTGGCCACTCAGTGTATAATATACATACATACATACACATAATTATGCATACACTATACATGTGCACACACATACTATGCACACATTATACACATGCATGTAATGTATACACATATAATTACACATACACTGTATGGTATTTGTAAAGGATACAGTTTGTCCTAATTGTTTTCAGTATAGAAATCCCCGCTAGTCTTCTTCCCTTTTACTTAGTTTTCTCTATTACAAGCATTCAAACTTGCAGCCCACAATGAATATTTTTGTGGCCCAGCCTATGTAACAGTATGTAGGAAACATTTTAATAAAAATTTCTTACTTAATTTTTACAATATCCTGTTATACATAATGTTCTAGTGTTTTATGTGAATGATGACTCATTTATTTCAGCCCTTTGTATTCAGCATGTCTTGATCCCAATTCAATACCTACATTTTTTTTTTTCGAAAATTGAAGCTTTTGTTGTTTTGCAACCCACATACACTAGTTTACTTGGCCCGTGTTAGCCTGAGTGTTTGGCATGCTTGCTGTGAGTGACCTCTGAGCTAATGAAAGATGCCAACCACTTCTGAAAGGTGAGGTGAATTTAATGTCTCTTCCCTTAAAAGAAAAGTAGCTGTTGAAATGTTCAAAAATTCCAGAAAACAAATGTCCCCAAATTGGATGTGAACTATAAAAATCTTTCTATCACTGAGGAAAGAGGATGCTTTGGAAGCTGGGGGACTCCTTGCTGGGAGATTCCGGTGTGGGTGGTAGCGGCTGAAGGAGGCGGTGGGTCTGGACCTGCCTGCTCGCTGACAGGCCTGGAGAGGTAACAGCACAGGAAGGGCCCTGCTCTCCAGCTGCTCAAGGGCGCGGCTGAAGCACCATTGGAAAAGCATAGTTTCAACAGCGAAGGCTGGCAAAAAGCCAGGGTTTATATTTTAAACCACAAATTGTTTTGTGTTCAAAGAATCTTAAAATATCAAATGATAAAACCTGTTATGTAATCAAGACAACTGTCAAGCCAAGCCATGCTGCAGAACTCCCGGTATCTGTTCTGTGCTGTGATCAGTAATGCACAGACCTGTTCAGCGATTCATGAGCTGTTTTCTTGCCTCACACCTAATTTCCTGGAGTCCCACTTTCCCCGAGAGCTGGTAAGTGTGGGATTTTGAACATGGATTCTGTGCTCAAGTTACAGTCACAGTCAGCACTCACAATCTTATACATTGTTGGATAAAGCTGGCGTAATCTACACTCTTGCTGAAATCCTGAGTTGCCTTCTGTCTCCCTGACTCTAGTTGCTGACTATTGGAATTCATCCTATTTAATAAACGGATAATATGCAAATTGACCATCACTCCAACAGATAAGATGGCTGCCCCCATGTGGACAGAAGATGGCTGCCACAAGATGGCCAGCACGAGAGGACAGTTGTGGGCAATCAGGCCAGCAGGCGAGGACAGCTGGGAGGGACCAGTTCTGCAAGGGAGAGCAGTTAGGGGGGACCAGTCCTGTAAGGGAGGGCAGTTGAGGGGGGAGACTAGGACAGCAGGGGAGGGCAGTTGGGGTGACCAGATTTGCAAGGGAGGGCAGTTAGGGGTCATGGGCTAGCAGGGGAGGGCATTTGGGGGCAACCAAGCCTGCAGGAGAGGGTAGTTAGGGGTGACCAGGCTGGCAGGAGAGGGCAATTAGGGGCAATCAGGCTGGCAGGGGAGCAGTTAAGCATCGATCAGGTTGGCAAGGGAGTGGTTATGGGGTGATCAAGCTGGCAGGCAGAATCAGTTAGGGACAATCAGGCAGGCAGGCAGGCAAGCGGTTGGGAGCCAGCAGTCCTAGATTGTGAGAGGGATGTCCGACTGCTCATTTAGGCATAATCCCAGTGGAATCAGGCCTTTAGGGAGTCAGACATCCCTGAAGGGGTCCCTAATTGGAGAGGGTGCAGATTGGGCTGAAGGACATACTCTCCTAAACCTGTGCATGAATTTCCTGCACTGGGGGAACACACACACCTCCCTCCCAAACAAACTTTGTGCACGGGGCCTCTAGTTTTATATAACACAGCCAAATATGTATTTGCCAATGATGTCTAATTACACGACTTTTAAAAAGTAAAAGCTACTATACTATTTTAAAAAAAGAAGAAGAAGAAAGAAGCAAGGGAAAGATAAACAAAGCTAGGAAAAGAGCTTACATTTTTATTGATATTATAACACCTATTTTTTTCCATTTATTGCTTTTTCTTCTGGCTGCTCATTATTTTTCTCTCAACTTCCCCTCCTTCTCCTTCTCTTATCCTCCTCTTCCTTTGCTATTGAATTTCTCTGCTATAATTTTAACTTCAACTTTTAAACTCACTTTGTCTTAGATTTATCTATTCTGTATAGCAAAAAGTTGTTGTTTTGTTGTTGTTGTGTGATCCAGTCATAAACTCTTTATTTTAATTTAAACAGTTTACATTTATTGGTATAATAGCTAATTTTTTCTTATTTCCTTCATATTATTTATTTATTTATTTATTTTTCTAATTGGAGGCCTCTACTATGTGATGTGTTTTCTGTGTTTCCCTCTTCTGATTTTGAATGGTTTGCCTTTTCATTTTAGGTTTACCTTGGTAATGAAAACGTTGCCCTTTATCCACTTCTCTAATCCTTTATTTTTACAGGCCGTGTCTATTACTTCCTCACTAAGCACAATATTCCAGATAACATGTCTCCTCTTCCTCCCATCTTCTCCTTACTTTTCTCTAACAGGATTTTAGACAATAATAATTTTATTTGGTCATTATCTTTGCATCACCAAAAGTTTTATTAGAAATATGAGGTCAACCTGACATTTTTCACTATTATATGAGTTGGCATTTTTGCCTAGGTGCCTAAAGTGTATTATTTTTATATACTCGAAGACTTGTAATGTTACTAGAAGATGTCTGTGCCAATCATTTTAAGTCCCCTTTGGCATTTAGTGTGTCATTTAAATGTCTACTTAAAAGGCATGAATTATTTCCAGATTTTCACAAAATTATATTGAATATGTTGGTCTCACATTTACTTCCTTTTTTGGAGATTACAGTTATGCATCTAGTAAATGTATTCTGCATACTTTTTTAGCTATTTTCTTCTCCATATTGTTAATATTTCCCATAGTTCATTTTATTTTTCAATTGTCTTATTCCCTCTTCTGCATTCCTTACTGGGGTTTCTGCATGTCTGTTCTCCTAAATGCTGCTTTTACTTCCTTCATTTCTTTGACTTTTATTTTTTCCGAAGTTTTGCCCATTCATATACCATTTCCTGGAATGCTAACCTCTCTGTCCTGCGTTTGCATTTATTTCTTTTAAGGGGCCTTGTGGTGGGCTCTCCGTGTCCCCATCACGGTAGCATCCCTTCTCCACATCTCCTTTGCACGAGGGCGGCATTCATTGCACTTTCTCAATGTGCTGTTGGTAATGCTCTTTTTTTGTTTTTGTATACGTGTTGTTCTAGGTCATTTTCATTTCCTTAGTTGTGAGAATTAGGGTTTTCCCAAAACACCTCTGAGCAGGAGACTTGGAGGAAGGGCCAAGGAGACATTCAGACCAACTGGTTTCTTAACACAGAGGTATCTCTTTTCCCCTTTCCCCCTTTCTCCCTTTTCTCCTTTTTCCCCTTTTCCCTCCTTTCTCCTTTCCCCTGAGAGCCTGGTGTTTTCTTGCGCTCATCCAGTTTGTCAGGTGACTTTATTCTGCCTCACACCGTCATCATCTCAAAACCATACTGTGTTCTGGGAGGATCTGTGCCAGCTCAGCTCTCCCAGCCTTCCCCCTGACGTGAGAAAAACACAAGTGCAGCTGCCGATCCTCACAGTGAGAACCTCACCGCACCCTGCTGTCTGTGCCAGGATGCTCTGCCATGCCTGCTCCACTCCGGGCTGTGATCTCTCCCCTGGCTTCTCTGCTCTGTTTCCTCCGACACCATGTTGCCCGCCTCCAGCTCTGCGGGCAGCCTTCCTCCAACACGAGGCCCAGGTCATGTCCTCTCCTCAGGATGCTGAACCCGGGCTGTGATCAGTTTTGTTTTCAAATGCCTTCCCAGAGGAGGGGGAGGGAAATGTTGATTTTTACCTCAGGACATTCCTCCCAGAACTCTATCTCTGTGTTTTAAAACAAATCACTCCATTACGATTTACTGGCTTTTCATTTATACAAATGGTTTTTAATTTCCTACCATAGAAGAAAAAGTTCAAACATTTTTCATAACTCAGCCCAAACAAACGCAAGCAGTCATTAGCTCATAATGAGTATTCTTTCCACCACAGTCTCTTACTTAATGTAACATAGAAAATAAATTCTCAAATTTGAACAGAAATAGTTTACATAAAATGTAGTCAAAGAAGATACATTTCAATCAAAATAATACCAAGTACTATTGACAGTACCCTCTTGGGAAATTCAAATTTAATTTAATTCATGAATTGTCCTGGAAAAATAATGACTTATACCAATATTAACATGAAATCTTAATTAAGTTAGAATAAACCATTTTCTGTAATTTTGTGTTTCTTTACAGTAAAGAGATATACAATTCCTTTAGTATGTGAGTCCTGGTGTTCAGAGAGAGCTAGTGTTTAAAATGTGAACATTTCACTGATAAGCAATGTCCCTTTATGGACACATATGAGACTGGAATTCTACCTTTTCTCATGCACTTTCATTAAAACCTGAAAGCTGTGTGTGTGTGTGTGTGTGTGTGTGTGTGCTTCTTGGTGATGTGCTGAGCCCAGCACACCTGCTTTATCTGCGTTTGGGGAAGATGTTTTCAGCAAGGGTTCCCCAGCCTTCAAACGCCATTCTGAAGATGGGACCCTGTGTGATGGGAACCATAAACACTAGTTTAAAGGTAAGAATTGAATCACCGAGTCCCACACAAAGGCTTTATGTTGCAAAGCTGCATTTCATCCTGTGAGAGCAATTTTTACACACGTGACTATTTCCTTCCATTTTATGTCTATTAAACACTGTTTCATTTAACACTATGTAAACAAATACTTTAACAACATCAAAGATGCTGGAGAACATACACAGAGGGGCCGTGGTGGGAGGGGCCAGGCGGGAGCACAGAGGAGGGGATGAGACCTGCCCCTGTGCCCACCACAGCCTCCTGGCCCACAGTTCCTTTCAAGGTGCACAAATTCGTGCACTGAGCTTCTATTTGATAATGAAAGTATCTCAAAGGATTAATATATTTCAAGTAGGACATTATTTATGCATATTATTAAGATTGGGAAACTGACAGGAATCTTCAAAAAAGTAACGGTGGAAATGATGGTCAGAAGGATGAATTTAAGAACTTCAAAGATATATATATATATATATATATATATATATATATATATATATGTTTATATGATGCTAATTAGACTGGGAGACCTTCTGGACATTATTCCTGACAAAGCCATGGTGGCAGGGCTGAGGCAGAGGCAGTTAGGAGCAATCAGACCAGGAGGGGAAGGCAGTTGGGGGCAATAAGGCCAGCAGTGGGGGAAGTTTGGGGTGAGCAGGCCATCAGGGGTAGGGGCAGCTAAGGGCAAGCAGGCTGACAGGGGATCCAGTTAGGGATGATGAGGCTGGCTGGGGGCAGTTGGGGGCAAGCAGGTGAGCAGACAGAGTGGGTTAGGGGTGATCAGGCAGACAGGTGAGCAGTTAGGAGCCAGTGGTCCTGGATTGTGAGATGTATCCTAGATTGGCGAGGGTGCAGGCCAGGCTGAGGAACACCCCCCTCCCATGCACAAATTTTGTGCACCAGACCACTAATATAATAATCCTAACTAATAAAAGAATAATATGTAAATTAAGCATCATTCCACAACAAAGATGGCAGTGACCATACTGGCCAGGGCAAGACTCTGGTGGCATTCCCCTGGCAATGCAAGCCTAGCATCTGCATCCTGGCTGTGCAGTGAGAGGACCCCGGGCCAGAGTGAGGGATGCTTGGCTTGTGGCAATGCAAGCCCAGTATCTGCGCTCCAGCCATGTGGCAGGAGGGGAGGGACCTTGGGCCAGAGTGAGGGACACTGGGCCGCATGGTGGGAGGGGAGGAGTCTTGGGCCTCAAACAGAAGCTGAGAGTGTGGGGAAACCCAGGAATGCTGAGAATCATGGTTCTGGTAGCGGACACATTGTGTGGTCTCCTAGACACTCCAGCGAAGTGAGCCTGGAGCAAGATACTGTTGGGGGTGGGGGATTGAGGAAAAGCAAAGGTGAGAGACATAAGTCAGAGTGAAATTAAAAGGAAGATATCCTGAAACTTGTAGGAAATCTCCACCAATGGAGCAACAACAACAACAACCAATAAGAGCTCTATTATTCTGTCAGCATCAAACCACACTGGGCTGGTGTCTCAACACAATTTGCTCATATGATTGCAAAGACAGACACTGTGCAAAGCTGTTCATCCTGTCTCCCAGCCTCGGCTATGCCCTGTAAGATCGGGCCTAAACGGGCTGTCAGACATTCCTCTCACAAGCCAGGACTATTGGCTCCCAACTGCTCACCTGCCTGCCTTTCTGATTACACTTAACTGCTTCTGCCTGCCAGCCAGATCACCCCCTAACCACTCACCTGCCAGCCTGATTGATGCCTAACTGCTCCCTTTTCAGCCTGGTCACCCTAATTTCCCTCCCCTGTAGGCCTGGTCACCCCCAACTGCTCTCCCCTGCAGGCTTCATTACTTCCAATTACCTTCCCTTGCAGGCCTGGTCCCTCCCAACCACCCTACCCTGCTGGCCATCTTGTGATGGCCATCTTGTGTCCACATGGGGGCAAGAATTTTGACCACATGAAAGCAGCCATCTTGTGTGTTTGAGTGATGGCCAATTTGCATATTACTCTTTTATTAGATAGGATAGAGGCTTAGTGCAGGGGTGGAGGCCAGCTGGTTTGCCCTGAAGGGTATCCTGGATCAGGGTGGGGGTTCCCTTGGGGCATGGGGGAGCCTGGGCGAGGGTCCTGTGGTGGTTTGCAGGCCAGCCACACTCCCTAGTGACCCAAGTGGAGGCCCTGGTATCTGGGGCTTATTTATCTCCTACAATTGAAACTTTGTAGCCTGGAGCTGAGCCAAGCCTTCTGCTTGCTCCATGGCAGCAGCCATTTATGTTAGGATTTACCTTCTATAATTGAAAGTTTCTAGCTTGGAGTGGAGGCCTGGGCCAGCCAGGGTGTGTGGAAAGCTTGGCTTCCTCCATCACTGGGGCAACCCTATCCTCCTGCTCTCTCTAGCTCTGTGGCTGCTGCCATTTCTGTTGGGATTCATTTATCATCTATAATTGAAACTTTGTATCCTTAAACAGAGGCCTAGGCCGGCTAGGGTGTGTGGAAAGCTTGGCGTTCTCCATCGCCAGGGAAACCCAAGCCTCCCTCCTGCTCACCCAGTGGCTGGAGCCATCTTGGTTGGGGTTAATTTGCATACTCACTCTTGATTGGCTGATGGGAGTGACTAATGGGTGCAGCAGAGATATGGTTAATTTGCATATTACTATTTTATTAGATAGGATATTTTTAGAATTGTTCCTTGCTCAGAGATCTTTCCTGGCCAGTCTCTACAAAACAGTTTCTCCCACCGTTCCATCCAGTAAACCTTATCTCATTTACTTTATTCTTGTTCCTATTTGTTTGGAAGTTATTATATTGATGTACTTGTGTATCTGATATCAGTTGCCACCCTTTCACTGGAGTGTAGACTCTTATCAGGTGGAGCTAGCTCATAAATGCACTCAGGGGCCTCCAGTAGCATCTGGGACATGATCTATCACTCAATTGATTGTTTACTAACTTAATGAATGCATTTCCTGTATCCACATAGAAAGCTGTCATTAGTTTCACACATATATTTAGAATATTGCTTTTTCTGATTCTTCAGAGAAGCATTGTCTTATGCAACTGAAATACTTAAATTACTTTAGCACTCTTTTGCATAATTTTCTTGGCTTTAGTATTGATAAATAATTCATCATACTAGCAAAGTTAGGGTGAGTGAAAGTGCTTGAATCCTCTAATAATTCTCTTCTCTCTGAGAGTCCTTTGGACTTTCTTTATTCTTGAAACACCACCCATTCTTTTCATAGCATATGATCTTTATTTTTTAATAGGTTTTCATTTTTTCAGGTCATTTCATTCTAAAAGATAATTTTTCTTAATGCTCAGAAAGTAATTAAACAATTATTAAAAGTGTTTTTGACCTCATACATGGTTTTCAAAATGATTTGACCCATATGACCAAAGTGTATTTGTGTGTGTGTGTGTGTGTGTGTGTGTGTGTGTCTTCATGCTGGTATTTCTTGACATTTTAAAATAAACGTATTAGGTCAAAAAAAGTACAAGTAATCATATAAACTCAACCTGAAAAATGATACGTTGATTAATGGATGTGGTTGTAGACACAGGTGTTAAAAGTGCTTCTCCAATTAGAGTCTATGTCACAAGGACTTGTTCTCCACATCTCTAGGAATTCCATTACATCTTTTCATTTTTCTCTTCCCTATTGGGAGAATTCAGACATTTTTCTCAGTTCCCTGCTTTGGCTATATTATTTTAGTCTACAGAACAGATGGCTTTCAAATCACTGAGCTGGCTCTTGAGAAAGATCTTTGGGAAAGCAACTTAGTCAAGAAAACCTTTAAGCAATTTTCATATGTTCTTCATAGAATGAGTCCATGGGACTTAATTTTGAAAATGGAAGACATGATTCATAATTAAGATAATATGAATTCAGCCTCATTTATATTTTCCTTGATGAGTAGAATTATTAAAAGGCAAGTAAAAAGATTGACTTCTACTAATGGTAGCTCAGTAAATATCAGCAAAACTTTAAAATGAGTTTAGCTCTAGCTGGTTTGGCTCAGTGGATAGAGTGCTGGTCTGCAGACTGAAGGCTCCCAGGTTTGAGACCGGTCAAGGGCATGTACCTCATGGCAGGCTGAATCCACAGTCCCAGTTGAGGCATGTGCAGGAGGCAACCAATTAATGTGTCTCTCTCAAATCAATGCTTCTCTCTCTCTCTGTCTCTTTCCTGATCCACCACTCTGTCTAAAAATCTATAGGAAACAAAAATAAAATAAAATAAAATTAGTTTAAATTAATTCTGAGATGCAGAGAAAAGAAACTGATTTCAATTACCAAGCCTATTATTTTCTCCTGGATTCATTACAAATTGTTTTGTGTTACTGGAAATCAGCTAGCCATACCCATACTTGAATACTGACATAGTGTGATTGGGCCATTTTTCATATACCTACAATTTTTAAATAGTAAAATAATAGTTCCAATGTAAGTCCAAACTTTTGTTCTTATCCCCCCAAATCATGTAGTAAACCTGTCTTAGTATTGATCATCAAAACCAAGGTTTTAATCACATCATAATAATATATAGTGAACTCATATAATTTTCTGAGCTATGTTGCTAAACACTCATTGCTTGACATGTCACTATTTTAGTTACGTCAATGTGCTGACCTGGGAGGGAGGGAGCAGTGATGAGCATATTTGTGAAGTCAGGGTACTGATTTCAAAAATCAGGAACTCCAGCCCAGGTGGCATGGCTCAGTGGTTGAGTGTTAACCTATGAACCAGGAGTTCACAGATCAATTCCTAGTCAAGGCACATGCCTGGGTCGTGGACTCAATCCCCTAGTATGGGGTGTGCAGGAGGTAGCGATCAATGATTCACTCTCTTCATGGATGTTTCTATCTTTCTCTCATATTCCCTTCCTCTCTAAAATCAATAAAATAAAGTTTTAAAACAAATCAGGAACTCCACACATTGTCACGCAGTATGATTGGAAAAAATGAAACTGTGAAGTCATCCCTACGTATTATGTTAGATGTGGGCCATTGTGCTCCATGCTTCAGATATGCTGGTCTGTGTCTGGTGTGTTTTCTCTCTTTGAAGTGGGGGGAGGGATTTAGTCCTAAGCTTTGCTCCTCTGTCAAGATGTACCTGCTTGTGCTGAGAAAGGCCCTGAGACCTGCATCAAACATTACAGAATTGACTACCCACCCTCCTCCTGTTCATCCTGTCCCCCAGTGCTGGTTTCCCACACAAATACTCAGTGATAGCTCAAATATTAACACGAACAAACAATTATTTTGTCAGCAAAATCCTCTTTAAAAGTTTCCTTTGAGGCTCTAGCTGGGTAGCAGTATGCCGAGACTATGGGTTCCATCCTGTTCAGGGCAAACAATGGATGCATGAATAAGCAGAAAAATCTCTCTCTCTCTCTCTCTCTCTCTCTCTCTCTCTCTCTCTCTCTCTCTCTCGGAAACCAACAGAAATGGTTTCAAAGCTGATAAAGGCACAATGATACAGCATTTACTTTTAATTAATTCCCAGTGAGCATTTTTGCAGTTACCAACACCCTTTGGAGAACTTTCCTTCAGAAATAATAAAATAATCATCTTGATTGGCACTTTTCTTCTGTCTAGAAAATGTAAATTGTAAAGCTTAACTTAAAGCAACAAAATATAGACATTTGGGTGTCTGCCATTATAACTTCCTAAGCAGAATCAAAATGTAGCCATTTTTCTTATAAGTCCTAGAAGAGAAAAAAGAAGAACCCCACAAAGAGATACAATAAAGAGAAAAACAAAGGACTCAGTTTTCACTCCACTGGTTCTGGAGAAAGAAATTTTAGCATCAAGGGCGTGAACAAATACTACGAAGGCCACCAAGGAGGCAAAGAGAAACGCAGGGGCCCCTGAACGGGCCAGTTTTTGAGTGAGAGCTCCGTGCAGCTGGGACAGCGTTGCATTTGGAAGAGCATTGTTGGTGATCACTTGCCAGCTGATTGGGTTTACTAGTCATACCTACCCTCCTGCCCACGCAGAGACTGACTCCCCCTAAGTCTGCCGTCCTACATTAGCTGTCGCCACTGAGAACAAAATAGTTCTGAGATACAGATACAGACTTCATTTCCTGCCCTTCCATGTGTTCATTATGTGAACCTCAATGTAGAACATTCTTTCTCTGCGTGAATCAGAGCAGCGAGCAAAGCAATACAGAGTCACTGGAGCCTCCCGAGAATGAACACGGCAGACCCCTGGAGAGACAGCAATGCCCGTTGTTGTTAGTTATTTAACAAATACCGGAACACGAAAACTCCGCAAAGTCGCCTAGCTTGGGATCGCCTACCACTCTTTCATCCATTTATTAAAACCTGCTGAACACAGGCATTGCCATCTCTTCTTACACCAATTTTTCAAATCTTACGGCCATAACTAGTTTAGAATTTCTTTGCAGATCTCTCACACCTGGGTTTTGTCATTTGGCTATCATGGTGAATACAGTTTGACTCTAGTCCAATCTGGCTCCATTCAAAGCTATAGGTCATTTTTTTATTTGCCTCTCAAATTTAGCCCCAACAGATTTCATCAGTGAGCTTCTCTTCCTCCAAATGGTCAGCTCACAGAGGAACTGGGTAACACAGCGGTGGTCAAGAGAGAGCAAATGGATCTGACCAGTTGGCACTGCCTCCTGGCCTTGGGCTCTGGGCCAATGTTGAAACTAGGTAAATACAGAAGGAAGAACCTAATGAAAAGCCAGATGCTTGAAGACTTGGGAGGAAGGGTGGGGTGTGAAGTAGTTCTGAACCAAGGAAGACAGTGAGTCCTAGAGAATCTTACAGCTCTTCATGTCACCTCTAGACATCTGAGGTCAAGGCCATCTTACAGAAAGTAAGCAAACATGGAATATTCTATTTATAAAATGTTTTCCAAATAATCTGAGATTTGGCCAAAGTGAATTATTTATTGTTCCTTAGATAGTCCTTGAAATATTCTCCTTGTGAGTTAACTCTCCATATATACTCCAATTTCTCAATACCAAAACTATATACTGGATGAACTCAGGAGGAATTTGGAGGCTGTGCTAGAAATAAGCGATGGAGATTTATTCAAGGATCTTGGAGTTGCAACCTGGAGACACACCTGGACAAAAACCCAGAAGTGTTCCAAATAAGAAAAAGTGGTGAGAAGGTTTTAAAGCACAAAGCACTTTGTTGAGAACTGTCAGTCCTTCGTGTTAGCCCCAGGGTTGGTCCGGGACAGTGATCAGTCAGGTGGCAGGAGGCGGTGATGGGTGCCAGGAACTCTGGCTGTCCCCAGGTCTGAATAATGGATGTGGGGTGGATGTATATGTGAGTCCTTCAGGGGATCAGGTGGCTTGGAAAGGTGAGCCCTTCAGAGGGCAGTTAGAGCACGGCCTGGAGGTCCAGGCATGTCCAGGCATTGACATGGGACTGGAAAGTTCAAAAAAGTTTGTTTCTGAATGAATTAGAACAAGAATGGTTCTCCTCATGCCTCAACCTTCCTCCTGCTAATTTTAGCAGCTTGGTTAAAGTGACTCCATTGTATATACTCCCTGTCTTCACTCTTTCCTTACAAACATACCTTTAAAAAAAGCTTCAATTTAAATTCTACCTTTCCATGAAGAAAATCCCATCATCTCATTTTGTCTTCGTACTCCCATAAACACTCCTCAACTCCTGTAAGCCTTGGGAATAACATGCGACTTGGAGTGAAGCATGCATGTGGGCCTGGTGGAGGCTCTAGCACATGCTGTGTGTGTTTCCACAGCAGTTCACCTCCTGCTTGGCTAAAGGCTCCTGAGGCTCTTTGATCCATAGTTCTCATTGTCTGTCACTGCTCAAACTGGCTGTTCAGCGGGAACTTGTTGGATAAATGAGGGAATGAAGAAAGAGAAACGACCAGGTCTTGGAGAACTGCTAACCCACTCTATCTTGGAAATTTCCTTTATGTTCTCTCTCCTCCTCCTTCTTAAGACTTTTTCCAATAAATATCACAAAAAATATAGGATAATCTGATTACATAAGTAACAAAGATTTTTCCTGTGGTTTCATTTTAGTAAAACCAGTTTAAGTTTTTAGAAGTGTTTCCAGTATAATAATACAACGAAGAGGTTGTGAAGTTCAAAGTCAATGAGAAAAAACAATCAATTAAAAAATACCCTTAAAGGATAAAACCATAGCTGGTTTCCACCTTGTGAATTGGAGCCTAGAATGTCCACAGAGTAACAGAGGTGCCAGAGTTTGGGTCATCTTCTAGCATCTGGTCTGCCACTTCATCACGAAGCACATGAGGGTCCCAAGGGAAATGGCATCAGGTGTTAGACCGTCAGCTTACTGGTGACATTCCGGGAGGCTGCGGGTCTAACAAGTGGAGAACATCCGTCCTGCAGCCTCTCTAGGCCTGGATGACTCTCAGAGAGTGTCATGTCACTGCCCTCTCCTGGGTGGAAGGTAACCATCAGCTCAGTTACAATATACAGGTACTAGTCAATTTGCAAAATCTGAATTTGTAAAGCTAAAATGTCCATTTAAGTAAAGCTGATAATATTTGCTAGAAAGTTCACATTGGCTTCTTGTAGCCAAATTTCTAGACAGTAGGTGACATAAAATGTTGTTAAAGAGAAATTTAAAACCAATATACTTTAAAAGTTAAATAAAAATAACTTAATGTAATGTATGAATATATGCTAGTTTTATATGAACAACTTAGATATGTATATACAGACTGCTGGTTAAAGTTTCAAACATTAGTGAATATTAATGGATGCTGTCATCTGTCAGCACCTTAGTGATTTCTCATGGTTAATATGTGTGACATGGTCACATAACTTAAGGTGGTTACAAATAAAGAAACTGTGTCCATTGGTAAACTGCAGGCATATAAAATGTTCAAGCCCTAAATCTTCCCAAAATATCACGGCTCACCATTTAAACATTTGCTGGTGTTCCCATGGGGCAAGCACTCAGCCTCACTGGCCTGCCCCAAGTTCTATAGCCTTGAAACTGGAGAGGCCATCTATGGCCATCTGGGGGACAAGCATGGCCAGCAGTTTAGGCATTGCCTCAGTACTCTTTGTCTGGAGACTACATCCTATATAATAAAAGGCAAATATGCAAATTGTCCCTTCCACTGGGAATTCAACCAGATGGAGGGGCCTCCTCCCTGCAAGATCCACCCCTGATCGGTCCCCCCTACTCTTACTGGGGGTGGGGGGGAGGAATGGCCGGCCAACCACCCACAGCCCCTCGCCCTGGCCGGCCTCACTCCCAATCACCCACCACTCAATCAGGGGAGGGATCAGCCAGCCCACCTCCCATGTCCCTGCCCCCTGGCCAGCCGGCTGTGCCAAATTGGCTCTGATAGGGGTAGGCCAGCCAGACCTCACCTGTGCACTAGGCCTCTAGTAGATAATAATTTTGAAAATCCCCCAATTCATTCTTAGGAAAATTTTCTTAATCTTCACAAAGACTTACACGATAGGTAATTATTTTAGGGCAGTAAAGTGATTTCTCACAAAAATACTGTAATAACCAATGGTGTAGCTTTTCAGTGTTTCCCATTATTGGGTATTGTGTCTGTCTTGGTTTACCCTGTGGTCTTGCCAAGGTAATGGCAACGGACATATCTGTACAAATTGGGAGGCCCTCTCTCCCTCTAGTTTTTTAAGGGAAACCAGAAAGGAGCTAGCTGAGGGCTTTACAATTCTGCTTATTCATACCTAGGTCCAGAATTGGTTTGGGGCATAAATGTCCGACATGTCCCACTAGATACAGATATATTCTCCTGGAGTGAGAATGTGAAGTTTCTGAGGCAGCTGCTTTCCCTCCACTTTTGCTAACATTTTAAATGGGATTAGGGTGGGTTTTCTCCCACCAGCTTAGAGCCACCCAGACCTCAGGAGGCAAGTCTGTGCATCTGAGCTCCCACTTTGCTGTGTTCATGGCCACTGCTAACTCAGCGTCCTTGGCACTCTGTGACAGCCACAGACTGCGCATTTACAGGCAGGTCCCAGATAACACATCAGTGCTGCATTATCTAAGACTGAAGTTTCCAGCTGCTCAGTGAGCAATTCAGAGCAATGAGCCATCTTACATAATAATACACAAACATGTAAATTGACATTACCTCTACTACACCCACAGCCAATCAGAGTGAGTATGCAAATTAGAAAGCCAAAGATGGCAGCTGCCCACCCGCTCCAGGTGTGGAGTGGCGAGGTGGGGCAGGAAGTCTGCTAGGAGAGGGAGGGTGGCAGGGTGAAGGGATCTACAAAAGCAGAGTGTTAAGGCTAAGATAAGACGTGAAGAGGAAGATGGAAGCCTCTGGCCTGAGTCTGCAGCAATGAAAACAGCAGACTCCGGCCGGAGCAAAGGCCTGGGTCTCGAATGCTGGGTCCTGGAAGCCAAGGGAAGAAAGGCCTATTGCATGAATCTCTTTGTGCAATGGGCCTCTAGTCTATAATAATAAAAGTATAATATGCAAATCAGCAAATGACCGAACAGCAGAAGGATCTTCCAAACAACCTTCTGGACTACCACCTTATGACACACACTGGCAGCAGGCCAGCCAAAGCAGATGTGATATGATTGGTCTGGGGGCCCACCATTACTCCATGATCGCCCAAAAGAGGGAGGCCCGGCCACCTGGCCACCCTCTGCACAGCGATGGACCATAGAACCCCAGCAGGGTGGGCAGGGGCTCCCTTTGCTGGTGATGGATCATGGAGCCCCCGATGATTGTCTCAAAGAGGGAGGCCCAAGCTGCCTGCCACAGCCTGAGAGAGAGGGGCTCAGTGGCCGGGGCCACTCCCAGCCCTGTGGCAGCAGTGCTGAGCGGGCACAGCGCATGCAGCTGGCCCGGCCCTGGGGACACCACCTCTGCCTGTAGCTTCTGCACAGCTGGACTGCCACTCCTCCTGCTGTGATGCCTGGGCAGATCCTGGACCCTTTCTGACTGCCGGCTCTCTGCCAGCGCTCAGCCCCCTGATCGGACTCCCCAGCTCAGCCCTGACTGCAGAGGAGCTGAAATACACTGACATCCACAACATTGGGACCATGATGGCCCCTTTTCACTTCGTGGAGGTAAACTGGGCAAGAGGCCTCAGCCTGTGAGAAGTGAGCTAACCAAGGAAGAGGAGCGGAGAAGAGTGCTGGAAAAAGAACAAAGTGGCGGCAGCCTGATGCCAGAACAAGAAGATGGAGCAGATGGAGTGTCTGCAGAAGGAATCTGAGTGGCTGGAGCTCATGAACGTGGAGCTGAAAACCCAGATGGAGGAGTTGGAGCAGGAGCGGCAGCAGCTTATCCTGATTCTCAACTGGCATCGCCCCGCCTGCATTGTCAGGACTGATAGAGTTAAGCACCCTGACTCAGAAGCAGCCCACTGCTGGGGCAGCTGGAGAAGCAGTGACCACGGCTGGAGGAGGAGAAAGTGGGGAGAAGATGAGGAGAGGGAGGAGGAGGGGGGTCCCAGAGGGCTCTTCCTTGCTGTATGAAAGCTCTTCAATGAGGCTCTGCACAGCCAGCATCGGCCAAGCTTTTTTGTGAAACTCAGATCAGCCACACCAGGGGAGGAACCCATGGACCACGCGCTGAGACCAAAGCAGTCCTGAGGGGCTTGTTCTACCTGGGGCCAGGCTTGTAGGAGGCAGGACAGGGACTCTGGGCCAGAGAGATGCCCAACCAGGCAGCTGTGGGCACTTCTCCTGCCTCTCCGCCAGGACACACACCCAAAGGACATCCAAACAGCCAGGAAAAGCCATGAATTGAAACCAAAATTAGGCTGAGGATGGAACTCAGAATGAAACTGCAGTCTGCCTGCCCCCAGTCCTGACCGTGACCCTGACCCTGATGCAAGGATGGAGAAGGGCTCAGTGCCAGGCCCTGCTGTACCCACCCTCCATGGCTCAGCTCAGTCCTGCCTGGAGTGGCAGCCGGGCGCACCCTCACCGGCCCTGCTGGAGGTGCTGTGGGCATGAGGCACAGGCACCCTTCCAGAGCACATGCTCACTGTCTGTCCACAGCCTGACTGTCCTGGCAGGGCTTTCAACTGCACATGTTTTTTATACTTTTAAAAAATATATTTTTTTATAAAAGAAGATTTTATATAAGTAATATATAAATGAATTTCTAATATCACTCAATGCGATACAGTATAAATATGCTATGGTTGTTTGTTATGAACAGATATTCGGCAGTTAAGGCCATTGCGTGTAACTTTTAAGTACTACAGTCTTTCGGTGTTGGGGGTGTTGGGGTGGGGTTGGGGTGCATTTCTATCCTATTCATAGTACTCAGGCCTATATTGCTCAGTAAACATTATTCTTACTTTAAAAAAATAAATAAATAAATAAAAGGGAAGCCCAGGCTACCTGGCCAGCAGCGCTGCAATGGGTGATTGCACCCCAGCCCGTTACTGCAGAGGGAGGCCACCAGTGGCAGGGGAGGGGCGGCAGCACCACACAGATGGCAAGCAGTGGCAGCAGCAGCCGCGGGGTCAGTTGCTGCAGATGGAGGAAAAAAAGCCCCAATAGGCCTTGGTTACTGGCTAGGCCTAGGGACCCTTCCTGAGGGATTCCGATTGTGAGAGGGCACAGACTGAGGGACACCCCTTCCCCAGAGTGCACGGATTTTCATGCACCAGGCCTCTAGTCTCTCTCTACAAAACCCTAATATGCAAATAGACTGAATGGCAGAACAACCAAAAACCCAACAACTCTAACCACCAGGGGGCACACGCAGAACATGGTGGGCGTCAGCCAAGGTGGGATGGTGGAGCAGGTGAGCGGGGCACCAGACCAAGGCCGGGCGCTGTCACTGTCATTGGGGTGATCCTCTGGTGGCTACAAAAATTGTGCTGCGGTCCCGCCAGGCGCTGCGGTCCCGCCAGGCGCTGCGGTCCCGCCAGGCGCTGCGGTCCCGCCAGGCGCTGCGGTCCCGCCAGGCACTCACACCAGCTGCTGGCACAAGCCCTGCTTGTACCCGCTGCGGCACTGGCCTCAACCACTCCATGCGGTCAGAGGGTGTGAGCAGGGCCAGCACATCCACACATGGGAGCCACTGCAGCTGTAGCAGGGCTGCGGGCAGACCGGACACCTGGCTTTGGTGGGAGGGGCAGGGCAGGGGCCTGGAGGATGGGCCTGGACCCACCTTGTGCCCAACACAGCCTCGTGGCCCACAGTTCCTTCCAAGGTGCACGGATCTGTGAGTTTAAGATAATGCACCCGCCATCCTAGAACATACCCCCCGGAGCACATCCTTCCTCCCTCAGGAAGCGGCCCTCGCTCGGCGGGACCACAAGTAAGCGCAGACACCTGCACACCTTGGAGCCGTGCTGGAGGATGTGTCAGGATGCTGAGAACTGCTCCCAACTGTTTTAAGAGGAAATTAAGACACAAGCGTGCAGGCCTGGTAGTGACATGGTGCGCCCTGCCTGTTTCATCCTGCTGAGACCTGCAGGAGATCTAAGAGGAGGAAGGAAAGGGCCGGAGGCTGCACTAAGGGTCTTTCACGGCCTTCCCATCAGCAAACACTGTCATGGTCGTACCAGCACTTTCTCCGTTACCCAGCCCCAGAAACACGCCCTGCTGCTCAGCAGCCTGCAGGGACCCGCTGCGCTGACTCACCAGCTGCACCACCCAGTGTCACACAGGGGCCGTGGGTTTTGTTTTATCCCTCCGTCCAGTTGTTCATTAAGGTATTTTTTTTAAATTTTAGTCTTGTTCCTAGAAATCCAGGTGATGAGAAACAGGAGAAAAAATAAATTGAGATCATGAGGAAAACTTTAAAAAAATTTCTCAGAACATAGATTTTAAAATTATTGTTATTTACACTTTACTTAAAAGTGTGAATAGAAGGAATAAGTCTAAGAAAGGACCATGGCAGGGACTTAACAAATGGAAGACAATCAATGGGTCAGTGTTGTCCTGAGAGAATCTTGCCTAACCATGTACATTCTCAGTAATGTTAGTTAAATTAATTCTTAGATTTATTTCCTCTTGTTATGCGTCAATTTATTCTGTAAAATTGTAAGATGCTATAAATCCTAGTTCTTAAGAAACATGAAGGATACTCATGGTAAACCTTTGACTCTACAAGAGAACAATAATAATAATGATATCAAAATAACAGGCAGTGCAATTTTAAACATTTTCCTTCTCTCTCATGGTCTCTGTTAGGCTGTGGAACATATTTGTGTAATCTCGTACAGATATGCTAGAATTTTCTACTTAAGAATTACACCGAATACTCCTGCATTAAAACTAGCCACGCTGGAGAGAGGATCTAAGATGGCTGCTCCAGTAGACATCTAACCGCAGCAGCACACAACAATTTCAATGGAATACAACTAAAATGTAGAGTGGACATTGCCCAGAGCTACAGGCAGTCGACTTACTGAAAATTCTACAAGAAGGAAAGAGAAAACCAGAAGGAAAATCAGAGGAGCTGAAAAATCCTAAGGTATGGAGACATGCTGCACTCACGCAGCCGGAGAGGACGCAGCCGGAGAGAAGGAGAAGGTGGGTGCCTGCCTGTCACCCACTAGCAGGAAGGAAATAAAAGCCCCGACCTGGGCTTAACCCCAGAACCGGCAGTGCTGAGCCCCAGTTATGGGCCAGATCCTGGGGACCCAGGGTCGGGCAGGGGGAGACAGGGCTGTGAGGCGGAATCCCAGGGGAGCAGCGAAAAGCAGAGCCCCCGGAGTCGCACACATTGCGCGTAGAGGACGGAATGTTGACTCTGATGCTGGATTGCCCTGGCGGGAAGAGGCAAAACCTCCGGCGGTGCTGAGCCCCAGTCCGGACTGCTCTGAACCCCAGTCCTAGGCCAGACCCTGGGGACCCAGGCTCAGGCGGGGGGAGACGGGGCTGTGAGGTGGAATCCCAGGGAGCGGCGAAAAGCGGAGCCCCCGGAATCGTGCACAGAGGACAGTCTGTTGACTCTGATGCTAGACTCCCCTAGCAGGAAGGAGAAAAAGGGCTCCAGACTGGAGGAATGTGACTAGGAGCAGGAGCCCCTGTCGGACACCAGCCAGCCAGGCTACAGCAAGGAGCCGGGCAACGGGGCCCCCGGAGGGGGGGTGCCCCTGAGCCTTTGACCGCTGAGCGCAGGCAATGGAGCTGAGGCCGGGGGCTGCTTCCTGGGTGGCGTTGACCCCGGCAATAGGCTGAAGCAGTGCAGGAGCCCGCGGAAAACAAAGGGGTGCCACAGGCTAACCTGCTGAGCTTCCAGGACAAGGAGGAAGAAACCGAAGAAGTTCTCAATGTGAAGAAATCAAGTGAGAGCAAAAGATAGTAAAATTACTTAAGAAAGAATACAAAGAAGATCTTGAAAAATCAAAGACTAAGTCAGAACTCAACTCAGCAGTCAACATTGCAACATAAATGCATTTAAAAAAAAAAAAAAAAAGGACAGAACGTTGGAATGGCAGCGGCCAGGCCTAGAGTGGCCAGGCACAAGGCAGTGGCAGCCGGGCCCGGAGCAGCAACAGCCAGGCCTGGAGCAGCCAGACCTGGGGCAGTGGCAGCCAGGCCTGAGGCGGAGGCAGCCAAGCCCAGGGTGGCAAGTCCAGGAACACCTAGGCCCGGAGTGGCCAGGCCCGGAGAAGCCAGGCCAAGAGCATCCGGGTCGGGAGCAGCCAGGCCCAGAACAGCAGCAGCCAAGCCTGGGGCATCCAGGCCGGGAGCCGCTAGGCTTGGAGTGGCCGGGCCCAGAGCAGCTGGGCCCAGAGCAGCCGGGTCGGGTGCAGCCAGGCCCGGAGCAGCAGCTGCCAGGCTGGGAGCAGCCAGGCCCAGAGCAGCAGCAGCCAAGCCCGGAGCAACCAGGTCAGGAGCGGCAGTGGCCCGACCCGGAGCAGCTGGTTGTGGAACGGACCAGAGCAACAGAGGCCAGGCCCGGAGCAGCCAGGCCCGGAACAGCTCACTCCTCGCCTGCCCCCGCCCCAAGGCTGCCTCCCAGACATGGCTGGAAACTTTTGCAGGAACTTGAAGGTCTGCTGAATCAAGTGATGAAGGCTTAGATCTGGATGTGTTGAGTTAGTATAGCGCTGGGGTGTTGATCTGTGAGTGCCTTTTGTGGGGCCTGGATGAGGTTGGTTGACCTATTTGGAAATGTCTTTTGTGTGAAGTGTATCCTGGGGCATGTGGAGGTATTATTGATATGAGAAAATGCTAAGTAACTGATTTACTATTTGAAAAGGGATTTACTATCGGGGAAAGGGAGGGAGGAAGAGACTGAACATAAACTGTGCACCTATGGATGAGGACAATGGGGGATGGGGAGGGGGCAGAGGGTGGGGTGGGAACCTGCTGGAGGAGGGAAGAAATGAGGAACCTTTGTAATAATATGAACAATAAAGATTGATTTAAAAAGAAAGAAAGAAAGAAAAGAAAATCATCAATGGAAAAACAAAACAAAACAAAACAAAACAAAAAAACAACTAGCCACGCTTACCTCCCAAGGCTGTGGCTTTATGCTCCTCCATTTTCACAATTACAAAGAGCAGAGAGGAGAAGGCAGCTTACTGCTTAGCTCACTCCTCATGGAGGGAGACAGAGGGAAGCGCCACCACGGTCCTCCAGGAGCAGCGCCTGGCCCAGGAAGCACAGGGTCGCAGCCCTGGGTGCTGAGTGCGCCGCACCACGGAGGTGCCGGCACAGTGCCATCCCGCCGGAACCTGAGTGCCCACGTCAGTGAGACTAGAGGACAGTGACCTCCCAAACCAGCGGAAAACAGCTGGCCCCAAGTGCTACTTTTTCTCATCTCTGGCTTGTCACTCTGCCGACCTAAAGTTAAAGCAGCTTTGCTTGTTGCTGCAAACTGATAAAACAAGGGTCCTGACATGGAAAAAGTAATCATTGTTTTGTTGTTTTCTTTTCACTAGTAGATCCATGTTTTACAACCATGTTAAGTCACCAGTACATGGGGAAGAGCATGCTCTTCATTGCAAGTGGGGTCACACCAATGGTCACACAGCGCCATGCGCCCCGCAGCCCCAGAGCTCTCTACTCGTGAATATAATTGAAAGAAAGTAATTTTGGGGCAAAAAGTAAAATCATGAATCCTACAGATGCAAAAATAACCACACACTAAAGAATTGCTTTATTCAGGTGACATGAGGAAACCAGGCAGATGTTACTACTGGTTCAGAGGAAAAGAGAAAATAGCACAGATTTATAGGGAGTAAGGGAGTGGAGATGAAATGCAAATGTGTTTTCCACTTCAGGAGGAAGTTAATTAAAGTCTAACTGATGCAGAAAATTTGCATATCGTCAGTTACCTTCAATTTAGAAAAGTTGCAAAATAGCTCAAAGGAAAAGCTATCAAATTTTACCATTGAGTATGAGATTGGCTGAGGGTCTGTCATATATGGCCTTTATTATGTTGAAGTACTTTCCTTCTGTACCATTTTACTGAGTGTTTTTTTAATTTTTAAATTTTTTGTTAATTCTCGCCAGAGGATATTTTTTTCATTGCTTTTCAGAGAGGGGGGCGGGGGAGAGAGGTAAGAAACATTGATGTGTCCCATATCCATTGGTTGCATCCTGCACACACCCGACCATGGACAGGAACTGGCAACCTAGGTACATACTCTTGAGCAGGAATCAAACCATAACTTTTGGTGCACAGGCTGACATTCTAACTACTGAGAAACACTGGCCAGGGTTCATTGAGTGTTTTAATCATAAATAAATGTTGTATATTATCAAATGCTTTCTCTGCATTCATTAAGATCATATGATTTTTGTCCTTTGTTTTGTTGATATGATGTATTACATTGATTTGTGTGTCTTGAACAATCCCTGTGCCCTGGAATGAATTCGCTTTATCATGATGTATTATTTTTTGGCTGTATTGTTGTATTCGATTTGCTAGTAATTTGTTTAGGATTTTTGCATCTGTATTCATCAGAGATATTAGTCTGTCGTTTTCTTTTGCTGTGTTATCCTTGCCAGGTTTAGATATCAAGGTTATGGTGGCCTCATAGAATGTGTTAGGAAGTATTGCCTCTTCCTGCTTTCACTGTGGCCAAGATGAGACAACCAAAGTGTCCTGTAACAGAGGATTGGATGAAGAAGATGTGCTGCATACACACTATGGAATAGTACTAAGCCATAAGAAAAGATGAAATACTGCCATTTATGACAACAGGGATGGACCTAGAGAATAGCATGCTAAGGGAAATAAGTCAGTTAGGAAAAAGCTAAGGACCACATGATTTCACTCTTATGTGGGATGTAAAACTGAAACTCATAGACAGACAACAGTATGTTGGGTACCAGAGGGAAGGGGTTGGGGGTAAAGGAGGTCAAATATATGTTGACAGAAGATGATTTGACTTCAGGTGGTGAGTACATAATGTAATATATAGATTCTGTGTCATAGAATTGTACACTTGAAACCTATATGATCAGATTCACCAATATCACCCTCATAAATTTAATTTTAAAAGAGCTCAAATAACCTAAACAGAGCGAGAAAATGATAAATCTGGAGGGGTGTTCTACAGAAAATGCAGTTTTCTGTTGAAACATTTTTCCCTACCAATTTCCCATCTATATATATATATATATATATATATATATATAAAAGCCCAGCAACTTAATGGCAGAACAACCAGAACAACCTGTTGACCAGCTGCTATGAAATGCAATGATCATCAGGGGGCAGATGTTCAACGCAGGAGCTGCCCCCTGGTGTTCAGTGTGCTCCCACAGTGGAAGTGCTGCTCGGTTGACCAGGATGAATGGCTGCTCTCACAGTGGGCCAATCTCCACAGACATTCTGTGCACTGGGCCTCTAGTCTTTTAATAAAAAATGTTCTTAAATCTTTACATTTCCTAAGGTATGCCTGATTATTTGCACAGTTGCGGGAAAGTGTGGACTTGCCAAACACCTTCTTAAGATTTCTGCTGAAAATTTTCTTAGGAACCTCAGGTTGGGCCTTTAAATGCCGCTGGAGGCTTGGAAGCCAAGTCCAGAGCTCACCATTCCATGTAACCTCAGCATCTATTTGTTTGGGTGAATTTCTCTTTCTTCAAGGTTTTCAAAATATCTATTTCCTGGGCTGGCCCAGAAGTGACCTTCCCTCACCAGTTTTCTCAAAAGGACTCTGCACACATTGGTTCCACAGAATCAATCTTAGTTTATCCAGAGTGAAGTTCTAGCTAAGTGTGCATCCACCTTAAATATGACCCTGTAAGCCAAGGTTTGCATAGCCAAGCTGTCCAGGTATGTCCTAGTAGGAGTACAAGTGGTCATTGCTTCTTCCATTTGTGATATTGCTATGAAAATAAGAATATTCTAAAAGAGTTTCTATATTCCGGAGGGCTCAGATAGGTGAATAAAATATCCTTTACAAATGTTTTATTTCAGCTTACAAAACATAGTCTGCTAATTTATTATGAGTTATTAAAATTTGTCAAGAGATTTTAACACTCAAGATAGGAATAGTTTAAGAGAAAGAGAATGAACTTCCTTATATATCCTGAAAATACGACATTAAAATCAACAATACTTCAAAGGAAATCTAGCATCATCCCTCATCCAGGAGTTTCATCCTGTGTAGCTCAGATTCTGGAACTCCCGACCCAGTTCTGCTAGTGTGGTCTCAGGTTTGCCTTGGTGATGTCATACGAAGCCTGGACCCGAAGGTCATGGCTATGTCTGTTCAACAGCAGGCTGTTGGAGAGTCTTCTGTTGATTACAGAGCCTATTGACCAGGGTTGACGAGCTCTCAGGGAAGCATCGGAGTGAAACAGCATCAACTAACTCTGTCCTGTCCACACATTGCCAGACTCTAGGAGCTGGTCCTCCTTCCTGCTGACCTTTTCCAAAGTGGAAAGTTAACGAGGGCTCATAAGGAGGCAGGTGCAGCTGACAGAGGAAGAAAACAAGACAATAATGTCAATCCCAAAAAAGAGCTTCAGACAAAATAATTAGGAACAAATGCTATTTTCAAAGGAGACAATGCGTGTGAGTTCAGTTTATAAAAATGAGTGAAATGACCTTTACAGAATTCCATGGTGTAAAAATAACAATGCTGATACATTATAACATTACTAGAGGCCTGGTGCACAAAATCCTTACATGGTGAGTCCTAGGCCTGGCGGGCGATCAGTGTCAATCAGGGCCTTCCAGCTGCCAGCAAGGGCCTCCCTTTAGCATTTACCTAAACCAATTGGAGCATTTCTCCTGATGTAACAACTCTCTCCACACAGCTCATCAGTAGTAATGCAGCAAATACACCTCATCATTTCCAGTCTTTTTACAAGGTAGAAAACCAAATTGTTATGATTTCCCAGGGCTCTTCTGGGAAATTTCAGAAATAATTTTGGATATAAGACATACTGAAAGGTATGTGGCTTTATTTTATACTTACATTTTGATTTGAAAAAAATAAGCAAAAATCAAAAGTTGTCAAGAGATTTTAACATCTAAGATAGGAATTGAATCCAAGGGCCTGAGAGAAAATATTGCCACTCATTTCAAAGTCACAATAAAATATTTGAAAATTAAGGATGAAAGGTAAACCCAACAATAAAGAACCTTGGCTTTGTCTTAGTGAAAGCCTTTGTTTTCTAAATACTCAAGGACATCATAAGTCAACATAGGCCATAGGGAGTGATCCTGGTTAGGCATAGAATCATTTGCATCTAAGCATATTATACAGGAAGAAAAATGTCATGTTACTGATGATGGTAATAAAAAGTAAATCAAGAAAAGAGGTTTCCTAAATTTGGGCACATTTGCTAGAAATTTAAAATATTTCCCAGGTTTTTAAACTCAAGTATTAATGCAAGACAAAAAAATGTTCCTTTGCAAAATGTGTTCTCCCCTGTGCTCTGTTCTATTCTGGAACAGACTGACCTTTATCTGAGGAACCAATGTCAGGTGCCTCCTAGGTCAGAGTTAGTTTCAAAGCATCACTGCCATGTTATTAACGGGCACTGCAGTCATCACTTGTTTTTTTTCAAATTCATTGATAAGCATTTAAAAATTTTTGTTTCAATTTCCAACTCTAGCTGCCAATGATCATAACCCACAAAGGCCCTGTGGACCCTGTAGTAAGCCCACAGAGCACAAAGGCATTCGGAGAACAAAACACAATCCTGTCTGAGGAAGCGACTTCCTTAAAAAGCAGAAGCACGTGCCCAGATGTATTTCTCTGGAACTGTATGCCTAAGTACAATCTCATCCCATATTCCAGTATATCAATCACCATTTTTAACCCCAATAACTTCTGTTTTAGAGAAAACTGGGATGGACTCTGTGAGTGTTCGCTCAGCACCTCACAGCCCAGCACAGCTCACAGCTACTGCCCCATTTTGTAGTAAACCTCTCAAAGTGGCAAATATTAATGCATCCAAGACATACCCAAATATATAGTCTTTCTATAGCATATGAAAATAATATACAAAAGCATATGAACTTAAAATTAAGCCTACCAGTCAGTGTTTTCTGTGTTTATTTTACTTAGAAATAACCTAGTTATCTAATGAATACCCATTGATAACTAAGTTAACATCAGTCCAAAGTTTTAAATTGACTGAAGATCTTAGAGGTTATCTTCAAATTGGGATACCACACAACATAATTAGTTGAAATAAATTCTCAGGATAGTGAATCAACTTAAATACAAATTTACTTTTCCCATGACACTAAACATTAAGTGAAGTTATGCGGACGTACTTGATCAGTAAACCAGCATAAGCTGAGGAGGGGCACGCCCACACGGACACACACCTCCCTCATGCCTATGCTTGGCAGTCAGAATCCACACAGCCATTCTATTTTCATTAACCCCAAATCATAAACCAGTCTCATTTGCTGTGATTTACCTAAACCATATGCATTTGAATTCTTAAAACATTTTCAAGTTAGTTTTAAAAATAGTACCTTTTAAATCTAGCATGATGAAAATACTGGAAGTTCATTTTTTTCTGAGAATTTTAACATTTTCTAGATAGCAGCACTTCCTTATTTTTATAAGCCAACCAGAGTAGAGATTCTTTAGGAGTTGTGCAATCAATTTATTAACACCATTGAATATAGGAAGATATCATGACCTCACACAGTGAGACAAAGGCTCCTGTGAATTACAGACATAGAGCCAGAGATACAGGCATAGATGGACGTGATGCACAGCTTCAATTTTCAAGTTTTAGACGTGGGCCAAAAATAAATACAGACTACCAAAGAACTCATCCATGGGTACAAATTCATCAAATGTCAAACCACAAGGTGAAATTCCAAATAGGAAATAACATATCAGCCCAAAACAAAACTAGAGAGGGTAAAATAAAACAAGAAACCGAGTCCGCTTAGCCAGGCGACGCCTTCGGACCCACCTCCGGAGTGAGCCAGACCTGCTACCTGTTCTGGACAATTGAGAAAAAGCTAAAGTCCTGATTTCTCGCAGAAATCGGGATTGGCCTGTGTTAAAGAATGTGTTTACTCACATGGTGATACGGGAACAAGACACATGAAACCAGTTAAGTCAGAACCACACACATTTACACAGAGACAAGGTGTGGACATGAATACAAATACGGACAGAATTGGTTTGTTTTGTTTTTCAGAGAAACACATCTGGGGCGGTGCTGCTGCTTCTTAAGGAAGAGTTGCTTCCTCAAACAGGAGTGTGTTTGTTCTTCGAATGCCTCCTTAAAATGATTACCGGTCAGGACACAACTTAACGAAATGTGTAAGGACAAAGTAGTTTAGAGACAGTGGCCAGGGCTGGAACTGAACAAATAGAGTAAACTACAGGTGACATCGCTTTCCACTGCAACATTTCTGCTACAAACGTAACCCTCACGTCACACCTATGACATCATCGCCAGAGCCCCTCAGGCTCCCGGGACGCACAGCCCGGGTGGCTGCTCCGGTCCTGAACTCATCAAGCATGTGAGTCGCCTCAGGACCAGCCCGTCCTTCACAGCCTGATCCTGTCATCACACAGGAGGCCTGTGGGATGGGAACAGAGAGCATCTGCTTTTTGTTTCTCAGACTTTGCTAGCACCCAGGGGAGAGGTGGAAAGATGTTTGCATATAAAACATTTGCCAAACCACCCCTCCTCCAAGATCCTGGGAACCGAGCCAATGAGAGTGAGCTAAGAAGCTCCCGGAGAGACCTCCAGCATCAGGGCTCCCCCCAACCAGGGGGCCGGCCCAGCTCGCAACCCTGGCATTGCAACAAGAGCACCATCGAATGGCCCGTTCCAGCCCACCACCCAGGACCCTCCTTCTCTGACCTGCTCTGCCTGCTGGTCTCCTTCCACAGAAGTCTGAGGAGCCTGGGGCCCTGGAGTCCACCAGGCGGTGATGGGGAGCAGCATCAGTTTGGGGGCCCTGGAGTCCAGGCACATGGTGACAAGGATGCACAGGGAAGCGGGCTCTCCCGGCCGAGTTCTCACCCTCCGCAGCTCTGGGTTCTGGCCTGGGCATCATTCACCTGTGAGCCCACCGAGCGCTGTGAGCTCCTGTTTCCAGGCTGGGCAGCAGCAATGACAGCACCCATACTTCTCTGGTACAGGAGGGAGGGAGTGAAGGGGCTTGTGGTTCCTCCGCCTGGCTCCCAAAGGGGAGGCCCTGGTGCCCATGGCACGACCCTGAGGCCCCGGGAAGCACTGGAAACCATGGACTAGACAGACTTTCTCCTGCCCGGAAGGCGCCTCTCTGTGTCATCTTCACTAAAATGGCCCAAAACCCTCATAGCTCCCCTCCATCTGATTCCCTACCCCACCCCATGTCCTTACCCCCACCACCACCACTGTCTTCATCCATAGGTGTAAGATTTTCCTCCAATCTCTTCCCACAACCCTCAGATCTCCTTCCCCCTGAGAATTGTCAGTCCACTCCCTTTCTATGTCCCTGATTCTGTTATATTCACCAGTCCATTCTGTTCTTCAGATTTTTTATTCACTTGATTTTTAGATTCACTTGTTGGTAGGTATGTATTTGATGTCTTTTTGTTGTTTATTACTTTTATTTTTACCTTTTTCTTCTTCTTCCTCTTTTTAAAGAATACCCTTCAGCATTTCATGTAATCCTGGTTTGGTGGTGATGAACTCCTTTAGCTTTTTCTTGTCTGTGAAGCTCTTTATCTGACCTTCAATTCTGAATGATAGCTTTGCTGGGTAGAGTAATCTTGGTTGTAGGTTCTTGCTGTTTATCACTTTGAATATTTCTTGCCACTCCCTTCTGGCCTGCATAATTTCTGTTGAGAAATCAGCTGACAGTCATATGGGTACTCCTTTGGAGGTAACTAACTGCTTTTCTCTTGCTGCTTTTAAGATTCTCTCTTTGTCTTTTGCCCTTGGAATTTTAATTATAATGTGTCTTGGTGTGGTCCTCTTTGGATTCCTCTTGTTTGGGGTTATGTGTGCTTCCTGAACTTATAAGTCTATTTCTTTCACCAGGTAGGGAAAGTTTTGTCATTATTTCTTCAAATAGGTTTTCAATATTTTGCTCTCTCTCTTCTGGCACTCCAAAAATTCTGATGTTGGTACACTTAAAGTTGTCCCAGAGGCTCCTTACAGACTGCTCTCAAAGATGGTGATGTAAATAAACACCTAAAACTACAACTAAAGGCAAAACGTCTATCACCCAGAACCATGGGAAACCTGGCTGAGTGGAAGTTCTACAACTAGAAGGAAAGAGAAAAAAGCATTCAGGGCCCAAGTGCTGAAAAACAGAGGTGCACGAGATCCTGGCTGGCGGTGGATCCCGGCTGGCGGGGGTTACTTTCTTCAAACCGAAGGTAGACAAGTTCCCGATTTCTCTGAAATCTAGTTTCTGGGGAGACACAGGGGACCCAAACTCCTACGGGGAGAAGCTAGACTGTCAGCCATCGGGTCAGAAAGTGATGGTGGCTTACTTGCAAAGCTGCGAGTGGGGATAATTTCTTGCTGCACTGGGATGTGGGACAAGGGGACGCAGTTGGAAGCATGGAGACAGCTGGTTGGCAGCATCAATTTTTGCCACGCCCTGGCCTGGTGATGCCCTGAGACTCTGCCCTGAACAACCTACGAGCCCACCAAAGCTCCAAGCAGCGGCTTTTGCATATGAATGGCCTTCCCTTTCTCTGCATAACCTAGCAAACTTGCAACCCAATGCAGACAGCTCCAAAGCCTCCAAGCTCGAAGCAGGGAGGAGAGGACTGTGGTTCTCACTGTAGCTCCTGCAGGGTGGCCTCAGACAGTAGCTGACCTGCACCCCATTGGAAATCCAGAAGCCAGTGTACCTAGTGGACACTTTGAGACACCAGATTTCAACTCCTCACATCCATAAGTGACACATTGAATATGCAGACTCAGAGAGCAACAAAGCTCCACTGAAACAAGGCCTACTGAAACATAAGCATGTCTCCAGTGCAGCAGTTCTTCCATTATAGACACAGCTGGTCCTCAAGCCAATTGGCCTGGAGGTTAATTCCTCCTAGTGTACTAACAGCAATCAAGGCTTAATTACACCAAGACTTTGCACTCAGCCCACAAAGGGGTGCACCAAGAGCAACCACCTTGGGTGACTGGGGAGGCTGAGCTACTGGCCCCTATAGGTCACCGACCACACAAAGCCACTCCATCGACATAGGGAAGCAGCCAAAATGTGGAGACAAAGAAACATATCACGAATGGAAAAAATTGAGGAAAGCAAACTACTGGATGACACAGAGTTCAAAACCACATTTATAAGGTTACTCAAGAATCTCCTAAAACCGCTGAGAAACTTGAAGAGACCTTCAAGGACCTTAATGAGAATGCCAAAAAATGGAAAAGGACCAGTTGAAGTTTAGCGTTTCCTCTCCAGCATGGCGGGCTCCTGGTTCTGCTGGCGTTCTCAGAACCCCCTCCCCGCGGGCTCTCCGGGTTCCCGTTTCCTGGTGCCCCGTGCAGAGAACCTTTGGCACCAGCCTTTCAGGGCTCCCTCATTCCTTCGTGTGAGTTTTCCGCTGGAGCCCACCTTTGTTCTTAGCATCTTCATTTGGGTGTTTCCAAAGCAGGACACTCCCTTCCCAGCACCTACCTCCACACCCACAGCCCCACAGCTGCTGCATCTGTCCCGCTCAGTCCGCAGGGGAGGTGAGGGATGGGAGCCAGTATCCTTGGTTCTGAGCAAGTCCTTCTCAGTTCTCCTGTTAGCATCACTATGACCACATCCTCACGTCCGCTCCCACAGCACTGACACAACCCGCACTGCCTGCACGTGGGCAGCTGCAAGTACCACCTGAGAGATTCTGCGTGACTCTTACCCAAAGTCCATTCTCAACTCAGAGAGCCAGGTGATCTGTTTGGATCATGTACCATCTTTCCACCTGAAGCACTGCTGATGCCCAGCATTCTTAGAGCAAAATCAAGCATGTTTCCAGGACTGAAACAATTAAAATGATCTGTGGAATCATGCATGGGACACAGGTTCCATTCCATAATGCCTGTTATTCCATGTTGTGGTGGGACACGTGTTTCCTTTCTCGGGCCTGTTACTCCATGTTAGTCTGTGTGTTGGCTTATACTTTCTTCCCTTTAATTCCAGGATAACTGTCAACATTCCAAGCTGTGTGAGCATTTCTGTCCAGCAGTCATGCTTCTTCCTCTCTTTCCTCTGACATTCCCCCTGCCCCCGAGCCCCCAGTCTGAGAGCTCTCCCAGGGACAGGGCGGGAGGGTAGAGGCAGGGCAGCAGGAGGCTGGAGGTCAGTGTGGCCAGCACCACAGAGCTGGCTGGGGTCACTATTCCATCAGTTTACAGGTGAACAGCTTGTCCCTTGAATAACCTGGAGTCTCCTCACACGTGTTTCTTACTCCACGTGGGCAGTCTCTGACTCGCAGCCTCACATCCTGATCAGCACAGCTGGCCCGCTCCAGGTGCAGCTCCATCCAGCCGCACCACCACGGGCAGGAAGAGCACAGATCCCAGAAAACCACTCGCGAGGAAAGCCAGCCGCGCCCAGCACCTTGTCTTGCCTCCCTCAGCTGTCACCTTCCTGCCCACCAGCTCCCACAGGATGGTGATGCCCAACTCTCTTCCTGCTGCCCTCCTGGTATGGGCTGCCCGAGGGCTCCTGCACGCTGCACGCTGCCACTGCGGCTCTTCCTCACCCTCCTGGGAACATGGCTTCTGAAACACGCAGACAAATGACCCTGAGTCACATCTGCCCTGGCAACCACTTCATTCAGGAAAATTTACTGACATCCCAAACAAGTAATATTTAAAAGCGAAATGATAGCCACCATCTGCAAATCTGGAAGCTGTCCATATTAATTTTTTTAAAAAGAGAGAAAATGGTTATAAGAATGTGTGTACTCCTGCCTCTTTTCTGCCAAGGTTCTTTCTCTCTTGGCTTAACGATGTCATTGCAGAAACGATGTTTTAAAACATCACATACTAAATGTGCCCCTTAGTGATGAGCAGTAATTCCTGCTCATCACTAAGGGGCACCTGCTTTCCTGGGCTGTGGCCAGCTGAGGGCTATAAAAGCTCCTTTTTTGGGGAGACAGCCCCGAGACTGGACTTCCAGCCTCCAGACAGAGCAAGCATGCTGTGGCACTGAGCTGCCCAGTGTGAGCTTTTGCTGAGATCATTTCAGAAAGTTACTCCAGCCCCGACTTTCTCCTTGTGACCTAGGAGCATCCATTGTGTGTCATCCCGACTCAGGATGGCACCCTGCCTGCCTCAGCCTCTGCCGGCTTCCTCCAAGCTCAATCCAATGGTCCCTCTAGCGTTTTCCATGGAGTACGCCACCCCTGGCCTCTGCCCCTCAAAGGCGAGTAGCTGTCAGCCCGCATTGAAGCATCACAGCCAAGACTGAGAATGTCCTGGCTGTGGCAAAGTCAAATACATCTGAATTTAATCTCTGGACAGAACATTATGCCATGTAAGCCTCTGGCAATGTCCATGCATGTGAAACCTATTGAGTCTGTCTGTCATCTACTAAAACTTCCCAATCTTTTTTTTTCTGTGAATGTTGACTTCTAGCCCAATCCAGCATACATGTGAGTATGAAGTAACTGGACCAATATACAGATAGTTACATGTGCCTGTGAAACTAGTCTCAGTGGAGGCTATACTTTTAGCTATCCTTCGTATTTCTAATACTGATTTTTGAATGCCAGTGCATAAGATCAATCCCCACATTTTACTTTGCTCAAAAACTTGACAAGCTTGCTATCAATATTTCAATCAACACCACTGACAAAAATGCCAAGCAGGTAAGGATAAATTGCATTAAAATAAAATCAAAGGTAGAGTTCAATGGTGTGTAATATAAGCTCCTCCGACTGAGCATCAACAACCAATCAATACTTTTTAGGACACTGTTCAATCAGAGAAGTACCCTTAGAATATTAGTATCAGCCAGAATTTTATCACAAGCCCACCAAAAGGACATAGGTTGGTTGCCTGGTGTAGCTTATGTTCATCAATAATTTAGCAATAGTTAAATTACAATATCATAGTGATTTGCCACCAGATAACAATTTAAAACCATAAAATCAGGTTATCTGAGCAGTATTAATTTGTGTCGAAATTTCATCATTTTAAGGGTTTATCAAATGATGACAAACCAGCTGTTTGATATACATTCCAGCTTCTTCTCTTAGGAATTCAGATTTGCTTACAAATTTGTGTTTCCCAAAATCAACCCTTTGTCTCTCCTTACAGATGTGCCTGCCTTCACAGTCGTGATGCATCAGCAGTTCCGGTTTTACAGAATTGGCAGCTCCTCAGCCCCAGGCCTGGCGCCCGGCGTTCTGTGGTGTTAGCTCTGAGCATTCCTGTGGATGGCTTGTCTCCTGAAAGGAAAAGGCGGAAGCAAAGGACACTGTGTGAGATTTTCTGAGCATCCACTCCATCTTGCTGGTTTGCTGTGATGGAGGGGAGCAGACAGGCCTTGTTTCCGCGGCCTCGGAGAAGCTGAGTCCTGTAACCTGTCTTCAGGATGCATCCCAGTGTCTGAGTCAGCCTCCTGAGAAGACTTCCTATTCTCACGAGTCTCCTGAGACAAGCACATGTTATGTTTCTGTGTGATATGTGTTCTATTCTAAGGCAATTTCCTGAACAGTGCCGTGTGGGTCATTAGTATTCTGAAGAATATTAAATGAATGACTGAAGAAAATTAAAGTTTCTGCATATAAATATATTTTGGAAATATCCACATTATAACTTTCTTCTATGTCTCCTTGAACAGTAGAGACTACGTAAATGTAATGAGGTAAATCTTGCAGGAAAGGACCCCCCTTAACTTGTGAAACAGTCTCATGGAGTACTGAGCACAGAGTCTTTCCCCCAGAGAGCTGCTTACCATGTAGTCAGAGGAGCAGCTGAGAAGGCACTGGGTCATCAGCCTGAGGACTTTCACATCTATTATCCCCCCTTTCCCAGGGCGCCCTCTGCTGGCTGTGGGCCATGCAGTCCACGCAGCAAGAGCAGTGCGGTGCTCTCAACCCGGGATGCTGCCCGAGAGGCACAAGGCAGGTGAAGCTGTGGCCCTCCTGGTCCAGGGGTGCAGGCAGGAAGCCAGCACCACCTAGACCTCCCCTGGGTGGCCAGGGCTCCGTGGGGCCTTCGTTTCATTCCACTTTTCCTGAATCACCTACTTCCCCACCATCCTCTCAGATGCTGATCCCACATCTTACACTCAGTCTCCCTCAGCATCTGCCTCCTGAAAACTTTAGTGATAAATAGAAAGCAAACTTGAATTGAAAAAAAAAAGATGTTTGTGGAGGTGGGAGGCAAAGGAATGTTCAGGGCCAAGGCATGTGAGGCCTGGTGAGACCTCTCTGCATGGACTGGACACGTGGGCAGGGAAACTGGGAATGATGGACGGACGTGTCCCGGCAGGAGAATGAGGAGGAGCAAAGAAAATGAATGACTCCAAGGACCAATATAGTTGCAATTTAACTACATTTTTTTTTTTGGTTGATCTAATGATGGGTTTCAAAGCACAATGTTCCTCCGGTCTCAGGGCCAAGGACAAAGCCAACCTCCATTTCAAAGAAGACTATGAATTAAGGTCTGGGCCAGAACTGCTAGCCCATGTCATTATCTTGCCTAATGTCAACCCTCAGCCTCCTGGCTAGTGCAGGAAGTGGCAGCACTGACTCAGCAGAAATATTTTTGGGCTGAAACTTACATGATGGCAAACCAAGGAGTCAATTCAGGGACAAAAAAAAAAAAACAAACAAAACAAAACAAAACAAAAAAACAGCCTTAAACTAGATTATGCATAAATTCAGTCAACTCATTGGGCCATTTAAATAAGAATGCAATTCCAAAATCTGGCTAAAACGAGCAAATCTTCTATTCATCAAATTAAATATACACAAAAATTACTAAAACAGATATAAAATGCTGCTTTGGTTGCATGTTGAATTAACTTCTAAATCCAGTTCTCCAGTCTTTTCACTTCATCCTGTTAGGCCAACAGAGTCTGTCAGTGGGCTTTACATAGAAGGCTCTCAAAGACATGTCAGTGTGAGGTATTTGCAAACACTACATTTTCAATTAGTCACATCTCAAGAGAAGGGGGTGCTTTATGTCATCCTTGGTGCAGACATGTACACATGGAATGTATGTTATAAATCCAGAAAGTAAACAAATACACCCTACTTCAAAACCTAGGGCTATGATGTAAGAATTAGTCATCTCATTCTTATTATCTGAGTAAAGCTTATTTCTTTACTGTGAATAGACATGAATCAACTCAGGTACTATTGAGCATGTACATAGTTGTGTTGTTGTCTATGCACAAATGTGAAAGTTCAGTACATTTTCAAAGAAAAATAAAACTAGTGAAACTTAACAATGATCTTTTTCAGAAAGCAAAACAAAGTTTCCACTTCTACTCTGCTGCTCCTCCCCTCTCCTGCTCTCCAAGGATTTGGTAACTATGGATTATGAGATGTGATTTATGAAGACATAAAAATGTGAGGCATCACATGCATTGCAATTATTTGTTCTTGGAGTCAAAAGCATGTTCAGCTCCAGGAGACACCCTTTCTCACCTTTGACAGTAGAATTCATGGCAAGCATTGTGTTGGTGTTTTCACGTTCTCCGGGGAGATAGTTGAGATAGATACTGACCTCCAGGAACATGCACAGGCTTCTAACGAATTACTGGGACTGAATGGAATGTGGCTTTATGGAGATGGATGAGGTATTTCTGTTGTCATGACAGCAACAGACAATGGAGAATAAATTAGTGGTTCTCAAGGCCCCTTCCAGGTCTCTTACACACATTGTCCCAGTGTCCTTACCAATTGCAATCAGGTAGATGGATGGCGAGCTATACTTTTTAGTTAAGGAAGTTATCTGTGAAAGTCTCAAGACCTCTTAGTTTCTGACTTGTAGATATTGGACTTGAACCTTAATTTGTAAAGCCTATGCCTTTGTTTCATAAGGCTGCCTGCATCAGTCATGTGGCTCCCATCAATAATTAGTTAACATTTTAAGCTTAAAACAAGTTTTTTATATTGTATATCACCTACACTTATTTTCAGGATTAAAACAAAAAACTTGATAGCATTTTAGAGTTTTTGAAATAGGAATCTGAAGAAATAGCTAATGTAATATCAATACTTTTAAAACTATGTTTTCTTTTAATTCACTGGTAGTTCAAACCAGTACTTGAATGAGCAAACCAATCAGCACATTTTTACTCTAAGTCAACAATTTGATGATAAAAAAAAAGAAAGAAAGAAAGAAAGAAAGAAAGAAAGAAAGAAAGAAAGAAAGAAAGAAAGAAAGAAAGAAAAAGCCCGAAACACGATGGTGTTACAATAATCCAATAATCAGTAACGGCCTCAGTAGCTCAGTAGCAACAACCTGCTGTATTATTGTTTCAATTTCCAAAGACTCCGACATGCCCTTCCCTCTTCCTTACAAGCACTTGAGGAAAACAATTTTGTTTGCTGAATGCAGATGTCCCAAGACAGCCATCATCTTCTCCAGTCTGTTTTCTGGCTAATTCTCAGGACAAAACAGGTGGGACTTACATGGATCTATTTTAAAAATCTGAGGTTCCATCCAGAACAATCTTGCTCATGACACTTTCCCTTTTCCTAACAGCAACTCCAGGCCAGTCTGGTTGGTACTCTGGGCACAGCCAAAGGGGGGGCAGGAGTTCAAAATAATTCCTGTTCAGCCACCTGGGTCCTCTGCTTGAGTGGACCATAGGATGATCGCATTTGGTTAGTTCACTGCATACCAGATCCCTGGAATTGGGGCAGTGGCCTACGTGGGCCAAAATGATGGGTAAAGTGGTGGGCAAATGTGTCTCTTAAGTTTTATATAAACGTTGTCCTTCTTGCATCTGACATTTCTGCGCAGAAGGTCTGGGCTAGAGTAAGAAATAGTTGATAAAATAGTGAATTTATAGCTGCTAGAATGGGACATCACCAATTCGGGATCAGAAGGAGAAAACCATCATGGCAGAGCTTGGGGAGGGTATGCTCACACACCTGGAAAAAGGAGGTAGAGGAAACAAAGACTGTGTCTTTCAGACCCTGAACACTTCTCATGAAGGAAGACTTTCTATCTAATGTGGCCCTGACCACTGCTGGCATCATCTCCTGTGACAATGGCCAGCCACCATTGCCCTCCTGAGTCATAGAAGTTAGCTGGCCTGCAGACCATGCCCCAGTCCCCGAACCTTCCGAGTGCTGTAATACTTAGCTCTCTCCCCAGCCTCCATGTCCAGGACTGTCCTTAGCTCATTCCAGAGCAGACACTGCCTTCTGCCTGGTGACATGCACAAACAGAGAGCTGAACTGGTTCTCCTCAGGAACTTCCATCCAGTTACAAGGCTTAGTCATAAATGTCTTAACTGAGATGGGAACTCAGAGCTCTCAGCTCGCTGGAAGGCCTCTTTGAAGGCCACCTGGGCCCCTGCTAATGAAGATCCCACTTGGGGTCTCAATGACTGTAAAAGCCCATTTTCCAATGACATCATGTACATCCCAATGGTGTACTTCTTATCATGTACTTCTTGTCATCTCCAAATAATGCTGATTTGTAGCTTAGCAAAAATGACTTCCAAGTGTTAAAGAAATACCAGCAGAATAGTCAGAGGTCTGCAGAGGTCTCTCCACATAGGCCCCCCGTGATTAGCCACGGGCTTCTAGAGGATAACCCTCGCATCTGTAGAGATGTCATCCTGGGGAGGGAGCCATTTGGTAGCAATGATGGCATGAACCGTGTCCCTGACTCCAGCTGAGGACACCACCTTCGCCCTTAAAGGCATTTCCATCCACTCACTGTCATGGTTTTTGTGGGTGAAAGTGCCCTGGGCTCCCTGCATACCAGGCAGTCAGCGTGATGGCTACCAAGGAACTTGGATGAAGGCCGTGAGACAGATCCTGATGGTTGATGTGATTTGCTTCTCAGGCTAAGTTTGGAGTCCCAAGGCCTTGCTTGTTGGATGCCCTCACTCTGGTGCTTAGGGTCCTACTGATTGAATTCTTAATTAAATTTGCTGCATGAAAAAAATCACACAAATTGTTTTCACATTAATCAGATTCACTGATAGCATAGGAACATTCAGCAGAGGCTAAGACAGAGATGGTATAAAATGAAGGATGGAGCACTGGCTGCTAAACTGGTTGGAGTGTTACCAAAAGGTTCTCTCTCAGTAGGGGTGCATATGGGAAGCAACTGATTGATCGTTCCCTTCCTCTCTTTTTCTCAAAATCACTTTTAAAAATAATCTTGAGTCAGGATTAGAATAATAATAAATAAAATGAAGAATGGATATTCTTGGGAGCCATGCCTATTCCCCACAGGCCTTTACTTTAGTGCTCATGTAGTGAGCAGACACACTGACAGCTCTGTTCCAGACCAGTTTCCCAAGGAGTTTGTACAGGGAGGGGCCTTGGAGACAGAGCCAGTGCTGCCCTCTGGAGCCAGGAGCTGGTCTGCTCACAGCCTTGAGGCCTTGAGGAACAAAGACAGTTTCATTCTGGTCTAAAGAACAGCATGCTTACTGACTGTTATAATGTATTTGGGTTTTCACTGTAACACGTGTGGCCCGTGGGAACTGTATTGCGAACCTGATATAAGATGCTGATATTCTTGCTACTTCTGATGAGGTGTGTAATAAAGTTCTTTGTTTCTGGCCCAAAAGTCTTGTGTCTTTTGTGAGCACCCATACTCTAGTGGCAGGATAAATGATTAACCTCAAATACAGTCCAATACTGAACATTTTATTGTTTATTACGTTTAAGACCTATACAGTTCTTGACTTAGGACTCAGCACAGTGAGAAAATAGACGTGGTTAGTAGAGTCAGAGTACTCAAGGCAATGTGCTTGGGAATAGAAAAATGGATGTTCCCATCACCCCAAATCAATTCAGACTTCCAGCACTTGAGCCAGTAAATTTCAGAGAAGTAAACTTTTAATGAGGTCATTTTTCATCAAACTGAGCATTTGAAGGTTATTATCTACAAGTAGAAGTGAGAGCACTATGACAAAAAAGTGACAGCCTATTGCTGAGTGTCAGGAAATAAGAGGGAGTGGACACAATGAGGATGGACAGTTGGTCTACCACAGTCCAGGAGAAGTCCCAATCTCATACTGACACCAATAATTCTACTCATCATACTCAGTAATCATTATTCTCAATTATGAGAGAAAAGCCATTGGAAGCAAGAACCACTGAAAAAGAGATTGGGTTATATATACTTTGTTTATGTTCATGCACCACAAAACGGATGCGGTTTTCACCACAGATATAGACGCAGCCATTCTCAGCATATTCAGATAACTGGTTTGTTATATCCATAGAGATGAGAACTAGAGGGCCCCTGGGTGACGGCCAGGCATGCACCACTGAGGGCACAGCCACATAGAAAAATGGTGCCCCACCAGCTTGTTCATCAACTTATTCGATTGCTTGATATCACCAACTCTTCAGGTTTGTTCCCCCACATGAAAATACTGTGATGATCTTTTCCCTCCAGGGACTTATAATACATACATATATTTTTAGAATATGATTTGTAGTAAACATGAAAACAAGTTCTAGATTAACCGTGAAAAAGTGGGCTTTCTGCCACTTACCAATGGCCCAATTTCAAAATCCTATTTAAGCTCTTTGAGGTAAAATTAACCTCTCTAACTCACATCACAGGGGTACTGTAGAGATTAAGTTAAATAAAGCATGTACAAGCACCCAGACTGACTAAAGTGTTTTAAAATGGAAGGGAGTGTTATGACTTACAAAGAAATAACAGATCTTTCCCTCTCTCTGCTAAATAGCTAAGTAGGGGAGATTTTTAAAAGTTGTGTAATCCCCCCTGACTCTGGGATACATTTTCCAGAAATGAATTTTATGAAGAAAATGTTTTCTGTTTTCTGAATTATTACATCATTCTGACAGTGTTTTCTCAGATTTTTAAGAGGAAAAAAAATCACTTGTTTATATGAATGGTAATATTTAACCACTTCTAAATTATAAAATAAAAATGAGCAATATGCAATTAGTCTATTATCTTCAAGGACACTGTCATCTACCATAATGTTCACAAATTCAGAATTAGTTTAATATATTAATTTTTTGCAATCATGTTCAAAGAAGTATTTTCATGCATTTACAATTTAAAGTAGAACAAATTACTCATTGAAATATAAAAAATAATTCATCTTAATTTTCCACATTTAAAATGAAATACACTTAGAATTCCTGTGCCTAATTTCATGACTCCAAAGGGACCGCCGGTAAACCAGAACCTGCTTCTCACTAAGCCCATCCCTCTGTTCCTCCTAATGAATCCTAGTTGCAGCATCTTTGAGAACAGCCTAGCATGGGCTGATCAGATCCCTTCCACTTTCCTAAGTCAAGAGCCAGCTGCCCTGAGTCAGGGCAAGCAGCTCTGGTCAGCCCAGCTCTGTCTTCCTAGGTTGAAATTTTTATAGAAGAACCTCAATATGGGGAAGCCTGGGTCTTTCCATCGTAACCTTCATTTTGCTCATCATCCTGGAGTTTAGAATCAGGAGGTGCATGGCCGGCCACACACGTAAGCTGCGATTGCTAATGGGAATATGAGCTTTATTACTAACACAGATGAGTGTTTCAGCTCCTTCCACCTAACTGTTGTTCTACCTTTGGTTTCAATTTTATTAATACACTGATAATTTTGAAACGCTTTTGGTTTATGAACAGATAGTACAGAGTATTCTTATATACCCTGTACACAAAATTTAAGCTCTTATTAATATCCTACGTGATTATGGTAACTTGCCCAGTTAATGAGTCAGTATTGATATTTTTTTTAATTTTAAAAAGTCTGTAATTTATTCTGATTGTCTTAGTTTTTACCTAATGTTCTTCTTCTGTTCCAGGACCCATCCAGGATAATGCATTTGAAGCGGCTGGCATTTCTCTTCAGCCCCTTTGTGACTGTGACAAATTCTCTGACTTTTTTTTATTCTAGATGAGTTGTAGTCTTGAGGAGCACAGTTTCTCATGATTAGGCTGGGATGATATGGATTCAAGGCAGGGAGATCACAAAGGTAAAATGTCACTTCCATCACATCAAGGTTACATACTGTCAACGCAAATTATGACTGTTGGTGTTGACCTTGGTCACCCAGTTGACATAGGCTTGTTATGTTTCTTCACTCCCCTCCCCATTTAAGGTGACTATTTAATATTTTCTTATGAATGGGAAATGTCTGAAAGTATTTTTAGGATGTTGAGAGGAACAAGAAGTGAAGGTGAGAATGGGAAAGGGGGATTCGGTGGGAGGTTCATGAGGAACCAATGGGATTGTGGGCAATGACAGTGGAGAGGATGCTCATGGCCTTAGCTGGAGCATCTTCCTCCAAGGCCATAGAGAAAGTGCCAGGGACTGTGATCCCATCATGAGAGTGAGCATGACTCATGTGTTCATTTTTTATGGGACAGTTTATGTTGTTTATTTGGTTTCACTTGGCTGAGTGAGAGGAAGTAGCTGAGATTAGCCACATGGAAAAATACAAAATTGAAACAACTAGAAGTGAAAAGGCCACCAAGTATCAATTGAGGGTCTGTTTGGGGTTGGAAGCTATCAGTTTTCCCAGATTATGTAATTCGATATTGATAATGCAAATAGACCATGGGATTGAGTCACAGCTGGGAACTGGCAAGACAAGTGTAGTGTAAGTTCATGGGGACAGAAGGCTCTGGTGAGAATAGTTCTGAACTATCAAAATAAATTGAAAAAAAACTAAGAAACTGGAAGATCATAAAAGTTAAAATGAGGCAATAAATGGATGGATTTCCTGGATTTGAGCTCAGCAGGTAATTGAAATGGGGGTAAAAGAAGGATGTCATGAAAACAAAAAAACAAAACAAAAAAAAAAACAAAACAAAAAAACCCCTCCTGATTTCAATATGGGGGTGAGAATGTGAAATTCTTCATCCAGTTGTGGCCACATGAAAGTCTACTGAAGTAGATAGATGGTTGAAAAGCCAAGCAAACAAAACAAAACAAATTTTAAAAAATCATGAAATGACAGGATCTCACCCTTTGGCTACCTATGATGATGAGGGTTGTCATATGATATTCTGATGATGGTAGCCTATGTGGTTGATAAGAAAGTGAGTGAGGTACCATGCTCTTTTTAAAACATCAAATGTGACTCCAAAATTCACAGATAATTGTGACAAGGATAAGAGGAGGGCAACGTTCTTGAGATTTTGTGGGAGGAATGGTAGCGGACAGGAAGCGTGAAACCAGAGGAATGTTAAAATATTCCAAACTTTCTTTGTGGAGATGGAAATACTAGGGAAAGGAGAGCCTCCTGTGAAGAGGAAGAGGGGAGGTGTTAGCTAATGAAACTACAGGGTGCTGTGGAGGAAGAGCTGTATTGCAGCACAAAACAAGGTCATACAAATTCTTAAGAATGTGGTAATTTGTACACTTTGGTTTTCATAACATATTAGTATGTTGGAATATAACTTTCTTCTTCTGCATGCAGAGCTTATTAAAGTTGCAAAAATGGTAGTGAGTGTTTGCTGTCCTGAGATGACACTCTGTGGGGCAGAGGTCTGGGAGAAGACCCAGCACAGAGAAGGCGAGTGAGTGGTGGGCATGGCCCTGCTGTCCAGAACCTCGCTTATCATCGGGCTGCACTGTGGTGGGTGGAAAGGGAATTCCACCTAAATGTTTGATCTCTGCCTCCAGGACACAGGCTTTGAGTCAGCCAGGCACTTGAACTGCCAGTATTATTGAAACTAAATACATTTCAACCCATATCCTGAAATGTGATAATACTTTCGCTCTCTGTCTTTCAGACAAATACCCAATACAAATGAATTTGCTTTTTTATAACGGGACACAGGAATTATTTTATATTGCTTAACTCCCACCCATTTTGCTATTCCTTTATTTGGAAAACTTTGTGTATTAAAAATTTCTCTGAATAAAATCTATACACATAAAGAGGTAGTATGCTAATTGGTCCTAATGGTGTCCCAGTCATGAGCTGTCAACAGGCAGGAGCTGCTGGGCAGAGATGAAGTGGGCACTTGCACCACCAGGACATGAGGCTGCCACTGGTGGCGGCCCCCCTGGCAGGGGAGCATGCAGTGCCATGCTGCCACCCTGCCCAGAGGGGGAGTATCAGGATGGGCTGCGGTGACCCTCTGGTGGAAGCACGTAGGCTCACAGCATTGCCCAGCCTGGAGGGGGCAGGTGTCAGGATGGGCCACGGTAGCCCCTGACAGAGTGTGTGCAGGCTGGCAGCACCACTGGCCTGGAGGGGGTTTGTGAGGCCGGGGGCGGGACCTCAGGGGAGAGCTCTCAGCACTCTTGCACTGAGCTCTGAAGGCCTGGAAAGGAAGGGAGAGCACATAGGCAGTTAGGGGGTTTAGGCCAGGAGGGGAGAGCAGTTAGGGCCATCAGGTCGGGAGGAAAGTAGTTAGGGCCATCAGGCAGGCAGGCAGGTGAGTGCTTAGGAGTCAGCGGTTCTGGATTGTGAGAAGGATCCCAGATTAGAGAGGGTGCAGGCCAGGCTATGGGACCCCCATCCTGCTTGAATGAATTTCATGCACCAGGCCACTAGTATAAAATAAAAGTACTCTACTTTCTATTTAAGAAAGATTATAAAAATTATTATATTGTTTCTGACATTTTTTTTCACATTACAAGAGAAAGTTTATTTTAAAGGGCACAAAGGTAGAAGAAGTGAGCCAGCTGACTGTCTAAGCTCAGGAAACAGTCACAGAGGCAGAAGAAGGGCCCTGGGAGCTTAGCAGAGAGAAAGGCACAGGTGGTGGGGGGAGGACACCAGCGGGGGAGGACAGCATGAGGGAAAGGCGGGGGTGTGCTCCCAGAGGAGAATGTGCTCTGGTAATCTTTATTGTTTCCAAGAAATTGCTATTGTTTTTATTCTAGGTCACTTAATATTTTAGGGTTCTAATTGGGCTTTCCAATAGTACTTAGGGTTATCTCTGCTTCTTCACCAGACAGAAACAGGAGCTGTCCACAGTGGACACAGGAGGTCAGTGTGGAGGTCATTGCTGTCGGAATGCTACACTTGAGGTCCTGCAAAACTATGATGGATGGTGAATACCTGGACCTTTCTAGATGCTTCCAATGTCAGTGAACTGTCAGTACTCCTAGGAAATGTGCCTCCACAGTTAGGGAGAAGAGTTCAGACTCAAGAAAGGACCTCAGAGAGGAAGTCTATCAATGCCACCACGTGTCTCAGATCTGGTGGTTTCTGAAGGCCATCAGCATGGACACTGAGTGTGTGAAGTGCGATTTATCTTGAGCCGTTTCCCACTGCAGACAATGCAGTCACTCACTGACATGAAGATGAGGAAGATGGCTCTTTCCCCATCTCACTGCCCCACTGATCAATACAGGGACGCACAAACTGCACAGCTACACGTCTGGCGGAGGATGAAGGGACCCCGCTGTCCTCCCAAACTATGATCCAGTAGAACCAAACCAGGGCCATGTCTCCTACTATTCACACCAAGTTACTATTAAAAATAACATGGGAGCCCATGTTTGAAGTATACTATTAAGAATGGAATCTCTAATTCAGCAAATTGTTACAGGTACCCTCTGTTCAAGACATGAATGCAAGCCCTGTTCTGTTCCTTTCATATTAAACCAACAGAAGTTATTGTCCTAAGAGTCCACACACATGGAATTCATAAGACAAGTTTAGTTTACTTCATGTGATTTTATTTTGCTCTGGACTTCCTGCAACTCAGATGGTCTTCCTTTTCAATTACTGAGGCTAATTGAATAGCGCTGCTTTTCTTAGACAAAGAATGATTCACTGTTTAGATTTGAATAATGGCCGTGGGAAACATCAGGGACGAGTGAATTCCTATTTTAGCTTTTAGAAATATGTTGGCCACATTTGATGATACCAGGCTTTAGCTGACAAGTAGTATTGTCATTTTTAGACTATGAAAGAATAAGCATCATTAAAAAATTATATATTCTATTCTAATAAAAATTTCCACTGATAAAAATTAAAATAAAATGCTCTTTGATCCCTTATCTTTCCATAAAAATTAAGGACTATGTCCATGGGTAAAAGATATAGTTGCACCTCCTGGTGTGAGGCCAGCCTGAGACTAAGAGCATTGCAGTGGCTCTTACTCTGCAAATGACCAAATTATTTATGCCACAGAAGACCTACAACTTGTTCCATGTGACCTATGCAGAAATTCATTTCTCTAGACTCTGAGCAGAAGGAAACATCTGCCCTGTCTAGAAATTAAACACTGATAAGTATCTTTAGAGCAAAATGTTTAATGTGATTGTGATGTGACTCAAAGGTATTACACACACATTTAGATAACAATATTGAACACATACATCTCATCTTTTTTACCAGGGGAGAGGGACAGAGAGTCAGAAACATCGATGGGAGAGAAACATTGATCAGCTGCCTCTGCACACTCCCTACTGGGGATGTGTCCGCAACCAAGGTACATGCCCCCGACTGGATTCGAACCTGGGACCTTTCAGTTTACAGGTCGACCCTCTATCCACTGAGCCAAACCTGTCAGTGTATCTTGATTTTTTTTGTTGCAATGGTAAATGGGATTTTTTTGGGGGGGTGGGGGGGAGAGGGAACTCTTTCTATGAGTTCATTACTGGTACGTAAAAAGACCATAGATTTCTGGGTGTTAATTTTGTATCCTGCTACATTGCCAAATTCATTTACTAAGTCTAGTAGTTTTTTTTTTGTTGTTTTTGTTTTGTTTGTTGTTTTTAATGGAGTCTTTAGGGTTTTCTGTGTACAATATCATGTACAACATCTGTGAATAATGACAGATTGGCTTTTTATTTTCCAGTTCGGCTGCCTTTTATTTTTTCTTCTAGTCTGATCACTATGGCTAGTATTTCTAGTACTATGTTGAACAGGAGTGGTGAAAGTGGACATCCCTGTCTTGTTCCTATTCTCAGGGGAAATTGTTTTAGTTGTACTCTAAAAAATACAGGACACTGAATAAAGAGATAGAGGAAGACATAAACAAATGGAAGAAAATAACATATTTATGGATTTGGTAGAATTAACATCTTTAAAATGTCCATACTACCCAAAGCAATCTATAGATTCAATACAATCTCTATTAAAATACCAGTGGTATATTTCACAGATCTTGAACAAACTCTCCAAAAATTCATACAGAATAATAAAAAAGGATCCTAAATTCATAAATAGCCACAGCGATCCTGAGAAAGAACAAAGTTGGAGGGATCACAATACCAGATATCAAGCTATATTATAAAGCCACAGTATTCAAAACTTCCTGGTACTGGTACAAGCACAGACATACAGACCAATGGAACAGAACAGAGAAGCCAGAATTCAACCTAAGACATTATACTCAGTTAATATTTGACAATGGAGGCAAGAGCACACAATGGAGTCAAGACAGTCTCTTCAATAAATGGTATTGGGAAAATTGGACAGATACTTGCAAAAAAAATGAAACTAGACTACCAACTTACACCATACATAAAAATAAACTCAAAATGGATAAAGGACTTCAACATAAGATAGAAAACCATAAAAATCTTAGAAGAATCTATAGGCAGAAAAATATCAGACTTATGTTGTAACAATATCTTTATCATTGCAGCTCCTAGGAAAATGGAAATTAAGGAGAAAATAAACAAATAGGAGTACATCAAAATAAAAGCTTCTGCACAGCAAAAGAAACTATCAACAAAACAACAAGAGAACCCACCGCATGGGAGAACATATTTGCCAATGTTATATCCGATAAGGGTTTAATCTCCAAAATTTATAGGGAACTCATACAACTTACCAAAAAGAAGATAAGTGATCCAAACACTTTTTGAAAGAGGACATGCAGAAGGCATATGAAAACATACTCAACATCATTAATCATCTGAGAAATGCAAATCAAAATGACAATGAGATACCATCTTACTCCTGTCAGAATAGCTATGATCAACAAATCAACAAAGGACATGTACTGATGAGAATGCAAAGAAAAAGGAACCCTCATGCACTGCTGGTGGGAATGCAGACTGTTCTAACCACTGTGGAAAACAGTATGGAGTTTCCTAAAAAAATTAAAAATGGAATTCCAATTTTACCCAATAATTCCACTTCTAGGAATATATCCAAGAAATAAGAAGCACCAATCAGCAAGGATATATGCACTCCTATGTTCATAGGAACACAACTTACAATAGCTAAGATTTGCAAACAACCCAAATTCCCATCAGCAGATGAGTGGCTTAAAAAACTGTGGTACATCTACACAATGGAATAGTACATCACTGTAAAAAGGAAGGAACTCTTACCATTTGCAACAACATGGATGGAACTGGAGAGCATTATGGTAAGCGAAATAATCCAGTTGGAGAAAGATAAATATCACATGATCTCACACATTTGTGGAATATAATGAACAAAAATAGATCCAGAGACACAGAAGCATCAAACAGTCTGCCAAACCTCAAAGGGAAGGCAGGGGATGGGGTGTTAAGAGATCAACAAAGGACTTATATGCATGCCTATAAACATAACCAATGGACACAGACAGTATGAGGGTGAGGGTATGTGCTGGAGGGTGGGAGTGGCTGGGGGAGATCAATGGGGAGGGAAGGAGACATATAATACTTTAAATAATAAAGAATTTAAATTAAAAAATAAAATACAGAAAAATAAAGGGGGGAGGGAGCAGTCGAGGCACAGAACTACCAGAAAACAAAATATAAAATGATATTGGAAATCCTCATACTTCAGTAATTACCCTAAATGTAAATGGTTTGAATTTGCCAATAAAAAGGCACAGAGTACAGAGTGGATCTAAAAACACAACCTAACCATATGCTGCCTACAAGAGACACATCTAAAGTGACAAGACAAAGGCAGATTCTAAGTACAAGGGTGGAAAATGATTCTCCAACCAAATAACCTCCACAGCAAAGCAGGTGTAGCCACATGTATATCTGACAAAGTAGATGTCAAGGTAACAAGAGACCAAGATGGACACTTTATAATGACAAAGGGAACTATATCAAGAAAACATAATACTTCTTAATATATATGCAGCCGACCAGGGAACACCAACCAATATAAAACAACTACTCACAGAACTAAAGGGAATAACAGATCAAAACACAATCTCACTCATTTATGAAATATAATGAGCAACATAAACTGATGAACAAAAACAGTTCCAGAGACAGAGAAGCATCGATCAGACCGTCAAACCTCCCAGGGAAGGTAGGGGAGGGTGGGGGAATAGGGAGGGATCAGCCAAAGGACTTGTATATGTGGACACAGACAACAGGGGGGGTGAAGGCATGACTGGGGGGTGGGAGGTAATGGGAAAATATGTAGTACCTTAATCAATAAAGAAATTTGGAAAAACAACAACACAATCATAGTTGGAGACTCAAATATTCCATTGACAGCACTAGACAGATCAATCAAACAGAAAATTAATAAAGAAATATCTTCCTTAAATGAAACACTATACCAAAGGGACATAATTGACATTTACAGAACATTTCATCCCAGAACATCAGATTCTACATTCTTCTCCATGTACATGGAACATTCTCACGTTAGGCCATATGTTGGGTCATAAAATTAGCATCAACAAATTCAAGAAAATTGAAAATATTCCAAGCATGTTCTCTGGCCTCAATGTCTTGAAATTATAAATCAACCTCTAAAAGGAAGTAAAGAAACCCACAAATACAAGGATATTAAACAACAAACTACCAAAAAATGACTGAGTCAAAAAAGAAATAAAAGATGAGATCCAAAGATATATAGGGACAAATGAGAATGACAATAAAACATATCAAAACATCTAGGATGCAGTGAGGCAGTAATAAGAGGGAAGTTTATATCATCACAAGCCTATCTCAAGAAATAAGAGCAATCAAGTAATCTAACATCACATCTTACAGAACTAGAAAAAGAACAAAAGCAATCCAAAGTCAGCAGAAGAAAGGAAATAATAAAAGTAGAGCAGAATTACATGAAATAAAGAAAAATATTCTACAAAACATTAACAAAACAAAGAACTGATTCTTTGAAAATATTAATAAAATTGGCAAACACCTGGCTAGACTCACTAAGGAAAAAATGGAAAAGACCCTTATAACAAAATCAGAAATGAGAGAGAAGTCACCACAGACATCACAGATATAAAAGGATCATACTAGAACATTAGAAAAGACTACATGCCACCAAATTCAATAACCAAGAAGAAATGGATAAGTTCCTAGAAATATATAACCTTCCTAGACTAAACCATGAAGAACTGGAAAATCTAAATAGACAGATCAGCAGTGAGGAGATTGAAACAACCATCAAAAACCTCCCAAAAAATTGAAGTCAAGACCAGATGGCTTCACAGTCCATCCTCCTCAACTCGTTCAGAAAATTGAAGGAGAGGCAACACTTCCTAACACGTTCTATGAGGCCAATATGTCTCTGATACAAAACCTGGGAAGATAAGAAAGTAAAGAAAACTACAGACCAATATCCCTGATGAACACAGCTGCAAAAATCCTAGCAAATTGAATACAACGGTACTTCCAAAAATAATACCTAAGCATCTCGTGAGGTTCATTCCAGGGGCACAAGGATGGCTCCACATATGCAAATCAATCAATACGGTACACCACATTAGCAAAACAAAGGATAAAAATCATCTGAAAGTATCAATAGATGCAGAAAAAGCACTTAATAAGATACAACATCCATTTATGATTTAAACACTCAATAAACTAGGAATAAAATGAAAGTACCTCACCATAATTAAGGCCATATATGATAAACCTTCAGCTAATATGATACTCAATAGTGAAAAACTGAAAGCTTTTCTTCTAATATTAGGAACAAGACAAGGATGTCCATTCTCACCACTCTTATTCAGCATGGTGCTGGAAGTCCTAACCAGGGCAATAAGGCAAGAGATCTAAATAAAAGCATCCAAATAGGAAAGGAAGAAGTCAAACTGTCACTTTTTGTAGATGACATGATTCTGAGTATGGAAAACCCTAAATACTCCACACAAAAATACTACTAAAAATAATTAACAAATACAGTCAAGTTTCAGGATACAGAATCAATGTACAAAAATCCATTGCCTTCCTGTATACTAACAGCAAAACTTCAAAAAAGAAATGAAAAAACAAAGAATTTCTTTGGCAATAGCAACCAAAAGAATAAAATTCCTAGGAATAAACTCAGTAAAGAATGTGAAAGCCTTATACTGAAAATTACAAAGCATTATTAAGAGATTGAAAAAGACACAGCAAAATGGAAAAATATTTTGTTTTCATAGATTAGAAGAATCAGCATAATTAAAATGGCCATATTACCCAAAGCAATATACATATTTAATGTAATTCTCATCAAAATCCCAATATTGTATTTTAAAGAAATAGAATTATATTTGTATAGAACCATAAAAGATCCTGAATAGTCAAAGCAATTATGGAAAAAAAAAAAAAGAACAAAGCTGGAGGTATCATGCTACCTGACTTCAAATTATTCTACAGAGCCACAATAATCAAAACAGCATGGTATTGGCAGAGAAACAGACACACTGACCAATGGGAGAGAATAGAGAGCTCATCTATAAAACCACAGGTATAAGGATAGATAATTTTCAACAAATGAACCACAAAAGCACAATGGGATAAAGATAGTCTCTTCAACAAATGGAGCTGGGAAAACTGGAAATCCACATGCAAATGAATGAAACTGGATTACAGTTTGTCCCTATGTACAAAAATTAATTCAAAATGGATCAAAGCCTAAATATAAGACCAGAAATAATAAATTGTAAAAATAATAAATTGAAGAAAATATAGGCAACAAACTTATGGACCTGGATCATAGAGAACATTTTATAAACTTGACCCCAAAAGCAAGGAAAGTAAAGGCAAAAATAAACAAATGGGACTATATAAAACAAAAGATTCAGCACAGCAAAAGAAATGGACAACATGCCGAAACCGGTTTGGCTCAATGGATAGAGCGTTGGCTTGGGGACTGAAGGGTCCCGGGTTCGATTCCGGTCAAGGGCATGTACCTTGGTTGCGGGCATATCCCTGGTGGGGGGTGTGCAAGAGGCAGCTGATCGATGACTCTCTCTCATCGATGTTTCTAGCTCTCTATCTCTCTCCTTTCCTCTCTGTACAAAATCAATAAAATAAAAAAGAAAAAGAAAAAGAAATGGACAACAAAACAAACAGGCAGCCAAGCAGATGAAAGAGAATATTTGCATATAGTAGCTCCAACAAAAGTTTAATTTGAAAAATACATAAAGAACTGGTAAAACTCAACACCAAACGAACAAACAACCTAATAAAAAAGTAGGCAGAGGAAGTGATTTGAAAAATACATAAAGAACTGGTAAAACTCAACACCAAACGAACAAACAACCTAATAAAAAAGTAGGCAGAGGAAGTGATTTGTTCAACTTGGGGGGGGGGGGGGGAAGTGGGCAGAGGACCTGAAAATACACCTCTCCCAAGAAGACATACAAATAGCAATAGATATATGAAAGGATGTTCAACCTCACTAGCAATTAGGGAAATGCAACTTGAAACTACAATAAGGTACTGCCTCACACTGGTTAGAGTGGCTATTATTAACCAGACAAGCAATAACAAGTGTTGGAGAGGTTGTGGAAAAAACAGAACTCATTCACTGCTGGTGGGAATGCAGACTAGTACAACTACTAGGGAAGACCATGGAGTGATTCCTCAAAAATTAAGAATAGAGCTACCATACAACCCAGAAATCCCTCTTCTAGGTATATTCCCAAAACACTAGAAATTATGTATTGGAAAGATATATGCACCCCTATTTTCATTGCAGCATTATTCATGTTCACCAAGACATGGAAACAACCAAAGTGTGCCATGACAAAGGGCTGGATAAAGAAGATGTGGTACAATACACAAGGGAATACTACTCAGCCATAAGAAAGGATGAAATAGAGCCATTTGCAAAAACATCGATGGACCTTAAGAACATGCTAAGTGACATAAGTCAGTAAAAGCTAAAAACCATATGATTTCACTCCTACGTGGGACATAAGCTGAAACTCATGAACATAAACAACAGTGTGGTGGTTGCCAGAGGGAAAGGGGGAGGAGGGAGCCCTAATATAAGGTGACAAAAGAAGATTTGACTCAGTGGTAGACACATGGGCAATATACAGATCTTGTACATAGAACCCACACCTGAAACCTATGTGTTCATTTGACCAATGTCATCCCAATCCTATATAATAAAGAGGTAATATGCAAATTGACCCTCATGCCCTCATGTCACAAGATGGCCGCCCCCACATTGTCACAAGATGGCTGGCAGGAGAGGGCAGTTGGGGGTCATTCTTTGGGCCAGCAGGGAAGCAGTTAATGTTAATCATGCCAGCAGGCGAGCAGTAAAGTGTCAATCAGGCCAGCAGGGGAGTGGTTAGGATGCTATCAGGCTGGTAGGCAGAGTGGTTAGGGGCAATCAGGCAGCCAGGCTGATGAGTGGTTAGGAGCCAGCAGTCTCAGAATGTGAGAGGGGCATCCCCCAAGGGGTCCCAGATTGGAGAGGGTGCAAGCTGGGCGGGGGTGTGCACCAGGCCTCTAGTCAATTTAATAAATAAAATAAATAAATAAAAAAGAGTAAAAGAGAAATAGTGAAGAGAAGAAAATGATTTTAAAAAGATCGTATATTTGGAGGAAAGAGAGATGATCCAGCTTACATAGATGATCAGAATTCTGAGAAGGAAGCAGAAATGACTGCCAGAGAAATAAACAAACATGCAGGATAAAGTGAGTACTAGTAATGTCTAAATCTAAAACAAAACCATCCATTGAATTTAATACAATGGCAATTAAAAGGTATCTACTGTGTATCTATCATCTATTTATCTCCTTATACAAAAAAGTTATAAAATGGTACATATATATATGTACATGTGTATATACATACTTATATATGTAAATCTCAAGGATGATATAAGAATTTGTCCCACAAGAAGGAAATATAGGTATACTCACATATATAGCTATATCCCCTTGTACAAAAAGCTTCAAAATGATATGGGAAAGGCAGGTGTCCTGTACAGTTTGCTGACCGAAGAGGGGAGAGCCATGTATAGCTGGTTGTTCACGTATTACTTACCTAGAACCAAATGCTTTCCTCCAGCCTGGGCAGAACCGTGTGTTTCTAAATAAGACTGGAGTCAGAAGCACTTCCAGTTCCTCCATGTCCTCTCATCAGATTTTCTCCGAGCAGCCTCATTACAATGATCATTCAGCCCACAAAGGCAGTGTAATTACATTCCCAATTTAGCAACATTATCATTTCACGGAGCTGTCTGTCATCAGGATCCCAAAATACCCACTTGGATTCCTGAGTCTGTTAACAAGGAATCAACAATAACTCCCTGCAAGTGCCCTTTTCTTGACCCGGAGATGAAAAGAAATGGTTGTATATAGTTTCATGCTCAAAAGTCTCCTTTGAAAATTAGCAAATTGTTTAGAATAAAAGTTTTTGTTAGTGGCTATTGTCATAAATCTCACTTTGTAGTGTCCAAAAAATTGTTATAAATGTAGGGTGGCAGACAAGCAGAGGTTACAAAACATGCGTTTGTCCCTTTACTTTAACTTGGTGTGAAAACTATTTAAGAATTTGAATGATCAGCTGCCACAAGAAAACCTGAGGACTCAGGAACTGGACTCCAGCCCCAGAGGTGCTTCCTGTGCGACTGTTGCCCTTGTGTTTATGAGACCCACATGCTGTCTCACACTTCCTCTCCGATGTCACTGTGCAGGCTGGTTTATTTTGCGTGGGTGACTCACTAGAATGTATTTATTATTTTACTTCCACTTTTATCAACAAACTTAGAACAGGGAAATCTACAAATGAATCTTGCCAAAAAAGCTATATTTAATACCAATCTACCTTGTATGGCATTAAAACAATATTATCCTCTCTCTTGGTGCTTTGTGATTGTATGGAAAAGGGGGAATGTTTCAAAATAGAGAAGTATTTCTTCATGGCATTTAATAATATGGGAGGGTAATTCAATAAAGAGATTAAACAATACAGGGAGTAATAGTGACTTTCTGTGGGGCTTTATTTGCTAGAATAAAAATCTGGGTCAAGTTAGGTTTTTATTTGTTTACTATCTTGTTTGATTTTATTTTAATACTAGACGCCCAGTGCACAAATTCGTGCACCAGTGGGATCTCTCAGCCTGGCCTGTGAGATTGGGCTGAAACTGGCTCTCTGACATCCCCCAAGGGGTCCCAGATTGCAAGAGGGCTAAGGACAGGCCAAAGGACCCTACCAGTGCACAATTGGGGCCGGGAAAGGATATGGGAGGTTGGCCAGCTGGGAAGGGACAGCAGGAGGGCTCCAGGGCATCCCAGCCTGTCTCACTCAGTCTCTATTGGCTCAACCCAGCAGCAAGCTAACCTACCAGTTGGAGCATCTGCCCCCTGATGGTCAGTGCACATTATAGAGAGCAGTTGAGCAGCCTTAGCGTATCATTAGCATATTACAGTTTGGTTGAACAGCCAACTAGACAACTAGACATTTAGCATATTAGGCTTTTATTGTATAGGAAGTTATTTTTCATGTTATTGCCACGAACCTAAAAATACATTTTAATGACAATCACAGGTGGAAACTTCTTAACTCTCCTCACTACTCCTGTTGGTTCAATGTTTTATTATTTTACCTGATTTATCTTTGGCATCATTTGTAGTTTGTTAATTTAATCACACTCTCCAGTTCATATCCCACTATCATATATATCTGTACAAAGAATTCCCTCTTTTCGCATGTTTTTTCTTTCATTCTCATTCCACTACCTCCTCTCTCACAAGCGCTATCTGCTGTGTCTGATATGTACCTTTCAGCAGGCATACCCCTCCATAGAAAGTATAGATTTGTTTTCTGTGCATGTATTCTAAATATCCATCAAGATTATTGATATGTGTATCTACAGTTTTAGTCTCTTTTTCACACAATATTGTGTTTTTATGATCTGTGTTGCTACATGGACATGTAGTTTTGCTTCTTCTGCTGCACAATAGTCTGTAGGTTAGTCCACTAGACGGACTAACTCTGCTCTGCAGAGTTTCTAAGCCTGATGTCACCCTGGAGTTGTTTTACTGTCTTCGCCACAGCCTCTGGGACATGGGAACTACTTACGCTCTCAGCAGATGTGTAGGAAACCTTCAGTATTTCCTCATCCTTGCTAACGCTGAATATCCAGGTTTTCTATTTTCAGAATTCTCACTTTTTAACTTATAATGAGAAGTTTTATAGTAACTTATAACATCAAGCACTTAGCAGTTGTTTGTTGATTCTGTATTCAACTGTATGTTACATCCTTTGCTGCGCATTATTAATGGATGTCCTGCTTTTCCCTGCAGGGTTCTCTGTGTTTGTTCTGGTTCAGACAAGATGTCAGCTCCTTCTGTTCCCTGGTGATGGCGGCTGTCCTCACTCCATCAGGGTCTCTTCACTGGGGACTCCTGGGTCCAAAACATTCCCACCCTCTAGTCACGAGGAACAGACCATACTGAGCACAGTTTCACCATAATCTCCTCTAAGAATCTTTGACTAGAATTAATGCCTATCACGTTTGTGTAGCGCCACTGACCAAAACAGGACATAGTCCCTGACCTGCACTTCTCCACCACGCAGACACCCTGGTTTCTTCCTCAGGAGGGCGCCCACAGGCTCCGCAGTCAGCCGTGCAGGTGCAGAGTTTGCTCTAAGGTCTTCAACTTGTTAGGAGTGCAGGTGTGTTGGCTGGAATGTAGGAGAGCCTCTGCACCTTCTCACCCAGACTCCCAATGTCGCTTCTTCCCGTTGCCTTCTGCTTCCCACTTTCCTGACAAGTTACACCAAAAGCCTCATTCTAAGGCCACCTTCTTTGTATCTCACTAATCCTCTTTTAACTTTGTTATCAATATAAAGTCAACATTTCCTATTTAAATTCAATATAGCTTCTAAAACATGCTTTAAATTTATTAATTTGTTAACTAGCCTATTCATTTAACAAATATTAAATGAAACATAATCTAAGACACAGATAGATAAAGTATGTAATTGACATTTTTTTTGTATATAAATGTATTCATTAGTAGCTATTTTACCTTTCACTGTCTTCGTTTTTTCATCTATAAAATGAAGAAAATTTTCTTCATTATTATGTTGGGAGAATTAAACATTTTATTAATCCTCACCTGAGGATATTTTTCCCATTAATTTTTAGAGAGAGTAGGAAGGAGGAGAGAGTTACAGAGAGAGAAACCTTAATGTGGGAGAGACACATGGATTGGTTGTCTCCCACACATACCCCATATAGGGCTGGAGAAGTACATTCCCTTGACTGGAATCAGACTTGGGACCCTTCAGCCCATGTGCTAGTGCCCTAACCGCTGAACAAGTGGTTAGGGCAGGAGAATTAAATATTTTAATAGAGCACTTAGAAAGTGCCTGGTATTTAGTTTGTTTTCACTGAGTTAGTTCCTTTTATTATATTATAGAGACTCAGCATGAATTCATACGCTGGTGGGGTCCCTTGGCCTGGCCTGTCCCCTCTCACAATCCAGGACCCCTCAGGTGATGTCCAACTGCCAGTTTTGACCTGATCCCCGCAGGCCTCTAGTATGCATATAAGATCTTTGGTTAATCTCTTCCCCCTCTCCTCCTCCTCCCTTCCTTCTGAGATTCATCAGTTTGTTCCATGTTTCCATGCCTGTTCATTGAGCATCTGCCCCCTGGTGGTCAGTGCACATCATAGCTATCGATTGAACTCTCCCTTAGGCTTTTACATTTCTTCTATTGTTTGACTCCCTAAGTTTTCACCTTTAGAGTTCTTACATTCTTTTCATCTGCCTATTTAACTCTTGCTTACGAGTTAAATAAATAGGAAAGAGCTGGATAAATACTGAAAGAAACAAAATTTGACCACCAAGAAATAAAGCAACAAAGAGCTGTTTTTCCTTTTGCCTAAAACATGAGGAAGCAGAGCACAGGATCCGGAACTTAGCAAATCCCTCAGAGTGTTCAACAAAGTTCACTGGCCCATGGCCTCAGAGACAGTCACCTTAAAGCGTTAACTCCTCTCTCCCTTCCCCCAAAAAGTGAAAAATGCTTCCTTACCCATCAGAACAGAGGAGCAGGCACCTGTGCTGCTGTGAGCAATGCCAGGGAACAGAACTCTGGCAGAAAAAGCCTCACCCACCGCTTATGGTGAGTCTCCTTAGAAACAAGCCATGTGGCAGCGTGTTCTCCCTGCCAGCAGCGTTGTTAATATATTTTCCTCAAAATTACTGTTGTGACATTAATGTTAATATCGTTTTTTAAAACAAGCAAAGTCTCAAATGTAATGCAGTAAATACTAAGTTTTAAAAAACTTACATGACCTTCAAAATTGTGTCCAAACCTACATTAGCTGGAAACCTTTGCTTAAAGCTGGGGTGCCAAGCTCATGATTGTTTTTTTATTTAAAGTCTTTTTCTGTTAAATAATACAAATTATAAATGCAGAACAGTTTTACTGGATTAAACATGAAAGCACATTCAAGGATGTCATTTAAAACTTGTTTGCAAATGTACTCTAGTCTATTAGAGAATCCTTCTGTTTCTTATGATTTTCAATCTGCATATAAATAATTTTTTATTTTTTAATATGTTTTATTATTATTGATTTTTAGAGATAGCCACCCCCATGTGGTAAGAATATGGCTGCCAAAAGATGGCAGGGGAGGGCAGTTGGAGGGACCAAGCCTGCAGGGGAGGGCAATTGAGGGGATGAGGCTGCAGGGGAGGGCAGTTGAGGGAGACCAGGCCTGCAGAGGAGGGCAGTTGGGGACAACCAGGCCTACAGGGGAGGGCAGTGGGGGTGACCAGACTGGCAGCGGAGGGCAGTTGGGAGCGACCAGACTGACAGGAGAGGGCAGTTAGGAGTGATCAGGCCAGCAGGGGAGGGCTGTTGGGGCTGACCAGACTGGCAGAGGAGGGCAGTAAGGAGCAACCATGCCAGCAGAGGAGGGTATCTAGGGGAAACCAGGCCAGCAGGGGAGGGAAGTTGGGGGCAATGGGGCCAGTAGGGGTGGGCAGTTAGGGGTGATTGGGCCAGCAGGGGAGCAATTAGGCATTGATCAGGTTGGCAGGGAGTAGTTAGGGGGTGATCATGCTGGCAGGTAGAAGCAATGAGGAGCAATCTGGCAAGCAGGCAGGCAAGCAGTTGGGAGCCAGCAGTCCTGGATTGTGAGAGGGATGTCCAACTGCCAGGTTAGGCTTGATCTCACAGGGATTGGGTCTAAACTAGCAGCCAGACATTCCCCAACGGGTCCCAGACTGTAGAGGGTGCAGGCTGGGTGGAAAGACACTCCCTCCAGTGCACAGATTCCATGCACCGGGCCTCTGGGTCCTATAGAAACTGAAATGTGCATGTTCCAGACAAAGAAGAAACAACTCAAAGTGACACAGAATCCCCGAGATCCCAGAAAGATGACAAGCATCAAGAACAAAACTGATTGTAACATTGTGATTTACGTGTTCACTGGTGTTTTAAGCCACATCTTTTTTTTTAAAAATATATTTTATTGCTTTTTCACAGAGAGGAAGCGAGAGTAATAGAGAGTTAGAACCATTAATGAGAGAGAAACATCGATCAGCTGCCTCCTGCACACCTCCCACTGGGGATGTGCCCGCAACCAAGGTACATGTCCTTGACCAGAATCGAACCTGGGACCTTTCAGTCTGCAAGCTGAAGCTCCATCCACTGAGCCAAACTGGTTAGGGCAAAGCCACATCTAAAACAACCAAAGATGAACCTGCTTTTCCCTTCTTGAGCTCGTGGGCAAAGCCGCTGCTGTCCTGGTGCTGACACCTGCCTGTCTGTGTGCCATATCCTACGCATCCCCCTCCCCCTCACCCCGGGCCACATAACACGAGGGAGAGCACAGGGCCTCAGGGCCTCCCCCACAGGCTTCTCCAATGCGCCGGTGTTAGGCTCCACCCACACAGTTAGACAGACTTCAGGGTGGTAGTTGTTCAATGTTGTCTGAGGGCCACATTGAGGTCAGACTGGAAGAAAGGGGAATAGAGCTATCAGGGCACTTCAGGGCACTCCTGCCATCTCAGGGGGCGAGGCCCACAGGCCACCTACTGTGGCGATTCTCTCTACTTGAGGCATGTACAGGTGTCCTGAAATGGACACACTCTAACAGCCGTCAGCTCAGTTTTGGGGAAGAAATGTATTTTAATAAACACTGCCTTTATCATTATTCAAAGTGTGTGCATACCTTTGGGGGGAATATGTATTTCAAAATAGATTTTTTTCCATGTTATTGTGGGAGTACACTTCCATCTCCAGGGGTGACTTCCTATACTTTCCTGAGGACTAAATCTAATCCTGGGACACAAGAGGTGACCACTGAGAGCAATGCACAGCCTTGTGATAGATGATAAATGTAAGGTGCCTCCTATATGAAATAACTTTTAAAATGGTTCCAGGCCAGTTCAAAAGACTTTCATAACTTTTACTTAGCTCAAGTTACTTTTCCAAACGTTCACACAGATGTGTTTTGCACTGGGGCCTTTCATTCCTGCGGCTGCTGCTTGGTCTCGCAGCCAAGGGAAACAGGAGTGACATCTAAGGGCCAGCTGATTGAGAGTATTTATTCTTTGGGGGTCAGAGTTCAAGCTCTGCCCTGGAGACAATGGTATTTGAAATTTATATTAAATTTTGTTTACTATAAAGTGGATTTTTGAAAAACATAACGTGAAAAATCAGCAGGAACCCTGAATTTCATTTCCGGATAGAGTTTGAGTCTTTCCATCGCAAAAAGCAAGTCTATTTGAATAACAACAAAATGTGATCATCTGCCCAGCACACTGCTCCTCACCGCCTGGGAGCCAAGTAGACAGGACTACAAAGTCAAGGCCCAGTTGCCTTCTCTGCTGGAAACACATTCACTGTCATCAGAACAAGAGATGAGGCTAAATGAAGTATATTGTCATCACAGTGGCATAAGAGCCCTCACACAGAAAGAAGAGATTCAAGGAAATTTCTTTAAATAGTTTCTAAATGTTTTGGTGGTGGTGTTTTTATAATTTTAAGTGATGAGATTAAGGAGAAATTCAGAAATAAAATAAAAATGTAGTATCAACTATGGAATTTGAGGTACAATTTTCTTTCTATCTTACAAAGTGAACCTATGCATTTATCACCCACAAAGTTGTGATGTAAAATTGATTGAAATTCTGAGATGAATTGCTGATTAACATGTAAAAGATCATTCCTTAAGACCAGCTGCCAGGGAGGCAAGAGAGGCTCCTGCCACCACCGTTGTGTCTTCGGGCTGAGCACCGCTCCCCGCGAGAGGCAGTAACTATCAGGGGCAGCTCCTGTGTCCTTCTTATAGTAATTCATTTTAAATATTCTACTTACATTTTTCTTTGCTTGGAAATTTTCTTCTCCAGTTTTTGTATCCAGAGCTTTTCTGTGCTTCACCTCCTCAGAAGACAACAAGGTGAAGACTCAGTCCAGAGCAGCCCACCCGCCCCTGCTGCTGTCTTCTCCATTATCTTGTACTAGAGGCCCGGTGCACAAAATTTGTGCACATTGGGGGGATGTCCCTCAGCCTAGCCTGCACCCTTTCCAATCTGGGACCCTTCGGGAGATGTTTGACTGCCAGTTAAGCCCGATCTCACAGGGATTGGGCCTAAATCGGTAGTGGGACATCCCTCTCACAATATCAAACTTCTGGCTCCTAACCACTTGGCTGGCTGCCTGATTTTCCCTAACCACTCTGCCTACCAGCCCAATTGAAACCTAATTGCTCCCCTGCTGGCCCAATCACCCTCAACTGTCCTCCCCTATAGGCATTGTCCCCCCTAACTGCCCTCTCCTACCATCCCGATCACCCCTAACTGCCCTCCCTTACAGGCCATCTTGTGACAAAGTGGGGGCGGCTATCTTGTGATGACATGGGGGTGGCCATCTTATGACAATGTGGGGACAGCCATCTTGTGATGATGTGGGAGTGGCCATCTTATGACAATGTGGGAACGGCCAATCTGTGAAGTGAGGGTGTGAGGGTCAATTTGCATATTACCTCTTTATTATATAGGATTATTTCACAAAGCATGTTGTACCAACCAACCTCTTCAGCAACTCCAAGAGAGAATGTAGGCACATGTCTCTGAATAATCGGTAGGTCTGGTATGTAGTCACAGCTGGTGCAGCACAGTGCTCAGGGTTGGTGGCACACTCACCTGAGAGTGAAGAGGGTCCCCTTGATTAAAGTCAAGGTGCCAGAGGGTGAAACAGATTATTTGTGTGTGACAACAGTCAGCTACTACACCCAACAATCTTCATATTGAAACACAGCCACCACCCCCAAAGCCAAAGTAACTCCAGATGCTAACAAAAGGTGTCTCAAAGGAAAATATCTCCATGAGTTTTTAGAGTTTCTTCATGGAAATATATTGGCTCTCTTGAGAGGCATAGCAACTTCATGTTTATTTTCTTTAAAATCTTTGTAGAAAATACTACTTAAAGGTAGCCACAGTTTGCATATTAGATTTTATTTAAAATTTTTAGAACTAAATTTAATGTCTTAATAGCAGCAGCTTATCTCTCTTCTGAGAAAACATTATGATTTATTATTATCTGACTAGAGTCCTGGTGCACAACATTCATGCATTTGGAGGGGGGTGTCTCCTCAGCACAGCCTGTGCCCTTTAACAGTCCTCGAGCCCTCAGGAGAGGTCCGACTGGTGGCTTAGGCCACTCATTCAGACATCCTTAGTGCTGCCAGGGAGGCAAGAGAGGCTCCCGCCACCACCGTTGTGTCTTCGGGCTGAGCACCGCTCCCCGCGAGAGGCAGTAACTATCAGGGGCAGCTCCTGTGTTGAGCATCTGCCCCATAGTGGTCAGTGAGTGTCATAGTGACCAGTCATTTTGCTATTAGGTTGATTTGCATATTACCCTTTTATTATATAGGATAAATGTAGGATAAAGGAATATATTGAAGGCAAGACCAGCTGGTGTGTTTGTACTCATTTTATGTCCATGTGATAATTTTTGTTCCTTTTCAGAATTTTGGGAGCTAGAAAAATTCTGAGAAAAAAAACCCACTACTTTTTCTAAAATAAATATCAGTTTAGTACTTCAATGAGATTGACTGCAAATCTGACACACTGTATAGAAACCCTTTAGAAGGTCTGCCTTAGCGAGATGTGTATGTTTTATGTTAGTTCCAGGATAACTAATTAAATCAAGTCGATTATTTAAAGGGAATTATTTTATATTCTTCATCTACCTCCAAAATAAATCTATTCTGAGCCTTTGGGATCTTTTCGTAACAGATTTTGGTTTGGCGTTGTTGACCTATAGAATTGGCAAATACACTGAAATCAGGACAACTTTGTAAAATCCAAAAGCCCTTGTTTCTGAAGGCAAATGAGGAACAATTTTCTCCCCCAAAGGGAGGATATAATCCTTCCTTCAAAGTATCGCATCCTGGCAGCATTTTGAGCAATCAGTAACTTTCAAGGAAAATCAGGAGCTTTGAGCCCTTACCGGAGGTCAGAGCAGGTCAGGATTTTGGTGACTTTTAAATTATTTTATATCTAAGGTTATTTTATATCCAGGCTTTGATTTTGTATTTGCTTCCCTAGTAATGCCTTCTGTATTGAAAAAACTCATCACTGGAAAACCTAGGAATACGTGTGAAGTCAGTACAAGCATCTGAGCTCTTCCCCGAGGAGGCCCTGGTTTCCGGTGTATCCACAGGCGAGGCCCTCTTCCTGCCCTCTGATGGCCAGAGTGGGGAGCTCCTGCTTATTCCCGGAGCTTGTGTTGCACTTGGCCTTGCTCTCAGTCTAGGTTTCAGTCATGTATCTTGATGTGACCATGAAGCTGAATGGCACCAATGCAGGTGGACACCGACCAGGACATTGTAAACCAGCTGGCACCAGGCTCAGCCCAGGCGGGGAGTTCCCATTGCTCACAGGCAGGCTGCAGGCTAGGCCGGGGTGGACCAGGAAACCCCAGGCCTTGGTGACCACGGAGACCTGGGTCAGTATGCAAAGGTCATGTGGCCAGGATCTGGGCCCAGTTCCACAAACATTTCCCACCTCTCGCTTTTCGATGACAGAGAACTCTCCCAGTGCTTTCTGTTTGTAATTATTATTGTCCAGAGGCCTTTCCCCTTAATATTTACCCTGAGTGCTCAGTGAGGGTTCTCACTGAGGTACCTGCACCCCTATCAAGGAGGATGAGACACACAACACACACCGCATGTGGGTGGTTTAAAAAATGGAAAGAAACCATTTTTCAGACGGGACTTCTCATGGCAATCCAGAGAGAAGCATTACCCGCAGGACCAGGCTTTGCCTGGGAGCTAATCACAGGCACGTGACCAGCCCAACGGCGCCGGTGGGAATCACAGGGATTTGTTGTGAATGAGCAGAGCAGCGAACTCTGTCTCACAGTAACATTGTTTGAATTCTCTGGTCAAAGGTAACCATTTGGGTATTTTCTTGCCACATGTATTCTTCAACTGACTAGAGCCCCGTCCTCAGACTGCACAAGGAATCCAGGAAGGCATCAGAACAGAATGCCCACGTGTGGACATTGTGATGGCACAGACCTGACTAGTGTGAGAGGTAAATTATCTAAGGAAATCAGTGGAGTGAATGTGATGCCAGCGCACCTCGAGCCCCACCTGGTGCAGAATGGCCCTCAGTGAGGGGCCTGCTCCTGGGGCTGGGTCTGAGTTCAACCCCAAAAATAATGAGGTGACTTAAATGGCATGCATGGGGGTGAAATGGTTTTGTAAGCATGTCTATGGACTTGTCTTGCATGCAGATGTTCATAACTTCAAAGGAAAAGGAAAGGAGCCCACAGGCAGAGAATCAGGAACACTGAAAAGTGCGGCTAACACTACTATGTGTACCAGTTAATAATGTGGATTTTTTTCACTAGATAGATTTACACATATGTTGATATACATGCGATTTGGTATGTATTCTATTTTGTTGTATTGATAACAAGCTTCAAAACTTCATATATCAAATTTGCTGAAGGTGTTAGTATCAAGCACTTTTCATGTTTCTCTTGAAATTATTGTGTTTTCTTTGATTACAAAATCTGCTATTATTTTTAAATATATTTTATTGATTTTTTATAGAGAGGAGGGTGAGGGATAGAGATTAGAAACATTGATGAGAGAAACATTGATCAGCTGGCTCCTGCATACTCCCTACTAGGGATGTGCTTGCAACTAAGGTACATGCCCTTGACAGGAATCAGACCTGGGACCCTCAGTCCACAGGCCAACCCTCTACTCACTGAGCCAAACCCATCAGGGCAAAATCCACTATTATTAACCGGTACACCTGGTAAGTGTGGGAACTGCTTAAAAGTCTAAAGTATCACGAAATGATCAAGGGAGCATCCAACAGCCATGCTCCTCATTAACAACACAGCTTTTCTCTGTGCGTGAGATACACCCAGTGAAACCAGACGAGAGGAGTCTGTAGGCATGTTCTCCGGTGCTCCCAGGAGTGCTTCTCAGAGGGAAAGTCCCCACAGCAGAGCCCCTGCTCCCAGTCAGAGTCCGTGCCTGCAGCAGCCCCCCGACACCAGCTGAGAGCCCCCTTCCTTCTGTGGGTGTCAGGGTCCCCTCCCTTTCTAACAAACCCCGGACCTCCACCCCAATCAGAACACCACCTGGGCTTTTGCCTGAATCAGTGGTTCCCAGATAATTATTTGTTGATTCTAAATAAATGCTGTGGCTTCTCACTCTGGCCTTTTATTTTTAGGTTAACAGCACCTTTAACTGTTTACCCCAATGTTAATCTATCTTATGTTCATGTGATTGTTAGTCCAGCCAGCAGAACTTGGAAGGAAAGAAGAAAAATTGTTTTTCCTTCCCCAAACTTCCCTTCCTCTGTATTGAAACATCCATCCCTAGGTAGGAAAACAGTAACAAGAAGAGATGATGGAATTAACACACAAGGGTTTAAAATAGCTATTCAGAATATACTCAAAACTCTGAAAAATGTATTAACAAAATATTAACTGAAAAAAAGTCCCTAAGAAAGAATGTACAGGAACTTTTGTGAGGGAAATAAAGTATCTTAAACAGAAAATTCACATCCTATGTGTCCTTCATGCAGCACCCCAGGCTAGGGTGGTGGCCAGAGCAGGGAGGAAGTGATGAGGGACAATTGATGGGGACAGGTGATGGAGCACAGGCGATGGAGGGCAGGTGATGGAGGGCAGATGATGGAGGGCAGGTGGTGGGGTCAGGTGGTGGAGGGCAGATGGTGGAGGGCAGGTGATTGAGGGCAGGTGAAGGGAGCAGTTGGTGAGGGCAGGTGATGGAGGCAGGTGATGGGGGCAGGTGATGGAGGGCAGGTGATTGAGGGCAGGTGATGGGAGCAGGTGGTGGGGGCAGGTGGTGGAGGCAGGGGGTGGAGGCAGGTGGAGGAGGAAGATGGTGGGGGCAGGTGGTGGGGGCAGGTGATGGGGAAGGTGATGGGAGCAGGTTGTGGGGCAGGTAGTGGGAGCTGATGGTGGGGACAGGTGCAGGAGTGAAGGCCAGAGCTCCCCCCTACCCCCCCCACACACAGTGATGATTTTAAACTCCTAGAGTCTGTGGTTCAAACTCCTCCCTTGACCCCAGTACAGAGGAGAAGGTCAATGCTCTGCCTGGCAGCCACCATGACCAATAACCAGCAGCGATAGCAGCAAATATGGAGACAGGAGGCTGCTGCCAATTCACTGGCTGTCCGCAGCCCACGGCCTCTGAAGCTGCGGTCTCTGGCAGGTCTGTCTCTGCAATGAAGCCCAAGGCTTACACAGCCGAGTTTTTTTCTGTTTTTTAATGAGGTAAGGTGAATTTTTTATTATGAAAGTATTTTATGAAAAATATTCAGGATACAGCAAATTTGAAGAAATTTTACAACGCTTATTTGTATATCCACCACCTGGATTCTACTATTAACATTTTATTATGCTAGCTTTATCATACATTTGTTTAAGGTAGATTTGGGATGTATTCTATTGCATAGAGAAAGGGTTTTTAAAAAGTCTTTATTGTTGAAGTATTGCATATGTCCCCTTCTCTGGAGGCAGGTGATGAAGCACAAAATATTACCCCCCACCCTTCCCTCTTAGGCCTTCACCACCCCATTGTCTGTGCCTGGGTGATGCATATGTGCATACAAGGTCCATGCTTGATCTCTTCCCACCCACTCACCTCCCCAATGCTGGATGAGGACCATGGTACTGGGATTCTAATTGGAAGGATGATCAATTACCCAAAAGGGGTTTTCAGGGCGTTGGGTTTCAGAGAAGGGGCCATAATTAATTACCCTGCTTCCTTCTTGCATGTACGTTTCATCAATTGCTACAAAAAGCCACACAGGCCCAGACCAAAGGTTTCTGGTTCCTTGCTGACTGTAGTTAACAGTACGTATTGTAAAGTACTTGCTAACCCTGAGCTGCAGCATGAAAAGTCCAACTACCCTGCCCTGCTAGAGAGACCACCAGGACAAAGCCGGCCCCGCTGGGCAGAGCCTCCGGTGTCCCTGCCGTGGCATTTAGACCGGGAGTGGAGCCACGGGCACCATACACATGCCAATGGACCCCAGGCAATGCCACCTGGAGCCAAAGATCACCCAGCCACGCCCCACAAAATCACCACAGTAATGAAATTGTGATTATTCTAAGCCTCAAAATGCTTACTATTTAAAATTATTATTTTATAAAAGTTTAATATGTATAGAACACTTTTTTGCAATATAAAATTATTAGAGGCCCTGTGCATGAAATTTGTGCACTCAAGAGGGTCCCTCAGCCTGTCCTGCACCCTCTTGCAGTCTGGGAGCCCTTGGGGGATGTCTGACTGTGGGGAGCAGGCCTAAGCTGTAGTCAGACATCCGTAGTGCTGTCACGGAGGCAGGCGAGGCTCCTGCCACTGCCGCTGCACTCACCAACTGTAAACCCTGCTTCTGGCTGAGCGCCAATCCCTCTGTGTGCACTGACAACCAGGGGCAGCTCCTGGTGGTCAGTGTGTGTCATAGCGACCAGTTGTTCTACCGGTCAATTTATATATTAACCTTTTATTATATAGGATGATTTTGAAAACTTTGTTTTTAAATCCTCACCTGAGGATATGTTTGCTTTCTTTATTGCTTTGAGAGGGTGTGGGGAAACATTGGTTGGTTGCCTCCCATACACACCCTGACCCTGATCAGGGATCCGATCCGCAGCCGGGCCTGTGCCCTGACCTGGACATGAACAGCAGTCTTCCGGTGCAAAGATGATGCTCCACCACCTGAGCCCACCAGCCAGGGCTGATTTTGAAACTTTTTTTTTTATGAGAAAAGAAAAACATTGATTCTAACTACTTTCTCATTAGTCCATCGCATAGACAGCTTTACAACAACTAAAGGACAGATGGTAGAAGCATATCCAAAAGCTTCACAAGAGGGCTGCTGTGATTTCACTGCTCTTAGTACAAGTAAAGTTTTGAGTGATGATTTTACAAGTTAAGGAATAGGCAGAATCAGACATTGGCCACTGAACAGAAAATTCCAATTAGTTTGGTTATAAAACTGCTGTTTTTTAGCAGACTGCTTTGGGGCATTATGCAATTGGACATGTGCAAATAGAAGCTCCCTGGGAAATGTCAGGGTAAACTGAGTATGGCCCAGATCACTCCTGGGAACTAGGAAGTTAGGCAGCATGTGCTAGTGGATCTCTTGAGAGCTGAACCCTCCCAAGCAGACTAAATATTATTCCTGCCATTGGCATAGCACACACACACACACACACACACACAAACACACTCACATACACACACACTCACATACATACACACACTCTATACACACTATACACACACACTCTACACACACTCATACACTCTATACACACACATACCCTATACACACACACACTCACATTATACACACATGCTGTACACACACTCACACTCTATACATACACACACTCACACTCACACTCACACACACACTCTATACACACACACTCACACACTGTACACACACACTCTATACTACACTCATACACAAACACACACACATACACTCTCACACACATACACACTCACACACTCTCATACACATACATACATACATTCACACACACTCACACATATACTCACACACACACATTCACACTCACATGCACATTTTCACACATGCACTCACACCCACTGTACACACAGACTCACATACTCTCACATATTCACACACACAATTCACACTCACACAAACACATACATTCACACACATACACAATCATACACACACACACACACACATTCACACACACTCACACATACACAAACACAGCTCGGGGCCGGACCTGGCTGGTCGGGCCCTCAGGCCAGGAGGGGAGAAGTGCAGGCAGCCTCCTCTCTCCTCCTGCATCTCTGTCTCCGCGGACTGTCCTCGAGGAGCCGAGACTTGTGGACTAAAGTACAGGTCAGGGCTGTTCTCGTCTCTGTAATAGAAGCATCACCGCTTAAGGAAAATACGCCTGCAAATTATTTCAAGAAATGTCTGAAATGCCGCCTTTGGACTAGACGCCTGTGCCAGCGCCACAAGGACCTCGAAACGCAGCCTGGCCATTGCCCCCAGGAGGCTGCGGTGAGGGTTCTCAGGCGCATTGAGGGGCATTGTGCCTGGACAGACTGCTGTTGTCTCAGTATTTGGAAGACATTGCTCAGCTTTCACATCTTTTGCAAACTTCTGTTAAAAGGCCATTTGGTCCAAATCAGGGCTGCCAGCACCGGACAGCACATCACTGGCCATGAGCAGCGTTCCTGGGAGTGGATGCAGAGGCCAGTGTGCAGCCTGGCTGGCCGCTCGGGGGGTCAGAGCTTCGTCCCAGTGCACCCAGGCTGTGACCCTATCCTGGTCAGGCACATACAGGAAGCACCCAATGAGGGCATGACTCAGTGGAACAACGTTCAGTCCCTCTCCCTCCTTTTACTCTCTCTGAAATTAATAAAAAAAACATTAAATCTCAGTTTTCTTAGCTGTAGTCTTTCCAATGCAGTTGGCCAGGGGAGAAAAAGAAAAGACTCAAGCATAGGCTGGACTTTCCTGTAGTCCCCGGGCTCAGGAAAGTTGGATAGGCAGCTACTGGCTAATAAACTTGGTGTTTCCGGCAGGAGTCCCAAAAGGACAGGTCAGGAGCCGGAGCTGTGGGCCGCCCGGCCTGGGGAGAGTGGCCGCTGGCCTCCAGGAGCTGCGGTGTCCGGGCAGAACAACGACTGCACTACCCCAGCCCCAGGACCTGCGAAGGCTCCATGACAGCCCAGGGGGTGAGGCAGCAGGTGCAGAGAGGTCGGTAGCCAGAGAGGTGGGGGTCTTGGTAGCCCGGGAAGCCAGGCTGCCGGGGCAGAGGTGGGCGACGGGAAGGTCGGCACCAGCGAGCAGGGACAGACCTCAGCAACTGGCTCTGTATGGAAAAGGGGGGGCTCTGGAGGGTCCGAAGCGGAAACCGCAGGATTCTCCCCGGAACCCACAGAGGGGAGTGCACAGCGGGGCCTCCAGCCCAGGCGGGACCCTGTGTTAGACTCCGGCCCTACACATAGGTGTGTTCTAGACACAGGCTTGTGTGGCCACCACAGCAGCGGCCTGCAGTTCTGATCCCAGCGCTACTGTCCTACCCGCGTCACACCCTGAGGACCGAGAACACCGTCCATGTCTCGCCCGCTCAGCCTCCCCGCCCACTGTCTGTCCGTGCTGACCACCTTCCTCAGGCAAACATAGGGACTTGCAGCCACACACCCCTTCCTGCTGCCTGCACAGGCCGCGCCCTGCTAGCTACTTACCTCGGCCTCTGACTGGGTCATTTTCTGCCTTAACTTTTCCCTGTAAAACTCGGTTGCTTTCCCTCCTGGGCAGGCAGATCCTACCTAACAGAAGCCTACAAACCGTCCCCCGCTCCCCGCCTCCCGCCCACACTGCTGTGTTTCCTGTAAATAACTTACTAAGGAGTTCTTCACTTGTTGGCATGGCCAGCATCCATGGAACCCCCTGCAACGTCAGTCACTCGTGGCCTGAGGCCTCATTTCACCTGCCGTCTCCTGCTTATGGGATGGCGGTTGGCACATAGGGAGCAGTCCTTAGTCCACTTTTGAAGATGGAGCGAATAACCACAAATACAGCATACAGTCTTAAATGCAACCGTTTGAAAATGTACACCTGGCATTGGGTATGCATTTTGGTTTGGCATAGAAAGACCGAAGCCCCCTGATCGTGCCCAGGTCTTATTAAAGATTACAGTATACTGGCATTCACCGACATTTGAAAACTACTTTTCAATTTCTTTGGTGCGTTCAGTCCTGAAGCAGGAAGCCCAGCGTATTTGCTTTATGATCTGTGACTCCGTTCCCACCCACTGTGCCATGTTTCCCACAGCCGGGCTCGCGCTGTGGGAGACAGTAGGCATTTTAGGAAACCAGAACAAGCAGGGGGTGCGGAAACACGCCCGCTGGCCAGTGTGGGAGCAGCGCCTGCGGCCGCGAGGGCCAACACTAACCACGAATCCTCACTTTCCGGCCGCGTGTCCTCTGGTCTCCGGAGCAGGCCCGGCGTGGAGACCCACATGTGCAGGATTTCCTTAAAGCAGCTTAAGCTACCGTGTGAAATAAAATAATTACTACTTGTATTGCAATAAAACCAAAATGTCTACATTGTTAAATGTGCCATGAAAATCATGACCTTTAAACTGATGTTCAGTGAAGATTCAGCTGAGGGCCTCTGAGCAGTTAGACAGATAAGCGGCTGAAAGAGCTTTTCCGCAGCCTAGCAAAGTTTAGGGGACAGTGCATTTTGGGTAATTAGACGCCTTATCTATTTTGCATTGCCATTTGAAATCTGAGTGCCCCCTGGTGACCATTCTGGTTCATAAGGGTGACCTGGTAGATGCAGTTGGTTCTAAAAAGAATTAATCTACCTGGCTGGTTGCTCAATGGTTAGTGTCAGCTCGCGGACAGAAGGGTCGTGGATTCCATGTCAGTCACGGGCACATGCCTTGGTCGCAGGCTCGATCCCTGACCCTGGTTGGACACGGGCAGGAAGCAACCAATCGATGTGTCTCTCTCACCTTGATGTTTCTCTTTGTCTTTACTCCTCTCTTCTCTCTCTGAAAATTAATGGAAACATATGATGCTTGGGTGAGAATTAACAAAACAAATAATAAAAAGAATAAAAATGGTGCTCGCTTCGGCAGCACGTGCACTGAAGTTGGACAATAAAGGGAAGATCACACGGCCCTGTGCAGGGGCGTGTCCAGCAGCCCAGGGTGCACAGGCGCAGGGTACCCACAGCCCACCACACCCCGCATCTGTGAAAGCTGATTGGCCTCCGGTAACCACGGCAACCCCAGTGCCAGCGCAGGGGCAGCAGCCAGGGCTTCAGGGCTCCAGTCTGTCCTGGAGATGCACAGCCTCCGCGCCGGGGACGCTGTGGCGAGTCCAGCTGAGTGTCTCAGGAGCCGGGCTTTGCTTCATGTCCAGGGACTGGGCTCCCCGAAGGGAAGGCCGCGGAGACCGCCTGGTGGTGAAGCCAAAGCCGAGGTGGCCAGTGCGGCCCTGCCCTGAGTCCGCCTGGTCCCAGGCCTGCTGGGTGTGAGGGAGGAGGGGTCAAGGCCACGCCTGCACGCAGCTCCCCGGCTTCACAGCCCGGGCGGAGGGCGTCACCGGCCAGGTGGGACGTGGGTCTGCCTGGAGCTCCCGGGTCTGGGGCACATGGCTTCCCCGAAGGTGCTCCTATGGCACGTGATGTCCGTCAGCTACACATCACCCTGCGCCAACCAGCCAGCTGCATTCCGCAAGCCATGGCCACGGCCTTGTTAAATAAAACTATTAAACCGTGGCTCCAGCCCACTCCGCTGGCCTGTCCCTCAGTCCCTCCCAGTGTCACCTGTACCACTCATTGGCATGCATGTCGCATTGCAGGTGGAGAGTCAGGGCCGGCTTTGCCCCCTTGTCCATATCTTCACTGGCCTCTTTGTGGAGGAGAGGGGATGTTCTGATGGACTTGTTGGGGTTTTGTTTAAGGAAGGATGTTTTGACGGACGTGTTTGAGGTTTTGTTTAAGGAAGGATGTTTTGATGGACGTGTTTGGGGTTTTGTTTTGTTTCCGTTCAGCTCTTTAAGGATGCGGGTTCTCAAGGCGACACAGCGGCCTCCAGCTGTCCCCCTGCTGCTCTGACAGACAGGCTCCCATTCTCCTTGCTTTCTCCTCCCCTTCTTTTATGTTTTAATTTTGACAAGTTTCCCACCACGTGCCTAGGTTTGATGCAAACTCCATGTACCCTCAGAGGCGGCCTGGCTTCTCCAGTCCGGGGCCCTCGGTTTCCATGGCCTGGACAATCGGCCAGCACTTGAGAGAGCTCTCCGCACTCAGTCCCACCCGCCGCATGGCCGTCCTGGCTGCTGCTCTGACTTGGCATTTGTATTTCTGTTGGTTTTGCTTCCCTGACTCAATGGAAATTTCCCACCGATCCCAGATTACAACGCTGCTTAACCGCCTGCCGATTTCTCCATTTCACTGAGGGTATTTATAGTTCTAGGATGTCCGTTCCATTCTACTTCATGGGTCTCGTTTTCCAGGAATAGCCTTCCCGTGCAGTATTTTTAGCTTATACCCATCCCTGCGTTCACTGCCCACGGTGGTCATTGTCACCATGAATACACAGACCAGCTCCACACGGTCTGATATCCCTGATTAAAATAACCGGTGGGGTTATTGCTATTTTTCATTTCTCTTCACATTGATTTTCAGCAGCTTGAGCTTATCTCTCGGCAAATCTTATGAGTTTTAAAATTAAATTCCAGTCGTTGTGTGTAAGGAATGAGGAGGATGCCGCTGCCCTGTGGGAAGAGGACTCCGCCCTGGAGAGCGGTTGCAGCAGTGAGAGTGGCTGTCCCCTCGGCCTCCGGGTGGGCTGCTCTCCCTCCAGTGCATGTCCCGGGCAGGCACAGCGAGCCTGGGTTTGGTTCTGGGAGCCCACTCTTTGGGAGGCTGGGAACTCCAATTCTGATTCCTCATCCACAGGACTGCTGGCATCCCGGCTTTGGTTAACTTCCTCCTCTCCTACATACTTCTGCCTAAGTTCCCAGCATCCCGTGCAGTTTGGGAATTGGCAGAACACCCCGAGGGAGCAGAGAGCCCAAACACCAGACTCCCTCCTGCACCGGTTGCAGTTTTGGGGATCTAGCCTCTCAATGTGATGGCTGCCTTGGCACCCTGATTGCGCCTTACCTGTCCCGCCCAGGAGGCTGGAGAGCCAGGAACTGGTGTTTCCCGCCGCTGTGATGCCCACTGGGAGGGTGTCCGACCTGCAGCTCATCCCAGTGTGCCCTTCTCCCCCGAACCTGGCCTGGACTCTGGCTGCCACGGTTCCTCCCACGGCTTCAAGCAGCGTGTTTGTTTGTTTGTTTGTATGTTTATTGCTGTTGTGTGTGGCCTGGCTTTCTTTGTGTTTCTTAGTGGAAACTCTAATCCTACGTAAGCGCATCTTCTCTACCTAGGACTCTGCAAACAAAGCAGCCGCCAGCTTCCCCCTGCCGACCCCACGGTGCAGTCCCTCCCCATTGTCAGGGTCCCCCCTCCCAGGACACTCTCGGGGGGGGGGGGGTTATCCCAATTGGCCATCTCAGTTGCTGTCACTTCAAAGAAGGAAGGGACACATGGAGAGCAGGAAGGACTCCCCCCCGCCCCCCCCCCCAGATCCTGAACTCAGGGCTGCCTCTGGCATCAGGGTGCCAGGAAGATCCAGTCTTTGTTACAACCAGTAAGAGTCAAAATATAGGCTGGCCCTATCCACCATGTCATGAGCTTTACTGGTCATTGGATAAAAGGTGCAGAATCCTACTCCTCATCTTCTAGCTGAGAAAGCCAGCACCACAGAAGGCTGGGAAGTAGACAGTCAGTAAGCACAGCCCAGGCCCCTGCACCTGAGAGCGCCATTGGCAGAAAGATGTTGGTTTATTCACCCTCCTCTCTGGTCTGAGGACTGTCCTGGAGGCTGTGCGGACCAGTGTAATGACTCTAACCTGAAACACCTCAGGCCTTGCAGCAGCTTTCCCTCTTCCTGGTGCCTCCAGCTGTTACCACCCGCCCCCACACACACACCCCACGCACCGCCCCCGCCCTCCCCCCACCCCCTCCCCTTGCCCCATGCCTCTCGCTGGCATTCTGCTAGTCCTTTCACTCAGTTATTCTCCCCAGATATGCAACAGCATCAACAGCCCTTCTGGCTCCTGAGTCCAGAGCTCCCCTGACCTTCAGGTGAGTCCGATGCCAGGAAGCCGTCTCCAGCCCTCCCACCTCAAAACCCTCTGTGTGACACTGCTGGCTACAGTCTGGATGTGATTAACAGCTGGCCACACATTGTTAACAACCAGCTAATGAAAATTAAATTTGTCTGCTAAAATATCATACCCTTATTCTGCCTTTTTTGCATTGAATCACAAGTTGTTCTTATTAACTTTCACCTTTTAAGAATGAGTTTGTTATTTTTGTCCAGTAACGTGTTTTTGGAACTTCAGTTTCTCATTTGCTTTTTAAAAATGCATGGCGATGTCCACGGAGCCCAGAAACCCCGCCACCTCCTCTAAGCCTCCTGAGACCATATTCCGGGACTGGCACCTGCGGGTGCTGCCCCTTGCAGGCTGCTGCTCCAGGAGGAAGGATCTTTGCTTTTGCTCCTTGTGCCTCTTTAGAGAGCAGCTTTGTTGAGCACCGACTTAATAAAAAGCCACTGGCTATGACTTAATCTTCACGGAATTAACCTGTTTTAGAACATTGTGCTAGTGTTTAAATGAAAACAAACTCATCTTTTGGTAATATCTGTAGTTATCCCCAAGGTTGTTAGTTCTAACAGCTATAATATTAAGATGCCAGTTATTCCATTAGGACACTCAGGCAGACGAATAATATTTGGACCATTTGTTTGGTGTGGAGTTGCATGAGTTATTTATATATTTTGGACATGAAGTCCTTGTTGGAGTTGATGTTTGCAAATATCTCCGCCCATTGGGTTGGCTGCCTCTCTGTTTGGTTGGGGTTTCTACGTGGGAAGAAGTGCTCTAGTTTGATGTGACCCCATACAACTCAGCACCAAACAGACAAACAAGTCCAAGTACAAAATGGGCAGAGGACCTGGACAGACACTTCTCCCAAGAAGACATACAAATGGCCAACAGATATATGAAAAGATGCTCCCTTCACTAGCTATTTGAGAGATGCAAATGAAAACTGTGAGAAACCACCCCACACCTGTTAGAGTGGCCATCATCAACAAGACAGCAGGAACAGTGCTAGCGAGGTTGTGGGGGAAAGGAACCCTCATTCACTGTTGGCAGGCAGCCACTATGGAAAACACATGAAGGGTCCTCAAAAAATTAAGTCTAGAGCTATCATATAACCCAGCTCCTGGGACTCTACATAAAAACGTTGAAAACATTAATCCATAAAGATGTATGCACCCCTATGTTCACTGCAGCACTGTGCACGGCGGCCAAGACACGGACACCCTGAAGTGTCCTTCCATAGGCGATTGGTAGAGAGGGGCCACACACAGACTGCGGAATACCCCCAGCCACCAGAGAGCACGGAGTGCTGCCATTCATGACAACCTGGAGGGTCTGGCAGTATCATTCTAAGCCAAGTAAGTCAGACAGAGAGTCAAGAACCATATGATCTCACTCATGTGGGATGTAAAACTGAAAGCAACACATGCACAAAGAAGAAACACAAGCAAACACTCGCAGACACAGACAACAGCTTAGTGGCTACCAGAGGGAAGGGGGTAAAAGGGACCAAATATGCGGTGACGGAGGAAGGTGTGACTTGGGGTGGTGGGCACACAATGCAATATCCTGCCAGTGGGGCCTGATCCATCCCAAGGAAACCGGGCAGGGATCTCAGGCCTGGCCAGCATGCCTCACGGTTAGAGCAGTGGCCATGCAGTTAAGGGTCACAGGTTTGATTCCAAGTCAAAGGCACATACCAACTCCAAGTGTGTGCAGGAGGCAACCAATCCATGTGTCTCTCTCAGTTATGCTTTTTCCTCTCTCCCTTCTCTTCCACTCTCTCTAAAAATCAATGAAAAGATATTGTTGGGTGAGGAGCAACAACAACATTAAAAAAGACAGGAATCTTAGAAAGTACTGTTACTACTCAGGCTTGTCGTTGGCTTGGTATTTGAAGACCAGGACTGTTCCGTGGGGAGACTCCCTGACTCCCTCCCCGCTGCCCTCCGCTGGGCGGCTCCTCAGACAGGCCCTGGGCCTCGCCTCCCTCGGCCTCGGGTCCGAGTCCTGCCTGCTGGGATTCACCTTGAGACTGAGCACACACCTTTGAGGTGATGAGAGTGACGGACACTGAAAGGCTCCCTGCTGCTCACACCATGAAGGCCATGCTGCAGCTCCTCAGGAGCAAGCTGGGGCCTCCTGGGCCCTGACTGGCTACATTGCCAGCTGCGTTTCCAGGGCAGAACTGGCTGCTCCTGATGTGAGCGAGGAGAACATGCGGAGTCTCAGGGTGCAGGGTCTGCTCAGGCCCAGCCTTACCACAGACCGCTCTCATTTGTAGTAGGGAAGGTATGGATGGGTACACGCATAGGATTTTACTTTGCAGGAAACATGTTAATCATTTTCATGGAATAAGAAAACATTTTTAAACAGAGGCTGTGTGTGTGTGTGTGTGTGTGTGTGTGTATGGGCACACACATGCCTTAGGGCCCATTTAATTTCTTGAATCCAGGAGACAGTTTTAGCCTCTGCTACAGAAAAGTGCCATAAACCCTGTAATTGCTACAAATAGCTGGTTAAAATTAGTTGATTTTAAAAATTTATCTCATGGAATTCTTCATGCAAAAGAAGACAGGAAACAAGGACATCACCAAGAGCCACCTCCAGGTCTGCAGGCCAGAGGCCCGTGCAGTTTATCAGGAGACGCCCTGCGGCGGCAGCCCCTCTCCCAGAGCGATGCTGAGCTCAGAAACCCCTTTTCCGGCTGCAAGGGAGGGAGGACAGCAATGGGGACCCTGTTTTAGTTTCCATGGGCATTGTTACTCTTATGATCTATATCCGAACTCCAAGGATCCGCATTCTGAGTCTCTGCAACCCCCTTTCAGGTCCATATTTAAGGTTTAAGTAAAAAGAGAGCATTGTCACAGATGACCCACAGGCTGAGAAATGGCGGGTGGACCCACAGAAGAACGGCCATGGCCGCCAACAGAGTCCCATTGACATCAGTCCACAGCCGTCACTCATCCACCCCGTGAAGCCGGCCCTCCCAACGACAGCCCTCTGAACACTAGTTAAAGATGCTTTACTTATTTTCAGAGAGGAGGGGAGAGGGAGATAAAGATGGAAACATCAGTGATGAGAGAGAAGCATTGATCGACTGACTCCTGCATATCCTGCACTGGGGGTCGAGCCCAAAGCCCAGGCATGTGCCCTGACCCAGAACTGAACCATGACCTCCCGGTTCATTCGTCTATGCTCAACTACTGAGCCAAGCCAGGTGGACAGGACAGCAACTTTTAAGTAAAAGCATCTGTGGGTATTTGTGTATTTTTGTGACTTGGTATCTGTCAGAATACATATATTTTTTTCACCCAAAGGTATATTTTTTATTGATTTAGAGAGAGAGAGAGAGAGAGAGAGAGAGAGAGAGAGAGAGAGAGAGAAAGGGATAGAGAGGAAGAGAAAGATCAATCTGAGGGAGTAACTGATCAGTTGCCCCTGCCCCCTCTGCTTCCCAACTGGGAATCTGTGTCTGTGCCTTGACCAAAACTGTGTCTGTGCCCTGACCCAAATAGGAATCCAGCCCTATTTTGATGTGCTGGACGTCGCTCCAACCACTGAGAAACCTGGCCACAGCAGAATGTTTTTTCTTAATATACATTATAGGAATCAATAACCATACCAGAAGATAAGAGATCAATTAAACATCAATATTAATATTAATAAATTCTTTTGATAAAAATATGCTGTTAAGAAAATCAAGAGCAAGCCACAAAAAGTATTTAGAATACATATTGATAAAACATATAAAAGAAAAGACAGGTCAATATTCAGGATCTATACTTGTGTCTACACCAAATTGCTACCTCTTATTAATATTAAAAACAGCATTAAAAGAAGGGCAAGAGATTTGGACAGAAACTTTATAAAAGAAAATTAATGAATGTCCAAAATCAACATAAAAGTCTTTAGCCTCATTACTTACCTGGAAATGGAAAGTTAAAGTCACAGTCAGGTGCCACCAGACAACTATCAGAACAGGTAACATTTATAAGACAGACATTAAATGGTGGCCAGGTTGTGGCTCAGCCGCACTCTCACGTGTTGCTGGTGGGAAAGAGATGTCACCATTCACAGGTGAGCATTCTGCAGTGTTCCCGATGCTGGGAGGGGACTGGGCACACAGGGGCAAAGGCGTTTCCTCACTCACAGCAGCGGCAGGACCTGTATCGCCGTGTCGCCCATTCTCAGGAGGCATAGAGGGCATGTGAAGAACAGGGGAACACATGCACACAAGGAGAGCGTCACTGTCCAGGACCCTGTATGCCTCGTTTTTGACAGTCTGCTCCTTGCTCTGGAGGGACCCTGTCTCCATCCCCTCCCCAAGCTGTTTGCTAGACAAACCTTGTGCAAAGCTTGTCTGAATCAGAGCAGGCAGTGCTTCACCTGCAGGCTTTGTGCAGAAACACAGAGAATTGTCTCTACGTTGCTTTGGGAAACAGCAGTTTCTTTTCTTTTTTAAATCTTTATTGTTGAGAATATTACAGATGCCACCCTTATTCCCCTCATTGTCCTCCTCCTCCTGGTTCCTGACCTTCCCAGGCCTTCCCCACCCTATTGTCTGTGTCCATAGGTATGTACTAGGTAGGCCTGGGACAGGAGCTGGCTGAAGGCGGCTGCCCCTGCCTTGACTTTCTAAACAAGTCTGAGCCCTGGTGTCTACTGGAGTCTGTTCACTTAGTCATCAGACGTCCCTGCTTAAAGGACACTGCAGACGTGTGTCTTCTCAGGGATACTTACCTGCTGATGGTACCCAATTGTTAATTTTAGTTCACGCTGTTGCTACAGTAAAAGCCTAAGGAGGCAGGTGAATGGGGCTGTCTGGTTCCTCTAGCCAAGCAGTCCATTAGTCCTCCCTCTCTGGCACAGAAACATGTGTCAGAGTAATCATTCATCTGCCGTCGTTCAGGGTCTGCTGGTCAGCCTGGCAGGTGGTGCCCTGTGTAAGGACTAATGCAAGGAGACACAGCCGAAACCTCAACAACAAAGTAACTGTTCAGTAAATCATTGGACCCTGCTGGGATTCCCAAGCTCGAAGGAATTGTTTCACAGCTAAGGAATTTACTATCTCTGTTATGCTTCTTAAGAATATGCCCTAACCAGTTTGGCTCAGTGGGATGGCATTGGTGCACAGACTAAAGAAGGGTCCCGGTTTTGATTCTGGTCAAGGGCATGTGTCTTGGTTGCTGGCTTGCTGATTGATGTTTCTATCTCATTGATGTTTCTAACTTTGTATTTCTCTCCCATCCTCTCTGTAAAAATCAATCAATTAACATATACGGTATATATTGTGAAAGTTATAAGAATATTTGTAAAAGTCATAAAAAGATTATAAAAAGAAATCATAAAAGAAAATTATCTATACTAATAAGAGAGTAATATGCAAATTGGTTGGGATGCCCTCACACAATGACTGAACAGCAGGCTGCATGTGGCTACCAGGCTAGTGGCTACCAGGACAGTTGGGGGTGACCAGGCATGTGGGGGGGAGTTGGGAGTGACCAGGATGGTGGGGAAGAGTAGTGAGGGGCCACCAGGCAAGTTGTGGGGGGACAGTTAGGAGCAACCAGGCCAGCAGGGATGGCAGTGAGGGGTGACCAGGCCACCATGGGGGGCAGTTAGGAGCGATCAGGTCGGCAGGCAAAGGTGGTTAGTGGTGATCAGGCTGTCAGGGTGGCAGTTAGGGATGGCCAGGCCAGCAGGGGGGACAGTTAGGGGTGAGCAGGCTGGCTGGGGGGGAAGTTAGGGGTGATCAGGTAGGCAGGCAGGTGAGCAGTTAGGAGTCAGCAGTCCCAGATTATGAGAGGGATCCCAGATTAGAGAGGTTGCAGGCTGGGCTGAGCCCCTCCCTCCTCATGAATTTAGTGCGCCAGACTCTAGTAAGTATACTAAATAACAAATCTTATAGATGGAGCATCTGAATTAATCTGAAAAGTAATAATATTATTTTAAATCTTAGAACACATATACATATGTGAATAGGGGGTTAAGTTTATCTTAAAGTTTTCTTTTCAAGGCCTATGCAAAGTGACTTGGGAGGTGCTCAGTGTGAGTCCAATAAGCAGAACCAATAAGCATGGTCAAGCTGACCTTCCAGGAGTCAAAACATCATCTCATTGCCTGATGACTACTTACAAATAGCTGATAGCGTGAACCCCCAGGCCCACACATAGCTACATTCCTTATCCCAGTCCCTTCCCCTTTATAATTCTTTCCCCTACACCTTGCTTGAAGGCATGATTTAATGCTTATAACCACCCTGTCTCCTTAATTGTACTACCCATCACTGTCATTATCGTTCTCTGTTTTTCTGATAGTCTGTAGAATTGGAATTCAAGCAGTAAACACTCTTCAGGGACCCTGACACTCCAAAGCAGAAAGTTTACTGCCTTCCTCTGTCTTCTGGATCCAACGAAACAAAGTAGGGAGAGATGTAAGGAGACATGGAATAAGAGTTGGCTGAGACAGCTGTCCCTGCCTTAACTTTTCCAAACAAGTTTGAGCCCCCAAGTGTTTATTGGAATCTGTCTGCTTAGTCTTCAGACGTCCCTGCTTAAAGTGCACTGCTCACACATGTGTCTTCTCAAGGATGCATACCCTGCTGCACTTATCTAACCCTAGTAGTTCATTTTAGTTCACGCCGTTGCTCCAATAAAAGGCTAAGGAGACAGACTAATGGTGCTGTTTGATTTCTCAAGCCAAGCAGTCCCTTCGCCCTCTCTTCCAAATGTGTGTCAGAGGAATCATTCATCCATTGCTCAGGGTCTCCAGTCAGCCCTGACAATGTACATATGATATGAGTTCTTTGGTTAATCTCTTCTCACCACCTCCCCCTTCTCTTTGAGATTTGTCTGTTCCCATGTTCCCATGCTTCTGGTTCAACATCAGTTTATTTTGTTCATTAGATTCCTTGTTTGTTTATTTTGAGTTTTAGATTCAATCGTTGATAGATATTTGTTTATCACCATTTTATTGCTCAAAATTTTAAATCTTTTTTTCTTCTTCCTCTTTTTAAAGAATACACTTCAACATTTTATGTAATACTGGTTTGGTGGTGATAAACTCCTTTAGCTTTTCCTTATCTGTGAAGTTTTTTATCTGACCATCCATTCTAAATGATAGCTTTGCGGGCACAGTAAACTTGGTGGTAGGTCCTTGCTATTCATCACTTTGACTATTTCTTGCAAAGTTTGGCCTGCAAAGTTTCTGTTGAGAAATCAGCTAACAGTCATATGGACACTCCCTTGCAGGTAACTAATTGTTTTTTCTCTTATTGCTTTTATCATTCTTGATTTGTCTCTAACCCTTGGCATTGTCATTATTATATGTCTTGGCATGGACCTCTTTGGATTCCTCTTGTTTGGGACTCTCTGCACTTCCTGGACTTGTAAGTCTATTTATTTCACCAGGTAGGGGAAGTTTTCTGTCATTATTTCTTCAAAGAGGTTTTCAATATCTTTCTTTCTCTCTTTTCCTTTTGGCACCCACATAATGCAAATGTTGGTACACTTGAAGTTTTTCACAGGCTCCGCACAAGATCTTCATATTTTTAGATTATTTTTCCTTTTTGCTCATCTGATTTGGGTGTTTTTTGCTTCTTTATATTGCAAATTGATAATTTGATTCTCAGCATCTACTTTACTGTTGAATCCCTGCAAATTATTCTTTATTTTAGTTAGTGTGTGCTTAATTTTTGACTGATTCTTTTTCATGTCTATGGCATTCTCATTAAGTCCCTTGAAACTCTTATTAAGATCACTGAGCATCCTTATAACCAGAACTCTGAATCTAGTACTTAGTTTGCTCTCATTTCATTAAGTTATTCTTCCAGATATGTCTTCTGTTCTTTCATTTGTGACATTTTTCTTTGTCTCTGCATTTTGGCTGTTTCTCTATGTTTCTAACTTTTGGATAGAGTTGCTATGTCTCCTGGAATTGGTAGAATGGCCTTATGTAGTAGGTGTTCTATAGATCCCAGTGGCTCAGCCTCCCTAGTCACCTGAGCTGGGCACTCTAGGTTCTCCCCTAGGTGAGTTGTGTGCACAGTCTTGTTATAGTTGAGCCTTGATTGCTGTTGGTATCACTGGGAGGAATTGACCTCTAGGCCAATTGGCCATGAGTATACACTATGACTACTGTGGGAGAGCTGCTATATAGAAAACACCCCTATGGAGCAGGACTGTTTCAGTGGAGCTTTGGTGCTCACTGAGTCTGCCTTTCAGTGTGTCACTTGTGAATGTGTAGAGTTGTAATCTGGTATGGTCTGAAGCTGTCCACTGGGTGCACTGGCTCTGGTGCCTCCTTAGAGGTGCAAAGTCAACCACTGTCTGAGGCCAATCAGCAGGAGCTATAGTGTGATCTGCAGATGGCTGCTACTTACATTGATCTTGGAAGTACCCAGGAGAGGTCATGCTGTGAAGTAAGGCAGGCTACTGCTAGCACTGGGCCTTGGGCCTCACTAATGGTAAGCTGTTGCTCATTTGAGAGATTTTAGGAAAGTCTGAATCCTGAGCCAGGACAGGCCATTCATATGGAAAAGCCACTACAAACAGTTTGGGTGGGACTGCATATTGGGTGTGGTGGGTTCTCAGGGACTCAGTATGGTGTAGCAAACAGTGTGAGCCAGGCTGATATATGGCCCCTGCCACTGAGCTCTGCAATGGCTGAGGTCTCAGCATAGGAACAATGAATCCTGTGAGCAACCCTGTCTATGAGAAAGCTGCCCCTGAGTTCTTGCCCCAATGCCAGACAATCCAGTTCCTTCCTTTACGTTCCTGAATCACCCAAAGTCTCTACCCTAATGCTGGAGCTCAGAGGGAGCGAGTTCGAGTAAGTTTGTGTGCCAGACCTCTTCAAGGAGCTGCCTTGGACTCTGGCAGCCTCTGTGCACTCAATCACAATCCCTGCTGGTTTTTAAAGCCTGAAGTTATGGATAGGTATCTTCCTGACATTGGAATCCTGGGCTGAGGAGCCTGGTGTGGGACTAGGCCCCCTTGCTCCTCATGGGAGGCTTCCACAGCCTAGATATCCCTCCAGATTAAAAAATGCCACATGAGTGTCAGCCAAGCCCTTTCCGTGCCTCTGTCTCTCCCATCAGTTTCAATGCACTTTCTTCTTTACTTCTGTAGTTGTAGGACTTCCATTCAGCCAGTTTTCAGATGGTTCTGAATGATGGCTAGTCTCTATTTTATTTGTAATTTTGATGTGATTGTGGGAGGTGGCAAGTACCATATTTACATATACCACCATATTGATTCTCAATCTCACATAGCAGTTTCTTATAAATAGCAACTGTCCATGCCTGTCAATTCTACACATTGGGCCATGGGCATAAACATGTATGTTCATAAGAAGGCTGTGTAAGGAGATTCATAACCACAATGGAAATATGAAAATCAGCCCAGACATTCATCAGAAAACAATGCAAAAGCTAGCTTTGGGAGATATATAATGAAATACTTATAATAAAAAATAAAAAAGCTATGACTTACTGATGCAAGCAAAAACATGTATAAATCTAGAAGGCATTATTCTGAGAAAGCCATGCCTTACACAAAGAAAGCTGTGCTCTGTGATTCCATTTCTATGCTCTCCCCTGCCAGGCAAATCCCACTGGGAAATAATGAGGAGTCATCATCTGGGCAGGTGAGGCAGGAGGAATTGTTGCAAGGTTCATGTTCTCTGTCTTCAAATTTTTTACTAAAATCAGATATATATACTGGTATGTTTCATTGCATTTTGATTTTACATCAAAACTACCATAACCAAATGTAGTAGGTTTTTAATGACATAAATGCTTAAGTATTTAGGGAAGATGTTTCTGTTGTTTGCATTTTAAGTGTATTCAATAAAACAGACTAGTAAGTTTTATAAAAATGAATAATGTGATAGAATTGTGATAAAGCAAATAGAATAGAATCAAGGAGGTGGATAGGTGTTTATTAAGTTCTTACAATTCTGCTTTAAAAATACCCTATCAAATAAGAATGATATGCAAATTAACCATAACTCAGGTATACCCACAAGCCATGCCCACCAGCTACACCCACCATCTATGCCCACCAGCCAGTCAGAGAGAGTATGCAAATTAACCCCAACCAAGATGGCTATAGCCACAGAGAGCAGTTGAGAGGCATGGGTTTCCCTGGCAATAAAGGAAGCCAAGCTTTCCACACACCCTAGCCTAAGATACAGTTTCAATTATAGAAGGTAAATCCCAAGAAAAATGGCAGCAGCCATGAAGCTGGAGAGAACAGGCTAGGGTTGCTCCTAGCAATGGAGGAAGCCAAGTTTTCCACCTGCTCTGTCTGGCCTAGGCCTCCACTCAAGAATACAACGTTTCAATTATAGAAGGTAAACAAATCCAAACAAAAATGGCTGCAGCCATGGAGCAAGCAGGAGGCTTGGCTCCTCTCTGGGATACAAAGATTCAATTGTAGAATGTAAATAAATTTCAGATACCAGAGCCTCTGCTTGGGTCGCCAGGGTGCATGGCAGGCCTGCAAACCACTATAGGCCCCTTGCCCAGGCTACCCCACATCCCAAGGGAACCCCCACACTGATCCGGGACACCCTTCAGGGCAAAGCAGCCAGCCCCCAACAGTGCACCAGGCTTCTATCCTATCTAATAAAAGAATAATATGCAGATTGACCATCACTCCAACACAAAAGATGGCTGCCCCTATGTGGACACAAGATGGCCACCACAAGATGGCCAGCAGAGGAGAGCAGTTAAGAGACACCAGGCTTGGGGACTGAAAGGTCCCAGGTTCGATTCCAGTCAAGGGCATGTACCTTGGTTGCGGGCACATCCCCAGTAAGGGGTGTGCAAGAGGCAGCTGATCGATGATTCTCTCTCATCGGTGTTTCTAACTCTCTATCTCTCTCCCTTCCTCTCTGTACAAAATCAATAAAAATATATTAAATTAAAAGAGAGAGAGAGAGAGAGAGAGAGAGAGAGAGAGAGAGAGAGAGAGAAAGACCAGGCCTGCAAAGGAGGGCAGTTGGGAGCGATCAATCCTATAGGGGAGGGCAGTTAGGGATTACCAGGCCAGCAGAGGAGGGAAGTTGGGGGCAAACAGGCTGGCAGAGGAGCAGTTAGACATCAATTGGGCTGGGATGGGGGTGATTAGGGGGTGATCAGGCTGGCAGGTGAGATCGGGCCTAAATGGGCAGTTGGACATCCCTCAAAGGGTCCCAGATTGGAGAGGGTTCAGGCTGGGCTGAGGGATACCACCACCCACTCCTCCCATGCAGGAATTTCATGCACTGGGCCTGAGTTTTATTATAAGGCAGGAAAAGCTTTCTACCACAGTAAACAAATAAGAAATTAGACACCTTTGTAAGTGTTGGTAAGCGAATATGTATTTAGATTAAAGGAGACAGTTTGTGTTTCTTAAACCTTATGTCGGCCCTGCAGGAGGGACCTCTTTTCTCATAGCCTCTGACCCCACAGTCCTGTCTCTCAGAGCCTGGTGACTGCATTCCTGGGTCCCTGGCTTTGGACCCTGACTGTCCATGTCTTTGGACCCTGAATGTCCACCGGGATGCTCGGGTAGAGGACCTCCTTAACAGTGTCATATTCAAAGTTGAATTAACAGAATTGGTCACTTTCATTAACTGCCCATACCTTCCCTGGAGTTCGCAGTCCACTCCTGGTGAGCACACTCTTTCGTGTGTGAACACACCAGGTTTTCTCATCAGTTCAGGTCAACTGACTTCTGTCATTCAGCTACAAGGGGGAAATATAAGTCTGACTACATTTATAGAACTGAAGTCTCAGCAAAATGTCAACTCCGCAACCCATGTTTAGTTGTATTTCTGAGAATAATGCTAACCAAAATAATAAATATGCATGGATTTAAATGAATTCATCTGGTTTTTACTGAGTATTTAACATTACTTATCTGGGGCACCTTGTCAATATTTTATGAAAGTAAGTTATTTCATAATTATCTAACATGCATTGCGGTTAATATAACATTCAAAACAGAATTTGATTTCTTGTTATTTGAAACACAGAACTCAATAGGAAAAAAATCAGAGGCATTTTCCATTTGGACAACGTGGGCACTAATCATGCTTATTTGGGTCCTTTGTCTTCTTAAATGAGCACCAGTCTTACTCCGTAGCCCTCTAAGCAAAAAGTCCATTTAATCCCACAGCTGGCAGCATCTGGCACATTTCCTGAGCTCAAAAATCATCAATTACAAGTTATCCTAATGCTCTCCCCAACATTCTGCCTACAAGCGTGGGCAATGCATAGGCATTAAATATCTATATTTTCTATGAAAACAAAAACATAATAACATTTTAGACAAAAATTCTGCAGAGCTTTTACTCAATAACAGAAGCATGCGCAATCCAGCATGTCTCATAGTTCCTCTAGTTGCATTGGACGTGTGGTCCCTGCAAGAAAACACGGAACTGTTACCACAAGCTCCAGAGCATGGGCTTGCGTGGTTCCAAACCCACACACGTGGAAGATAGTGTGACCGCAGACAGGAGTATCTGGCTCTGTGCTGGGCGGGTCCTTCTTGCCAACATGCCTACACGCCCCTTGGCTCCTCCTGTGCCCTAGAGCATGGCTCTGAGAGTTCCGAGACAGTGCCCACCCGCACTCCTCCGGCAGGGGAGGGATGCTGTGATGAGTCCTAACCTGCTCCCTTGAGAAATGCCTGCTGAGTGCACCACACACGCCCGGCCGCACCTTCCAGCTCAGCTTCCCACCAGCAGCGCAGCTCGCTCCCTTCTCATCCAGATGGAGAGAGACAGCGTGCTCTCATTCCTCACTCCAAAGCATGACTCCAGGTTCTTTCTGAAACAATGGCTTTCGTTTGAATTGTTGGAGTTGATGCAAAAACAAGTGCTTCACATGGTGTTTCCAGCTCGCTAAGTTGGTGGGAAATTAATTCTGATAGGTGAAATTCTCCCAGTTGTTCTAATCTGAGCCCCAGGCCTGTCTCCTCCCGGCCTTCTCACTCATGGCTGTCCAAGCTCTGGTGGGAGAAGGAGGGTTCCTAAGTCCACGCTGTCTGCTCCTCACACGGGTCGGAGTTTATGCGTTTAAGCAAACCTGTGTGCCTCGGCTTCAGTGAGCTCCACATGTGTCAGTGCACCCCGAGACCTCCTGCGATCTCCCTCCTCCTTGGGCCGCAGGACCTGGCTCCGGCTCCTCGGTAGCACAGTCTGCTTTTCCTGCTTTACCTTCTGTCGAATACATGTGCATAGAGTGCCCTGTGCAGTGCCTGTGTGTGCAGGCAGTGCCGTGTGTCCTGGCGTCAGGAAATCCTGACATTCCTGGGCTCCGGGGAAACATCCTGAAAATCCCTCTGAGGACCTCCTGTCCCAGGACCCCGCCTCCCAGACTGCAGAGAGTGAAGAGGGAGCAGAGCTTCGTCCTTCCCGGTTGCTCTGACTGCAGTTGGCTGAACAGTCGCCTGTTTACCAATCCACACATCTGAGGCTCATGCCTTTACCAGCTTTTCCTCCCTCCGGGCTCTAGGACACAGTGATAAATCTGAGGGCGTGGCTCCTCCTCAGCAGGACAATGTCTCCAATCCGTGGGTAGTTACCGTGCTATGCTCTGTGCCCTTTCTGATCCCATCTGACTTTTAGTTTGTTATGGACACACTTCCAGCCCCGTGCCGGGCTGAGCTTCTGCTGCCCCGGTGAGGCAGCACCCGAGTGGGTGTTGGCAGGAAACAATGAAGATGTGGAATTCCTTAAGCCCCCAGGGACGGCCTTTGGTCTTTCCTTCAGGCTCCGTGTGTAACATCCACTTGCAAACACAAAGACCCGCAGGCAGAGCCCGCAGGGGTGGGCGTGTAGTTCTTGAGTCTGAAGGACGAGAGTGGACCCTGTTCTCAGAGGTGGTGTCACCTCCCAGGCCTCACTGTCTTCCCTGGTTTGCTCTATGTGGGGGTTAAAGGAGCTCAGCGCAGGGCCAGCCTCAGGGCAGGCAGACGTGCCTGAGACCTGCCTGATGCAGCTGGCTCATCCCAAGGGGGCTTCTGCCACAGCGATATCTCCCTTCCCACCCTGTCCTGTCCTACAGCCCAGCCCGAGGCTCCCAGGCCACACTTTCCTGCTTCCTGTCCAGCAGCACGGCTGTGGGTGAACAGGCGTGTTGTGCTCCTTAAGACACCAAGAATGCCTGGTTTCCAACGTGACTGATTGCAGCGTGACTATAGCTCTGTGGAAGGTGGCGGGACTGATTCGGCCACTCTGCCTCCCTAACTTCTTACTTGGGTAGCAGCCCAGGAGCAGGAACCCATAAGTAAATTGGCCTGAATTTATACCCTGAATTCCCGTACCCCAACTCTCCAGGAGCCCTGAGCACCACTCCCTCACCCCTGCACTAGAGGGAACCCCATTCCTCACACCTAAGCTCAGCATTGCACACGGTTTCAGACAATGATGGAAAGCCATGTGAGGAGGGAAGAACCCCATTAAACATGCGCTTCAGAGAAGGGAGCCTGCAGGTCCCAGGAAGAGGGTAGGCGGGGGGCGGGGGGGCGGAGAGGAGATATAGGAATGGAAGGGACGCTCTGGGACAAGAACTGGGTGTGCAGAACAGTTTAAGAGAAGCGAATACTAGTACACGTCCCCCAGGGCCTCGGTGAGACGGAGCGACTGAGCAAGGCCACCTAGATCATGAAATCCTGACAACACCTTAAAAGAAGTAAACACTGAGAAAAGTGACCAAGCAATAATGATGGTGATATACTCACAAAGACTCCCTTTTATAATGGAACCACTGGTCAAGTAACACAGGTTGCAGGATGATGGGCTGCCCTTTATTCCTGACCTCTCATACCTTCGCAGACAACACTCTCAGTATGCCAGCTCACAGATCTCCAACAGCGTGAAGCACAATGCCGCAGCTCACTGGCTGTGTGAGATGAAACCCCTTCAGCTGCCCAGATCCCAATAGCCTCCTCCGGAAACAGTAGTGATGGCGTTACTGCAAACCTAGACTCTGTTAATAGTAAAGGGATAATACAAAGACTCCTAGCTGAGCACTTGGCATCCTAGACGACATTATGCAGGTAATATACACCATGCATTGTAGGCTATATCATTATCACACTACATAACATCCAATGGCATGCACACACTCAATGAAAGATTTAATCTGCTGTCCACTGCAGCGCATGGCTCACTAAAGATTCACCCCTGACAGGTGCTGCCATAACAAAATGACCAGCACGCACTGACGAGATTGAGGGGACTCTTCTGAAGAATGCTGGTGCCTCATGACCACGCCAGTTCAGTGTTTTGGCTAAAAAAAATAATCAGCAGCAGAGTGCCATGTTTACACGTGTGTGTAGGATCTATGCTTGGATGACATGTTATGTATGTCATGCTTCATCGATAACCTCATACGCCCCTTCTTTCACTGCTCATACCCAGTGGAGGCATGAGGCCACCATCCAGCGCCTTTCTGCTTCGGCTCTGGGCCCATGAAGCCGGTTCTGCTAGACCCACACAGAGAAGATGCATGTTGTGGGCATCTGTATTTCCTTTCATGGAGGGCTGACTTCAGAGCACACTGTTCTCTCTCCTAAACTGCTTGTTTTAATTTCTGAAATTAAAAAAATGTATTGATTTTTAGAGAGAGGGGAAGGGAGACGGAGAGGGAGAGGAAGAGAGAAATATTGATTTGAGAGTGAAACATCAATCAGCTGCCTCCTGCATGCCCCCTACTGGGGATCGAGCTGGCAATATGGGCATGTGCCCTGACCTTGAATCAAACCGTCAACCATTCAGTGCAAAAGATGGCACCCAAGCACGGAGCCACACAGTATTGCCCTGAGCCATGGCAGCGTTTTTCCCAGTGCACTTCTGCTATGGTCACGTGCCTGGCTGAGCGGGAGGCCCATCCCCACCTGCCTGGCTGAGCGGGAGGCCCACAGTGAAGAGCGACATTCTCGGTGTAACCAGGGCAGAGCCCCCACTCATTCCCCCATAAGCTTCCCAGGTGGCAGATCTGAGGATCGGCCAACATTACATGTGTTTGTGTCTGTGGCTCTGTGAAGACCCAATCATAGTATTAACCTAGCAAATGCCTCTGATGGAATGTTTATCATTATTTTTAAACTCAAGCATTTGTTAAATAAAACTTGCTCTCCTCTGAAAATACAGAGGTGTCTTCAGAAAAAAACAAACAGACATATGTGTATATATGGACCTTATCTTCAAAATAACCCTTGTGTTTGAATGGCTGGAATAAGAACCCTTTCTATTTCATATTTTAAAATGAAGTTAACAGGGAGGTCATCCATTCTTTATGAAGTGTATTTTCTTAGTCGGCAAAACTGTGTTCCATTTTCAGCCCAGCGTTTCATGTGTATCAGGACTGATTGGACCCTTTGCCTCCGATGAGAAGGAGGCTGTGTGAACAGAGACTAGGAAGTGCCCCAGCATGACTCTCTCAGCTGCCTGCACAACCCCAAGATGATGGCTTCCCCCACCTGACCTTCATGTCGGTGTAACAGCCACGGAGGCCGAACACAGCCCTTATCGCAGCTTCCCAGCTGGCCGAGCTGCTGCTTGTGCCTACAAAGGGTAATTGCTTAACATCTGAGAGAGGGGGGCGCATGCAGCCACATGAAGTTGAAAAGAATAATTTAAGAAGGAATAATAGGATCTGGATTTTAATAATTCATAAGATTCCTTACCAGGCAGGAATTTAATTGCATCTTGATCAGCTGTCCCTTTCCATTTGAGCGGCTCACAGCAATAAACAGTGGCACTGTACATGCCCCCAGCTGGGCCCTTGTTTGAGATGCTCTGCGGGCTGCTCTGGCTGAAGTACGTGGCCCGTACCGCACTGTGCTCAGGTGTGACAGGATAACCTTAAAAGAGATTCTCTTCTGACGGTGCATTTTTAATGAGAGCAATGGTCAAGTCAGGTTTCCATATCATTTCTGTAAGATATAAAAAAGACCCAGAGGGTCAAACCAAACCCTCCGCAATGAGCAAGGTCATGAACTCATCCTGGTTTGTGGCAGGTGTAAGAGCAACAAATGGAAGACAACAGTCCACTTTGAATCAGTAAATACAAACTATTACAAATTAAACCCCATTCCTGATGGGGTTATGTAGAAAACTAAATCTGGTGGTTTTGAATGGGACAACATTCTGGAATTAAAAAAATATATGAACAATATATCAAATATCTATCAGATATATCCACATGGATATATAGATGTGGAGTAAATGAAGACATGCATGTAGATAGAGATCGAGATAGATAGAAAAATAGAGACAGAGACAGAGGTAAAGATGGATACCGACCACAGCAGTGAGAGAAGAGAACCGGGAGGGAGGAGGAGCTGCATATGACCCGTAAGTCATCCACATGGAGCAGGACTTTGCTTCTCTCCCCACTATCTCTGCGTGTTTGCTTGTGGCCTGTTCTAATTCTAGGTCTCAGGATCACAACTTGTCCTGGATTCAAGGCAGAATTCCTGGGTGTAGAAATGCAAGCAAACAGAGGGAGGGCTAAGCTCCTTTTAAGTGAGAAACTATGACTAGAAACAAGCCGCAAGATAAGCCACCATGCAAGACATTTAAAGACAAAAAAAATCTTATTGAATTGAATATGCCTTCCAAAATAAAGTATTTTTTGTTAATCCTCACCTGAGGATATTTTTCTATTGATTTTCATTTGTTAGAGAGAGTAGAAGGGGGAGAGAGAGAGAGAGAGAGAGAGAGAGAGAGAGAGAGAGACAGGAAAAGGACGCATCTATTGGTGCCTTGGGCATGTGCCCCATCCAGGAACAGGGAATGAGCCTGTAACCAGGTATGTGCCCTTGAGCGGGAAGTGAACCCTGGACCCTTCGGTGTGCTGGCAAACACTCCAACCACTCAGCAACACTGGCCAGGGCCCAAAACAAAATATTTGAATGATTAAATTCAATCCGGTGATATATCTCCAACAAAGATAATCAGAAAATATAAACTTTACTCAAAACGGCCACTGTCAGAATGGAGAGCGTGGACTTCATTCAGTGTTCTCAGGAAAAACAGGCTCACCAAGAAAGAGCAGCTCAGTTACTGCAAGCCAACCTCAAATCGACACAATTGTTTATCTTTCTGACATTAGTGTCTCTCCTCTGAAGATCTTGTTAAAGTAAATGAATGGAACTTTCACTAGGAAATAAATAAAGGGTACAAGCTGTAAGTCATTTTTATTTAAAAGTCAGTACCCATTTAAGTAAGCCTAAAGTTCATACATTTATTCAGTTGATAAATCTTAATTATTAGAATGTGTCCTTTCTATTTAACTAAACTTTATAAAAATAAAAATAACGTATGGTTAAAACTACGGCTTCATGCTGCTGCAGGAGGCCGGGAGCTCCCTCTCGCTGAAACAGTTTGAATTTCCTTATAAATAAACGCCATCTCCTTAGCAGCCCTGAGAGCATCCCACAAAGGACAAGATGCTGGGGGTAGATGCCCAGGTTTCTCCCGCAGCCCCGGGCAGCCGGACAGGGCGGGCCACACCTCCAGAGCCAGGTGTGCTGGCCGCTGGGAAGCCAGGCCTCCTCAGAACCTCTGGGTGCTGTTGGCAATCTGCTCATTGCTAAGCTGTACCCAGAAGGGGAGACCCGTTAGGGCCTGGCTGCCTGCTGCCCATGGATCTTCGAGAGCGCGTGTGCGGGACCACGGGGATACTGCTGACCTCGGGCCTCGTCACGGCCCAGCGGGAAGCTATGGCCACGGCTCCACGCTTCCCTGGCGCCTCCCTCTCTCCCTGTCCTCCTGGCCCTCTCTCGGAATCCAGCCCTGGACTAACCTAGTCCTTCTCCATCAGCACTCAGCTGGTGAGGAGCGCAGGACCAGAGGAGTGCCTCCGTGCACGCAGGCTAAGGCCAGTCCAGGAGCCTGGTGTAAACGAGAGCCCTGGCTGAGTCAGTGACATGGTAGCAGCTGTGGGCGCTGCCGGGGGCGTGGGAACATCGGGGACCACTGCGAATCACATGATTCTTCTAGCTACGGGGCTGTAGATCCTAAGCTAGCCCTGTATAACAAAGATTAATATGCAAATGGTCGCTATGCCATGAAGCATAATGACCGACGGAGTAAGGACCGGATCATAGACCACCAGGAGGGTGGGGCAGCGAGCTACAAGCAGACGGGGAAGCTACAAGAGGGACCGGGGCAGCAAGCTATGAGGGGGCGAAGGGTATGGGGGTGGGGAAGCTACAGGAGCGCAGCAGTGGGTTATTGGCGCATGGATTCGTGCAAGGGCTACTAGAATACTGATAGTGAACTGTAGTTACTAGCACAGCCAGAAGGAGGCGCTGTGTCCAGGGCCTGTTGGAGACCTAGGCCGAGTGGGGAAGAATGGAACCCACTGTGGCCCAGGGCCATGCACACTCTTCCAGGAGCAGCCCTGAACCTGGACTCGGCGCCATAACAATCTTCTAATATTGTTTTAAAAACGTTGTGTTCAATGGTATCTGTAAAGAACATCTTAGGTGACTCAGATGTCACACTTTCCTCCACGGCTCTTTCATCCGGTGGTGGGTGACCAAGGATTTCTGAGTCAGAGTTCATATTTAGGATTACGGCAACCTGATTAAAACGAAGTGGGTTTGTCCTAATTCTAAACCTTTAACACAAACAGAAGTAGGCTTTGCAGGAAAATGCATGTTTTGAAGGTAAGTAAGCAACAAGAACCTTGTAATGGTGATGTTTTGTGTTGCATTTGAAAATAAATCAACTGCAACAGGAAATCCTAAAGTAGCTAAACAACAAACAGCTGAGGAGAAAGGCTGAGAAACAGCCAGAGAAGCTGGCTTAGGGCTGTGTCGCCTTCTCTCTGCCCCGCTCTGTGCTGAGGTCAGTGTGAAGCTTAGGCTGCCTCCGTTCATTACACTGCACATCCGGACAAACTCCAGGTGGTCCACAGCGTCCCTGGGGTGACACCGCTCAGACACCCAGGAAGGGAATTTCTCATTGTCACCACACAGCACCCACACTCCCAGCAGCAGGGAGGAAGGCACAACCTGCTTCCCCACAGGGGATAGCCCTCCACAGAGCACTGCCGACCCGTGAACTTGCTCTGCTGGGAGAAGCATTGTAGAACTTCAGGCAGGCGCTTGGCAGAGTATTTTCCTGGGCCTCACAAATGTACCTGGCCCATAGAAACAGAGCTGTGGTTACAGTAAGAATTGCAGGTGTTAGTGTTGGGCTGGTGAAGGTGTGCTACAAAAACAAAATTTAAAAATCTGTAATCTTCAAATCCTCCAACTACCTACTCTGTCATCTATGCAAAAGCCCTAAAACTGCACACCTACACGTGCACACATATACACACTCACAGCACACACACTCACAGCACACATCACACACACACACTCAGTCCCATACATGTATATGAACGAAGGGGGACCCAAACAAGGCCCTGTGGTCACCTAGTCGGGGAGAAGCTCCGTTCACCCCTGATGTATGTGGTGCAAGCAGTGGAAGGAGGAGGGCGGAAAATGGGATGGGCTGGAATATTTGATGTGTACAATTGAAATAACTTTCTTATAACTTGAATGAACCCACCACATTCTTTGGAGAAGAAATAAAATTATTTTAATTCATCCTGTACCTAGCACTGGAGTAGGTGATTTCTTAAGAGCAATGAGAACTATACACACATTTCTACAACAAATGAAAAGCAGGTGAGCACAAGGCAGTTCAGCGGGCACAGGTGCGAGGACTCATCAGGGAGAGAGCAGCCTCCGAGGCGGGCCCTGGCTGAACAGGAAGGCGAGGCCGTGCAGCCAGCCCAGTGTGGTCCCGGAGAACTGCGGGCCTGCCAGATGTTCCCGCATCTGTGCTACATCTGCTTCAACAGAGCTATCGGAGGGCAGGCAAAGAACTGGACCAGGAAGATGTAAATTCTTTTACAGACACATGCTTAATCATCAAAGCAATTTCACAGCCCTCTTCATTGGAAATTCTCACCTAATTCAGTGTTTCTGGGAAGAGGATTTATTTTGAAGATATAACAGCGCTTCTTTTCTTAAATCAAGAATAAGTCACATTTTAGAAGCTTAACAAGAGGATATTTTAAATATATACACTAGTGAGTTGAAGGGGCCTAGGCTGCTAGAGGTCTGACATTAACCTGGATCCCAGTGGCAGGTTAGAGGGAGTCGTACATCTTCACACATGTAATACCATAGGGCGAGGCAGGTACCACCGCAAGGAGCTTACATGAAGGCTGACGTGGGGATCTCTGTGATACACACGTCTGCAAACCTATCTCTTTTCGCTTTTGAAAATGGATGTACATCCTCTTTCTAGTGAAATGCAAAAGCTAAACAATGGATGTACATAAACTTAACCCTGCTCATTGTCAGCCAGGAGCTGATCCAGCCACAAGGAAGCACACTCCATAAACAACTTCTGTAACTGTGGCTTGTCAGTCTGAGAGTGCGGGCTGTCTCAGGCCTGGCCAGCAGGGGACAGGCATGAGGGCATGCTGTGGACCTCAAAGTCTGCAGGCATGTGCTCAGGGCCCAGAATCTGCTGCACAGAGCACACACCTATTGGGCACTTCTCAGAATGTGCGCAAGCTGGTGTCACACCATCTTCAGTGGTCACGATCTTCTTCTCTGGCCGTCCCATGAAGATCATGATCAGATGGACACTTCAGTCGCCTTCAGGAAGCCCAAGGGTTTAACATCTATTTTGTATCTTTCTCATCATGCCTTATCTTTAAATATGTTTTCATTGATGAGAGAGAAAGAGATGGGGAGAGAGAGAGAGGAAGGGAGAGGGAGAGAGAGAGAAACATTGATGTGAGAGAAAAATTAAAACCCATGCATTATCTTTAAAAAAAGATAGCTTTAATTTTCACTGCTAGTGATAGTGACAACACATTTGGGGGTATTTTCCAATTTAAAGGGACTGAAAATAAAGATTGCGTATTTTTTAAACCCTAGAAGTAACACACAGGTTTCATTCTTCTTACCTTAATTCCTGAACATTGTACTTATTCAAGAAACGCACTGTGGCTGAATGTATTCCTAACTAGCATGCTGTGTCTGCAGCACAACCATATTCTGTGGACATGCAGAGCCCTTTCTAAATGTAGCGGCTTTGCTTGTAGGCAGCCACGCCGAGGCACATACCCCTTCCTCTTTCTAAAACGGAGAAAGAAGCTCTGTGTGTTCTCCAGCCTGTGCTTGCACGGCGACGCCTGTGAGCCCAGCGCTGGCTTCACAGAGGCCAGGCCTTCGGCGGCCACTCTGGCTCTGAGCCGGTTTCAGGTTCTGGCTCCACAGGAGCTCCTGGAACAGCTTCTTTACAACTGTGGTCCCTGCCGCTGAGTTTGTTTCAGGTTTTCTTTCTTACTGCTTTTGTTTTCTTCTTTCTAGTTCTGGGAATTCAATATTTTTGGATCCTTATTTCTGTGCACTTAAATGTTTATTTTGTTTATTTTTCCCTAACTTATTTACGAAGCCCAGGTCTGCATGTTATGTTAATCCCTCTTTATGCCACTCGACCCATCTGTTCTCTACAATGTTTAATTATACTATTTGAGTTAACTTCCTTTCCCTGTCGCCTCTTCTCACCATTGATTCTCTGGCTAGCACCAATATGGAGGGTTAGACAAAGAGGAAGAGTATAAAATATGTACAAAGCTTAAAGGGAAAGGTGACTGTTAGTAGCCAGAATATAGAGTCTTCCTTCCAGAGGACTGGCTGGGAATGGCCTGGGCTCCATGTTTGCCAGACGCCTCACAGGAAACAGGAAAGCCCACACCTTTAAAATGGCAGGTGACAGGAAACCTGTTAGAAGGGCTAATTCTGGTCACTACGTGGCGCATGACAGTGAGTATGTCTTAGAAATGCTCCCGGGAGTTGACAGCAGGTCACAGCAAGAAGACAAAGGAAAGATACGGGTCAGTCCCAGACAACAGCTGCTGAGAGCTGCCTTTTCCACGTGTAATGCTTGTTTGCATGTGATTCGCCTCAGACATTTGCCAGGTGCCCCTCCAGACTCCTTTTCAGGGAAGACGGGCAGCTGCCAGATGAGGGAGATGGAGGCCAGAAGCCGCCGAGCCTGCGGAGTGACAGGGACGCAGTGTGAGACAGTACACAGTCTGCTTCATGGCAACTTGTGGGCAGGAGATCATTAATGGGCAATATTAATGGGCAAAACTCCAATTATGACGTTTACAGCCTCATGAGGAACAATAAATAAAAACAATCTCACCAACTTCTGCAAATTTGCAATCATAAGAAGATTGCTCAGGTGGCTATGCATCATTTTCCAAGATTTACAGGCAAACACCCCATTTTACTGGTTCATTCTTTCCCCATGGCCTGGCTGGTTCTGGGAGGGAATTTGCATCCTGCACACACTGCCTGTCACAGCAGTGAGATGAGACGGCAATGACCATTGACGTACTCGTATGTGGTCACGTTGGGAGGAAGGGGAGAGAAGGAAATCAGGGAGGAGGTGGAATTGAAGCCCTAGGGGATCTCTGAGAGCATCACACAGAGGCAAGCACCTTCCAGGGGCATCACAACGCTGTTAAAGTGCCTATTGGTTAATGATGTGGCAACCTCAGTCAGCTGTTAAAAAAAAAATATAAGGAAACCGATGTTGTCTCACTAATAGAAAGATGTGGACAGAAGGCCCGAAAGGCTGGTCAACAAGCTAATTGCTCTGAAAGGTCAGACCGAATCACTCACTGTTTAGTTGAGACATTGTTAGCTGAAGCAGCCTCCACCTCTGTTGTCTTATGTAAATTTCTGTTGTTGGAGTTTCCTGTATCCCATAGTCTCAATAATAGGGAGAGCAAGGCCAGAGCGGGTGTAGTCCTCTCTTGGGTTCCCTCCTGTACCCCAATATTCCCAAGTTAATACTTTTCTAAGTCTCTTTCATTTGTGTGGCCTTCTCTAGACCTCAACTCTGAACCAGAACCCTGAACGACACGGGATGTGAAAGGGGTTCCCACACCTGGTGGGTATGGCTCAGTTGGTTGGGCATTGTCCCATGCACCAAGAGGTCGCCAGTTTGACTCCAGGTCAGAGCACATGTCCGGACTACAGGCTCCACCCCTAGTAGGAGGCATGTACAGAAGGCAGTCTATTGATGTATCTCTCTCACCAATGTTTCTCTCTCTCTCCCTGTCTTCCTCTCCAACCCCCCACTTTCTGCGTCTCTCACTAAACACAATAAAAACATCAATATAATAAAAACCTAATATGCAAGTTGTCCCCTCTACCTGGAGTTCAACTAGGAGTTTGACCGTTCACTATGACTTGTACTGACCACTAGGGGATGGCACAGGACATGGCAGGCATCAGCAATGTGGCACTGGCAGAGGGTGGCAGTGGAGGCAATGCCAGCCCTCATAGACCCAATGAGAGTGGGACCACAGTGGGATGGTGGAGCATGTGAGTGGGCGGTGCCAGACCAAGTTAGGTGTGAGTGAGGCCCTATTGCCCTGCCAATCTCCGCTGATGGTGACCAGCGCAGTGGCAGAGGGGGGAGGGGGAGGACAGGGCCACCATCTGGCTCCCAGACATTAAGGGAACTGAGCAGGGGCCCAATGACTCAGGCAGAGGGGGGCACATGGGGGCCCGGGGATCCAGGTGCTACCCAGGGCCCAGAGGTCAGCTGGGACCTGCCCTTCCAGGCCAGATGCTCACACTTTGATTGCCAGCCAGGCCTAGGGACACACCTGTGCATGGATTTCATGCACTGGGCCTCTAGTTTAAAAATGAAATACCGTAAGTTAAGACTAAAATAATGTTTTAGAGGAAAAGCTGTACTTTCTGAAACAAGCAGAAATGTCTCAGGCACAGAGCAGTGGATATGAATGTGACCCACAGTGACATGATGGGCGTATTCTCCAGCATTAGGTTCTTTGTGCAAACATATAAAATTACATACAATTTTATTACGAAAATAGAAATGAATAAAGCACAATATTTAAATGTAAATATGAGCTATAAAGTGTATAAGTAGGTTATATAACAGATACAACATCTATACTAATAAAAAGGTAATATACAAATAGGTCAGGATGCCCTCACAGCAACGACGGAACAGCAGGCTGTGTGGTTGACAAGGCCAGCCGGGGGGGTTGGAGGGGGGGGAGGCAGGTGGAGGCAATCAGGCTGGCAGGCAAAGGCAGTTAGGAGCCAGTGATCCTGGGTTGTGAGAGGGGTGTCTGACTGCCAGTTTAGTCCTAATCTCTGGGATCAGGCCTAAACTGGAAATGGGACATCCCCCGAGGGGTCACAGATTGGAGACAATGCAGGCTGGGCTGAGGGACACACATCCCCATGCACGAATTTCATGCTCTGGGCCTCTAGTTTAATACACAGTATATTTGGAACAAAGTGGTGACTCAGAATTCTCCACAGATGCCTGGCCACCTCCTGGCTGCTCTGCATCACCTAACTGGCAGCTTTTTAATGGGTTTCCAGTGACAGCTCTGGGAGGCGGGCAATGTCGACAGACAGAAGGCAGATTTGTTTGCTGTTCAGAATAGAGGGTAAATCCTCCCTCTGAGGCAAAGGCGGGCCAGTGTGCTGCCGACTTTCCTAGATGACACCTGTAAGGCAGGGTGCCTGTGCTGTGAGAGCACAGGGCATGTTCTCTGGCCAGGCTGCTCAGCATGGTTTGTGGGACCTGAGGGGCCAGAGCCCATGAGGACATGAAGCTCACTCTTCCTTAGGGCTGTGAGTCTGTGTCTCTGACCTGAGCATCTGTGTCTTCTCTCAGAACCCCTGAAGGCAGCACAGCCTAACCTGTTAGCTCAGACCTTCACAGTCCCTAAAGCCCCTGCTTTGCTGATAGAGATAAGAAGACAAAGGATCTATGCTTAGGTAAAACCTCCCAATGATTACTAAATAGTTGTTTTCAGATTTTTAAAAACTTGTTATTGAAAAAAATAAAAATGATTCTGTTTCCATTCATAGACAGCTAATATGCAAGTGTAAAATTTACTTTTATAAAATACTTCTAAAAATCCAAATAAGATCCAGCATGCAGATAAAAATTTTATTCATGTGTATTTTCTTTCTTTTTGTTTGTTTTGTTAATCCTCACCCAAGAATATTTTCCCAGAGATTTTAAGATTTTCAGAAAGGAGAGAGAGAGAAACATCAATGAGAGAGACACACATTGATTGGTTGCCTTCCACACCCACCCACCAAGGCCAGGGTCAAGCCTGCCACCAAGGTACATGCCCTTGACCAGCATCAACACCAGGGCCCTCTATCTACTGGACCAAATAGGCCAGGACTGTATTTCCTAATATTATTTGTAATTTGATACCAAAACATGAACAACATTCCTAACTAAAATACACCAACCAAGGCTGCTTATGAAAATATATTAAATTAAATTTTACTGCATCGCAAGATAATAATCTACCATGAGCAAACACAATTTGTCAAAAACTCAACCTTACAGAGATCTAATTAAGCGATCTATTAACAAAATGTGTCACAGAGCAGATCAAAAAAGGCAAGCTGTGTAACAATCACATGACAAAAGATTTTAAAACTTTAGAAAATGAGAAGAGAATATTACCCCACTACAACACTGAATGTCTATTTCAAACAAATAATAGTGAATGTCTACATCTTGGTCTTTCAAGATATGTTTAAGCAAGATCCAATTTGGAAAAAAAGTGTTTCACATTAAAATGTGGCAGTTGATATATATTCCTTGCTTGGGGATATCATGTTAAGAGAAGGGAATCTGCAATAAAAATCATGTTTGAGCACAGGAAAAATGTGATAGCAGTCTAGAATCCTATTTAATAAAAGAGTAATATGCAAATAGACCATACCTCTGCTATACCCACAAGCCACTCCCACCAGCCAATCAAGAATGAGTAGGCAAATTAAACCAACCAAGATGGTCATAGCCAGGGAGAGAGCAGGAGGCTTGGGTTTCCCTGGCAATGGAGGAAGCCAAGCTTCCCACACATCCTGGCTGGCCCTGGATTCCACTCAAGGATACAAAGTTTCAATTATACAAGATAAATAAATCCCAACAAAAATGGCAGCAGCCACGGAGCTGGAGAGAGCAGGAGTCTTGGATTTCCCTGGCAATGGAGGAAGCCAAGCTTTCCACACACCCTGCCCTGGCCTCTGCTCAAAATTACAAAGTTTCAATTATAAAAAATAAATAAGGTACAACTCTTTCATGCCTCTGCCCTTCCTACCAGTCTCTATGTGGTTTTCACTTTTCATCCTTAGTTATCACAGTTCTCTCCAACAAGTCTTCAGCTGATTCTTGAGGGTGGTTTTTCTCTATTTAAATTGTGTTTCCAGTTTGGTCCTGGGAGAATGTCAGTGTAGCTTCCACTTTCTTCACTGCCACTTTGGAATCAGACTACTTTATATGGTTTTATTTAAACTTTATATCTGAACAAAAAATATATGTGACCAGGTAAAAGAACAGCATGTGTTTTTCCTATGACTGATGCCCAGAAGTGACCTGTGTTGAGAGGCCCTCCCTTGACTTCCCTGAGACGGATCCACACTGGGTTACAAAAATTACTAAACGACTGCTGAAAAGATTTTAGTTGATTTTGCATAAAATGAATTCTATTTATCAGATGCGAATGTTAGCTACATGAAATCAAAACTATCCGCACAATCCTCCACATAACAGAATTCCTGGCACTGTGTGACTCTTGCCAAGATGTTCATGAGAGCTGACACCGATTTTAATGAGCCCTTAACACAAACCAAAAAGTATATCACCCATTCTATGCACAAGTAATTCAAGAAAATTTATATCAGTGTCACTGGCTGTTAATACATTCTTGAACTCCTATTATAGTTCTAATTTGTTTACTAGTTGGTCATCTGTAAAAATGAAATTCAAAGCTTGCAATACTATCCTTTGGGGAGTGTTTGAATTTGCAGGGACAAATTCCTGTCACTCAGAAAGTGCACCTCGGGATCTACCATGCAACTGGCTGGCAGCCACAGAAGTGCTATGGTTGATCCATCAATAAGCAAGTTCTTACTGATAGTTTTGCCAAAAGCACAGTTAAACCAATCGTGGTTAATATCTATTATGTGACAGGGAGCTGTCCATTGCTTCACTTACATTAAACATGTTTGTGTTCTTCCACTGCTGTTCATCTCGCATAATCATTCTTGCAGCACACTGGTTGGAAATCGCTGATACAGAGCAGAAACCGGTTTAGCTCAGTGAATAGAGCACCAGTCTGCAGACTGAAGGGTCCCGGGTTCGATTCCGGTCAAGAGCATGCACATTGGTTGCAGGCACATCCCGGGGGGGGGGGGGGTGTGTGCAGGAGGCAGCTGGTTGATGTTTCTCTCTCATTGATGTTTCTAGCTCTCTATCCCTCTCCCTTCCTCTCTATAAAAATTCAGTAATATATATATTTTTTTAAATCACTGATACAGATATATATGGACTAACATTTGTGTCATCCCACCACACCCAAATTTTATGTGTTGAAGCTCCTATTCTCAATATGGTATTGGGAGGTTGACCCTCTGGGTAGTCACTAGGTTTGTAGGAGGTGGCCCCATAATGAGACCCATGTCCTAATAGGAAGAGGAAGAGGCTGGACCTGGCCCTCCCCTGCTTCACCAGGACGCATGAAGGCAGCAGCCTGCAAGCCAGGAGGAAGCCCTCAGCAGGAATGCAGCCTGCTGGCACCGTGCCCTAGGACAGGCAGCGTCTACGCCTGTCAAAAACAGCCTGTGCTGTGAAGCTGCCCAGGGTTTAGTAATTGTAGCCTGAGCTGAGAGGGACGCTTTTTAAAAATTGCTCCCACCTGGCTGGGTGGCTCAATTCATCAGAGCCTAGTCCTTCGCACCAAAACGTTCAATTCCTGATGTGGGCACATACCCAGGTTGCTGGTTCAATTCCTAGAAACATATCCTTGGGTGAGGATTAAAAAAATATATTGCTCCCGAATTTTAAATTATGTCTTTTGTCTGTAGAAGATCTGTCTTTCCACTAACTGTGAAATTTCACTTCTCTTTTGCAGGAGATGCAATATATATATATATATATATATATATATATATATATATATTCTCCATCTAACACTATATTAAGAAAGTTTTCTGGGTAGAATTCTGCTGGCAGGGGCAGCTCCTCTGTGAGCGCGCACACCCCATGCACAAAAGGCTGCCGTTGGGACGGGAGCACTGCTTCTGCATTCTAAGTGCTCTCGTTCTCTGTTTAGCATTGCTTTTCTTAGCACAGATCGGAAGGGGCATGAACAGCTGGTAAGATGTATTCTTGTCATGACCATTAAAAAGGTTTTCAATATGCTAGAAATTATTTGTGGTTTTACAACTCTCAACTGGACCTGAATCCTAAATGAATGCCATAGCCCAGGTGAAAAACGAGTGACCTTCTCCCTCCAAGGGCCTCTTACCTTTGATTAATGACAGCCAGGCAGTCACTCTGACTCAGGGCTCTGACCCTGGCCAGGGCGGGACAGCATGCGAGCAAGCAGGTGCTCCCTGAAGGACGGGACTGAGCGGTGCACACTGCGAGTGCGGTTTGCTGCTGCAGGTCAGCGACGGGCCTCCCACTTTCCCCAGTGCTCTCGCTCCTCTGCAGCCTCCGCATCTCTGTGACTTCAGCTGCCGTGCCATCTACCCACGCAGCCCGGGAGGCCAGGCCCCTCACAGGCACCGAGGGCTGAGGAGCTGGCATGTGTCAGTGTCTGGACGCCTTCTGAGCTGGTAAGATGGAGGTGGTTGGGAGTTGTCCACAGGAAGACGGTGACCTACTAAGCCTGACTCAGGAACTGAAGTTTGCTGATGAAAATAAAGACCAGAGCTTCAGAATCTACCTCTTCTTGCCCCGCCCCCCATACTTCCCCAAATGACTTCAGACAGCATCGCCTGAAGACACATTAGAGTTTGTAGGAAATAAGGCATAAAAATGATCCAAAGGCATTGCAGGCCCTGAATGATCCAAACTGTTGGTGCTGGAGTGAGAAGCACATGTAGATGGGAAACCATTCGATGGAGACGGAGACCCGCACGAGTAGAGGAAAAACTGCCATGAAGATGGGAAACACCCCATGGAGACAGAAAACAGCTTGTTCTCCATCGCCTTATTTTCAGGGATTAAAATAAGAATATCTGCTTCTTTTCTTTTCAACACCAGCTGCCCTTAGTAATCAGCATTCCTTGTGTGATCAGCCAGACCAGCTGGGTCCAGCCCTGTCCACACTGTCTAAAGGGCCACCTCTCAGGATGTGTGATGTAAGAGTCTTAGTGTCAGAGGTCTGTCTTCTGAGAAGTCTGGGTAGAGAAAAGGTCTGTCAGTCAAATAAAAAGAAAACAAACACAAAAAATAACAAACCACTTCACATCCTGAAATGCAGATTGTCCAGCTGGCTTTGGCTGTGAGCAGGGCAGCCCAGCGGTCATACAGGGTGTTGGTTTAGTCTTCAGTCGCTCCCAGGCCCAGAGATGAAGTAGATCTGAGAAAACCAGGTCCTGGAACAGAAAGGCCCATGCTGGTGGGCGCAATTACAACAAGCAAGTTCCGAGGGGAGCACAGAGGAGACAGGCTTCTTTACATGGAACAGCCCAAGGGAATCACAGGGAAAGGAACATCTGAAAGGGTCCGCAGGACTTCACATGACGGAAGGAAGAAAAAGAATTCCCAGTAAGATGTGTACTCGTAAACAGGAAAGAGGTGTGAATGAGCTTCGGGAATGCAGCGGGAAGGGTGTCCATGCCCGGGGGAGAGGAGAGGGGTGGGAAATGGCAAGGCCATTGGGATCAGGAAGTGAGGCCCATGAGTATACACACACTCACACACACACACTCACACACACACACACACACACAGTCACACACTCACTCACACACACACTCAAACACACACACAAACACACACACACACACACTCACACACACACTCACACACACACTCACACACACACACACACTCACACACTCACACACAAACACTCACACACACTCACACACACACACGGCGATTTACACTTCAGTGTGTGTGGCAAATTCACATCATAAAATGATCAGATTTATGTCAAACCAAAAAACGCACAAGGAACAAAACTCAAGGCTGGGCTGGAGGAGACAGCAGTGATGTAGAGAGACCTGGTGAATGGCGCTCAGGGCTGCCTGCAGGCTGGGAGGAGGCGGTGTCCACAGGCACCAGGCTGAAGTCTGCGCCAGCCCGCGCCATCAGCAGCAGCTTTAATTTCTAAATTGGCACAGAGAGCTTGCTTACAGGTATCTTCATTTTTTTAGAGAGTGGAAGGATGGGAGGGAGAGGGAGGACAAAGAGAGGGGGGTGGGGGAGGGAAAGATCTATTGCTTGCCCCAGACCAGGACTGGGGATGGAGCCTGTAACCCAGGTACATGGGTTTGATGCCTTTGACTGGGAATCAAACCCATGACCCTTTGGTGTGCCAGCCAATGCTCTTACCATTGAGATACCAGCCAGGGCTCTTAAGTGTAACTTCTAAAAAACTGCTAAACATTATTAGAAAATATTAAGTACTATGGAATATCTACATTTTTAAAGCATAGAAAACATTTTAACTGATAAAAGTGCTTTGGTAAAATAGACATTTGTGAAACAATATTTTTCAAGGCTAATACTTTTTATAATACAACATTGGTGCTGACCTAACACATGTGTGTTAGGGAATCAGGACTTGCTCCTCTCATCTCTTCTGGAGGAAGCTCTTCATTTGTCACTTACCTTTGTGCGCGCCTGAGGCTGAGCGTCTATCCGGCAAAGGCTCTGAGAGGCCTTCCGGGGAGACTCTGTCGTGGCCAGTCATGTCTGAGTGCTCAGTCGCAGACAAGAATGTTAGCACAGGAGAAGCTCCACCTTCAGAACAAGTATGCAGCCCACAATGCCCATCAGGAAAGGTGGGCATTTAGTTATAATTTAGATTGCCCCAAGGTCTTTTAAAGCATTGAGAAGCTGCTTTAAAAAAAAAGAAGAAAGTGGATATAAAATTGCAGTGTGAGTGGTAAAATGAATTACAACTCAAGAAAACTGAAAATTAATGTAACTTGAGTAAAGAAAAGTGTCACCTATTAATAGTAGTTTACTGGAAATTAATTTATAAGAACAGTAAACTATTTGATAGTCAATGTATCATGATTTGAGTCAAACAAAAAATATTCTACTATTTATCATAATGCTCTACAAACATCAACATTGATGATTGGTTTTGAATCACTTAGAAATAAGCATTCAGCATGTCTTTTAAAAGGAGTAAAAAACTGCAAACAGGAGAAAATATCAAATAGAATGTGATATGTAATCATAACTTAATACTTTGTAGATCTGGACTAAACACTCACTCCCATCACGTAAATGGAACATCGATAGAACGAACAGTCTCCGTTCTATTGGAACTGGCATGTCTGTAAGCCCTCGGACACCAGCATATCCGGCCAGGCCCCGGCTGTCTGTCCCTGGTCAGTCTGTGCTCCCCACTGAGCGCGGGGCAGGGTGGGAGGAGGAAGCAGGGCCACATGGCCGCATTGTGTGCAGCACACACCCAAGCATTGTCTGACCTGCTCCTCAGGCACATGCTCACCCAGGATGTGGTGGTCAGTCCTCCCTCCTGTTCCCCCCCGCATCCCGCACCCCAGTGTGGAACGGAGTGCGGAGGAGAGGTGGGGCTCTCCTGCCCAGTGCCAGGTGGTCTGCAGCAGTGAAAGGCACTGCTCAAAGTCACCAGCAGGAGGGGTGCTGGCCCAGATGGCATGGCTGGAGAAAGAGCAAAGCAGAGCTGCCGGTAGCTTTGAGACTTAAAGGGGCAACGTGTGGAGCCCTGGCCTTGCAAGCAAAGTTGTCACAAGGCAGCTGCCTGACAGGCTGCCCTTGGAATAAGGTCCGTACATGCTCTCGCAGGGACTGTGGTCCAGTTCTACCGATTCCCAATCGATCCCAGACCCTGGTTACCATGATGCTGCATTGCAAATGGCCATAGCATCTGACAAGGGTCAGATTTAAATGTTCTCTCATTGAAATGACCAGGCACAGGAGTAGAAAAACGGGTCACAGAGAGAGAGAGAGAGAGATGAAGGAGGAGAAAGGGAAAAGGAGAAAAAAGAGGGCGGAGGGGAAGAGCAGGACGGACAGACAGAAGATGGTGGAAGATCCAGCAAGTGCAGATCATCCAGTTGTCCACAAGCACCTCCGATGGCCACACTGTGCACACTAAGTACAAGCTGAGAACTGACACTGCCTAGAGACTGCCAAAAAGAACCAAATAGCTATCCCAGAACTCAGCATCGAACTGGCCCCCTTAGCATCCCCGTGTGGGTGTGCAGAGGACAGGCACAAGTGAAAGCTCCTCAGGAGAAGACATAATATCTACAATAAGTTACAGACAGGATGAAAAAGCCGAAGGCTGTGACAGGGATTCCTGACCATGTTTGTCTGTGAAGCTGGAGTCCCAGGAGGGAAAGAGAGAACAGCCATATTTGGAGATAAATTAATTGAGAATTTTTCAACATGTAAGAAAGATACCCAGCCTCAGATTTAAAAGGTTTGTATAAGCAAATATGATTCCAGACAAAACAAAAACACTTTGGACATAGCAGCAATGCCACGAGAGGACGCCTTAACGCGCCACGAAGAAGAAGGGTCACTTACAATGAGGACAATAGACGAGAAATAGCAGGACGAATGCTCTGGTGCCCACAGTGGCAGTTGCTGCCTGAGCTTCTGGCCCAGGACACTCTCCACACAGGTGAGGCTGAGGGAAGTCCTGTGCAGGCACCAAACAGAGCACTGCCTGCAGCAAGCCATTTCCAGAGCCAAAGGATTGTGATAAACACTAGAGGCCGGTGCACAACATTCATTTACTGAAGGGGGGTCCCCTCAGCCCAGCCTGGGCCCTTTAGCAGTCAGGGAGCCCTTGGAGGATGTCTGACTGATGGCTTAGGGCCTTTCCTACAGGGAGCAGGCCTATGCTGCAGTCACATCCTTCGTGCTGCCACGGAGGCAGCAGTGAGCCCCACCTCTGGTTGACCAGCATTCTACCTGTGGGAGCACACTGACCACCAGGGGGCAGCTCCTTCATTGAGCATCTGCCACATGGTCTGCTTGCATCCTAGGGACCAGTCATTCCACTGTTTAGTCGATTTGCATATTATCCTCTTATTATATAGGACTAGATGCCTCTTGCAGGGAGATTCCTGCAATAGGGCTTCCTGCTGCCATCTCCACTGCCCCACCTGCTTCCCTCCCTTCTCCCTCACCCTGCTTGCTTGCTTCTCCATAGCTTCACTCCCTTCTGCAGCTCTTGGCTTCTTTCTATGCTGTCTTCAGTCTTCACTCTGGCCTGGATATGCAAATTAGCCACCATATTGGTTGGGTTAATTTGCATACTCACCCTGATTGGCTGGTTGGAGTGGCTTGTGGGTGTGGCAAAGGTACAATCAATTTGTATGTTTCTCGTTTATTAGACAGGATATTTTGAAGAGAATGTTAGCCAAAAGCAAAAAATCAATTTTTCAGGTAAATGATAGGTACACTTACTAAGAAATTTATATTCTAGGTGCATGTACTTTAAAAAAGATTGAAGACCAATGAGCTAAATATTCATCTGAAGAAATTGGAGTAAAACCAGCAAATTAAACCCACAGGAAAGAAATGAAGCTAAATAATAATATTTAGTTTTAAAATGATGAAAAGGAAAACTCAAAGAAAAAAGATAAGTTTTATTTTTTCAACGAAGTTTAGATAAAACTCTGGAAAACTAATTTTAAAATTGACACAAATTGTCAAAATCAGCAAATGGACATCACCCGCATTCTACACACATTTAAACAGCATCAGGAAAATGAATTTTAAAATTCTGATGAAGTGAACAAATTATTCCTGGAGAAATACAATTTATTAAATTGACTAAAAATAAATAGGAGTCCTGATTAGTCCAGTGCAATTAGATAAATTAAAAGCACATGGAAAACTGCATCAGGGAGAAAAAACCAGGTCCGGAGAGGGTGGGAGCTAGCCTGGGGAGGTTCAATCAGAAGCCACACAGGCTCCTGGGAGGGCGTGAGCTAGAGAGGCGGCAACGCTTGGTCACCTCCTGCTTCCTTCACAAGATAAAAGTGGAGAAAATGAAACGGTTCCGTGTTTATTAATCCAAGAAAGGATGATTTCAAGATTCACGTGTACTTGTCCCCTTGCCCTCCCTTCAGCCCCCACCGCCCCTCCCTGAGGTCAGCATGGGGCACCCTGAGCTCATTTGCTGCCCACCCATGGTGAGGGCAGAGCCAGGCCAGCCTCAGGGAGAACACATCCGGGCCCCCCATGAAGACCTCTGAAGTCCCTGGTCCTCAGCTGGCAAGTCACCACCTCCCCTCCCCATGGACCCCCCATGTGAATGTGACACCACAGATACCTGAGGAGGAAACACAGACACTCAGGGTGCCTAGACACCCATGACAACTGACACGTTGTGATGGGATGTGAAGGTACCTGTGCTGATCGTCCCCGAAATCTCTGTATTTTCCTGATCACCTCTTTCACCTTAAGAAATGGAGGGCTAACATCAACCCAAAGATTTTAAGAAAAGAAGAGAGAGGCTCGAAGGAGAGACCTCGCAGGTGGCCGCAGCTGGGAGGCCTCCTAGATCCCAAATAAACATGGGCCCCTTCTCTGTTTGTCCCCCTGAAGACCAGCGTCCAGCAGAATCCCACCGTGTGGTCCAAGCAGTCACTCAGCACACATTTCCATATCCCCCTCCGCCATGAGTGATCCTGATGAGCGTGTGCTCATCAGTCACACCTGCACTCTCCTACCAGTTTCCATTCCTCTGTCCTGGATCTTCTTCTGAGTTTTCCCCACCAAAGTTCACTGCCTACCTCTCTAGTTCTGTCTGCTTGACACTATTGCCCAGGGTGGGGCAAAAGTAGGTTTACAGTCGTGAGTATGAGGAACACAGGGTTTATTCTTGGATTATTATTTATTAATTGTTGTATTAATTGCCATACAGACAACTGTATACCTAATTTTGTGCCGTCCTGTATATTCTTTTGACTTTCTCTGACAGATGGCTATTTCTTGATATATCTTGTCTTATTAATACATTATACATTGTCATAATCCCACTCATTATTATTTAATAGAATGATGTGATGTGCTCAGCTATTTTTAATCCCCTTACATAACTCATTCTCACTGAATATAGGCTTTCAGTCCATTTTTATAATAATCCTGGCAGTACCTGGTATGTGTTATGGCCACTTTTGAATCAAATTGAGAGAGACGTTTATAAAATATACATTGAAATTGTAGCTCTTTTTACCTTATGAAAACATAAAAAATTTATTTGAACAATAGTTCACTCTTTGGTGCAAGAATGCACATGAAACTGATTTATATTAAACGCTGACCCACTGGAGCTAGCAGTTACAAAGTGTGTTTATAAAAGCACTTTGATGCATCAGGTGCACAGGAATGGTTTCTTCCACCTGCTCCCAAGAATTAAATGAGACTGAATTCAGCTCAACTGGTAAGTTTCTTCACTAAGACCATTAAAGATTTATATGGAAGCATCTTAATATATTGAAAACTGATTTGCCTTTCCAGTTTATTTTTCCAACAGAGCTGGGCTACACAGACGAGGGCACAGGTGATGTGGATGTGGAAGGAACAGCCCTGCACACAGATGATAAGAAAGCAGCTCCAGGATCATTTTGAGCATGAAATATATTTTTGGACCGAAGTATTTTGTAGTTTAATGAATTTCACTGTGAAAATGTACCAAGAAACCTGAAACTAGAATGCATTTCAGCCTCTCCACAGCTCTGAGGGAAACTGAGCCAATGCTCTTCAAATATGCTTGCATTTTTAAAATATCTACCCATTTTTGTAGTTGTCTCACTTTGACATGTAACCTGACTAGCTCAGAGGTGATCTTGCAAACTCAGATACCTTAAGGAACCACAAAGGTTGGTTTGAAATTAAAACCTTTCATTAAAAAGCAGTTTATAGTGGCTATTCATGTCCTAGGCCAGTATCTTCCCTGACAAAGATCAACTTCAATCTTTACTGAGCCTATTGTCTTTTTACATCTATGATAACATGACTTTGGAATGTCAGGGCGACTTGTAACTTACCTTTTCCCAGACCCCTCAGGGCACAACAAATGGTGCCAGGGCACAGACCACAGGTTCCCTCACTGCTACTGCTATCATGTTAATTATTGACTGTTAACTGTCCTGTATTCACCTATGTAAAAGAAACATGCCTCGCTCATTTTACCTTTTATCCAACCCCAGAGGTTTCCCCACTTTGCCTTCTCCCATCTCCCTAATCTAACACCAATGGATTGCCTGTAACCCAAGTACTTCTCCTCCTTTGATGTAATTTGTAAAAATAGATGAAAAACCACTATTCTCCAGAGCAAGCATGCCAAAATATATATATTTTGCCCCAGCCAATATGACGCTATATTGAAAACGTTTTAATAAAAATTTCATAGCTTAATTTTTACAACATCCTGTTATACTCAATTATTAACAACGCACTACAATGTTTGCTAATGACTGATTGCTATAATCATGTTGCATTCATTTCCGCTATGCGCCTTATGCTCAGGTGCACCATTTCTCTCCACTAATACCAGCAGAGAATATGTCAGCAGCCAATGGCCACGTCATTAGTCTTGGACTGACTTGTTTGGTGAGCGCAACAGGAAATATTTCACTTTTGGAGAGCAGGAAAAATAGGTATATTTGTGTAACGCTTATTAACTTGTGCAGTTATTCAGTGTCTGATAAGTTAATATTCAAGAAAAAATATTAATTTTTATTAGTGTTCTGTTATTTTATTTGAACGATGACTCATTTGTTTCAGCCCTTTGCATTCAGCACGTCTCTATGAAGTAAACCCATGTTTCTATGAAAATTGAGCTTTTGTTTGTGGCCACACACACTTCCCCCTTGTTTATTTGGCCCAGGTTCGCCTGTGAGTGTGACTGCTTGCTCCAGAGCATTTGTCCCCATACCTGAGGTTCTGCTTCCCGGCAATTGTCGACAGTTTGGCTCAATTAAACTCATTGAAGTTATTTCCAGGCTGGACTGTTCCTTATGCTCACATATTTAATGACCTGCCCCAGGGCCTCAAAATGTCCCTGATGGTGGGTTCAGGGATTGTGACCTGAGCATCTGAAATGACAGACACCACTCCCAGCTTCTGGGCTGCACAGAGACAGGACCAGTCTCAAAGCCCCCGTGACGTTGGTCCTGACACTGTCCCCCCAGTCATCTTCTCCTATGACAGGGGTCGTCAACCTTTAAGACATAAAGAGCCACTTGGACCCGTTTTCGAAGGAAAAAAAAAAACCTGGGAGCCGCAAAACCATTGCGACATTTAAAACAAATATAACACTGATATATTGTTTCTTACCTTAATGCTATATACTAGATTGTGCAGTTAGCTGTCAATCTGAAGAAAAAAAGGATTTTTTCACTGAACAATGTAAAATATATTTTTGCAAATTAATAGCTAATTAAAATATTTAATTTACCTGGTTAATGGAATTTTTGCTCCTGAACCTCAGTGCACAGTGTCAGCACATCAGGGCTGTAAGATGTTACCTTCATTTTCACACAGGCTTGCAAGTTGTCATCTGTGAGGCGTAATCGATGTTTGTTTTCAATATAGTTCATGTTGGAGAAGACCTGCTCACATACATATGTGGAGCCGAAGATTGACAGGACTCCAAATGCATACTTTTTCATGTTTATATAAGTGTTGGGGATGGCATTCCATGTTTCGAATACAAGTTTGTCCTGTTTGGGAAAGTTTTCAATATCATTCCATTTATGATTCTGAGCCTTCTGACGGGCAACATCCTCAAGAGTAGCGGCCAAGCATTTGAACTTGGAAACCCATATATCTTTGTCGGCTATATCAGCCAGTTCCATCTCAAGATCAGGTAGACTTACACCTGCAAATGCAGTCATATTCAATAGGGATGGATCCATCGCCAGGGGAGTGACAGGGAAGGATAATGTGTTTTTTTCCTCTCTGAACTCACAGAATCGTTTCCCAAATGAACTTTGCATTGTGGTGATTGCAGACTTCAAATATTTCAAATTTATCGTATCATGACTTTGTTTGAACTCTCTCAAAGAGGGAAAGTGAGACAGTGTACGTCTCTGTAAATCTTTGATAAGCACTGTCAACTTGCGCTTGAATGCCAAAACCTCCTCCAGCATGTGCAGGGCTGTGCTTCCTTTCCCCTGAAGGGTCGTATTTAGTGTGTTTAGATGTGCTGTCATGTCTACCATAAAATGTAATTTTTCCAGCCACTCTGGTTGTTCCAGCTCAGGAAAGGTGAGCTCTTTGCTGGCCAGGAAAGTTTTTACTTCTTCCAAACATCAGACAAAGCGTTTTAGCACCTCGCCTCTGGACAGCCACTGGACCTTATTGTGGAGCAGGAGGTCAGAATATATGCTTTCCACCTCTTCCAATAGCAAACGGAACTGGCAGTGGTTTAAACTGTTTGCCATTATCTTATTAACAATCTGAATGACCACATCCATCACTTTTGTGCATTCTGGGGAAATGTTTGAGCACACAATGCCTCTTGGTGTAGGATGCAATGAAATGAGAGCAGCATTCTACCCAGAGCCTTCTGCAGTAGAGCCACAAAGCTCTTCTGTGCTCCTCTCATGCTCAGTGCCCCATCAGTAGCCACTGAGACCAGGTGGTTGGTATTTATTTTTTCAGCACTTAAATAGTCCAGGACAGCCTTACAGATACCCTCACCCCTTGTTTGGTCTTTTAGTGGTATCAGCTCAATCAGTTCTTCCTGTGGCCCCAAAGAGTTCACATATCGGCAGAACAGCGCTATTTGTACAATATCACCTTTATCTTTGGACTCATCATAGGCGATGGAGTACGCCACAGCTGAATTGATGTCTTGAATTTGCTGTTTGCTAATGTTTTCTGCCATTTTTAGGATTCTGTCTTTGACAGTCTTCACAGAGAGAGACATGTCTTTAATTTTCTGCACAGTTTCAAGTCCTTGTATAGATGTTCTGAAACCTTAATGAATGCTTCTTTTATATACTCTCCATCTGTGAACGGCTTCCCGTGCTTGACTATTTCCTGAGCGGCCACAAAACTAGCATATGTTGTGGAATTTGCAGACTTCATGCACTTCTTGAAATTATTTTTGCTCCTATCAACCTTCCTCATAAGTTCTGCAATGGCTTTTCATCTCTCATCTCCATCTGGATATTTTTCAGCAAAGGCTGTGTGTTTATTCTGGAAATGTCTTGCAACATTCGACTTTTTGTTGTTTGCAAATTTCTCACCACATATTAAGCATACTGGTAAACCAGTCTCGTCAGTAGAGAATGCAAATGATTCAGTCCATGTATCATTAAACACTCTGTTTTCTTAAAAAAATTTTCTCCTCTTGACTTTATCCATGGCTGGCCTACCGGGGGGTCGAAAACAGGGACATAATAAGAAATCACAAAATTAATTAGGGCCCCAGTGTACCATAAATCATAATCAGTGCCTGATGTAAATAATAATTAATAATGAGGGCCAAATGTCATCCTCGTCATTATAAAAATAATGTTTTTGTCACTATTTGGTAATAATTTCTTTTCCTGACCCCCTCAAGAAGCCCTCCTCATCATAAAAATATTTTTTCTCACTTTTTCGTTATTTTCCGAACCCCTCAGAATTACTCTTCCTCATCATAAAAATAATTTTTGCCACTTTTTAAAAAATTTCTTTGTTTGACCCCCTTATTCCTCCTTATAGAAATAAATGTTAAATTAACAAGTCACCTTTTTTTTTTTTTTTTTTTTTTTTTTTTTTTACAGCCCATGGCCCATCTACATGGCCGTCACTTTATTGTGTTGTCACCTTTAACTTAACTATAAATACTACAGCAAACGAGCGAACCGCAGGTGTCTGCGGCTGTGGACAGGACTGCGGGGCTACGAGCCACCCAGCGCTGCCCCACCTGGGGGAGGTGGGGGGGGGTAGCCGGCCACCGGCCCTCCCGGCTCTGTACACTATTTACAGCTCCGATTCCGCTCCAGCCCTGGCCCTCTTCTGCAAGGCGGAGTGTGTGCAAGAAAGTGGCATCCTCTGTCTGTGCAAGTCCTTCCAGCGCGGCGAGCACCTGGCCAGCTGCGGCCGTCAGCTGTCTGAGTCCAAATCGTTTTTACCTTCCTCTTCCCTCTTCTCGGGCGACGCCTTGGAGGACAGCTTGGGCCACTTCTCGGCGTTTTCCAACTCCTCCGACGAGGACCACTTCTGCTGCCACCACTTGGCCCAGCGGTTCTTAAACCAGACATCCACCTTCTTCTCGCAGAGGTGCACCTTCCGCGCCAGCTGCTCGCTTGTGCCCACGTCGGGGTACTTGGTCTCCTGGAAGAGGTTCTCCAGCGCCTCCAGCTGCTCGTCCGTGAAGATGGTGCGGTGCTGCCGCTTCCGCCAGCAGTGCAGCTGGTTGAGGAGCTGCAGCTCAGAGCGAGACAGACAGCGTGCCCACATTCATGTAGGGCAGCATCTGGTGCAGCACCGAGCCGGGGCCCTCGTAGCCTGGCGGCGCGGGGATGCAGGAGCACTGGGCGCCCAGCAGCGGCACGGCCCCGCAGCACACCGGGCCCAAGGGCGCTGCCTGCACGTGCAGCTGCCCGTAGAAGTAGTTGCCGTAGCCCAGGTGGGAGTCATCGACCTGGCCGTGAGGCCAGCGCCGCCGGGGGCCACGGGGCGCGGGTAGAAGGCGCCGTAGTCCGGGGAGGACGCGGTGCTGCCGCCTGCGCTGTAGAGCGAGTCCCCATGCAGCACCGGGAAGACAACGGGGGCGACGGGGCCGGGAGCCACCGGCAGCACCGCATCCTTACAGCGCGGCCAGGCGGCCTGGATGTTGTTGATGCTGAACATGCTGGTGGGCATCACCGAGCCCCGTGCGGGGCTGGGACCGGGACCGGGGGTGCTAGGAGGAGGAGAAGCGTCTCAGCGTGGGGGGGGGGGGGAGGGTCCGCACCTCCGGAGCCAGAGCAATCCAAAAGAGAGCACCGGTGAGCGAGGCCGCATCCTCCCCACCCTGCCCGTGAGCCCGCCTCAACAACAAGTCACCTTTTTTTAAAAAAACAATTCATCAGGCCCCCAATATTTTGTAAATTAATTAGTGAGCTATGCATGCCATAAAAATAATTCATCAGGCCCCCCAATATTCGGTAAATTAAATTAAGTAAATTAAATTTAAAAATGTAAATAATAATTTTATTTATTTATTTTAAAAAATTATATAATAGCCACAAATTTCCTACAGTGTACATCTTACAAAAGGACCTGTCTCCCATGCTTAACCAACAACAAAAATTAGTATCTGTTAATTTTTTTTTTTTACCTGGCTGCTGTTTTTTTCTCTTTCAGGCTCTTGTTCTCCACTCACTGTATAGGCCCGACTCCCAGTGACAGTCACACTGCAAGCCCTCTCTTTCTCTTTCTCTAGTCCTCTCTGTTTTCTTTTTCCTTCTCCCTTTTTTCTCTTTATTGCTTTTTTTTTAATTATTATTATTTTTCAGTGTCCCCTCTGTCAGCACCTCTCTTTCCCCTCGCAGCAGTCTCCTCCTCCCCAGCGCAGAGGTGCATGCTCAGTGTTCGCTCAGTGACATCACACGCTGTGATGTCAGGGAGGAGGCTGGGCCAGGACAGGGACACTGTGGTTGCCTAGCGATGCTAAGTCGCTGGCAACCTGCCACACAGAGGGCCAGGAGCACCGGAGGCTGCGGAGATAAGTGATACAGCTCCCCGCCCTGCCCTGCTATCTGCCCTGCTAGTGTTGGCCCTGCTGGGAGCAGCAGCAAAGCTTCAAAAGAGCCGCATGCAGCTCCAGAACCGCAGGTTGCCGACCCCTGTCCTATGAGCTTCCCAACCGATGGTGAGGAAAGTAGGATTTATTCTTAAAAATTCTACAGAGTTTGTCCGGCTGCCTCGTGCACTGCAGTCATCGGAATTGCTGTTAAGATGTGTGGGCTCCACTCCTGGGATTTCCAGTGGAGCAGGGCCCTGAGGGTGTGTCTCAGTGAGAGTCAGGGGCCCGGTGCTTCTGGCCAGTGTCATCCTTTGGGAATCACCGTTCTCCACAGACAGCCACCCATACGGAAGGTCAGGAGCAGGGGGTTGGTGTTTTATTTCCTGCCACTTCCCATACCTCGCTAAGCCACAGTGCCATGGGGTATTAGAAATTGGAGACTCCCTAACTGTCTGGAATGGAACAGAAATCTCCACATGCCAACCACGTCAGATGTTTACTAGCCGAGCTGCGTGGGCCACAGACGGGGCCGCTGAGACGTGGCCTTTAGAAGCGTCTAAGGACTTTCTGTCAGTGAAACGGACATGTGACATATTCAAGGAAAAACAATGGAAATCCTTACCAAACCAATCATCTTCTCTCCCCACACCCCACATCTGGTGAGCAGAAATACAGCGGGGCATCTGTTTCCTTGTAATGGTGCTGGCTGAGATGCGAACACGGACCATTATGTGTCTCCAATCAAACGGGTCCCTCATCTTCCGCAGCTGATGCTGAGCAGATCGCTGCTCATGGTTATAATGAGGCAGATGGATACACGAGTAATGTCACATCAGTAACAACGATGGGATTGAGGGGGAGCGTGCACCCAGCGTTCTGAAAGGAGAGAGCTTGAAGGATTATTGGAGGATCCAGCCTGGCGAAGGGTGCGCTCGCAGCCCTCTGGCCAGACCTCTGGGCAGACCTCTGGGCGCTTGGACTGTGCGGCTCCCATGCTCCCGGCTCCCAGCCCGGCACATTTCCCACAGCTGAGGGAAATGGCTGTGCTCCTCCAGCTTCACAGATCCTTTTAGCTCTGCATGGCCCGTGCCTTCCCAAACAGCTTTTTCTCTAGGAATAAGTTTTAAATGTTAACCCATAATTCAAATGTTATGCCAGTGGCTGGGAAATTCGTTAAGAATGCTACACAGCTGCATTGTGCAGAGCACACCCATTAGTGTTTCCTAAAACAAATCAATGCATTGTGGAAATGCTGTGTTTAAATATTGAGAAGAGCTTGAGATATTTTAAATCAACAGGGAAGACTCATGTGCAGTTAGGCACCCAGGCTGAGATGCGACCTGGCCTGGGAGGTCTGGGGCAGAAACCCCGAAAATCATTCTGTGAGATTGGGGGGCACAGTCACACCAGGCTGGCTTCTACCAGCTCTCAGGAGAGCAGAGAGGAAGGGAACAGGACTGGAACATGAATGCCAGGAGAGACTTGCCTTCTGTCCAGTCAGACCCATTTTATATCCATCCCCTGCCTTTCGTTCTAATCACAGGCAAATTCTGAGGGATGGGAGCTAGATTGAATGCTAGCTGTGCACACATGCACACACTCACACAAACATACAAACACATAAATACTCCCCCACACACATACACTCTCACACACAATGCATTCACACGCATACATTTGCATACACACACACACACACACACTCACTCTTACACAAACACATCCACATACATACATACACACACATTCACACTCTCACATGCACTCACACACACAAACATGCATTCATGCATGCACGCTCGCATAAGCCTTTACACACATATCCCTGGGTATTTCAGAAGTGACATCCATAAGTCTCCTTGCTTCATTTTGTGCATAGCTAGCGCCAGGAGGCTGAGAGAATAAGCTGAAATTCAAAGATTTTCTGCAAAACAACATCACGTCCAGCTATTAAAAGTCCAAACAGCTGGAGGTCACCGACAGCAAAGCCCTAGGGGTGGCCATGGGGGTTCCAGGCCTTTCCCAGTCAGACTGGCAGACTTGACTTTGAGAAAAAGGGGCCGGCTTTGCTGGAAGGGGCTGGGGTGCAGCTCAGGCTGCGTCTGACGCAGTGCGAAGGCTCCGACCCAGGAGGCATTCAGCCTGTGGCCATGAGTCTGCGGGCGGCTGGGTGCTGAGAGCACCAGACAGCGGGCCGGCTGCTTCCAACATATGTTTACGTTTAATGAAAAGGATGGTTCCAAATGTTATTTCTTTGTCTGGTAACTATTATAAACCAGTTATGTAAGTTTCAAGACTTATAATTTCCCAATAAGTTGTTTTAGTTGGCCTAAGAGGGCCCTTATAGTTTCAAGATTACACAAGACCAGAAACTAAAGCTTTATTTAGTGCGACACTGAGCTCACAGCACCTTTTCTAAGCACAGGCCTCCCCTCCAGCCGGGAGCCTGGGATGAGGGAACAGACAGCAAGCAGAAGCGTGGGAAGGACTGTCAGTAACAGGTGAATGGGCCAAGGTGTGTCAAGAAGTCCCAGGTTCCTGCGCTGGTGACAGGGAGATTGCACCAGGCTATGGTGAACAATTCCCAAGAGCCTCGGCCTCTGAGAGAATAAGACATCTGAGCAGAGGGCTGCCCTGTCTCTTGAAGCAATGTTTGGGCTTTTTTGTGTAGATTCCCAGAAGAAGAACTGATAGTGGGGAAGGGCACTAATGAGAACAGAGCCGGGTTGTCTGACAATTGTTCCCTTACTAACTATAGATGAGAAGTTTACATACAGACCCTAGGAAACTGAACCATAGAACAGGCTATAGAAAGATAAGAAGCCTGATGGTCCATTACTTCGAAAGATGTAAATTTTAAAGATAGACCAGGAACATGGGACATACTTCGACTTGGTCACTGTGCCCAGACCCTGACCCCCTCCAGGATTTTGCCTCAGGAATGCTGACCATTCTCCAGTCCCAGGAGCAAGCTGAGCTGTTTGTAACATCATAGACTAGAGGCCTAGTGCACGAAATTCATGCACAGGTAGGTCCCTAGTTCTGGCCAGCAATCAGGGCGGATCAGGTTCTCAGGTTCCTCACCTCCTTCTCCCCTCCTTCTTCTCTCACTCCCGCCACCACTGCCATTGGTCTACCTCCATGTTCTGTGTCGCCCCCTGATGGTCAGCACACATCATTGCAAGCAATCAAATTCTTGGTCTTCCAGTCTCCTGGTCTCAAACGCCCAAGGGGGCACTTTGCATATTAGCCTTTTATAGATTGATAGATAGATAGATAGATAGATAGATAGATAAGCCACCATGTTATTGGCCTCTGAGCTCCTGAAGGCCAGACTGCATACTCTACCCTCCTTTTCCATTCAGCTCACAGTTGCACGTAGCTGTCTTCTCCCTCCTGTGTATATATAACCAGCCAACTGGTGAGGGGGTCAGAGCAGAATTTCCAAGGTAACTGACTGCTCTCCTCATTCTGCTGTCATTATTGCAAAAACACTCCTGTACGATTCACCCCTGTCTGCTACATTTGGCTCAAGTAGTGACAGGCAGCCTTGGACCCCTGGTGTCTGGTTTCAATGGTGGCGACCATGGCAGGACCCCAAGAGGGGTTTCTTTCCAGGCAAGTTCTGGGGCTGGCTGCAGGGACTGGGCTCCTGGGCTGCCATCAGGACCATTTTTTACCTGCAGCGCTGCAAGGATCCTCCTGCGGGGCTCACTGTCAACTCCGGCAATCCATGTCCTCCCACCTAACTCAGTTGAATCAAGCGTGTTTGTATGACATGAGAAGCATGGCTGCTTCTCGTCTAGGCTTCTCTGGAAGGCATGGGAAGTATATACTGCGTATGTCATAGGACGATTTACTGCTTCTCATCTGGGCGAGCCTGATCAGCTCCAGGTGGCAGCAGGAGACCTCCAGCACTCCTTGCCTGGTCTCAGAGCCCCTAATTGATCCACTCTGGGATGAGAGACATTGATCTGCTTCAGTGTTTTGTTTTGTTTGGTGTGTGTGTATTTGCGTGCGCGCACACGTGCTTAACTGCAGGGTATCCTAACATTTCTGTGGCTACACAAACAGGAGCATGGAGTGAAGCTCTTATCTGCAGGTTGTGCACATGTATAGATATTGTACACAGAGTACAATATTGATTGTTTCTTGTACATTGGTTGTTGCTTTGTGTGTCTTTGTTGCTTGGTTCTATATGTTTAAAGATGGGGTATATTCCACTTGTCTGTGGAGGCTGAACCCATGGCAGGGATGCAGGCACCTCCCAGCAGCTTCCAAGAGTTCCTTATCTTGGGGACCCTCCCTGCTCTTCCTCTCAAGGCCTTGGCCATCCATAATGCTTAGTGAGTGAGAGCTCTTGTCTGTCTGTAAGATAACTGGTTGCTGGTGTTCTTTTATCTTCTGGGGACTTGGTGTGCTCTTCACTGTTCTGTGAACCCTGCTGTTTGGCTTTGTGCCCCTTGACCTTGCAAAGGGCATTGGCTGTGTAGGCTGGTGTGAGAGAGAGTCTAAGGCCAGTGTCCCAGTCCCTTCCTTTGGAGACTCACTTATTTACTTCAGAGGTTGTTTCTGTTTTAAAATGGAATGAGGGCTTGTCTTATATGCAAGGTTTCATGTTGTTACACAATAAGGATTCAACTCAGAAAAGAACCTATGGGAAATAAACCCTGTAAACCCCTCCCACCTGCCTTCTCTCCAGCCTCCTAGACATTGTCAAGGTCATGGTCTCTGTGTTGCAAAATTTCCAAAAAAAAAAAAAAATGCTTGGGTGATAATTTACTTTAGAATCTCATGGAGTTGATAAAACATAATGAATAGCTATAACTAAAACAAAGGGGTTTTATTTTGTGTTTTTGTTATCCTCACCTGAGGATATTTTCCCACTGATTTTCAAGGAGAGTGAAGGAGAAGAGAGAGAAAAACATCTATGTGAGAGAAACTACCAGAGCCTGGCCAGGGAGGAACCTACAACCAAGGTTGCCCTTGACCTGAACCAAACCCAGAGGGACCCTTTGGACTGCAGGCCAAATCTCTATCCACTGAGCCAAGCCAGCTGGGGCTAAAATGAAGGGTTTTGATAAAGTTTTACAATATAATTATATTTATCTAAACATAGTTTTCAAAAGCTTGGGGTAACTTACGTAACTTAAAACTTTGAAGACTTGCTGAATTAAATAATAAAAAATCATTAAATATCTAGGTATTTCGAAATAACAGGATACTGAAATAGTAATTGATCTGAGTGTGCCTACTTTGAGCTTCATATTGTAGAGCAGCTGGGGAATGGATTTGCATCTGTTAGTGAATATAGCTTACATTTCACTTAAAATCATCTCTTAAAATGGAATGCATTGCTAATCTGAGGAATATTGCTAGCTTTCTTGTCACCTGAAAAATGTTTCTAAGAGTTAAGAATTCTGACTGGAAAAAAGTTATATGGTTTTGCTAATAGAGGGCATGAGGTATGGATATGCATTTTAAAGGAGAAAAAAGTGGGTTCTTCTAAAGCTAGTTGTTTCTGAATGGCTAAAAAGGTTTGTGAAAGTCACAGATGGTTGTGAAGAGAAATATTAAAAGGAAATTATAGGTGAAGTCCCATTTGTTTATTTCCTCCTTAGTCTCCATTGCCATAGGAGCTGTGTATATAAAGATATTGCTACAACATTTGTCTGCTATTTTGCAGCCTATGAAGTCTTGTAGGCTTTCTATGGTTTCCCGTCTTACATTTAAGTACTTTAGTCATTTTGATTTTTTTTTGTGTGTGTGTGTGTGTGTGTGGTGTAAATTGGTGGTCTAGTTTCATTTTTTTTTTTTTGCATGTATATGTCCAATTTTCCCAGCACCATTTACTGAAGAGACTGACTTGACTCCATTGTATGCTCTTGCCTCCTTTGTCAAATATTAATTGAGCGTAATGGTTGGCTGATGAGGATGCGGAGAAAAAGGAACCCTCCTGCACTGAGGTGAGAACACAGGCTGGCGCAGCCATGGTGGAGAACAGTATGGAGTTCCCTCAAAAAACAAAAATGGAGCTGCCATTTGACCCCGTGATCCCACTTCTAGAACTATATCCCAAGAAACCAGAAATACCAATCAGAAAGGATATATGCACCCCTATGTTCATAGCAGCAAAATTTATAATAACAAAAATTTGGAAACAGCCTAAGTGCCCATCAGCAGATGAATGGATTAGAAAAATGTGGCATATCTACACAATGGAATACTATGTTGCTATTAAAAAGAAGAAGAAGAAGAAGAAGAAGAAGAAGAAGAAGAAGAAGAAGAAGAAGAAAGAACTTTTACCATTTGCAACAGCATGGATGGAACTGGAAAGCATCATGCTAAGTGAAATAAGCCAGTTGGAGAAGATAGACATAATTTGATGAATAAGAATAGATTAAGAGACAAATCAGGGGAAGGCTTAGATAGCAACTAAAGGACTTGTATGCAGGCATATTAGCATAACCAATGGACACAGACACTAGGGTAGTGGGGACTTGCCTGGGGTGGGAATGGCTGGAGGGGGTGTCAATTGGGGAAAAAGAAGACATATGTAAAACTTTAAACAATAAAAAAGGGGGGGGGAAGAAATTATAGATATACTGTATAATAAATCTAATAAGACAAATGAATCAAAAGTAAACTAATGCAGATTTTATTTGGTTCTTTTCTAGTCTGTTAAAAGGGAAAAAGGCTTTCTGTACTTGCCTAGGAGCTAAGGTTTTATATATTATTGACCAGATCTACAAGGGATGGCAGTTAGGGGTGACCAGGCCTGCAGTGGAGGGAAGTTAGGGGTGACCAGACTGGCAGGGGAGCAGTTAGGCATCAATCAGGGTGGCAGGGGAGTGGTTAGGGGATGATCAGGCTGGCAGGCAGAAGCAGTTAGGGGCAGTCAGGAAAGCAGGCAGGTGAGCAGTTGGGAGCCAGCAGTCCTGGATTGTGGGAGGGATATCTGACTGCCCATTTAGGCCGGATCCTATTGGGATCCGGCCTAAATGGGCAGTTGGACATTCCTCGAAGGGTCCCAGATTATAGAGATTGCAGGCTGGGCTGAGGGACATACACCACTCCCCTTCAGGGTTGATCACCTTCAACTGCTCTCCCTTGCAGGCCTGGTCCCTCTCAACTGCCCTCGCCTGCTGGCCATATTGCATTGGCCATCTTGTGTCCACATGGTGACAGCCATCTTTAACCACATGGGGGTAGCCATATTGTATATTGAAGTGATGGTCAATCTGCATATTACTCTTTTATTAGATGGATAGCGGCCTGGTGAATGGGTGGGGGCCATCTGAAGGGTGTCCCAAATCAGGGTAGGAGTTCCCTTGGGGTGCAGGGAGGCCTGGGTGAGGGGCCTGTGGTGATTCCCAGGCCAGCCATGCCCTTCTCTCCCACACTGCTACCCAAGCCTAGAGGCCCTGGTATCTGGGATTTATTTATCTTCTATAATTCAAACTTTGTAGCCTTGAGTGGAGACCAAGGCAGGCTAGGGCTGCATGAGCTTGGCTTCCTCCATCACCAGGAACAACTTAAGCCTCCTGCTGTCTCCAGCTCAGTTGCTGCTGCCATTTTTGTTGGGATTTATTTATCTTCTATAATTGAAACTTTGGAGCCTTGATGGAGGCCTGGGCCAGCCAGGGTGTGCAGAAAGCTTGGCTTCTTCCATTGCCAGGTAAACCCAAGTCTCCTGCTCTGCTCGCTTTGTGGCCACAGAGATCTTGGTTGGGTTAATTTGCATACTCACTCCTTATTGGCTGGTGGATGTGGCTGGTGGGTGTAGCAGAGTGATTGTTAATTTGCATATTACTCTTTCATTAGATAAGACATATATATCTATATCTATCTATTTATCTTTCTATAGAATATATATATACATATATATTTATATAATGTAGTTACTATTTCTGTATTTGATAGAGCTTCTCATATACCTTAAGTAACATTTCCTTCATAAGGAGAAAAAGAAAATCTTTGAGGTATTAAATATTTGAGATATTCCAGGGATTGTTGGAATTACCTAAAGCCAACAAGTAGGTCAAGAAAAACTTTCTTAAAATTCAAACCCTAGGAAGGTAGTAAAATATTAGACCAAAAGATTATATTATTATTATTATTATTATTAAATAGTATTAAATAATTCATTCACTTAAAGTGCGAACCAAAGATATTAAACACAATACAGGCTAGTAAAACTAGAATTCCTATGATGAAAAAGATGGACTTTTAAGTAATCAAGTTCCTGATTAAAATAACTATTTCAATAATATATAAAACCAGCTTCTAGGCAAGTACAGAAAAACCTTTTTCCCTTTTAACAGACTAGAAAAGAACCAAATAAAATCTGCATTAGTTTACTTTTGATTCATTTGTCTTATTAGATTTATTATACAGTATATCTATAATTTCTTTTTTTTCCCTTTTTTACTGTTTAAAGTTTTACATATGTCTTCTTTTCCCCAATTGACACCCCCTCCAGCTATTCCCACCCCAGGCAAGTCCCCACTACCCTAGTGTCTGTGTCCATTGGTTATGCTAATATGCCTGCATTTACAGTCATTGTATTACTCTGATACATTTATGGAAAGGACTGATTTATTTTAAGCTACATATTTCTTAGAATAAACTTTTAGACCTTCCCCTTGAACTGGATAAAAATCATTAGAACTCTATAGAGTACCTGGATTTATATAAATACTGGCAAGAAAAATCAGGAGAAACAGACTAAATAAACTAAAACTAATTATAGTTTTTGTAGTTTTTTCAAACTATTGTTGATTTTTAATCTTCATGTTTTTAGACATAAGAAAACTTATTTCTTTTAATAAAGCAGTTTGGTGAATTATACTTTTAATAGAGGCCCAGTGCACAAAATTCATGCACAGGGTTTGGGGGATCCCTTCAGCCCAGCCTGCACCCTCTCCAATCCAGAACCCTGGGCCTAAACCAGCAGTCAGACATCCCTCTCAGAATCCTGGACTGCTGACTCCTAATTACTCATTTGCCTGCTTGCCTGGTTGCCCCTAACTGCCCCCCCCCCAACTCCTGCCAGCCTTATCACCCCTCACTGTCTCTGTATGCCGGCCTGATCACCCCTAACTGCCGCCCCTGCTGGCCTGGTTGTTCCCAACTGCACCCCATATGCATGACCTGATCATCCCCATCTAATCCCCTTGCCAACCTAGTCATCTCACTCAGCCTGCTTGTTCAGTCATTTGGTCATCCCTCACTAACCTACCCACATGCTGGCCTGGTTGGAGGCAGTCATCTTGTGAGGGTGTGATGATCAATTTGCCTATTACCTCTTTATTATATAGGATAAGCAATATTAAGCATTTCTATTTTTCTCCCTACCTCATCCCTTCAGAATTTGAATATTATCAAGTGAGTATTATTGTTCTCATGTCAATGTGTTTGTTTGCATAAATCCAATACGAATCTGATTTGTTTATAACAGGACATAAACCAGTTTCCAATTGTGGTTTTACTAACCAAGACTTTGCTGGAATGTCATGTTTGAGAGAAAATTCAGAGAAATGAAGATTGACTCAGAAGCCAAATAAGCCCCTTGGTTAAATAGCCTGGTACTTTACTTGGTCATGTGGTCCACGGTAGTCTTTCCAGGTAAAGAATTAAATTGCTTTCCTGAAAGATAGCAAGAAGGAACCTCAAGACCCCTGTGGGGACCTCAAAAACTTGAGAGATTTACCCAAACCGATAGGTATTGCAGGAAAAGCCTGATGGCAACTGTGTGGCTTGGCTGCTTTGCCCTAGAGGAAACTTTCTTGTGAGATTCCAGCAAAGTGGATTTTAAAGGCCTATATGATCCATTGCTATTCCTGTTGTGTTATGCAAATAATCAGGCCAAACTGGAATTCAAGTTAATACAGTAAATAAATTAGTCCTGATTTGGCTCTTTGGTGAAAATGGAGGTAATTTTAGGGAGAAAAATTGTGTTTCAATGGAAACTATAATACCCAATTGTAGGTAATGAACTCCAATGCAGTTAATTGTCTTTAAAGTTTTGATTCAAGGTTATGTATGTGTGTGCCATACAGACCTCAGCACCTGCAGCCATCACCAGAAAGGTTCCAACCGCAGACAAGCTCCCAGATGGTCACAGTGTGACTTCATTCCAGCAGAAGCCTGGCAGCTGGAAATCTTCTCAACTGGTTTCTGGTTTGCTGTATACATTAACCTTTATGTGTTGTGTTCTGTGTGTCATAAACTGTATGCCTATGTCCTTGAGTAACTAATTGGTTACACACACAGTATGGGCCTCACTGTAGAAGCCATATACCTCACTGTGTCTAAAAATAAGACTCAACATTTGGACTCATAATTAAGCCAGTGAAACACGAATGGTCTGTGGGCTTCACTTAAAATCGCTTTCCCCATTTTGGCTCCCTTCTTCATTTGTCAGACTGAGAGGACTTCAGGACTCCACCCCCATCAGCAGGAAGCACTTACAGAAGAGACCTGACACCCCTTTTCCCTGAAATAATTCAGAGCCAAAACCCATAGGGGAAAATATAATAGGCCAGGACTGATACAGTTCAACAACATGACTTCTCCCATGTAAAACTGATCTCATAGGTATGAGATGATGATTTACTCACAGTGGGGAATGAGAGTGGGGAAGGGCATGTAATGAGAAAGAGCCACAGTTGTCTAATAATTACTCACCTTACCTACTGTAGATGAGAAGTTTTCTCACAGACCCTGCAGAACTCGAGGAGGAAACAGGCTGTAAAAAGGTAAGATAAGGCTCCTCGATGTCTCAGAAGAGAAATACATTTTAAAAGCAGACCAAGGACAGAACACACTTTGATTTCATTGCTGTACCCAGATCCTGAGCCCTCCAGGCATTTGCCTCAGGAGTGCTGACCATTCTCTGGTCCTGGGAACAGGCTGAGCTGTTAGTGACATCATTGGAGATTAGCCCCCTCGTTATGAGACTTTGAGCTCCTGAAGGCCGTACTGCAAACTCTATTCCCCTTTCCATGTTGCATGTTTGCCCGCAGCTGCATAGCTGTCTTCTCCCTCTTGTGTGAGTAATCCACCAACTGGCAGAGGTGGGAGCAGCATTTCCAGGTGACTGCCTGCTCCCCACACTGCCCTCAGAATTGGAATAAACACTCATACATGATTCAACCCTCTCCCTGCTTGATTTGGCTCAAACAGTGACAGGTGGCCTCAGACCTATTATGTCTGGCTTCAGAATCACTGGTTCAAAAAGCAGTTCCACTTTTAAGTTTTTATTCCACATTGTCCCTATAAACGCTGCTGTAATCTGCATTCCCAACAACAATACAGGAAGGTCCCCTTTTCTCCTCATCCTCGCCGGCACTTGTTACTTTGCTGATGATCGCTATTCTGACAGGTGTGAGGTGATAGAGCATTGTGGTTTTAACTTACATTTGTCTAACTATTCGTGACATTGAGCATCTTTTCCTATGTCTATTTGCCATCTGCATCTCCTCTTTGGAGAAGTGTCTATTCAGGCCCTTCACGAACCATGTTTAGAATGATAGGGAATATAGTCAATAATATTCTCCTAACTATGGATGATGCCCGGTGGGTACTAGGAAATATTGGGGGAAACACTCTGTGAAGTATATGATTGTCTAATGCTGTACAGCTGAAACTAACACCAAGATTTTGAAGTAAATTGTAACTGAAAATAAATTTTGAGGTTAGTTGAAAATAAAGCTTGAAACTGGGAAGTGCAATACTGCTTTCAATGTTAGTTTTCAAAATTTATTTGGGATTGAAATAACTACTTTTCTCTCTTGCTGGGAAGATGTGGGAGAATTCATATGATTCCATCGCCTCACAGGTGTCCAGGCAGACGGGGGGATATGGAAAGAACCACGAGTCCAGCTGCACAGCAGAGGCGGCGGCTGCAGTACCCAGTGAGCTGGAGATGGAACTGGCTTCCTGTCCTCTCTGTGGTCTGAGGGGCGGGGGCAGGTGGGCAGCAGGGCTTCCCCTTTGGGTGTCTGTGATAGTTACTAAGTGACCAGAGGGACTGTGTGAGACGAAGGCCTTTGCTTCCACTGGCATCTCTGTGGCCGGACCTGTGTGCCCTCTGGGAGTGACCCGTCCCCACATCCTCGCCAGCACTGGTCTGTTGATTGACTGATGGAGCCATTCTGACAGGGAGAGGTGATAGACAGTTCATTGTGGTTTTGACTTGGCAAATACATTCTCCCATGCTGTGGGCTCGCTTTTCAATTTGCTGATGGTTTCTTTTGCTGTGAAAAAGCTTTTTAGTTTAATGTAGTCCCATTTGTTTGTTTTCTATTGTTTCCCTAGGCCTAGGACAATGGTTGTCAAATTGCGGCTCCAGAGCCACATGCTGCTCTTGGGCCCCTTGAATGTGACTCTTCCACAGAATGCCATGACCTGGACAAGTCTATTTTAAAGAAGTGGTGTTAGAAGAAGTTTGTTTTAAAAAATTGGCTTTCAAAAGAAATTTCAATCATTGTGCTGTTGGTATTTGGCTCTGTTGACTAATGAGTTTGCCGACCACTGCCCTAGGAGGTGTATTGGCAACCATATCGCTATGTGCACTGCTGGTGGGAATGCAGACTGTGCAGCCACTGCAGAAAGCAGTGTGGAGTTTCCTCAAAAACTTACAAGTGAGTCCTGGCCAGGGTGGTCCAGTAGGTTTAATGTTGACCCACACACTAAAGGGTCTAGGGTTTGATTTCTGGTCGAGGGAAGGTACAGGGGTTGCTAGTTTAATTCCTAGCCTGGGCTGGGTGTGTGTGCTTAGGGAAGGCAACTAATCACATTGATGTTTCTCTCTCTCTCTCTCTCTCTCTCTCTCTCTCTCTCTCTCTCTCTCTCTCTTTCTTCATTCTTCCTCCCTCTCTTCCACTCTTTCTAAATCAATGGAAATATCCTCAGGTGAAGGTTATCAACAAAAAGAAAATTTAAAAATGAAACTGCTATTTATACAGTGATCTCACTTCTGAGAATATATCCTAAGAGATCAGAAACATTCATCAGAAAGAATATGTGCACCCCTATGTTCACAGCAGTGTTATTTACAACAGCTAATATCTGGAAACAGCCCAAGTGCCCATCAGCAGATGAGTGGATTAAAAAGACATTGGTACATCTACACAATGGACTATCACTCTGCCACTAAAAAGAAGGAACTGTTACCTTTTATATTTTTAAAAATATGTTTTTATTGATTTTTTTTTAGAGAGAGAGAGAGAGAGAGAGAGAGAGAGAGAGAGAAAGAGAGAGAGAAAGAAAGGAAGAAGTAGAGAGAGAGAGGAACATGGATGAGAGAGAAACATGGGTTGGCTGCCTTCTGCACATCCCCTACTGGCATGTGCCCTGACCGGGAATCGAACCAATGACCTCTTGGTGCATGGGATAACCCCAACCAACTGAGCCATGTGGGCCCAGCAGGAACTCCTACCTTTTGCAACAGCATGGATGTGAGACCCCAAATGGCAAGTTGGGACTCTTCTTGCAGGTTCTTGTCCTGTGAAGTTTGAAGAATAAAATTTACGGACGAAATGATTGTAAGCAAAAGTGTGGAAATGTATTGCAAGCATATACAAGCTCTCCCTGGGGAGCAGTCCCCAAAGGGGAAAATCTGCTTTCTCTCTAAAATGGGAAAAGCCTAGTGCAGTGAGTCTCTTTGTCCACGGGTTTATCAGTGCTGGTAGTCTCCATCTGTGCGTCATTTTCTAATTGGACTCTTCCTGGTTTTATGTCTCCAGTGCTTTCCTAATTGGCCATTTTCCCCTTTGCCCTGTTCGGTCTCAGGGCCACAGTGTGAGCGCTCAGGGTGCCCCCGCTGCTTCTGCCCTTATTAGTAATGTTCTGGTAAACCACCCGGCGGCGTGGAGCAGTCTCTACCCATTATGGATGCGTTCCTCTCCCAGACCCCCTTTCCCTAACCGTCTCTCCGGTCTCTGAAGCCCTTTCAGATGGACCTGGAGAGCATTGTGCTAAGTGAAATGAGCCAGTCAGAGAAAGCAAGGACCACATGATCTCACATGTGGAACCTAATGAACAAAATAAACCGACGAACAAAACAGAAATAGGAGTGGACCATGGAAGAAACCGACAGCTGTCAGAGGAGAGGGGGTGAAGGAAGGCGAGGAGAGTAGCTTCTAGTATACACACCCACGGACACAGACAGCAGCGTGGCTAAGGGCAGGGCAGGCCGGGCAGAAAGTGGGCAGAGGGGGGAGTGGGGACATCTGCCAGAGTGTCAACAATGATGTTAAAAATAGTGACTCTCATCAGACCTTAAGCAGTTTCTTTTCTGATGCTGTTTTCACTAGGAATGTAACATTCTGACACTGTTTTCTCTCTTCTTCATGATAGCCATCCTGTGCTTGTCCTAGACTAGAGTCACAGATTTTCTATTTTCTTCGCAACTTCTTCACCTATTTGATAAAAAAGAACTTTTATTGTAATGAGACTAGACGCAAAATGGGCCCGGGCCCCCTCACTACTTGCGCCGATGTGAGCAGCGACAGGGTGGTCGGTCACATGTGAGCGCTTATTCCAACAACGCCGGCGCATGGGGGCAGAGGGTCACCTGGAGACTCTGCCCGCTGCTGATTGCAGAGGGAGAGCGCTGCCTGCAGGGGGGCAGGACACCTGCAGGGCCCGGTCCTGTCTCCTTCCGGGCCCTGGAGGCCCCATAACAGGCAGTGGATTCCAATGGTGAGAAAGCCCAGCTCCTCCGGTCTGAGGCTGGAGGACGGTGAGCATCCCCAGGCCAATCCCAGGGGGCCAGGGCCCAGCAGTGCAGCCAGGTCACTGGGATCCTGTCTGGGGTTTGTTTGTTCTTTTCTCAGATCTGTACCCACTTCCCCCTCCCCGCTTCCCTCCTTCCATCCCCAAGGCGTCTCTCAGCTTCTCACAGGCCGCTCTCCTGGCAGCCGGTCCTGCAGTCTCGGGCCTGCGGGAGCCTCTCCCCTAGTTAGCGGGGACTTGCCGTCCACAGCTCCTGTTCTCACGGCCTCCCTCCCTCTCAGTAACTGGTCTAGTTCCCCAGGCTCGGCCCAGGTGTGCCCCCTGACTGGTAAACTGGCTGCTTCTGCTGCCCTCCAGTAGCTCCTCTTAAGCCCTAACTTCATCTCCAGTTCCACCTTAGGGCATCTTTCAAAGGCCGCCAACCAGTCACCTGTCCCTGAGAGCACTCCAGGCTGCCGGGCAGAGGGTGGGGTCAGGGCCACGCTTTCCCTCGCAGCCTCATGCTAAGGCTGGGAGCTGAGCAGGATAAAGGCAAGCTCAGAGAAGGAGAAAGTGCCAGAGGAACCAGAACTGAGAAACAGGGACACAGGAAAGGGGAGGAGTGGGGCTTCGGAACCGAAGTGCAGGCGTTCCTGAAGCCCAGCTTGTCTGCATGCTGCTGCGGCAGACACAGTTTCCTCTCTATTCTCCCAGCGATGGAGGAAGCCTCACAGCAAGCACAGGCGGCATCTGCTCTGGTCTGAGCGCTCCTCGGCCTGCCCCGCGTTAGGGACCTGGCAGTGCGCCTCCGAGGCGCGGAGTCATTTCATCCCTGTTAGGTTAAAACACAAAAACACAAACACAAACACACTCCTGTGTAAATAGCCATACCATAAATTACATGCAGCAAAGAGCTACCAGAGACACAATGTACGCAATGGTTATGAGGACAAAACGGGCACCAGCAGGTCTTCACTCCCTTTCTGCAGCCACCTGTGGAGGCATCACACTCACTCACCTCGTTTCCCAGAAGGTGTTCCTGCCAGACTCCCAGGAGGGTGCTGCCCTCCCTGCCGCATGCGATGGCTGCAGGGAGTGTCCTGAAGGAATCCTCAGGATTTAGAGACAGAGAGGACAGATAGTGAATTATGAAACACTCTGAAAAATAAAGCTGTTCAAAGGGGAGGAGCAGTTACATTGGAGGAAAATTCTTGCATGTTGGGGTAAATGACAAAATCTTCTTTATTATAATTGAGTTTGTGAAAGGAAGAGGGTGATGAAGGCTTTCCAAGAAAAGGGCACTCATTCCCCTGATCTCTGAAAAAGAGACCCTAACATCAGGCTAATATGGAGGGGCACTGTGGTTAGATGAAAGTGGGAGGAAAACATGAAAAATAGCAAAAGTCAAATGTTTCATTCCAAATCATCAGCAACATTATTGTGTGGCATCACACAAGAATTGACCAGTAAAATGTTCAATTTTGGTGATTCCCTTCAAAAAGGAGATGGAGACGGGACAAGTGAAAATGGTCAGAGAAGATAATGAGGTCCTAGTGAAACTGGGCTTCTGTGGCGCAGATTCTTCTCACGGGTCCTTGTCCAACAAAGTTGAAGAATAAAATTTGTAGACTAACGGCTTCTTAAATAAAAATGTAGAAGTTCATTGGGAACATATACAACTCCCTCTGGGGTCCCCAAATGGAAAAAGCTTGCTCTCCCTCCATGGGAAAAAATCCAAAATCTGTCTCATGTCCCTTTGTCTCGGTCTATATGTGCTGTAGTTCTTTGTCTGAACCTGGGGCCCTTTCTAATTGGACCCTTCTCAATGCAGGACCCCTGTGCTTTCCTCACGGTCACTCCGCTATGTAGTCTCAGAGTCTAAAGCCCACGTGGTGCCCACTTTCTCTCCCCTTATCTTGCAACATGCCTCTGTGCTCCTTGAATGTCTGCCTTCCTCTTCCCTTTCCTGTGGCATTGCTTTGTCCTCTGTGAAAGCATTCTGGCGTCTTAGAGCTAGTCTGCCCTTCACATATCCATCTTCCCTGTTCAGGTTGCAGTTGCTTTTGACCTTCCTATGGCTCTCCCAGCTGTCCTGGCCGGAGATGTTTTATTACCCTTGTGGCTCTCCCCGATGCTCAGGTCAAGGCTGTGTTTGATCTGCCTTATGTTTGCTGTGATTGCTCAGGCCAGAGGTACCTCTGCCCTTGGTTTATGACTGTTTTAATTTCTCAGGCCAGCAATGTCTCCATCCTTCCTGTTCACCTCCCTATACCCCTTTCCCCCGCACTCCACACCTGTCTATCTAATAAGCTAGCTGGCTAACCCTTATCACTAGGAAGAAATGTGGGAAGACTTGTGTTACTTTAGTCTAGAGAGAGAAAAAAGAATAGTTATTTAATAGGTAAAGGGTTGTGTGTGTGTGTGTGTGTGTGTGTGTGTGTTTTCTTTTTTAACCAAAGGTCATTCAAATGAGGTGCTTCATTGGGGTCTGGAGTTTCCCTTGAAGACATTCAGAAAGAGACTGGAGTGTGATTTCACAGTGTTGCTGAGGCTCACCTGCCTGAGACAGGCGCTGAGGTAGGAGGCTTTCCAAGAACCTTACAGCCCTGTCACCTAATAATTCTAGAATTCCGTGCTAATTCAACCATTTACACTGTCAGTGTTCTCCATGTATGGGAACAGGCATCAGCTGCTGTATTTTATTTCATGTGAAAAATAAGAGCTTGAAAATACCGTCAGACAGCAATTTGAACCTGACATGACATAGTTTTATGATTTTCTAGGCATGGGAGGTTTGGAGGAACTGTGCCAGACTGCCTTGCCCACACAGGGAAGTTATTAAGCAGCATGATGTGAAAGAAATTAAAACAGAAAGGCAGGGAGTGGTAGGGAAAGCATTTATTGTTAATGGTATTTTCAGATCAAACCCTAGTCCCAATGCTGAGGGTGGCTGGGAGGTCAGGGACGCCCCCAGCAGCCACCTACCCGGCACTGGCTACGGCAGCAGGGGAGGTCACCTGTCCAGCGGAAGCTTGCTCTTCCCTGAGGGGCACAGGGAAGTGGCAGGTGAGCATCTGTGGCTGGTTTAGTATGACGTGGGCTTTTCCTCATGCTTCTCATCAGAGACAAACTCAAAAGCACATCTATTAACATTGACTAAAATTTTGACCTCCAAGTGTGTCCAGTTCCTTTCCTGTAGAGTAGGGAATAATAAATAACAGAACCTACTTCATATGGGTTTTGAGAGAATTGAGTTGACCCATTTGAAGGCTCAAAGTTCTTGCTTAGGTTAACTTTGATTATTACTGTACAGCTTTCTCAATTGATAACTATTTGATAAATTCATCAAATTAACCAAAACTATGTACTTCCTACAAAAAATATTGTGATTAATATGCAAAGCAAACCAAAAGGTATGTGGCCAGAAGACAACCCTAACATTCAATTATTATATAATCTTAGATACACTTTTATGCATATTGAACAATGTGAAATTAAGTAATGTAATGACTCAATTCATAAGTTAATGTTTGAAATTAAGGCTGTTATCCAGCCTAGGCTGGTGTCACTCAGTGGTTAGAGTGTTGGCCCGTGCACCAAAGGGTCAAAGGTTTGATGTCTAGTCAAGGGCCCATATCTGGGTTATAGGCTCAATCCCTACCTAGTCTGGGTCTGTGCAGGAAGCAACAAATTGATGCCTCTCTCTCTCTTATCAATGTTTCTTTCCTTTCTCTCTCCCCTCTCCTCCCTTCCACTCTCTCTAAAAAAAAAACAATGGAAAAATATCCTCAGATGAGGATTAATAAGTAATAATAATAATCTACACTAATAAAAGAGAAACATGCAAATTGACCATACCTCCGCTATGCCCACAAGCCAATCAGGAGTGAGTATGCAAATTAATCCAACAAAAATTGCGGTGGCCATGGAGCTGAAGCAAGCAGGAAGCTTGGGTTACCCCTGGCAATGGAGAAAGCTAAGCTTCCTGGCTAGCCCTGGACTCCGCTCAAGGCTACAAAGTTTTAATTATAGAAGATAAATAAATCCCAGATACCAGGGCCTCAGCTTGTATTGCTGGGGGGCATGGCTGGCCTGCAAACCACCACAGGCCCCTCACACAGGCTGTCCCATGCCCCAAGGTAACCCCCACCCTGATCTGGGTTACCCTTCAGGACAAACCAGCTAGCTCCCACTCATGTACCAGACCTCTATCCTATCTAATAAAACAATATGAAAACTGACTGTCACTCTAACACACAAGATGGCTCCCCCCTTGTGGTTAAAAATGGTTGCCCACATGTGAATACAAGATTGCCGTCACAAGATGGCCAGCAGGGGAGTGCAGGTGGGAGGGGTCAGGCCTGTAAGGGAGGGCAGTTGTGAGTGATCAAACCTGCAGGGAAGGGCAGTTAGGAGTGACCAGGCTAGCAGAAGAGGGAAGTTGGGGGCAACAGGGCCTGCAGGGAAGGGCAGTTAGAAGCAACCAGGCTGGCAGGGGAGCAGTTAGACATCAATCAGGCTGACTGGGGAGTGGTTAGCGGGGGATCAGGTTGACAGGCAGAAGCGATTAGGGGCAATCAGACAAACAGGCAGGTGAGCAGTTGGGAGCCAGCAATCCTGGATTGTGAGTGGGATGTCCAATCCCAGTAGGATCGAGCCTAAACCGGCAGTTGGACATCCCTCTAGAGGTCCCATATTGGAGAGGGTTCAGGCTGGGCTGAGCAACACACTCCCCCTCCCCTATGCATGAATTTTGTGCACCAGGCCTTTAGTAATAATAATAATGCTGTTATCCATATGGAAGTTTTGTTGAATACTTTGAAGTCTTTAAAAAGAGAAGGGTGAGCCACCAAAGTATTGTCACTCTATAATCATATGTTCAACTAGAGAAAACTTTTAGATTGAAAAAACTCAAAGAAAATAGATGCTTTCAACTTTCAGATCCTACTGGAAATTTATTTAACTTCTTGCTCCACTTATCAAAAACAAACAAACAAACCAACCCAGAGATTGCTTTTGTGTAATTTAGGATTCCAATTGCAAAATAATGCAACACATAAGGTACTCAAAAATCTGATATTTCATTACATGTCTTAAAATTATTATAATTAGCATACATGTATGCATATATACAAATGACATATATAATTTTCCATAATTCTTCAATATGAACTTTTTTGTTTTTGAAGACACCTAAGTCATTACAATGATGTTCTAAGTGCAGTGTGGAAGTCACTTTCAAAACCCACTCTGCCTTTCCCCAGGCACCTGCCTCTGTCTAGGGAAAGACAAGCAAACAGCTTTGCAGCTTCGACTGATATTTTGAGCAGACAGTTTAATCACTATCATCATTTTCACTTAAATTAGAATTTTCAGATCCAGTACAGATCAATTATTACTCTAAAGCATAAATTATCAGCAACAGTAAGCTTGACTATCACATGATTAGGCAGTGACAGGGTGTCACATGATTGCCTGTGGGCCACTCTGATATTGATGGAAGAGCTAGGCTAGTTTTGAGTCCTGTGCAAGTCTGACTTCATGAAATACTTTTTTATAAAAATTTGGGTAGAAATTCTATTTGCAGACACAATGTTTTGAATGTCTGTGCCCCCATGCCCCATGCCTAACCTGCTGGTGTCGGGAGGGGGGTCGTTGTGAGATGCTCAGGTCCTGAGAGTGGCGCCCGCAGGAATGGGATCAGTGCTCCTCTTCGTAAGGAGCCCACAGAGTGGCCTGGTCCCTTCCAGCAGGTGAGCTCGCAGGAGAAGGTGCAGGAAGCGCCCCCTCACCAGAACATGACCGTCCCGGGGTCTGGTTCTCGGCCCCCCTCCAGGCTGAGGAAGACATCTCTGCTGTAGACAAGCCCCCCACGCTCGCGTGCAGCATGTGTGACAGCAGCCCCAGCTGACTAAGATCTCACAGGCACTGCAGAAAGCTCAGGAAACAAGCTGAGCTCTGCAGACGAGCTCAGATGGTAAAAACCTGTATTGTTTTATAGGTTTGAAAAGGCAACAATAAGCTTCCTATTCTGCTTTCAACTTTACACTTGATCTAATGAGCCAAAGCATGGCATTTAATTTAGATATACTTCACTTAGAAGCTTATGGGGATTCAGATGTCACAAAACTTATTTTAAATGTTTGGCTCATAAAATTTGTTATGGAAGATATTTCTACCTCTTTTTTATGACACAAGACCCTAATAAAAAAGTGAACTGAACAATTCCGCTGTCGAGGAGGAAGGTGTTTATGTGAGTGAGTCCGGAGGAAGGGTGTCTGCAGGACTGAATGGAGACCATCATAGTGAATCCTAATGACAAACTAAGCAGAAATGGGTCCCTGTGGAAACCAAGCTTTGGAGCCGGCGTCTTTAATAAGTGGCCAGGGTGTCCTTGAGGTTCTTGGGGATGGTCGCACAGTGGTGGTTCCATCTGCCAAAGCCGGGAACAATCCCGTTGTAACGCAGGGCGTCTCTCACTGTCTTATCCTGGAAAGACAGGGCATTAAAGATCATTAATCCTGTCACTCCCTAAACTTTAACACTTATAATTTCACAAATGGCAGTAATTCCATAGAAAAAATAAAAATAAAAAAGAAACATGTCTTAAAACTTGTAAAGACAGAATTTTTCACCTAAGCAAAATATATAGAAGATATGATTTCTACACAATTTCTATTTTTAAAAAATCTTCAAAAATTCATATTTATTAATTATTTCTCAATGGAGTTAAGTTTTCTGACGTTTCAAAAACAAGAATGTGAGGAGAAATTGTAACTGGATTTATAGAGCATATTTTTCCAGTTCTACATTCAATTTAACACTATTTGACCTGTGTTTAATGCTACTCTGTTTGCAAGAACCTTAAAGTCCACTTTAGATGAGAGGGAGATACGTGAACAAAGCATTTCATGACAGTTCGGGATGACCGAACACTGGCGGTCTGCCTGCCTCGGGCGCCACCTGCAAGGCAGCACCACACACTCCAGGCAGGAGACTGGGATGTGAGGAGCTCAGAGGAAGGGGGAGACTCAAGGTCGCCCACGGAGGATCTATGTGGAACCATGACCCCGAGGAAGGCACTCTGGGGAGGGAGGGTGAGTCGCACAGAAAAGCTCAGACCCCAGCGGGTGTGGCAGGCGCAGGAATGGCAGGGAGGTCAGGGGCAGGGGCCAGGGACATGGCTGTGGCAGTGAACAATCAGCCAGCACAGGCACCAACTTGTCCTATAGAACGGTGAGCCTCGGGGAGCCGGAAAGCAGACATGCGGAGTCCGGAACTGGCTGTGGTGATCGTCAGCAATGTCGGGAAGTGACCGTTTTCCCAAAGATTTCTACTTTTTCTTCCGTCTTCCATTCCAGTGCTGAGTGTGAGCCCGCCTGCTGGGCCGGCCTCTCCCCAGGCCTATGGGCCGCCTTCCTCACAGTGCACCCCGAGCCCTGAGAGCCAGGCCTCCCACGTGGGAGTGAGGTCAGGTGTGAGGTGTGTGCCTCCCGGGCAGCAAACACTGTGTGCCTCTGTGTGCCTTTCTCCCGAGGGCTCGCACAGTAGCATTGCAGCGGGAGCTTGACCTTGAACTTGGCTGTGACTGGGATGTTCTCCCCATGAGAACTGGCAGATGCTACACGTGAAGCTGCTTCTGTGGGAGGAAGAGCAGCCTCACCACTGGCTGCACACTTGTGTGGCTCTGGGATGCTCCGCCGTTCTCCAGTGAGTCCCAGCTCCAGGCTGTAGGAATCGTTTTATGAAGGAGGTGCTCAGAGTACCTGTCAACTCAGGCTGCCCCTGGAGAGCAGACAGGAAGCTCATGCTCTCTCCTGTCGCTACCTGCATGTGTTTACAAACATGCAATGTGCCCGGGCACCCGTCTTCCAGGTGCAGCCACACGGGAAGAGGGCTCAGGGCTACACTGGCGCCAGAACAGGCTCCTGCAGGCAGGCGGAACGCCAGGCGCCGGGCTTCCCCACAGGAGCTCCTGTGGCCGGTGCTGCACAGGCGGCGGGCAGCCCAGGTGTTAGGCCTAGACGGGAGCGAGGAGCTCCAGGTGTGACTTCATGGGTGCTCCCGCAGGAACACCAACAAACCTGAGTCTTCATTCAACTAGCCAGGAGCCACCTATCACTCCTGAGTCGGTGTCTGAGCGCAGGAAATAATTACAGAAACAAGAGCTTGAGTGGAGGCCCTCGAGGCCCAGTTTCCAGGGATCCCCCTAAAATCAGGGTGACATCAGCAAAGTCATGGCGCCTCCCCGTTGGGCCACACCATCAGAGAAAACACCTCCTGGCGTATGTCCCCCTTCCTGCCTTCTTTCTTCATCATCGCTGAGTCCCCACGCGGGACAGGCCTGTGCCTGTCCGTCTCTCTCCGCGTGGGATGGCAGTCTAGTCGTGAAACATGCAATAGCAGTGATTCAGGCGGAGGTGTTTCAAAAGAGAGAGGACCGTTAGAGGTTCCGGAGGGCACACGATCTTGGCCGGGACAAGACTCTCCTAAAGTCACATGCAAAATTCTAAAACCAGATTTGGTTTCCTTTAAGGGAAATTGGAAAGTATGAAAATATTATAAACTTTTAAATGTTTGTGTCTGGGATTAAAGAGATGGCCGCATTTTATTTTAGAAAGAGCTAGAATTTAAAAGGAAAAATGCTACGTGTTTCAACAACAGACTTAGTCTTAGGTGCTGAGTAAGTATAACATTTGGAGCGAAGCAGAGCCCTGGTGGGAGCTGAGCCGAGGCCACGGGGTGGGGTGGGGGCGCCCAGGAGAGCAGAAGCTTCTGCAAGGGCACTTCCAGGCCGTGGGAGGGGAATCCACCCATTTGCTGCTCTCTCCTGAACAGAGGCGCACATTCAGAGCTCCCCTGCGTCCCCACCCACTCCCTTGCCCCAGGGACCAGCTCAGCCTACCAGGAGCTCCCGGGAGAATCATCCCCTGTCTGGTGTGTGAGAGGCATTGGGGCGAGCTCGCTCTAAATTAAAGGTCCTGGTAACATCTCTGCCTGCCACTCCACTTCCCACTGGAGCTGTGGCTAGATGTGGTGTCTAGCTGTGGCTAGACAACCAAGGTGCCGCCTGAAGGTTGTCTGGGTCATCACGCTGGGGTTTCCCTCCGGATCCCGGAGATGGCATCTCAGCCTCGCCTCCTCTCCCGCTGCCCTTTGTTTCTGAGCACACGCACAGACACATGCGAGGAGGTGGCCACAGGGTCCCGCCCTGGCATCTTGGAGGAGGAGCTCAACTGGTCCCGGAGGAGGTGGGGAGGACCATGAGGATGCCCGCAGTTAGGGAGTTTCCACTCTGCCCCGAGCTGGAGAGCCCACAACAGTGTGCGGTCTTCGCCCCAATGTCCTCCGACTCACACATCACGGGAGAGTCACACATCATCACGGGAGAGTCACTCATCATCACGGGAGAGTCACACATCATGGGGACACACATCACAGGAGAGTCACACATCATGAGAGAGTCACACATTATCACGGGAGAGTCACACATCACGGGAGAGTCACACATCATGGTAGAGTCACACATCATGGGGACACACATCACGGGGGACACACATCATGGGGGACTCACACAGCTCAGGAGAAAGACAGTGAGGTCCATGCCCCCACCCACCCGAAAGCCTGGCAGAGCTCCGCACAGGCAGGTAACTCCCTGGAAACAGGGCAAATGCAGTTCTATCCACTGTGCAACCCGAACAAGTGGCTCCATCTGTCCAGTTCTCACCTTCCGCTTCCATCAAATAAGGGGAGCGATTGTCACAGGTCACGGGCAAAGGGTGTGACATGTATATGTTGCTGAGCACATGGTGCCTGCTTCATGCATATGCTCCCCTCTCACTTCAGAGGGAAAACATGGAGTCATTACAGATTGATTTCTCATGTCTTCTGTGAGCCAGCACTCAGCTGTGAGGAACTAACAGATGTATTTTTCAGTAGGAATGCTTTCTTTAACATCATTTATTGGAATTTGTTTCCCTTGATAGTTGTGCTCTGAAAAGACTACCACTAGTTTAGTTAACTGTCCACCACAGGGGAAGCATGGTTTATCCTCCCGCACGTTTTGGTGTAATATATGGTAACATACCTTGAAGGTTCTCCATTCCTTTTGTAGTTCTTTTTGCAAATACTTGTATCTGATATCCTCCTGCAAGAAAGTGTAAGGTTAGATTGATTCAATGAACCAACGTGTATTCAGCTAGGTAGTATCGTGTGCTGTGAATTAAATCACGGCATCGACAGTCAGCAAGCCCGGAGGTGGCCCCAGGCCGCCGGAGAGAGGCCCAGTGCTGACGGCTAGCAGTGGGAGATGTTCCTTGTGCTCAGCACCGCTCACAGGCAGGCGGCTCGGGTTTCCCAGGCAAGCAGGTCTGGAAGCACAGTCCCGGGCAGCTTTTAGGAAGAATGATCAGATATGTAAATGATGTAGTACACTCATATCAACACACACAGTCTTTCCAGGTGACCGTCCATCTTGTAAAATAGAAAGCAGTGAGGAGACAGGAGGTGGAATTAGCCTGCTCTCGGGGTCAGTGGGGACGGGGCCAGCATGCTTTCTCTGGGACTGTGCCATCAGACTGTCCATCCCCTTGTTCTCTGCGTCTGTCGTCTGTTTGTCATTCCTGTATTCGAATCCAAATTGTGAACAAAATGAGTGAACACAGATCCACCTACATGTTAAATAAATGTTTATACATATAAAAAATTAAAGCCAACAACTACGTTACTAATTGTCCCCAGAGCGCTTTTAGTTAGCCCCGGTAAAAGGATGTTTTCACACATTAGGACATGATTAAACACATGAACAGAAAAACAGATGCAGAGAAGACTGCACCACTTAGTATTCCAACTATTCCTATTGCAACACATAATAGGATCTTCCAACCATGTATGTCCAAAACAATCAAATGATAGTGAATCTAATTTCATACATTATGACATAGAATGAGGATGTTCAAGTCACATAATGTACAGCAGCTCATTTTCTTCTTCAGTGTGGTCTTTGACATCAAGTAGTAAGTTTCCAGTTGTTCTATATGATGAACAATAAGTTGTTATAGTTAAAAAAAAAAAAAGTAATCAAATAAACAAATTAATAGAGAGTAAGTCACGTCACGGGGATTTTTCATTTTTATGGAGCACCTATGAGTGCGCACTGCACTGGGCAGCCCCAGGACGGCATAATTCAGCCGCACATGGAGTTCTCACCTTCTCCATTGCTTATGAGTTTAATTCAGATTCAGAAATACCAATTGACAGTGCCTCCTGGGGGATGAACGCCGTAGAACATCGCTTGTGTTTTTGTAGGTGGATTTGGAGAACCGTGCCTTGGAAACCACGCCTCCCCGTGTGCCACAATCCCAGGAGGAACCAGTGCCACAGCTTCCCTGGCTTCACCCTCGATCACAAGAGCCCTCGAGCCTCACGCTGAGTCCCAGCCACTGGCCCGCTGTCTGGCACTCCGAGCGAAACAGCTTTCAACAGAAGCAGAAAGCAGATGTTGGATGTTGGCCCATGACCAGGGGACACACTGGCATATGCAGGAGAGAAGCCGAGCCCTCCCCTGTGTGGGAATGTTGATCAGGAGTCTTTTCCAGTGGCTTCATTTGGGATTGCAAGAGCAGCGTGTGCAGTATTTCAGTCTGCACGCTGTAGCCAAAACTACTTTCCCTTTCGAAAGTAATTGTAATGATCCATTCGATTTTGTCAAACCATAACCAATTTTATTCTTTTCAAGCTATCTATATATATATTTAAAAGCCTAAGTGACCATTTGACTATTCAACTGGTAGCTATGACACGCACTGAACACCAGGGAGCAGATGCTCAATGCACAGGCATGGGAACATGGAACAGACTGATGAATCTCAGAAGGAAGGGAGGGGGAGGGGGGAGGGGAGGAAGAGACCAAGCAAAGATCTTATATGCATACTAGAGGCCCAGTGCACAGATCCATGCACAGGTGGGGTCCCTCAGCCTGGCCTGTGGGGATCAGGCCAAATCCGTGCACTGGGCCACCAAAAAACCCCAAGGGGTCATGGATTGTGAGAGGGCACAGGCCAGGCCAAGGGACCCCCCCTGGAGCACGAATCTGTGCACCAGGCCTTTAGTCCTATATTATATGCTAATTAGACTGGGTGGCAGAACGAGCTTCCAGAATGACCAGTGGAAGCCGTGGGTGGAAGGGGGGACAGGGCTGGGACTCAGGGGGTCAAGGCAACTGGGGCTGCGAAGGCCTACCCTTGCACAAATTTCATTCATCGGGCCTCTAGTTTCTACATAAAAGAACAGAATAAAAGACAGTAACATGCAGAGGTAATTTATCTGCACCTTCACAAGAATGTCTTAAATTAATCTCTTTTGTCGGAAATCATCAAGTTGCTTCCTTCCTCATCATTATCACCCTTCACAGACGCCAGCCTCTTCATGCAGGCTTCGGGAGCCTGGCATCTCACATCGCTTTCCTCCCCTAGAGCTGGGAGGCACTGGACTTGCTTCCACTGTCCTGGGTACCAGGGTCCCGGGGACAGAAAGAGCTCCTCACTGTGTGCCAACCAAGAGAAAGATGGGTGAAATCTAGTCATTTCCTGCCTGCCTTCCCTCCTGCCTGCCTTGCCTCCTTCCTTCCCTCTTTCCTTACCTCCTTCCTTCTTTCCTTTCTTCCTTCCTTCCTTCCTTCCTGCTTTCATTCCTTCTTCTTTGGAGCAGAGGAGGGACAGTGGAAGCAAGTCCACCTTCACAGTTCTTCCAAGGGACCCTGACTTTAATAGGCATTAAACATCAGTCACCTGAATTAAGGCTCCACCCTAACTAACCCTTTATTTTTTAATATATATCTTTATTGCTTTCAGAGAGAAAGGAATAGGGAGAGACAGAGAGAAACATCTATGATTAGAAGGAATCATGGATCCTCTGCCTCCTGCATGCCCTACACTGGGGATGAAGCCTGCAACCCGGGCACGTGCTCTTGACTCAGACCTCCTGGCTCATAGGTCAATGTTCGACCACTGAGCCACTCTGGCAGCGCAACTAATCCTTTTATAAGTGATATTTCAGCCAACATTATTTTTAATTTGAATAAAATTGCATACAATAAAGGTACTTCTTTTACATTTCTGTCTCATGATCTTTGACAATTGTATGCATCTGTAACCATCACCCAAAAGATGATAAAAATTGTCACCCTGGAGCCTGGCTGGTGTGGCTCAGTGGTTGAGCATTGACCCATGAACCAGGAGGTCACAGTTGAATTCTCAGTCAGGGCAGATGCTCAGGTTGGGGGCTTGATCCCCAGTAGGAGGCATGCAGGAGGCAGCCGATCAATGATTCTCTCATCATTCATGTATCTCCCTCCCTCTTTCTGAAATCAGTAAAAACACATAAGAAATTATTCCCCAGAAAGTTCCCTCACAGCCTTTCAGTCATACCCCTTCCCAGAAACTATCATGTCCTGACTACTAGCACTGTAACTTTTTTTAATCTAGCATTTTACTAAGTGAAATTATACAGCCCTGAGCATGTCTTTTTAGTTTCTAGTTTTGTTCACTTTGCAAGGTTCTTCCTGGAGTTCTGTGTAACAGTTTGTCACTTTTTATAGCAGGTAGTATTCCATTGACTCAATAACACATGGTGCTGATTCATGTTCCTATTGATGAATATTTGTGTTTTTTCAATTTTTATTATTAAGACTTAGGCTGCTACAAACATTCTTGTAAAACTACTTGTGGATCCGTTTCTTTTTTACTTTGGTGGCAAACACTGGGTCCTGGGGTACGTGCGTGTCTATCTCTAGGAGACGGGCACAGGACCTCAGGAGGGCGGTGCGTTTTACACTGACACAACAATAGACAGTAGTTCCAGCTGCCCCCACCCTGCCGCATGCCACCCTGACAGCAAAGTCATTACAGTATTCTGTGTTTTCTTCTAGAAGATTTATGGCTCTGGTTTTTATGTTTAAGCATTGGTTCTGTCTTAGTTTTTTGGTGGTGGTGGTGGTGGTGGTGGTGGTGGTGGTGGTGTGTGTGTGTGTGAATGATCAATAAGCACCATAAAAAGTGTTAACTATCTTTAATCATTAAATCCAGTTTAAAACCACAATTGGAAACAATTTCATATGCAATAAAATGGCTAAAATTTTAAAGTGAGAAAATAAAATATAACAAGATTTCCATGGGGAAAAAAATGAATCTCAACTCCTCACTCTAAATCAAAATAAATAATGGCAGTATCTTTTTCTTTGATTTCTAGAGATTTCAGAAGGGAGGGAGGTGAGGGAGAGAGACATCAAACCACCTGCAGCTGCTGTTCGGGTCTCATTGAGGGTTGATACACTGTGGTAAATGGACCCCTTCAGTCCAGTGACAGTATCTAAATGGCCCATAAAAGACAAGGCAAGCTTGTGCTGTTGGAAGTGGAGGTCCCTGAAGTAACTCACAGCTGAAGACGCCATGCTCAGGACTCCCTCCTGCCTCAGTGTCCCGTGTTTGCATAGAAGCAGCACGTAGGGAGAGGTTATAGAATGTCGCAGCAGAATCGGAGATGCCATGTACTTAGGCTGTGGTCTGGGATCCGGGTCTCATTTTCCTGACACGGGATTTTCACTGGATGGGGCTTCACTACTGTTCAGGTGAACTGCCATTGACTATACAGGCCCTTGTGAAAGGCGGCCTTATACTAACTTCACATACAATTCCTCATGACTTCCAACCATTAAGCCTAAATAAATCTGAGACAATGAATCCATTTATACCTTCTACATAAAGTATTTTTAAATTATATATTTTATGTAATCCATTTTCTTTTCTTTATCATGAGCATCTTTCTTTATATAAATTCTCCATTAAAAAAATATTTTTTTTTATTGACTTCAGAGAGGAAGGGAGAAGGGCAGAGAGATAGAAACATCAATGATGAAAAAGAATCACTGATCGGCTGCCTTCTACATGGCCCACACTGGGGATTGAGCCAGAAACCCGGGCATGTGCCCTGACCAGGAATCAAACCATGACCTCCTTGGTCATAAGTTGATGCTCAACCACTGAACCACACTGGCCAGGTTAAACTCTCTTTTTCAATTAAGTTGTCAGCCTTCCTTTGAGAAAGCTTGTACTATTTCCAACCAGAATAACCTGAGAGGGGAGAACCAACATACTTGGCATTTAAGGTACAATGTTTGACATGAAAATGTGCAGTAAAAATAACATACCCCAGAACTGAAATCCTCCAAATTCATATCTCTCCTGCAATTCCAGATAGACATTATATTACCTTCACATCCTCTTACTTGAATTCATTTTTTTGAAAAAATTATTATTTTGTTTCTCACGAATTTCACATAGCAATAACAATTTTTCAGGAAAAAATACATATGTGTGGTGCTAGAGCAAATAGTTATTAGGATTTGAATTATTGGAAATTTTTTGTGTAGCAAAAATTTTAAACTTATTTAAATAAATGTATCCTTTTGTTTTGCAGCAAAATTAGTCAAAATAATAAAAGATAAAAGTCCCTGAGTTGTCTTAGCCCAAAAATTCTGAGAATTGTAGTTAGAATTTGATAATGTGGGGGAAATGTAGAACATATTCTTGTAGCTTCTGAATTACCACTCTATCAAGTAAATAGCTGTGTTTATTTTCAAATCCTAGTACTAGATTTCATCATTACCCAGAGCCTACCATCTATGACTAATCCTCCACGTTGTGAAGACCATAATTTTCCTTGTTTCTTTTAGGTGCCACGGGAATGGACATGGAGAGATGGATCCCCATGAACTGGGGAAAAAGTAAGATGTCGACATGGCTGTTCGGTTTGTATACCTGCCTATCCGGACAGAAATGCCAAGTGCACACCTCTACTCGGAATTGGGTGCCCAGGAAGCTTTCTCCCGTTTGTACATGTCCCTGCTTGACGTCTCCTGCATCTCATGTTCACAAGTATCCAGCTGAGAGGCACACACTTTCCAGATGGAGCAAATGCCCAGGAGAGGGATATGTTTGGGCAGTGATGGAAGAAGGCAAGTGAGAACAAGCAGAAGGATACTGAGTAGGGTAGAAAACACATGGTGTTCACAGCATCCAGCTGAGAGGCACACGCTCTCATTATTTATGTTTCTCTCTTTCTCCCTTCCTCTCTGAAATAAATAAAAATACATTTTTTAAAAAGAGTATAAGAAGTAACAATAAAATTGGTCCCAGACTCACTGCCCCCCTCAAAGGGAAGGGCTGGCAAACACTGGTGGTTCCAGGGAGATGCTGGCTGGTATTCTAGAACAGAATGGGTTGGGGTGATGCCCCAGCAAATGAACTGCTCATAAGGGCACCAAGAGGATTTTGAGAAAGACCGGACATCAAATCAAGTCAATGCTAATTCTTAGCAGAACATGGATTATCAAAAAGCTGCCACTTCATTGTTTGCAACACGGCACACAAACATGGATATGTTATTTAAACTAGGACACCCACCACAGTTGCAAGGATTTTCTGGTTCATGATATTTCTATGTAAAACACCAGCTAACTTTTAAAATGTTGACAGTGACCTGTCCCCTGGATCAGGTGAATTTGAGTTTATCTCACGCTACCCTCAGTAATGGGCAGAGACAGGGAGTGGAAGACAGGGTCGCACCTAAGCAGCCTATGTTTTCACAGAAGGGAGGTTGCTCTCAGTGACAAGTGAAGGAAGTCATGTGCCCAGCACAGAAGAAGAATGGAACCAGGAGGGAGAGAGGAGCCTGCCCACAGTGAGCAGGCTTCAGAGAGCTTCCATGCTGGGATCTGAAAGGCAGGCCCTGCCCGTGCTGGGAAGACCAGAGCACAGCACAGGCAAGGGCACGAGGTGGGAAAGGAAACGGGGCATTCAAGGAGGCCTTGCCACTTGGCATTGGTAGGGCACGAAGCAATGAAGAGCAGATGGCAGGAGAGGCCCCTGAGGTCAGAAGGGCCCATACTTGGGTGCCTGGGTGTTTCTCAGCATCTGGAAGGGTTCAGGAATATGGAGAAAAGGTTTCATGTAAATTAATAAAAGGACTAGAAATATAAATTTGGAAGGCATTTTGGAGAGCCAGAGGAGACTTAGCTATAGTAACCAAGTTCTTCAAATCTCTGGGACTCTAGCTTTTTATTAACACATATTTCCCTAAAGCAAAGCAGATATACCTATCAAAGGTAAGGTTTGGTATACCATAGGCATTGTCAGGTTGGGGGAACTGCCTTTGGCTGTCAGACAGCAGGCAATAATATATGCAGATCTTTAGTTTTGGGGAAATGCTTTCAGTCACTCCAGTAGGCAATAATATGTATCTTAAGCCCTGCTGAAGCTTCAAGGTTCCACCAACCTTTTGATAAAACTTCTTGCATTTATGACCTGCTGGAATTAGCCCCCAGCACATGGGCTTGTATTAGCTCAGTCCCTCTGCGCTGACCCGTAGGCCCTGGGTACCAAAGAGTGGTTTCAGTTGGGGAGGGAGTCAGAGGCTGTGCCATTCACATTTACCTGAGACTGTCTTAATCACTGCAACCATGGGGTGAAAGTGATCTGTAAGCAACATTACGCAGAGTCCCTCCGCCCAGCTGCCCTGGCTGAGAGGTTCTGAGAGCCAAGTTCATGAGTGTCAGTGTGGGAAATCGGGGGCCTGGAGAGGGGTGATGGCTGCAGAAGTGTGCCAGGAAGGCTGGATCACATAGGAGACCATTAGCAACTGTGACTGGGCCTGGGCCTCCTAATCCGTTTCATGTTTCAATCCTTAAGTAAACTATTGAGATAGCCATTTGCTGCCTGTTTTTGTTTTCAATCAGTTAAAGATATTTATTTTTCTGTCTAATGCAAGACAGGCAGCTGAGTGCTGTTACAATGTATTTTGTTGTTTGTTTTATTTTTAAAAATGTTTTATTTATTTTTTAGAGAGAGAGAAAGGGAGAAGGAGGGAGAGAAAGGAAACTTCAATGTGAGAGCAAAACATGGATCTGCTGCCTCCTGCATGTGCTCTACCAGGGACTGAACCTGCAACCTGGGCATGTGCCCTGACCAGGAATCAAACCGGCAGCCTTTTGGTATACTGAACAATGCCCAACCAACTGAGCCTCGCTGGCCAGGGCTGTTGCAGGGTTTCTGAAGTAAAAAGTGTTGCCCCCTGCGTACTAGACTCATTGGGATGCTCACTTTGAACTATAAATGTCTCATCACCGTGTGGTACACCTGAGATTAATATAATTTTTTGTGCCAACTGCAATTGGCAAAAGAAAGTATTGCTCTTTTAAAATGTAGAATCTTGTTAGAAACCCAGGGCTTTTAGACATTTTCTATATTAAATAATCCAAGTGATATATAAAGGAATATAGCACAGTGTCAGACAGACTAAATAAAACAACATTGTGCCATATTTAAATCAATGTGTGGGTCACTTAAGTTTACCTACAGCTTCTAAAGTTTAAATATTAGCATTAACATAAAAGATGGCATTTCTAGAAGGGATTACTCAGGATACAGTTCTGAGTGGGTAGGAGGCGGGGCCTGGAGCCGCAGCCCTGCTTCCAATTCTACCCAGGCCTCTGTAGCCAGTGACCCTGAGACATTATCCCACTTCCTTGTACCTTGTTATCCTGGAAGCAGAAATAACAATAGCAACTACAACTGCATTTACTAAATATTATCAGCTGGGCCCTGATAGGCTGTCCATGTTGGAATATTAAACTTGGTGTTTAAATTTGAAAGTGTAAAGCTAGTGGGAAGTGCTACTTGTACACACCCACTCCCATGCCCACGCCCATGCTACACCAGTCCGCACCGACATTTCTCTATGTCTGTCTGTAAAGCATGATCACTCTTCATTATCCCAATACGCATAGTCTGAAAGAGAACTATTTTAGGCTGGATTGGGGGTAAAACAGAGGAAATCCCGAACAGGTTCCGTAGACGTCAGCCAGGTGCTCACTGCCATTTTGTTCTTGTTGCCTCACATTTTACTGTCCTTACTTATGGCTTTATCTGCCTCACAAGCTATCTGTCACATCACTTTGAAAGCCACAGTCCCAAAGGAAGGACTGAGATCACCCTACTGCATTGTACCAAGATGCTGACTGCTTAGCGTAATGTAAACCTGTCCTGGTTATTTTGTGGTTGGTGTTGGTATGAGTAATAAAAAACATTCCTCCAGAATTCTGCTTCAAAAGTAGGAACTTGGGTGACATGCCTTTGGCTACAGAGTATAGGCAGCTGCAGCACTTATGAAAGCTGCAGCCTTCACACCGACTCTGCGCCTGGCTGGGCTACACTGAGACAGCCCAGATGTGACAGATGTAGGAACTCCTCTGAGCTCATCTTCATCCTGGAGGAAATCCCAGAATATCTGGCCAGAGAAAGGTGAAAGAACACACTTGGAGTGACATCATGCAGACTTTAAGGCTCAAAGCAATCCTTAAAAACTTGCTTTGTTGACTTGTGTTTGAAATCTTGCAGACAACACCCATTGTGAAATGCCATGGGCCCATATGTATCATGAAAAGTAAACAAAATGCTAAAAGCATAAAGTCATTTTTAATTAACATACCAATTACAGAAAGCTCAGCTGAACAGATGTCCTTTGCTGAGAGCCCAGACGTTCCGTGAACTGGGACTGTCAGGTCAAGAGGAAGAAAACAGTGCCACAGACTAAAGATTTGAGAAGTTTTAACAGGGGACCCTTTGTAACTATCTGCAGACATAGACACCCCACCAAGAATACCAAAGGTCAATGCCACAGAAAGGTTATAGATTCTATTTGAATCCCATCACTGAGGAATTACCGTTTATTAATTCAATACACCTGGGTGGGAGTTACTGCGCTAAGGAGACCTGGCATGAGTAACCAGTACTAAACCTTCCTGTACTCACCTTCCTATGTAAACATCTTAAGGGAATCCTCATGAAGGTGGAAGAAGATCCAACTTATATAAGAATCAAGTCACTTGCAAAATATGACACCAGATTACTTCTCTGTCTTGTCAACTATAAATACCATCATTTTCTCTCCACTTCTACCTGGCGTTGTCCTTATGAAATCAAGGATCCATGTGTGAATGAAAGGGGCACATGCTGACCTGACAGTTCAGGGGAGGCCTGCATGGCAGTCTTGCAAACTCAGACCTAAAGTCACCACAAATTAAACTTTAACTAAAAGCAGTGATGATGGGTAGTTATATCCTAGGCCGGTATCTTCACTGACAAGGTCAAACTTTACCTTAACTGAGCCTGTCTGTCTTTTTGCATCTGTGATAACACACCCTGAAATGTCCAGGCAACTTGTAACTTTCCTTTTTCTGGAGCCCCAGGGGCACAACCTAATGTGTTGGGCACCAGGACAGATACCACCAATTCCTTCCTTATCATGTTAATTGTTCCTGCACCCACCTAAGTATGTGTCTATCATTTTACCTTTTATCCAATCCCAGGGGTTTCCCTGCTTCTCTTTCTCCCACAATCTGTAGTCTATCACCAATGAATGTCATGTAACCCACCTACTCCCTTCCTTTGATTGCAATGTATAAATACAAATGTAACCCACCATTCTCTGGAACATTATCTCAATTCATTAAGGTTCTGCTTCCCAGCTTATATCGACAGTTTGGCTCAAATAAATTCATGAGAATTCTTTACAGGTTTCAATGGTTTTTTTATGTTAACACATGTCATGTTCAAAGTATAGCTCATCTTATCCCTTCCCACCACTTACATCTGGAACAGCCAGTTCCTTCTTCAGGGCAGGGGTGGAATGTGTCCTGTGGAATGGCTCCATCCACATCCTCTCTAATGTAACCACAAGACCAGCAGCCCCCTCTGGTCCCATTGTTCTTGGTAAGAATGCACTCTGGCCCTACTGCAGGGACTAACAGGAGTCAGAGGTGATTGCATTAATGACATACAAAATCTGTGGGTAGGCTGATGTAGCCTACAGAAAGAGCTTGAGAAGATAAATATCTTTAAATTTCAAATCTAAAGTAGAGAAGATTGAAAATAAAAGCATGTTAGTGGCTCCATCATCTTCTCCACTGCCATAAAACAACCAATTTTGCTATGTTCAACTTTTAATTCCGAGTCCCTTAAAGAAGGGACTAGAACATTAATAATGGTGGAAGAACACATTTCAGACTGGAATTGAAAAATGCACAGCTCTAAAAGGGAGAGGCTTTAGACAGAGCCCAGGCTGTGAGCGGTGACCTGGGAATAGACCAGTCACCAATGAACTCACGATGATCTTTCCATAACCTTCCTGCTAACTAGAAAAATTATGTCATGCTCTCTGGAGGAAAATAACATCAGACTATAATTTTTCCAAACTGTTTTTCAAAGAGGCTGTATCATAATTCATTCCTGCCAATAATATACAAGAGTCCAATAATTTTGTATCCCAGCCAACTCTTAGTATTGTCAGTCTTTATAACTTACTAGAAGCCCAGGGCACAAATTCATGCATGGGTGGGATTCCTTGGGGTGGCCTGCAAAGATCAGGCCCCAGCTCCTGCCCCCAGTCTCACAGCACCACTCTCCTCAGGCACCCCACCTTGGCCTGGTGCCACCACCTCACCTGATCCACCATCCCATCACAGTCCCACTCTCATCAGGACCCATTGGGTCTGGGAGCACTTTCACTGCCACAAGCTGCCAGCACAGCATCACTGATGCCCATCATGTTCCTCAATGTCCCCTTGTGGTCAGTGTATGTCATAGGGAGTGATCCAACTCCCAGTCCAAGGGACAATTTGCATATTAGGCTTTTATTATGTACTAATAGGATTACATGGGAAGTGATCTAGCATTATAGTTTTATTTATTATATTAGTGGCTTGGTGCACAAAATTCATGCATGAGGGGTGAGGTGTTCCTCAGCCCAGCCTGCACCCTCTCCAATCTGGGACTCATCAAAGGATGTCCTACTGCCAGTTTACAGGGATGCTCACCTGCCTGCCTGCCTGATTGCTCTCAACAACTCTGCCTGCTGGCCTACTCACCCCCAAATTCCCCCACCACCGGTCTGCTTGTCCCCAAATGCCCACTCTGCCAGACTGATCACCACCAACTGCCCCCCTGCTGTATGCTTGCCTCCACCTTCCCTCCCCACTGGCCTACTCACCCCCAACTGCCCCCCTGCTGGCCTGCTCACTCCAAACTCCCCCCCCCACTATCCTGATCACCTCCAACTAACCCCCACTGATGGTCTCACCCCCACCTGGCTCCCCTGCTGGTCTGCTAGAAGCAAGTATCTAGGATTTATTTATCTTCTATAATTGAAACTTTGTAGCCTTGAGTGGAGGCCAAGGGCTGGCTAGGGCAGGAGGGAAGCTTGGCTTTCTTCATTGCCAGGGCAACCCAAGCTTCCTGCTTGCTCCAGGTCTGTGCCCAGTTTCCATCTTGGTTGGGTTGATTTGCATATTTGCTCCTGATTGGCTGGTGGGTGTGGCTTGTGGGTGTAGCAGAGTGATGGTTAATTTAATATTTCTCTATTATTAGTGTAGATGTGTAGTGATATTTTGTTATAGTTTTATTCTTTATTACCTTACAGACTAATTATATTTACCATTTTATAAATTTATTTTTATTGATTTCAGAGAGTGGAAGGGTGAGGGAGAGAGAGAGAGAGAGAAGCATCAATGATGTAAGAGAATCATCACTCAGCTACCTCCTGCCTACCAGAGATCAAGCCCAAAACCTAGGCAGTGCCCTGACCTGGAATCAAACCATGATCTCTTGGTTCATGGGTTGATGCTCAACCGCTGAGCCACACCAGTTGGGCTAATATGACGACTTTTTTGTGCTTTTTGACTATTTACAAATGGTGTTTTCTAACATGTATGTTCAAAACTTTGACCATGTTTTAATTACTTTATATTCATTTGTTTGTCCTTTATAAGAGATGTTTTTATTTTCTGAATAAAAGCCCTTTACCACATGTACCTGTTTTCCTAGTGTGTTGTCCTTTAAAAAAAAAAAATCCTCACTAGAGGATATGCTTTTATTTATTTTAGAGAGAGAAAGAAATATCAGTGTGAGAGAAAAACAGTGATCTGTTGCCTCCCATATGCACCATGACCAGGGATTAAATCTGCAACCCAAGTACATGCCCTGACCAGCAATCAAACCTCATGAGGATGATGCTTCAACCACCTGAGCCACATTGGCCAAGGCTCTCAGTTTTTCCTTATATGATTCATGTTTTCTGCCTCTTGCCTAATAAATCTTTGGATGCCTATGCTTTCCTCCTTTTTGTAGTTTTGACATTCTTTAATTGTGTATACCAAGTGGGGTAAAGGACAAAGCTCATATTTTTCCAAATATACATCCAATATTTCTAGGACAATATGTTGGAAAGATCATCCTCTCATTAAAGTACTTTGCCGACTTTGTTGACCGTATATGCATGAGTCTACTTCTGTATTGTACATTCAGTTCCATGTATATTCTTATGCCAATATCACCTGGTCAATGCAGCTCTATAGTGGATCTAGAAATCTGGTTCCTCAGTCTCTAAATTGTGTTTATTTTAAATATTCTCATATATTTCTAAACTGTTTCATCTATTTTGTGTACTCTGTATTTTTATAATCAAGTTGGTAATTTCTAGAGAAAAATTACACTGATTTATAGTGTAATTATGTTTAACTATAAATCAAATTGGCAATGATTGTCATGTAACAATTTTGAGTCTTTCATCCATAAACATGGTATATCTCTACATTAACTTGTCATCTTTGATTTTTCCCAACAATTACTTTTAGTTTTCAGTGTACCTATATATTTCATGGCTTTATCTGATTCTTTTATCTGATTCTTTTCCCCTGCTTTATTGAAGTATAATTGACAAATAAAATTGTAAATATTTAAAGTTTACAGCCTGATGTTTTGATATGCTTACATAAAGTGAAATGCTCATCACAGTCATTAACACAATTAAAACATCCATCATCTCACACAGTTCTATTTTTTTTCTTGGCAAGTAGATGCCAAAATATTTAAATAAGGAATTACTATTTATCCAACTTATTATTATAACAAAATAATACCAAATTGGTTTTATTATAGTGGGACATTGAATATGTAAAAAGCTCAGTATCTTATCTTTAAAAAATAGATAAAATTTAATATCCCATTGATAGATATAAAACAAACATTTTTTAAAACTCAATACTGATTGTGATAAAAACCTGTAGCAAACCACCATAATTGTGGATGATTTCCTTGATCTGAAAAGAGGCTATACATATGAACATGTTTACATGCAGTTAACACGGTGAAATACTGAAACTTCTACTAAATATTATTTTACATGTGCCCTCTGATATAATGTCTCACAGGAATATTTTTAAAACATAAGGAATAAAAAGTTTAAATTAATCTGTTATTATGCACAGTGGCATGATTGTGTTACCCAAATTATATATATATATAATGTTACGTGTGTGTGTGTGTGTGTGTGTGTGTGTGTGTGTGTATTTGTGTGTTTAAATCCCATTGGGAATGACCCCATTTTTGTTTAAGGAGCCCACAGCCTGGTTAGTTCAAACTGCAGGTTGTAACACACAGTTGTGTGTCCACTATCATGTAAGGTTTCCTGACTTTGAAGTACTCTCCAATCTGTCCCAATGTGCCACCCATGGCCAGCCTGGTGGAGGTGTATCTCTTGGCTCTTTCTCAGAGTCTTTTTAAACCGACCAGCAACAAACCTATGCATGTCCAACTCACAGGTGAGCAGGGCATTGTAAATCGAATTTTAAAACTCACATTCATTTCATTTGTATCTGGTAAGCGTACTGCTAGTTGGGTACTACTTTGAAGTCTTATCTTCCTCCCCAGTCTACCTGAACCTGTGCACTTTGGGGCTGTTCATCAGGTCCTGATGCCTCTCTCCAAGTGCTGTAGCATCATTCAGTGAGTGAGAGAGAGGAGTGTTACTCCATCTTGCCTGGAACTGGAGCCAATGACATTGTTCTTACCCAAAATTGGGGAAACCCAAATGCCCAAGTGGCTTATATATTTTGTACCATGGAATGGTAGCATATTTTCAACAAATACCGCCATTATCAATAAATCTGCAAAGCACAAGTAAGTGTCATAGATATCAAACATGGTATGGAGATGGGGGGACCCCAGGATGAATAATGCACACTCTGTAATTCCACTTCCGTAAAGTCCATGAGGAGTTTAACATGGCCTCTGATGGAGAGTGGAACTCTGTATTTCCTCTGGAAAAGAGGGAGGATGAGGCGCTGGCAACGTCCCTATCCTGAACTGGAGGAACCCTGCAGTGGTGACAAGGTTGTTGTCACTGCACCTAAACTCATGGACGTGGACAGGGAAGAACTGCACACTATGTGCATGTCACACTTCCAGTCTTGTTCTGTGTGCATGCTTACTCCACTCTTGTTCTGTGTGCATGCTAACTCCACTCTTGTTCTATGTGCATGTTTACTCCATTCTTATTCTGTGTGCATGCTTACTCCACTCTTGTTCTGTGTGCATGTTTACTCCACTCTTATTCTGTGTGCATGTCATACTTCCACTCTTGTTCTGTATGCATGCTTACTCCACTCTTATTTTGTGTGCATGCTAACTTCACTCTTATTCTGTGTGCATGCTAACTCCACTCTTGTTCTGTGTGCTTGTTAAAGTCATTATGGAATTTAAAACTGAGTCATGTGCATTTAAAAGAAGCTAAATATCACTAATTCGAAACAAAACCTACACACATGAAAAACTTAGAATTTTGTTAAGGCTTCTAAACCTGAAGAACATTAATCCTCTCACGTAGGGATAAAAACGCCGGCTTACTAAGGAAGTCTGTTCTTAAGCAGGAAAGCACACTGGACCCTTTGGTGGTGAAGGTAAATGAGGCCATTGGAAGGCAGTCGCATGTCAGAGATAATGAGGTGAGCACAGAGCGTGCCATGGACTAGGCTGTCAATTTATATCTAAGAAATAAAAAGGAGTATTTCCTCTCGGGACTCCCGTTTCCAACCAGGTAGCGTTACCACGATCACGGTGGCAATTTTGGATTATCAGCTCCCACAGCTGCCCACGCTGTAAGCAGCACGGCTCTGCGAAGCCTCTGTCTTCATTGAAACAGAGGGAATTGCATGCACATGCAGGAAAGCCTCACAGCATGGCTGTCCTCCCACAGTGGGAGGAAGCGAGCCGGCCTTCCTGCCACTCTCCAGCAGTGATCGGGGACGCACTGCTCCCACTCACAGAAAGGGAAGCAAGGGGAAGCTTGTTGTAAGGGCAATCTCATGACTCTTTTGCTTCAAAAATAGAACTTCTGCAAAAATAATGGAGGACCTCAAACACTCTTTGTTGTCTTAAATTATGCACACAAAAATGCTGTTCCAGTAAGGAAAATGTTTTAGAAAACTTGAAAACCTGCTCTGAAAAGCAGAAATTGTTGCCAAATTCTAGAAGTTTGCTTTATATTATTTTTTCTTCTGAAAAACTGTGATCACAAAAAGAAGGATTCTCACAATAATTATGCATAAAAAGAAAAGCTTATTAGATCAAGAGTACCTTTAAGAGACAATATTTGTTCTAATTAGAAGCAGTGATTTTCATATCGCACGGTAACATTTGTTTTACTTCCTAAACTTTATTTCCATAATTGACTTGAATATAAAATAAGGTAATACGCTAGACCCATGGTCAGAAACTGCGGCTCATGAGCCACATGTGGCTCTTTGGCCTCCTGAGTGTAGCTCTCCCACAAAATACCACAGCCTTGGTGAGTCTATTTTAAATAAGTGGCATTAGAAGAAGTGGCATTAGAATAAGTTTAAATTTTAAAAATTCGGCTCTCAAAAGAAATTTCAATCATTGTACTGTTGATATTTGGCTCTGTTGACTAATGAGTTTGCCGACCACTGCACTAGACCTTAAAAGTCCTCTGTACTTATGGTTATTATCTATTTTTTAATGAACATTTCAGTTTAATCTAAACTGTAAAAAATCAGGCTTTATATAGTACTAGAGGCCTGGTGCACAAAATTCATGCACAGGGGATGTGTCCCTCAGCCCAGCTGCACCCTCTCCAATCTAGAACCCCTTGAGGGATGTCTGCCCATTTAGGCCCAATCCCAAGCAGTCAGACATCCCTCTCACAATCCAGGACTGCTGGCTCCCAACTGCTTGCCTGCCTGCCTTCCTGATTGCCCCTAACTGCTTCTGCCTGCCAGCCTGATCACCCCCTAACCACTCCCATGCCAGCCTGATTGATGCCTAACTGCTCCTCTGCCAGCCTGTTTGTGCCTACCTGCTCTCACTTGCAGGCCTGGTCCCTCCCAACTGCCCTCCCCTGCTGGATATCTTGTGGTGTCCATCTTGTGTCCACATAGGAGTAGCATCTTGTGTGTTGGAGTGATGATCAATTTGCATATTACTCTTTTATTAGATAGGATAGAGGCCTGATGCATGGGTGGGGCCAGGTGGTTTGCCCTGAAAGATGTCCCAGATCAGGATGGGGGTTCCCTTGGGGCATGGGGCAGCCTGTGTGAGGAGCCTGTGGTGGTTTGCAGGCCAGCCACACCCGCTGGTGACCCAAGCTGAGGCCCTGGTATCTGGGATTTATTTATCTTCTATAATTGAAATTGTGTAGCCTTGAGTGGAGGCCAAGGCAGGCCAGGGCGTACAGAAACCTTGGCTTCCTCCATTGCCAGGGAAAACCAAGCCTCCTGCTCGCTCCATGGCCACAGCCATCTTGGTTTGGCTAATTTGCATACTCACTCCTGATTGGCTGGTGGGCATGGCTTGTGGGTGTAGTGGGGTCGTGTTTAATTTGCATATTACTCTTTTATTAGATAGGATGGATGGTCCATGGTGATCATATTTAGGACTCAAAATGTCATAGAATAAATACCCAAATGTTAATTAAATGAAATGCCAGCCTATTGAGTCTATTCAGAGGATACTTAGAAGGAAAAATTATGTTCTATCCTTTAATTAAAATTATTTTCTTAATTTGATCATTATAATTATTTCCTCTGTCCTTTCTTCTTTATCAGACATTGATTCATTCAGAAAATAAATAAAATAAAAATTCACCTTAAAATTTTCTAGTAATTACATTTTCCTGGCTATTTTTATATTTTGCTTTAGTATACTTTTTGAATAAAATAATACAGTATTATATATAATATATATTTACAAAATTTTATCACTCTGATAATATTGACTCAAGGTAAAATAATTTAGATCATGTGGTTGCCTCTAGGTGATAATGATTAATCTGAACTCAGTTTATTTTGTTTCTCTGATATATCTTAAAAATATTTCCTTATAAAAATATATACAATCTATAAAATAAAGAAATCAAGAGTGAGTGGAAATTGCTCAAGAGGGGAAATGAGAGTAGGAAAAAGAGATGAGTAGACAAAAGATGAGTACAGTTCATGCATCTCCAAAGTTCCTGCCCACCTGCTATCGATGGACACAAAGTTAGCCTAAAGCTTTCTAATAGTTAACACAAGGTTGGGTCAGTGACTCATTGAATGGTTCACAGCATCCTTGAAATAAAAAGAACATATTCATTCAGAAAAGGTCTATTCCAGGGACTAGAACCAGAATTCTCCATGTGTTTTGCTGAAAAGAATATTAGAAATTACATCCACACCTACATTTTTACATACAATCAGAGTATTCTGATATTTTTAGTCATAACATCCTCAAAGCACACTGTGGTAGGACCAGAAGACAATCAGATGCATACGACTATCACATAAGCAGGGCTGGTGCTGCCGCGGGTCTGGGCGGTAGGCTTCATGCTTTCACTTCACATCAGCGCTGTCCTGTGTGCTCACACGAGAGCTCATGGACATGTGGACACATGTGGACAAGAGGACCCAATTCCACTTTCAAACATTTTTGATTGATTATTTTTGGCCCCATTTTCTCACCTAAAAGACAGTTTGTAAAGTTACAGATCAGAGCAAAGTCTAACCAAAATAACTGTTTCAGACATCCTCAATCGCTGGCTCTCACCTTAGGTAGAATAAGTAATGAGTTCTATGTTACCCTTTACGATAGCTTTTTGTAATATTACTACTTTATTTTTTCTTGTTTGATATGAAACTAACTGCCTGAGGTGTGAGTAGAACTAAAACAGTGTCCCATCATTGAAAGGCAATGGTGTTGGTGAGGAACACATACCTGAATGGGCAACCTAGATTGGGATAGGGCATTACAAAGTAATTTGGCTTTTTTTTTCAAGAACAAAGAACAAAGTTAAAAAAGTGTTTTGAAATGGATGCCACTTAAAACCTACATAATAATCAAGAAAAATCTCAAATAAGCAACCTAATTTTATACTTTTACACTTCAAGAAATTAGGGGAAAAGAGTAGAAGAGAAATAACAAATATCAGAGATTGTAATAAATAAAATAGAGACAGAAAAGACAATAGAAAAGATCTATAAAACTAAAAGCTAGTTCTTTGAAAAGATAAGCAAAATTAGCAAACCTTCAGCTAGAATCATCAAGAAAAAAAGAGAAAACTCAAATAAGTAAAAAATAAGAGATTTTACAATTGATATTTCAGAAATACAGATTTATAAAAGACTATTATGAATGATATTAAACCAACAAATTTGACAGTCTAGAAGAAATGGATATATTTCTAGAAATGTACAACCTAATAAGATTGAATCATAATGAAATAAAAAATTGATTTGATCAATTACTAGTAAGAAGATCAGTAATCAAAAACTTCCCAATGAACAAAATTCCAGGACTGGATGGCTTCACTGGTGAATTCTACTATACATTAAAGCCACTTAATTAATTCCATTTTAAGTAATTAATGCCATTACTTTTCAAACTTTAAAAAAAAATAGAAGAGGAGGAAACACTTCCAAACATATTTTACAAGGCCCTGATAACAAAACCAGGTAAGGAGGCCACAAAAAGAAAATTACAGGCCAGTATCCCTGAGCAACATAAAAGCACAAATCCTCCACAAAATATTAGCAAAACAAATCCAACAATACATTCAAAGATCCCATACCATAGTCTAGTAAAATTTATTCCAGGTTTTCAAGGATGGTTCAACCTCCTCAAATCAGTCAAAGTGATATACCACATTAACAAAATGAGAGATAAAAACATATGATCATCTGAATCGCTGCAGAAAAAGCAGTGACAGAATTCAATATCCATTTATGATAACTCTCCATAAAGTAGTAATGGTGGTGGGGAGCATAGTATCAACATGAAGGAGCTGCAAGAGAAAGGACACATAGTGTGAACATTTCTCAGATATTTAAAGGAGTCTGAGATAAGGAGGAAAAAAGAATGGGGCGGAATCATTTGGAAAAATCCTGGCTGAGAATTTTCTACAACTAATGAAAGATATAAAACCATAGGTTCAAAAAGCTCTAAAACCTAAACAGAATAAATAGAAATAAAACCAAAACCAAAGGTAGGCATATTAAAATAAAACTACTAAAAATCAAAGAAAAATAAAACACCTTAAAGTTCCAGGTTATTTTGTGGATATTGATGACTTAACTTAATTGTAAAATTTAAATGGAAATTCAAAGAAAAGAGTAATTGACAAAACAATTGTGATGAACAAATTAGGAGGATTTATTCTACAAACAAAAAAATTATATATAATCTTCAGAAATTAAGCCATTGTTGCACAGTGTGGGGATAGAACATAGAGAATACATGACTAGTACACATTTGTAGTGTGATTTATAGCTATGGTGGCAATGCAGATGACTGGTGCAGGATGGTTGTTTTGAATCATGGGATTGGAAATTGGATAAACACAAGGAAAAAAATACTTGACCTTGAATTCACTTTATGCACAAAGTCAATTCTAGATCAATGTAGATTAATTGTTAAAGGTAAAATGGTAGAGTTTTTAGCAGTAAACAACAGGAGAACTCAGCACACTTTGAGCAGGTAAGTGGGGAGGAGGTACAAGGTGAACTCAGAAGTTGGTCCTTTGAGGCAGCATGCTCAAGAATTTGGCTTTGTTTAAAATTCTAATAATCATGGCCCAGCTGATGTTCAAGATTTTCTTCACATTTCTTGTTCAAGTCATTCACTCTTCTAACATGAAGTTACTAAGTATTCTACCATGATCTCATTCATTCTAGAGCATGATATGAATATTAGTCTTATTGGAATTGGCATAAAGTATATTTCTTGCAACTATGAGAAATATTTTATTGACATAAAAAGGACATGCTAAAACTAAAAAGTGATTCACAGCTTTTAAATACATATTTAAATATTTATACTGTTCTTGAAAACTGTAAGACTTTTGTTCCTTTTTGTGGTAAAAACACTTAACTCTCGTAACAAATTTCCGTGTCCAATACTGTGCCGTTATCCACGGACACCAGGCAGCACAGTGGACCTCCGGCACACGTTCACCTTCCTCGATGAGACTTCACCATTTCCTCTCCTCCAGCCCATGGCAACACAGCTCTATCTCTTCTTCCATGAACTTAGTTCCCACACTGCATATAAGTGGGCTCATGCACTATTTGTCTTTGTATGACTAGCTTATTTTATTTAGTTTGAAGTCTTCCAGGTTCTACTATGTTGTACATATTGCCAGCATGCAAAAGAATGAAATTGGACTCTTATCCCACACCATACACAAAAATGGATTAAAGACCAAAACATAAGATCTAAAACTATAGAAGTCCTAGAAGGAAAAACTAGATGGAACTTTTCTATGTAAGGCTGATCACATGGGATACTTGTGTTGAGATGGGCTATTAAAGTTTTTGTAGTCTGTTACAAATCTCCATGTTGCCAAAAATATTGCTATAAGTAACATTAAAACACATATGTAGGTAGGTGGGTCATTGTAAGAACTTTTCTTTCTTTCTTTTTTGTTTAATTCTCACCAGAAGCTATTTTTCGTTGATTTTTAGAGATAGCGGAAGAGAGAGAGAAAGGCAGAGAGAAACACTGATGTGAGAGAAACACGTCAATTGGTTGCCTCCTGCATCTGCCCTGACCATGGCCCAGGCTGGGAAGGAGCCTGCAACTGAAATACGTGCCCTTAACTGGAATAAAACCGGGACCCTTTGGTCCACATGCCGCTCTAACCACTGAGCAAAACTGTCTAAGCCCTTTGTATGAACTTTTTACAAGTATCCTATTCCACAATATTCTAGAGAGTGGATAACATTACTGTGTTGCTAATAAAATTAAAATATAATAGAAGATTGCATTTATTGCCATGAATGTGATACTTATTATAATTTGTACATTTTACTTACATCTTTGAGATGACCAAAAGTTGGTTTAGCTGTTTGGAGCATAAGTTGCTGGGTCACTGGATCTAATTCTAGAGGAAAGCCAAAGAATATATTCAGAATCATATCAATACACACAGCAATAAAAAAGAAAAAACTCTTACCATTTGCAACAGCATACGGGTAGATGAACCTGGAGAGCATTATGCTAAGCGAAATAAGCCAGTTAGAGAAAGATGAATATCACATGAACGCAATCATTTGTGGGATCTATTGAACAACATAAACTACCAAAGTAGACCCAGAGATATAGAAGTACAAAGAGACCGTTGAACCTCAGAGGAAAGGCAGGTAGGGTGGGTGGGAAGAAATCAACCAATGAACTTGTATGCATGTTTGCATCATCCATGGACACAGACAATGGGATGATGATGGTCTGGTGGGGGGGATGGGAATGGACTGAAGAAGTCAATGAGGGGAAAGGGGAACTTATGTAATACTTTCAACAATAAAGATTTAAAAAATAGTCCTAGCCAGTTTGGCTCACTGAATAGAGCATCAGCCTGTGGACTGAAGGGTCCTGGGTTCAATTCTGGTCAAGACACAGGCCTGGGTTGCAGGCTTTATCCCCAATAGGGGGTGTTCAGGAGGAAGCCAATCAATGATTATCTCGCATCATTAATGTTTTTTTTTTCTCTCCCTCTCTCTTCCTCTCTGAAATCAATGAAAATATTAAAAAATAATAAATAAATAAGAAAGTAATAAAAATAGGCAAAAAGTAGAGAAGTTGCTAGATTTCTAGTCTTCTTTTTATAAATGTTTTGATATAGAAGATGAATTTAAATTTCTAATTATAAAATTGATTCATTGATACTTTTCCCTAAATTCATTCATATTCAAAGACACCTAAATCATCACAGAGAATTTTAGTATAATCACTTAATCTACTTTGCATAATGTCTCACTTCAGAATCAGAGACTGAAAATTGTTTCATACTTAAGATGTGGCAGACATTATTGGTTACCCCAAGGCCAACTCCTTATCCCCGCCAGACTCACGTTTCGTACAGAGGCTACGAACACCAGGTGTTTGGGTGTTTTTGTTTCAGGTCTCTATGTTCCTGAGGCATAAGCCTGTGACCAACCTAAAGTAGTCATAGTTTACCATCCAAATGGCACATTTGCAGCACATCGGCCCCCAAAAGACTCAGGTTTTACCCAGCTTAAACCTTACACAGTCCCAGTACTGGGCTCAGGCATGAATCTGAAATGCACAAGGTTAACCACCTCTGGAGGAAGCGGCATCGTTCAGACATGGGAATGACCTGCCATATTTTGACACAATGGTTAGGGTTTAATCATAAATTACCAGATCTCAAAACATGAGATCAGTTCCCACAAACGGAGGAAATAAATATAAAACAAAAAAGTACAGAGATTCAAGCGTCATCTAGATGTTAAGGTTATAACATAAGGACTTTATAAGAACTATGATTCACAGGCCTATGAAAACATGCCTTAGGGTAGACATTTTAGTAAACAGTTAACGTCTATATCCATAAAAGGCTAATATGCTAAGTGTCTGACCACCTGAGTAATTACATCACATAGCAATGCCTGGCTTCCTCTCCCTAGTGACGAATAGCGTCCTTGCAGGTTCTTCAGCCCAGGAACACCATGACTTGCTTTATAGCTGGCCTGACACCAACTGGCCCATCACAACCCACGCCAAGTCCCCATGTTCAGCCCTGGGAGGCTAGAGCTGCTCACAGGAAGTGTGAGGAGTAACCCACCTCACCCACACGGCTTCCTTCCTGACGGCATGGTGTGGGCTCTTTCTACTTTCCTCGGGAGGACGTGTTTCAGGCAGCATCTTCCTGGCTCAGAAACATCTTCCCAGTTTGTTCCTAAGTGACCAGAACCTTCCATGTTCACCCAACACCCAGGATGGCCAGCTTTATAGCCAGGTGGAAACATTTCATACTGTAACCAAATGTCTGTGAAGTGTTTTCCCGTGCCTCATCTCATTTGATCCTCAAATAGGTAGATAGGAGACTCAGTGGAATCCTATTTTCTTTTCATTAGCCAGAAAACAGAGATTTGGAAACCTTAGAAACTTGACCTTGAAAATGACTTCAGGTTTTCTCACTGTGCAGAATATAGTAAACACAAATATTTTACCCTTTGTTCTCCCTGAATGATCTACAATAATAATCTGCTTTGTATTGAAATTTACTGCTGTTTCACTGACAAGTACCTGAAAGAGAAATTGGGGTGCTTCACTGGGCTGAATAAAAGTTCAGGTAAATCAGAATAAACAAGTTTATTCTCTGTCTACAAAAGGCTAAGTTGACTTGAGCATGTATGATTCATATAAAGCTCTCACTGGTGCCAATCACACGTGTTTGTTTTGATCTGTCATTATCAAACAGAATTTGGTTGACACTTCTATTATAGAGAAAGGGTGACTAGCAATATTAAAATATTTCTTCTAATTAATTTCCTTTCAATGTGCATAAATTTGTGCACTGGGCCACTAGTCTGCTAATAAAAATTAAAAGGTAATTATAGCATTAATAATAAAATAGCATAAATGAAGGACTTGATAGGTGGATTAACAAGATTAGACACAAAGGATCATTAATTCAGGTGACTCCAAAGAAAAGGCTGAGCTTGAAGGAAGGGAATAAAATAGGTTAGAAAAAAAGAAAGAAAGAAAGAAAATGTTTAGAACACTTAGAATTATAGTTCCATGAAAAAAGGAGACAATGAAATACAAGCAATATATGAAAGATAATTACCAAGAATTCAAGACATATACTAAAAAGTAAAAGTATATTATAGAACTAAAGAGGAAAGGTAACTCAGTAGAGGAAAATGTCTAGAAGGTAATAAAAGAAAGTGTATTCAGTAATTCCTTGAAAGAGCAAAAATCAGAATATATGAGGGGAAATGATGAGATGGGTTGCATTAAAATTAAATTAACTTCTTATCTAATGAAAACATTAGAGAAATTAAGAGAAAATTCAAGGCAAAAATGAGGATAGAATATTTGTAATACATGCACCTGACTGGCATATCATTTATGGGGGGAAAAAATCTACAAATCAGTAAAAATACAGGCCAGCTAATATTCAAATGAGACAATATCCAGATGATTATACCTTAAGATTGCTTAACTTTGTTATTCTTCAAAGTAATACAAATTGAAACCACAATGACATAACACTATATATCCATCCAATTGCTGAAAATAAAAAGGCAGAATATATCAAGAGTTGGTAGGAATTGGAATTTATGAGAATTCTTATAGGCTGATGAACAAAGTGAAAATGTGCACATGACAATTTGAAGAATCATTTTTCAGTATTTGCCAATGCTAAGCTTATGCATAAACTATGACCTGGAAATGTTATTCTGAGAAGTATGTCTACTCAAAATATGTGCAGGAAAAGGCATTTAGTAGGAATAAAAATTCTCATGGCAGTGTTTTCATAATAGATCCAAATCAGGAACAACACCAATATCTAATGACAATAGAACTGATGTAGCATGTTCAGATAAGAGGATATGACACAGCAATAAACAGTGCACTGATGTTAGCAACAGCGTGGAAAGCATGCTGAGTGAAGGAGCCATCTACTAAAGATAAAGTATGTTTCCTTATTAAAAATCAACGTGAAAATGAGCCCAATTTCTTCATGGAATTGCCAGTGAGACAGGACGAACCCAGAGACAGACTCAGGTCAGGTAAGGGCTTCACGGGTAAGGTCTGATTCTACCCTCTTTCTCATGTAGGGCTGTGGACCATGGGCAGCATGAAGGTAACTCCATATGTACAATAAGTGGTGCTACTCAGCTGGTGTGGCTCAGTGGTTGAGCAACAACCCATGCACCAGGAGGTCCCTGATTTGATTCCAGTCAGGGCACATGCCCAGGTTGTGGGTTCGAACCCTTGTGGGTGCTTGAGGGGTAGCTGATCAATGATTCTTTCTCATTGTTGATGTTTCTACCTCTTTTTCTCTCTCCCTTCCCTTCTGAAATCAATAAAAGTATGTCTTTAAAAAGATTACCCATTCATGAATGACGATTACTATCAACAGCTTAGAAGAACGCTTGGCTACAGGGCATTATGTGAGTGGTTTTCTAAATTCCCTCATGATGGCACGTGATCTAAGTAAAAGAAGGTGAATGTCAGATGAAACAAGTAATCGGCATAACACTGGCAGTCAGGTGGGTCCTAAAGCCAGGCTCCTCCACGCACCAGGAGAGACGGACTGCAGGGAAGATGGGTGTGGTCGGGTCTCTCTTGTCAGGGACCCATCTCCCAGTACTCGTTGTGTTTTGAGCAGCAGGTGATGGGCATTTCCCGGATCTAAGGTGTTTCCTGGTGAAATGGAGATGCTCCTTCTACTCCTCCTCACAGGAGTCACAGCAGATTCTGAGGTCCTATCAATCCTCTGCCCCAGAGACCTAGTCTGGGCCACAGAACACGGCACAAAGCCTTTCCTTCTGCTGTCGACTTTGTGGTCACATCTCACAGCAAGTCATGCTCCCCCTCAGGTCAGGTCGGGTCAGGTTGGTTCTCGGGAGGCGCTAATGTGGGTGACCCTGCGACATGCCCGCTGCCTGGCCACGGCTGAGAGCACCCGCCTGCATTCCCCTGCTCATTGCCTGCTTCACACGGTCAGCATCAGGAAAGTGGGTGACCTTGTCTTGCGTCAGTGACCGCTCGTGGATTATTGCTAACTATCTGCCATATGTATTTGTGCATTGGAACACAATCGAAGGAAATGCTGCATCCCATCAGCTCAGTGTTTCTCTCAGGAATGTACTCTAAGGAGGATTATTTTCACACTAATCGTGTCTCCTAAATAACATTAACCATGATAACTTGCCAAGTACTTTCCAGACTCTATTTCTAACCTAGGAAATGATGTTCTGTAGTAAAGGTTATTGCCATATCATTGATCTAGGCTTATATAGATTAAGTGCTTGCTTTTCAAAGAATCACACAGCTTCTAAGAGTTGGAGATGGGTTGCACTCAAAGCTGCCTTAGCTCAGAGTCTTCCTCTCCTCAAGACAGCAGGCAGTGAGAGCATCCAGCTCTCCGGCAGTGGTTCAGATGACCATTCCTTTTGTGTGTCCTTCCTAAGTGAATAAATGACATAGTTCCTGAACCCAGCACTGCTGTGTGACAGAAATGTTACACTCAGAACCTCGCCCCTGCTTTTTCCGCAGTCGGCAGGTGCTCCCTGACAGAGATGTGCACAGAAAGGACCCAAGGTCCCCTTTCAGAATGCCACTGCTTCAGACAAATGGAAGCCTCAGAATGAATGCAGGTAAATGATAGGAGAACCTGGGAGCAGCTGACCAGGAGGCTGAGAGGGAGCCCTCCAGGGCTGAGAGGGGACATTCCACCCTCTTTCCCCAGGTGAGCGACAAGTGCCAGGGCCACTGCAGACCCAGGCCCACAAGGGCCCTGCCCTAACGCAACTAAAGAAACACCCATCAGACATGAGGTATTTAAGGCCAGAATGGTCCTACTGATTGATTTCAAGGGATTTGCCTCAAGGAAAATAACTAGTTTTTGACAAATAATTTCAACACCGTAAATCTCACCCAATAGAAGGAAATATGTGTGTGTGTGAGGGGAAAGAGTTGGTTTCAGTCTAAAGTTTTGTCAAGAAGGAGGGATGGGGGGAGAGACAGTTAAAAATAGATAAACAGTATATTTTTTAAAGCACCAAAGTACACATGGTGACAAAAAGAAGCAACCCATGCCAGGACTGCTGCAGTTACAGGAGGCCAGCCACTGATTCGAGGCAAGACCCCTGCCAGTTTGCTTGGTAGACGGAACATCAACCTGTGGACTGGAGGGTCTCTGGTTCATGCCCACCAAGGGCATAGACCTTGGTTACAGGCTTGATCCCCAGGCCATCTGGGGCATGTGCAGGAGGCATACAGTGGAAGTGACATTAATGTTTCTCTCTCTGTCTCCTCACCTTTCCCTCACCTCAAAAAATCAATGGGAGGGAGAAACCAATATGGCAGCATAGGTAAACACCTGAACTTGCTGCCTCACACAACCACTTCAAAATTACAACTAAAATACAAAACGGACATCATCCAGAACCACGGGAAGGCTGACTGAGTTGAAATTCTAGAAGGGAAGAGAAAAGCACACTGAGACTCGGAGGAGCTATGGAAGTGAAGTGCAGAGGTACGGAAGCGTGCACGAACGGGCTGGCAACTGGGTATGCTGTTGTCTTTTCCAATCAGGGACACAAACTCCTGACTGCTCTGAACTCCAGTTCTGGGCAAGACTCTGGAGACACAGACTCAAATGGGAAGAAACTGGGCTGTGTGGCATCAGGCTGTAACACAAGGGCGGCTTTCTCTCAGAGGTGCTTGCAGTAATCACTGTTCCTGCATGGTGCCATGGGGCACAGAGACACAGGAGCTCTCAAGTGCAGGGCTGACAGTCAGCCATTGCTGTTAGCTTCATCCTGGTGATTCCCTGAGGCCCCACCCCACCCAATTTACAACCCCACCCAAGCTGTGTGCAGAGGCTTTTGCATATGAATGGATTGACCCTTTGCAATCTAAAACCTAACATATTGCAGCTGGGTCAGAGAGGCCCAGAGCCCCCAAAAGAAGTCCCAAAGTTGGACAGCAGCTTGCATTGCTTCACAGCTGGGCCTATTCTGTACACTTCCACCCTGCCAGGCCTTTGGGGGTCAGAGCACGTGGAGTAAAGACTAAGCAAGCACCATGTCTGTGAATTGTGGTCATTTACTGTTGACATAGTGCTAGTCACAAGGTAAGTAAATCTCCCTGTGCGTGAAGGGGGGACTCAGAGATGGGCCCGGTACCCTAATAACAACCCACAAGTTTTCCCTTAAGTGAAGGTACCAGGACACCAAAGAACCGTGTGCCAGGATCACATGCCGCGGGGTGCCTGCGCGCCTTAGCAACCTGCGCTCCGGCTCCGATGGGAGTGAGGCTGGGGGGGGGGGGGGAAGGGGGGTGTGATGGTAACGAGTAGCAGGGCAGTAATAATAATAAAAAGCAATAATAGTAATAATAGTGATTACTCATGCCTACTTTGCACAAAGCACTATACATGAAGCATCGCACTAGGTAATTCAATACTTAGTTGTCACAGAAGGAAGAAACAGAACATGAGTTCACATCTTACTAGAATTTCCACATCATTATCTGTGAACCTCGCCCAGCTTCTGGCATGCTGTCAGGCTGTTTAGTTACTAGAGACGCCCAAAGGTCACACCCACCGAAGAACCTACTGAGCAGGATGCCGGTGCCGGGAGGGGACTGCGGCGAGCAGGCAGCTGTAAGCGCTTCCCTCCCTCCAGAGCGTGAGAAGCTCAGCAAGGGCCAGGAGAGCGATGCACACATTGCAGCACTCCTGTGTCCCAGGAGGCCCTGCAGCCAGCCAGCTCTCCCCCGGGGTCTGGTGGCAGCAGCGCCTGGCCAGAGCCAGAGCTGGAAGTGGTAACCTCTGCCTGGTTGCTACACAAAGGCTGTGGCAGCAAGAAAAGGGAGGAACGCCAGGGGATGGGGGGGGAAGAAGGGGGGCAGGGCTGGCACCACCAAGGTCACCAGGAGGGACGGGGACCCAGGGTGACATGGCTGCTGTGGCCATGCATATTCCTGCCTGGCGGAGGCACTTCCATGGTCATTCTTTCCTTTGTTCCTTTTCTGACATCGCTGTTCTTTTTCGGAGGATGCTTCCGGAAAGGATCCAAAGCTTTAATATTGTTCTGGGGGATCTGGGTCAGCTGAACCGATTAAAATATGAGACATTTCCTCCCCCACTGCTCAGTAGCTGCTGAGCACAGGCCCTGCTGTCCGCAGGTGCCTCCGCTGCTCCACCCCTGCCCTGAGCGGCTTCCTCGGGCGTCAGGGTGGGCACTGAATGGTAACCATGGGGCAAAGCCCCCTCTCGCTGACACTCCCTTCTGCACTTGGGGCTATTAGAGGCTTTGTTATTATCCAGCACGGCAGGAATGCACGTGAGCCCAGGAATGGAACCTAGCAATTCCACATGCTTTCTTCCAGATAATGTATTGCCATAAAGTGAATTCAGTCCCAGATGAAGAGCGAGGAGGCACTGAGGAGAGCTGGAAAGTCAGGAAGAGGGTTCAAATAACACAGCCATCCTCAGTCCCAGCAACCTTGGTCCCAGTACCTTCAATCCGAGCATCTTTGGTCCCAGCATCCTTAGGACTAGCATACATTTAGCAGGTTCTTTAAAAGTCTTACTTTGTTAATTTCTAAGAATCATATTTATAACCTAAAAGAAATCAAAAGCAACAGAAATAACCATTGCCTATTAAATTATCTTAGGTTGAACTAATAAAGTAACTAAAACCAAAATACAGTCCTAACCACTTAGGCTCTGGATAGAGCATTGGCCTGCAGACTGAAAGGTCCCAGGTTCAATTCCGGTCAAGGGCATGTACCTTGATTGCGGGCACATCCCCTGGGAGGGGGGGGGGGGTGCAGGAAGCAGCTGACCAATGTTTCTAACTTTCTATCCCTTTCCCTTCCTCTCTATAAAATGTCAATAAAATATATTTTAAAAAATAAAAAGTAAAAACAAAATACAAAGAGAGAAAATATAGATAGCTGTTCCATTTGGGGGGAGCAAGTAAACAGAAATATTTTTTTTAGTATCTTTAATCTCCCAAGGATTACGCTCCTTGATTTCATTAAATAATTGATCAGTGAAGGAGAAGAATCCGATAGGTAGAATAAATGTTCCGCCAAGGGAACACTGCTCTGGGCCCGGAGAATGGGGGCGGGGGAGGGTGTGAAGTAAAATCTGTAGCAGTAAAATCTGTAATTCCTTTAGATTTAGTGCTTCTCTTGGTCTGAAAAGAATATTACCAATAGAGTTAAAGCCCAATAAGTCACAGAAGAAACTTTAAGAATGTCATGGAGAAGCCTTCAGGCGAAATATGTTTACCGCCTAATGCACTGAGCGTGGCGAAGCAGTGAAATGAGCCTTCTACGCAGGAGGAATTACACAGGCAATTGCATATATATATAACCACAGGCTCCGGGCGCGGCGCGAGGGAAGACAAGCTCAGATACAATGAGAGAGGACAGATGGGGTTTAGGGAAGAGATGGATTGTGGGGAGACCTATCGTTTTATGGAAATGTATGCAACTGAGAGTGAGAATATACTGAGCAGCATTTGAGAGCCAAGGGATCGCGGGAACGCCTGGTGATGCATTGTAACCCCGTGCACCGCAGACACGCACGGGAAGTGCTTATGGCAGCCCCGACAGGAACAGCGCACACGACCAGACAGGCTCCACGTTCTTCAGAGCCTGTTTTCTCTGGAAAGCATGCCCTGGTGCGCCGCACATGGGATGACAGGCTGGTTTCAGATGTGGAGCACAGCTTGTTCTTCAGAAGTTTAACAAAACCCACACATGAGTATTTGAGAGGTCTTCAGGAAACAGACGGTGAGAAGGTATGGTAATACTTCAGTTTACTCATGTAGCAAGCAAGCTTGAAGAAAGGTGCTTGCCTGTAACATGGGCAAGTCCACACCTTCACTGGCTCCTGGGACTGAGGGATGTGACTGCAGCATGACCGTCAGCTGATGGTGATTGTGTAACTGCAGGCATGGCTGCCTTTGAATCTGCGTAGTTATTCTTATTCCGTGTTTCGCTGAAGGAAGGTGACCTACATAGAGTCCTGAAGATGATAAATACAAAATTTAACTCGAGCTCTGGCCAGAGTTCTCAATGGTTAGACCACCGGCCTGGGCACTGAAGGGTCCAAGATTCAATTCCCACCCAAGGACAGGTGCCTGGGTTGTGGGTTTGTTCCCTGGCCTCCATTAGGGTGCGTGTGGGAGGCAACCAGTCAATGTGTCTTTTTCACATCGATGTCTCTCTCTCTCCCCTCCTTCCTATCTCCCTTCTGCTCTCTCTAAAAAGCAATGGAAAAAATATCCTTGGGTGAGAAGTAATTTGACTAAATTTCCAGAACTATCAGGAAAGAGCGGAGGGGTGTGGCCATGGCCTGTGCAGCAGCCCAGAAGGATCACTGTGGAGCTCACTGGTTCCTGCATTTCCCGCCCCCGCCCCGCCCTCACCCTCGGAAGGCAGACAGCTGATGGCAGCTGGGCTCTGTGGCAGTGTGGCCGGGCCCTGGCTCATGCAGGCAGACAGAGCTGGGCCTACACGCAGGAAAGGGGGCGAACAGACCTGATGGAAGACCTGACTCTAAGACATCCAGCCATGGTGCAGCCCTCCCCACCCACGCCCCACGAACCCCTGCGCAGCACAGCGAGGCAGCCGCGGGCCCCGGAGGGAATGGTGCTTAGGAACAAAGAACCGGGCAGACGACGGCACACACATGACAGGAGTGGCCTGGAGTAACACAAAGCCACGAAGTGCGAGTAATTACAAAGTACCCTCACCGTTACCCACAAAGCGAGCTGAATAGTCAGGAGGACGGAAACAGACCAGAAACCCAGTTTTAAAGTCTGCATCTGGAATCACTGACAAACTAATAAATATGCAATTAGAAAGGAGTCTTCCATGATCATTAGGGGTCAGAAAACATTCTGGAGAATTCAGAGAACTAGGTGAAACCAAAACAAACAAAAAACTATAGCACATCAGACACAAGTCAAGGCGCTGGAAAGCAGCGGGGAGAGGATTGCTCCCGCTGCATTAAATAAGGTGTCGAAATATCAGAAACGGGCAGAGAGCGGACTGGGGAATATTCCCAAGGCCTCACAGGAAAGCCTGCAGTGCTCCTGACATAAGGAAACCGACCGAGTGATGAGAAGGGACAGCCAGAGAGGGGCCCGGCTGAGGGCAGGAACCCCGAAGCTCTATGCGCAGCTGCCTACAGCTCCGGCCACTGGGAAGGCAGAGGGAGCAGCCCGAGTGGCTCCTGCGACTCCGGGAATCCCGTCCTGGGACACACAGCCAGGTTTCTGTGGGCTTCCATCACATTTCTTACCTGGCCAATATGCCTCCGTGTTCCATGGTGTTTCTGTTTAAAGACGCCGTATTTAAGGAATATCCTTACTGAGTCCCCACGCGGAGCTCACAGCCCACAACCATCACTCAGGCCGGTGGAGCTCCTCCCACAGGCACATCGGCCCTCAGGCCTGAGGCCAGGTCGGGGAGCAGGGAAAACAGCAGCAAGCACAACAAGGCAGAAAATGGGCTAAGAGACAGAGAGGGGGAAGGGCAGAGTGGAAAGGGCAGAGTGCTTCGCCCTCCGCCCGGCCACGCCTTTGTTGCCCCTGCCCAGCTGAGGGCTGGCAGCACTTGTAAATGAGCCAGAAAGCACCATGACTATGGGTGGGGTGAAAGGCCTGTTTTAGGGAGAAAGTGAGTTCATAAGCATGGAGTCCGAGGATGAGGAGGGTCCTGCTAAGCCCAGCAAGCCAAGGCTGAGGAGAGTCATCCTGCTGTTGGGTGGGAGCAGGGATTCGGATAGCCCGCTGTGGGATGTGGTGGAGCCTCCTGTGTGAAATTGGACACTGTGTGCAAACACACAAAATACAAACTGTGCACACAGTAGGGCTGAGTGACTCCTAGACTCAGCCCATGTTCACGTAAATGTGCATGAAAATGTAATGTAAGAAAACATATCAGAAAGATTTCTTATAGCAAAAGTTATAAACAGTATAAATGTTGAGCTTTCAAAGAATATTGAAATGAACCACAGTGCATCTATACTGTATGTTACAGTAATTTGTAAAGAAAACATTAGACCTATATACACATAAAACTAACACATCCTACCTATAACATTGAGAAAGGCCATGTGAGATCAATATGTATTAACCCCACTTATGTGCATACTTAAGTTTCTGCATATAAACTTATATGAACACTAGAGGCCCAGTGCACAAAATTTGTGCACAGGGGAAGGGGGTCCCCTCAGGCCAGCCGGCACCCTCTCTAATCTGGGACCCCTTGGGGGATGTCCAATGGCCAATTTAGGCCCAATCCCAGCCTAAACCGCCAATTGGACATCCCTCTCACAATCCTGGACTGCTGGCTCATAATTGCTCACCTGCCTGCCTGCCTGGTTGCCCCTAACTGCACCCCTCCCCTGCCTACCTAGTCACCCCACACAGTCTGCTTATTCAGTCTTTTTGTCCTCCCTCACTAATCCTCCTATCAGCCTGGTCATAGGCAGCCATCTTGTTAGAGTGTGATGGTTAATTTTATATTACCTCTTTATTATATAGGATATGTTTAAAGTTGTGAAGAAAATAAAAGAATATAACTATTAAGTGTGATTATCTCAAGAGTAGGAATTGGGGAGATCTGAAGAGGAATTTATAACTTTTAGGTATTCTACTTGTTTATTTTACTACTTTTAGGTACTATATATTTTTCCCACAATAATAATGTTAAAAAATTCTTTGTTATTGAATATATATCTCACAAAAGAAAGAGTTAAAAAAAAGACTATCATTGCCCTTGAAAACTTAGAATTCAGTATGTTGCTTTATAAACAGTAAAACTTTTAAAGTATTATTTCTCTCCCTCTTCTCCAGAACTCAGGTTCTAAAACCACAGAGCCACAGGAGGAAAAGTATGTTTGTTACTGAAAAAAAATTCCATGGCAATTGTGCATCTGCATATTATCAAGGTAACTTCATCTGTGACAGCTATCATGTTAAATGTTTATTTAGAAGTCTATAGTCTGCTATGCCATGCTCAAAACTTAATTTCATTCCATGCCATTATATTCTCAGTGAGAAAGCATTAAGCAAAGCAGGTTGAGCTGTTGACCTGTTTAGCAAGAAAAGTGGGGGGAAATATTAAAACGATCATTTTACATTAATTCAATCAATTGATTTGGTGTTTAGTGTCTTTGCTTAAAAGGTAATGAGTAATGTCTCCCCCCGGTTCACCTCATCATGCCAATAATGAAAATAATAGAAGTATTTCTTTAGGACTTGTAAAAAAATGTTTTCTTTTTTACCTGTTTCCTTATATTAAGAGGCTGCGGAGAAAATCACCATAAAAATTGAAAACTCAAGATGGCTTAATCAAATGAATAATGAGTTTACTGATTTGAAACCTAAACTAGATGTTTTCATTAAAAATAATGAAGAATTTATTGCTTTTTTTGATGTAAGGATAGCCACCAACCAACCAGAAAAGTAAAACACTGTTCTCTAATATTAAAGTATTCTAAAAATAAAGCACAGACACTGTCTATGAGGAGGAGTGGGGTTTTTAATCATCAAAGCCCTGGATATGCAGGTAAAAGCAGATAAAAATAGAAGCAATTATTCTAGCCTTTCTTATTAACCATTTGTGGGGGAGGGGGGAGGACAGGAATGTCTGAGAGACAGACGTGAGGGATACTGGGAGACAGGGAGACAATGAAAGTGCAAAGACGTTAAAACAAATGTAAGCAGCATAGCAGGATGCTTCCTCTCTGGGATTCAATTTCCTGAATTTAAATTTCATAATGGCTCTGAATTTAATACTGGTAAAATGGAACCGTCTGAACTCTTTTTCTCCCCAACCCACTGACCATCTCCTCATCTAAATAGCTCATATGTGTAGAGTCGGGAACAATTACTTAACATTTGACATGCTTTGTGTCAATTGGGATCTTTCTTGAGAGCATTAAGCTCACTTGCAATCTTTAAGGCAGTTCTGATTTTAAATAATCTGCTCAGTATGGAAAATGATCATGTCTCATCCACAGATGACAAAATCTACCCTTTGACCATGTCTACAGAAATAAATATGAGTCCGGCCGGCATGTCTCCATGGTTGAGTGTTGCCACACACCAGGAAGTCAGGGCACATGTCCTGGTCCCAGGCTGTATCCCCAATAGGGGGAGTGTGGGAGGCACTGGTCAATGTTTCTCATCTATGTTTCTCTCTCTCTCCCTCTCCCTTCCACTCTCTGAAATCAACAAAAACATATTTAAGAATATGAAACAAGCATGAGGCTGATAATGATATCATTATTACTTATCATTAACCCTGTCATTATTCCGTTAACCTGGAAGTAGTTGCTGGGATGCTCTTCTCCATTCAGCGGGTCATTTCGGAACTGACTCTCTGATGCACCGGCTGTGGGATCCTGGAGGACGCCCTTTGCTCACTCTGCCCGAGGAGTCAGTGTGCGATCCACCTGCTCACCTGCGTGTGCAGTTCCCCCATGTTCTGTTCTCTCCTCCTCCCGGCAGCTGGCCCTCTGCACTCTGTCCGCCTAGAACAGGCCTCGCTCCTTCAGAGTAGTTGTTTGAGATGATCCCTCCACCTCTTACACAATTCCCTAAGTTTTCCGTGTGATTACCCTCCCGAAGACCCCTGTGTCCCTCGTCGAAATCTTCCCAGTAGCTCCAAGGCCAGAAGTAGAGGGCAGAGAAGTAGGGGTGCACTCCTCACAGGCAGCTTAGCTGCTGACAATGGAGCTATCAGCAATTCCTGTGGGGTCGGTGTGCAGGGGCCTTTAAAAAGCAAGGGAAGGCCGAAACCGGTTTGGCTCAGTGGTAGAGCGTCAGTCTGCGGACTGAAAGGTCCCAGGTTTGATTCTGGTCAAGGGCATGTACATTGTTGGTTGCAGGCACATCCCCAGTAGGGAGTGTACAAGAGGCAGCTGGTCGATGTTTCTCTCTCATTGACATTTCTAGCTCTCTATCCCTCTCTCCTCCTCTCTGTAAAAAATCAATAAAATATATTTTTAAAAAAAGAATGGTTAAAATGGTAAATTTTTTAAAAAAATAAAAATAAAAAGCAAGGGAAGGATGCGGTTTTCCTCGCAGATGGCAAGGCCTGGCATCCTGGGAGGCATGCATTGGCTTCTAAACCAGGACCTGAATCCAGCGGTCTTCACTGCGAGCCCAAGCCCACCCTCCGAAAGAGGCGTCTGCTGACTCTTCCCGGGAGGTGAAGCCGGAGGTGAAGTCTGCCTTTGGGGAGACAGCCATTGGGAACTTTCTCTGTGGGTTACTGGTCACCGTGTCTGCAAACATCGCTATGTCTTTTTATATTAAATCTTAAAGGGCCTGATCCCACAAAGTCTGCGAGGTGACCTTGGATCACCGCTCTGTTCAGGCTTCACTTCCTCCAGGGAATGTGCTGCTCCCTCGCCTCTGAGCGCCCACCGAGGGCGCAGTCTGGGCTTCTGTCTGTTCTGGAAAACGGAGCTAAGCAATGAGCTATTTTTAAAATATTTTGTCAGGGGATTTCTAAAGTGCATTAATTTTGTAAAGGAGCTGAATGCACGTGCCTGCTGTTGCTCGTGCATGTGATGTTCTTACAGCACACGATCCAAAAGTAACTGTAAAGTTTGTTCAGAAACTTAGCACATACCTTCTCCATGCACATACACATTCTCATTCCTAAATGTGCTTTGAAATTCTTCTGGAGCAGATGATTTCTAACTGTTAAGAACGTAAGAATCATCATGCGAAGTATACGCATTTCCTGTCCTAATTTGGGGTTTTTACTTTTGAAGAAGTCCTCAGTTGTATGACTTAGGACACCCCTTAAAAGTCAATATAACAGACAAATAAAAATCTTGGTTGCCTAATTCAACCAGGGTGTGCCACCTGTACAAAGTCTAACACTGATGTGCCGGCTGAGCCAGGGCTCGGCAGCTCCATCCAAGAGGAGGCCCAGAGCCCGGGCACCCCCACGTGGTTGTGCCACCTCGGTGCCCATCGCCGCCAGACAGCGGGAGGCCTCAGAGGATCCTCATCATTCCCCTGCATTCCTTTCACGCACCAGAGCAGCCATATGGCTGCGAGTCCCCCCGGCGCTGTGGGTGCACTTGCTCTGTGCTCAGGTGAGAAGGCGGCCGTGGAGCTGCAGTCTGGGCCCTGCAGACACGCCACGCAGAGAGCACCAAACAAGAAGGGCCTTCCAGTTGTGAGGGCAAAGCCCGCAGGGACACTTCCTTTGCTGAAACTGTCCTCGGGAGGATCTTGGTTCATGGAGTCAGATTGTTGTTGTTGTTAATCCTCACCCAAGGATTTTTTTTTCCAGAGAGTGGAAGGGAGGGTAGGGGGGGTGAGAGAAAGATAGAGATAGAGATAGAGAGAGAGAGAGAGAGAGAGAGAGAGAGAGAGAGAGAGAGGAGACATATCCATTGGTTGCTTCCTGCACATACCGGACCAGACCAAGGATCAAACCTACAACCCAGATACTTGCCCTTGACAGGGAATTGAACCCACAACCTTTTGGTCTGTGGGTCAACACTCTAACCACTTAGCTACACTGGCCAGGGCAAGGAGTCAGGATTTAAATTGTTTTCTTATTTGCAGATAATTCTCAATAGAAATGATGTTTTTGAAATATTTATGGGACACATTGCACTCAATTACATGCTTTCTTTAAAAAATGAAATACTAATTGATATTGAGCAATCAGGCAAGATTCAATTTAAAAAATTCTCTAGAAAAGCACTAAGGCACTGTATCTCCCATAGTGGCTATACTGGCCTGACATTGATGGGTGGGGCACAGTATTTCCTATATTCTGACTTCTTTCTTCATGAATTATTTAGTAAGGGATCAGTACTTGCAGGGGATTAGATTTGCCAAATTATATAAGTTACCAAAAGATAAAAATACTACACTATAAAATCATGGCTGGAATTATCAGAAGCTCTAACATTTAATCAGATGCAAACTATTGTAGTTTCCAATAATTAAAGAGGTTTTGCAATATAAATATTGAAACTTATCAGGAAATACTATGTAATTGTAAGTTTATGAAATTACATTTGTGACACATAGATTTAGAGTCTCCTTAAAAATACTGAATCATAGGATTTACACAAAAATTTGGCCTGAAATTTTATGTGAACTAATTCTAAAATAAGTTTAAGAAATACAAAATTTCCATCTATGTTTGGGTTGGTTTGAACTTGACATAATATTGTATTGCCTTCTAAACCAGCCAGGTTCTGGGATATGGCTTAGGAATGCTCTAGTAGCCAAAAATGTATAATAATTTCCTTTTATTTATAGGTATTGGCAATTGTCAGACAGACAAAGTGCTTTCTAAGTGAGATAGCTCACTACCTAAAACTTTATATGAGCTGTCACCCAGATGTCTTGCTGAAAATAAATTCATGGCTACAGTGTCAGATAATCACATGAAGAATTGAAACCTCTGAAAGTTAAGGACTAAAACCAATCTAATTATTGTTACCCAGGTGCTTAGTGTCCTGGGAATAAGAGATCCACTGTATGCTCTGTGGTGATGACATCTTAAACCACAGCTCTGCTTCTCAACCTTTCAAAGTGCATGACTCATGTCAGGTCAGCTCTGTGTCTCTGTACCACCTCCATGGCTGGTGCTCCCGGGAGCCCGAGAGCAGCTGCTCCCATCATTCTCAGTCACTAGGAGCATTATTGGGCACGCACCTCTATCTTCAGAAAAGTCTACTTTCCAATAACATTTCCTTTTTCCTTGAGAGAAAAATACCAGTCAATATATGAGCCCATTCATTAAAAAAAAGTAAACTCTACCTTTTTATTATTAAAATAATTCATCCATCTTTCATGCCAGACACTTGATACAGTTACATAATTTTGAAATTTATAACCTATCTACTATAGAAAAGAATCGGATATAAAGCAAATATGTAACCATAATTAAGAATTGATTCAAGTAGCAGACATGGCGAGTGTGGAGAGGAAGTAGGAAGAAGGACATGCACTTCCCTGGCAAAGGAAACCTTCTCGGTTAAAGGCAAAGCTGGCATCATTCTTTCTGCCAATCTAGGGAAAGTGGAAAATGTCAGAGATGGCACTGTCTTCAAAAAGTCAAAAACAGAATTACCACATGATGCAGCAATTCCACTTCTGGGTATTTATCTGAATTAATTAAAACCTCTTATTGAAGGTTGTCTGCACCCTCTGCTCATCCCAACGTCATCCACAACGGCCACCATGTGAGCACCGCAAATGCACTCTGTGGGTGGTGGGAACGCCTGCTGAGAGGAGGCATGTGAGGTGTGTGTGTGGGTTGTGGGAACGCCTGCTGAGAGGAGGCATGTGAGGTGTGTGTGTGGGTGGTGGGAACGCCTGCTGAGAGGAGGCATGTGAGGTGTGTGGGTGGGTGGTGGGAACGCCTGCTGAGAGGAGGCATGTGAGGTGTGTGGGTGGGTGGTGGGAACGCCTGCTGAGAGGAGGCATGTGAGGTGTGTGTGTGGGTGGTGGGAACGCCTGCTAAGAGGAGGCATGTGAGGTGTGGGTTGTGGGAACGTCTGCTGAGAGGAGGCATGTGAGGTGTGTGTGTGGGTGGTGGGAACGCCTGCTGAGAGGAGGCATGTGAGGTGTGGGTTGTGGGAACGCCTGCTGAGAGGAGGCATGTGAGGTGTGGGTGGTGGGAACGCCTGCTGACATTCCCACCACCACACACACACCTCACATGCCTCCTCTCAGCAGGCATTCCCACCACCACCCAGCAGCTGTTCCAGAGCCCCCAGGGGTGGCAAGGGAAAAGCCGCCTCTGCCCAGGGGGAGTGAACCCTTCCCAGGAGCGCCTGAGGGCCTCCAGAGCCTCCCGCAGGCTTAGCCACACTGCCTGGCTCCCCAACAAACCAGAGAATCTGAGCCTGGCTCCCCAACAAACTGCAGGGTCTGAGCCTGGCTCCTTGGATGTCTTAGCTGGAGGCCGGCAGAGCAGTGTAGCCAGGACCCAGCAGACTGAGCTGCCGGGACAGGTGCAGACTCACATGGAGGAATGGCACTGGGGGCCCAGGGCTGCCCTGGGGACTGTGTAAATAACATCCCGAGAAGCAGATATACGAAATAAATTTGTTTTCAATCAAAACTTGGTCCAAAATCCCAAAACAAAACAAATATTTCATTTAATTTTCACTTTTTCTTTTAATATTAGTAGTAAGGAGTGAAACAGAAACATAAGGAAAAAAAGTACTTTAAAGTATCACACCTTATTTTTTACTTGGAAATGTGTTTTTATACCAAAACTAGCTGTACCCGGCCATGAGTTGCTGTGGCTCAGTCTGGTTAAATGGAAAAGAAAGAAAAGAGAAAACACACATTTCTAATATGTTTAATTTCACAGTGCTTGTGGGTATACAATATTTTTTTGTTATTCCATTGTCTGTGCAGATATAAAAATTGTCTGTTTGCTGACTCTAGAACACGCAATATATAATTTTCCGTGTGGGAAGCAATCTATTCTAGATCTAAACCCACAATTCTAGAGACTGGCCCTGAGCTTTGTTGGTGGTGGTTGTACATTGAATTGGGAATTGCAATCTCTTACATTAAAATGGCATATCCATTGGAATCATATCCATAGGAATGTGAGGAGTGAGGACATCTTCACCTTGAAAGGTCCTGTCAGGATTGTTGCTTCTATGACATTGATCATTTTTTTACTGTAAGCCGCGTGCTGTTGCAAACCTTTGGCTGGTTGATATTTGCAACATGATAATTAGCATTCCGATTTTTCAATTGCAGCACATACAGTGGCATCCCTGGCAGATTGAGTGAATTCAAAATTTCTATTGGATAATTAACCACTTTATCTGCTTTCACAACAGTGTCTATGGACTTGTATGTGACTGCCTCACTTTGAATATTAGACTGAAGAATATTGTTAAATTCATAGGCATCTTTGTTCTTGGCCACAATAATAGCTCGTTTACTCAGCCAATCGTGATTCTTATAATTAATTTGAATACTAGGAAATACTTTTTCAACCAATTCTTCTTTTGACGTCACTAAATTGCAGAAGTTATGAGGCAATGAAATTCGTCCTGAGATAAACTCAATCAGCACCTTTCCATTTCCGATTTCCAGCAATTGATGTGAGAACATCTCAGCTGATGGATCATTTTGCAGCTGGACACACATATTTGTAGTTAATTTTAACATCTTTAAGTGTCGCCACAAAGTAGAGTATTTCAGGCAAGCATTTATTACATTCGCTGGTATTGATCGAGGAATTACAGGTAATGTTTGCCTGAAATCTCCTGCAAGCAATATTAATGCATCCCCAAATGGTCTGATGTTTCCACATAGATCTTGCAGTGATCAATCAAGAGCCTTGAGCGATTTTTTTGTGCACCATTGTGTATTCATCCCAAACAATAAGTCTGCATTTCTGCAATACTATTGCCATGCTGGATGCTTTGGAAATGTTGCACGTGGGCGTTTCAATGAATTGCATGTTCAATGGCAATTTCAAAGCGGAATGAGCAGTTCTTCCACCTGGTAGCAATGTCGCAGCTACTCCGGAAGAAGCAAGAGCTAAGGCTACGTCATTTTGGGGTCAAATTGCTGCCAGAATCAATCTAATTAGGAATGTTTTACCAGTTCCTCTTGGCTCATCTAAGAAGAAGATTTCTCCAACCCTGTTATTGACAGTTTGCATTATTTGATCCCAGTAGTCGAATATTTGATTACATATACGAAAAATATCACCCATGTTGTAATTTTGTTCAGAACGCAATTCTACATCAAATGAAGCAGCAGTAGATGGATTCAGTGATGGCATTCCCAATTGATTGAGAACTTTGTCTGCAATTTCTAAGCACAAATCTTCAATCATTATCAAAATTGAAAGGGAATTATAAAATTGGAAATTTGGAAATCGTAAATGGAATGTAAATCGGAAACATAAAAATGGAATTGTAAAATATTTAGTATAGCCTGTGTGGCTTTTATGTTCAACAGATAGCGCTGTTTTGTTTTGTTTTTAAAGCGTGTTTTTACCTGTCACAGGTGTGACATCTATATAATAGTAGGTATAAGGTATATAAAAACATGCGTGTATTCGAATGCAACGTGGTGTCAAAATTTCAAAGCAATTGGTGAAGAACTTTCAGAGATTTAAGACTTTGAACAAACGGACATTTACATTTTTATTTATATAGATGTTATCATAAAACCAGAGCAAAAAACAAAGGGCATCAGAGGCCTGTCTTCTGAGGGACACTGCTCAGGCGTGTAAGCTCATCTGCTCAACACTGTTTCCAACGAGGTCCCCAAGGGTGGGTCTGGGATCAGGGGAGGAATGCTGACTGCTGAGAAGTAGACCCTTTCAATAAAAATGCATTCATGCCTGGCCAGTGTGGCTTAGTGGTTGGGCATCATGCAATACAACAGGATGTTGCTGGTTCGATTCCAGGTCAGGGCACATACGTGGGTTGCGGGTTCCATCCCCAATAAGGGGTTGTGCAGGAGGCAGCAGATCTATGAGTCTCTCTCATCCACGTTTCTATCTCTCTCTCCTTCTCCTTTCCTCTCTGAAATCAATAAAAACGTATTTTTCAAAAATAGACCCATCTCCAGTAAATACATGGTTCCTCAGGCTTTTGATTAAGAGAAAGTCTGTGACATTCTTCTTGTTTGAAAACATTTTCAGGTTATGAGTGAATAAATGAATGAACGGAAACCTAATTTAAAATGAAGGGGCAGCAGGAGGCGCTCTCAGCCCTCACCCATCACAGGACCCGAAGGGAAGGACTTGTTGCTAATATTCCTCCCTCCTCTCCCCTTCCAGGCCACTCCCACCGTTGCTGGACAGACAGCTCTGGCTGCCAAGGCCGCAGGCTCCCAATGTGCAGTTCTCTGTTGTTCTGGAATAAACCCATTTGCTGAGATACGCGGACTTTTTGTTAAGGTCCACGGTACCCTTGTCACCTTGGACGTGGAATTCTTTCCAGGAAGACAATTTAAATCCAGAGCTATCCCTTATTTTTTTTGAATCATGCATGGTTGACTGAGATATAACTAATAACAGAGGTAATTCATTTTTTAATATAAAAAGCAATTCTTCCTCATTATAAGAGTAGGACACTTGTTTTAATGATAGGGATGAGAATTTCAGATATCAATAAAATTAAGGTAGCTGGTATGCATAATTTTAATCTAATGGCTTAAGATATCAGTTCTTCTCCTGGACAGAAATATATTACCTTCATAAAAATAATAACCCAATAAACTCTATCTCTGGTGGCATTGATTGAAAATAAAGTATACGTATATTTGCTTAAACTTAATAATATCTCTGTTCTCATTTTTTATTTAGATACTTCAGGTAATGTCTGAGAATTATGAACAAAGATTACAAAACCGGTTATTTCTTATCTTCTAGAAGTTAACGGACTAAGTGAACAAAGAAACCACTATGTAGGTGGTTGTAAACATTGCAAAATGAATCACTGCACATCTCCTCCATGTTGCACAGAGGAAGCTGTGTGTAACCCTCCAGGCAAAGCAGTGAGCTTCTATGTGGCCCTTATGCTTCTTGGATTCTGCTCTCACCATCCCCAGGTATAGGTATGGTGAATGCATTGCTCACATTAGGTATCTATCCTATATAATAAAACCCTAATATACAAATCGACCGGTGGAATGACCGGTCGCTGTGACACACACTAACCACCAAGAGACAGGCGCTCAATGCAGGATCTGACCCCTGGTGGTCAGTGCACGCCATAGGGGAAGCACTGCTTAGCCAGTAGCAAGGCTCGTGGCTGGCAAGCACAACGATGGTGGTGGGAGCCTCTTCCACCTCCCGGGCAACACTAAGGACCCTTTGGGGGATGCCTGACTGCCGGCTTAGGCCTGAGGGGTCCTGGACTGTGAGAGAACACAGTCTGGGCTGAGGGACTCCCCTCCCAGTACACAAATGTCCTACACTGGGCCTCTAGTCTATAATAACAAAAGCATAATATGCTAATTAGACCAAATATCCTTCCAGATATCCTTATTTCTGGACAAAGCGACAGAGGCAGTCACAGCAGCAATAGGCAGGGACCAAGGCCCTTGTATGAATTTAGTGTACCAGTCCTCTAGTATTTATATAAAAGGCTAAGTGACTGACATCCATCCGTCAGACCATCAGACCTACCAACCGACCAGCCAGTACATAGGACGCACACTGGCAATTTAAAAATAAACATTGACTCGTGCATGCATGATACATATAAAGCTCTCGCTGGTGCCAATCACATGCATATTTTCCATCTATCATTGTTGATCATGGTTGCTCTGATTCTAAAATATCCCCGTCTGACACTGACCTCCCATTTAAATAAATTCAAAGACAGTTTCCTGTGATGCCAGCATTTGAGATGACTATTAATAAATCACAAGGACAAACTCTAGACAAAGTAGGAATATTCCTATCTAAACCCATTTTTGCACATGGTCAGTTATACATTGCTTTCTCTCAAGTTCAAAGAGCATGTGATGTTAAAGTTATAGTTGTAAATACTTCATCACAAGAGAAATCAGTCAAGCACTCTGAAAGAGTTTTCACTCTTAATGTGGTAAACAGGGAGATATTAGAATAAGTTTAATCAATTTATCAGTCATTGTATCAATATTGTTTTCATATCATGTCTTTGTTGTTGTTATATCATGTTGTTATTGTTTGTTTATTAGAGGACTGGTGCATGAAATTGATGCACAGGTAGGGTTCCTAGGCCTGGCTGGCAATCGAGGCCAATCTGTGGGGTGATCGACAGGGCAATCAGGAGGGGAAGGGGGGACAGCTTTCTGGCATCCACCTTGGCTGGCCTGGGGCCTGGGAGTTGGGGGCAGTTTCTGCCTTCAATGTCTGCTCCCTGGTAGTCATTGAGCATCGTAGCAACTGGTCATCTGCCAGTTGTTCCGCCATTCAGCTAATTTGCATATTAGGCTTTATAATATAGGATTAATTTATATATTATTTTTCATATACATTTTACTAATTTTATTTCATCTCTGGACATTCTATTATAAAGGGTGAATAGTGATATTAAAATATTTTTTCTAATTAATTTCCTTTTAATGTGCATGAATCCTTGCACCAGGCCATTAGTTTACTAATGGTTGTTGATAAACTGGATCATTTAAATGCTATTGGCTCTTTAATATGATTTTCATGGGAACAAATAGAGAATATTACCTTGTATGCTTAAAAAAAATATGGACTTTATTCCTTCAGTAATACATTTTTCAGTTCTAAAAAAAAAAGTCACTCTATTTAACAACCTTTGATAGATTAGAAAGTTCAGCTAACATAATCAACATATGACTGAGGATTCTGTTGGAACATATTGGTTTTACTTAATGTTTGTTTATTTATTTATTTTTCTAACACCCGTGCAATAGAGCAGCTACAAACAACACTATTTCTCAATAACAAGATGGGATATCCTGAGTTTGTTCATGTCTCTTATTCCAGGTTAACATTTTCATTTTTCTTCAACCTGATATTTTTACTTTCCTTTGGGCCCTGTCTTACACTATTTCACAGAGGTGTGTTCAGATTTCAGACAATAAAGGAAATGGAATACATGGAAACAGGATAAAGTCATATGAAAAAAATGCAAATAGAAAGATCATCTTTGTTTATGTGTGAAGATGGCCCTTCTGGCAAAATTAACTATTAAGTTTTTCAGTAAAACTATTTAGTTTTTTTGTTGTTGTTGTTTTACTTTTTTGGAATAAACAAAATAACTAGAGTGTAGAAATAAAGAACAAGGCAAACAGAGTTCTCAAGAACATTTCGGTTAGAGGTTTAACTAAGTCACACCCAGCAGAGCAGTACCTCCATCACATCTGTCCCAGCTGAACAAAACAGAGAAAGAAATGAAAATGTGAGCAGTGAAACGCACTTAAGCCCCGGGAAGGTTAGTTTCCAGATGGCCCGGGAGGCCCCACTGTAGCCGCAGTGGAAGAAGGCCCTCGTGTGTGAAATGTTCACTTCACAGAGCATCCCAGCGCATGGGCCTTGCACCAGTTGTCGTAATTAGTCCAGGGGGAGAGGGCTTCACTGCACCCTGGAGAAGCTGTGGTTCAAACTGGAAGTTAGTAATTATTTTTAAGTGATATTTGCTTTGAGGAGGGAGTTGTATCTTAATGTCACAGAAGGATGGAAAATTAATCAATGCTATTTCAAATTGATAACTTTGAACATGAACACATGAATTTGAAGCTAAGCCAAAGCAGAATTAAACAGCTCAAGGGAACATATCCCCTAAGAGACACAAAAATTACTTGAAATTCAGGATAAAGGGATTTAGTTATATTATACCTGGATATCATCAAAATCTTCCTAATTGAATTTATTTGAAGCAAATATCTCACCAATGTTCATTTCTATTAGTTTTTCCTCATTTATTTAGACCGTTTTCAATGTTTGACATAATTAGTTTTATTATAGATAAAATTACATTTTTTATTAACCTACTAGAGGCCCATTGCAGGAAGATTCATTCAATAGGCCTTCCCCTGGCTGCTGGCACCGGTTTTTCTCTGGCACCAGGACCAGGTCTATGCTCTGGTTGCCACCTTTCGTCTTCACTCCCAAGGAATCCTTCAGCCTTCTCCACTCAGGCCAGAGCGCTGCTCCTGTAACTCCCTCCACCCCCTCTCCTCCCTCATAGCAGGCATCCGGCTCCATGCCTGCTTATGCAAATTAACCCACCCTCTACGTTGGGTTAATTTGCATACTCACTCCTGATCGGTTGGTGGGAGTCATGGAGGTACAGTCAATTTGCATATTTATCTTTTATTAGTGTAGATTGTGTTTTGACTTATTAATTTATCCTTTATATTGAGTTGCATATCCCATTTGAGTATTTATAATGTTTGAGGGCTAAACACAGTACCCTCATTCTTCTAATGTTACTAGAATTCTAAACTTTCAGATAAAGGCTTTAATACAAGTTATAGGTATTCATATACACTTGATCTAGACTGTACATTGGAGGCTAGTATTGCCCAGAACCAGAAACACAGCAGCAGTAATTTTAGAGATTAAAAAAGAAACAAGCAAAGTGCTCCAGAAAAGGAGAGCGCTGTGATTTCTTTCTTTGTTAATCCTGATCCAAGGATACTGTTCCTATCGGCCTTTAGAGTGAGTAGAAAGGAGGGCAGGAGAGCTAGAAAGAGGGAAACACTGATGGAGAGAAACACACCCTGACCAAGGCCAGGGATCCAACCTATAACCCAGGTATGTGCCCTTGGCTGGGAATCAAACCCTCAACCCTTGGGTGTGCAGGCTGATGCTCTAACCACTGAGAAACACCAGTCTGGGAGGGAGTGCTATTATGAACAGTAGGTTGGAAATTGGAAGAGATAGTCCAGTAATTTCAAATTAGTCTTTTGAATAGTTCTAATATCTTCTGAAGGAGCACCATTAAAACCATCAGAATATGAAGGAGGACAGGCTGTGTCCCATTCTGACTTGACCATGAACTGTGTCCCCTCCTGTCAAGTGCTCAACAAACAAAGGCGGCTACAGAGAGGAGCAGACAGCGTGCTTACTGTGCAGGTCTGTGTCCTGGATGACAGCCGCCTCCACGTCCGCCCCGGCCACCACGGTGCAGGTGAAGGGCTGCTGCAGCAGCGCGCTGAGCTCACCGAAGGACCGCTGCCTCTGCAGCTGCCCCATGTAGACCAGCTTCTGGACCTTCTTCTGTAAGAGGGGAAGAGGGCACTGAGATCACAGACACACCGCTCCTGCAGAAACGCTGCCCACAGCCCTAGGGTGCGGGGTTTAAACTGCACTGCCACTTCCTGCGACAAGAGCACACCTCTCCCAGCTGTGAGCTCTGTGACATCCATAGACCACTGGGCCGGAGAAAGCTGGAAGCATTGCCACTCAGTGCAACTGCGTGTTTGCATCTGCCCAGGTGCTTAGGCAATGCTGGACTCAGTCCATTCCTCAAGGCCCGAGGCCAGCATTGTAAGCATCGCTCACCTGGTGTGTCACCTCTGACGCAGGGAAGAGTTGGTGAGAGGCAAGGTGAAAAAATAAGGAAAGGAACCGTAAGAAGAGAGGGTAGCCCTCGGGATAGAAGGTGAGAGGAAATCTAAAAGGGGTCACAAGCCAGGATCTGCCAGGGAGGTGTGTCCCTCTTACAATCAGCACCCCCCGCCTGCAGGTCGCGGGCACAGCAGAGCGCTGGGCTGTGGGGACCAGCAGGGAGATGCCTGACCCGCCAGCAGCTCAGCCCCAACTCCCCACAGCCCCCCTTCTGCCCCTGAGCACTGCACAAACCCGCATTGCACAGACCCAGCCCGCACCTCTCCCCCGCGTGCAGGTTCTGGAAGGCACCATCCCGTCTTCCCCAAGCGTGTGCCCTGGCCAAATGCCTGCAGCGCCCCTGCAGCAGGCCGGGCATGGGAGCTCAGCCTCTGGTTGTGACGTTCCTGTAGAGCTTTGGCAGGCAGTTCACTTTGTGTCTCCTGAGTGAACACGCAGTGAAATTCCTGGCCATGTGTTATGTGTGTTTCAGCCAACCTGATGCCTCATAGCCATACTTTGTGGTGATAACTGGCATTTTTCTGATAAATAAAGATGTTCAGAGTCTTTCAATGTGCTCATTGGCCATTAGGCTCACTGGTCATTGATATTTGGTCACAACTCAGTATGTCTGACAGCTCATCTTACATTCTGGTACCTTACAACTCAGGTGTGGGGAGCCTAACCAAAAAGAGTGAAAAACATTGAACAGAAATGTCGCAAAGGAAGACACACAAATAATGTAGCAAATGAGCAGTGGAAGGATGCTCAGCACCCTGTGTTCCCTGGCGTAGGTTAATAGGGTAAAGAGAACGCGAGGATTTGGAACTCACCACTCGTCTTGGCTGCAATCTCACAAGTCCTACAATATCTCTGTAAATGTTACAGTGTCCAGAATTAATATAAACCACGAAAGGAATTACAGTTCCACTCTCCACTATTACTGCAAACAAAAGAGATAGTTCATTATTCACAACTCTTCTCTGTAAGAGCATTCACACATCCCCGCGGTAAACATAGGTTTTTTAGTGGACGCCTGCAGACAGCGCTGGCCTGTGACAGACATCCACACCGGCGTCTACCCAGAACAGCATGGTGGGACTGTGGCCTCAGCGCCCCTTCCCGCCCCATGCAGTAACGGGGAGAAGAGCCCGAGGCGGGGGGCCAGAGGAGGGGGTAAGAGCATGGGGGGGTGGGGGTGGGGGGGAGGCCTCAGTTGACATTTTGGATCTCTGTGGTGTGAATTCTCTGCCATGCTAATGCCAAACTGCCAATGGTTTACCCACTGGCTTGCACAGTCCCCAAGTAGGTCACGTCCCGAGCACTCTCCTCTCTCTCTCTCGGCAGTGTTAAAGCAAGGTCCTACATGAGCCATAAATTCTATAAATCCCTGAGCTCCACTCTTTCACCTTGAAAATGGCAAAATTAAAAATCCCATTCTATACTCAACGTGGGGTAATTAAGTGATATAAAGTACTTAGTATGATGGCTGGCACCTAAGGTAGTATTACATAGTAAATCAAGCTGTTAATATCATTATTTTTTGCTCAAATTTGTGAAGCTACCCTAAGATCAAGATCTAGTTGAAGGTGAACTGGATAACTATATATAAAAACCCAGTGACCTTTACACCAGAACCACCAGAACTGGTCTCTATGAGACACAGTGGCCACCAGGGGGCAGACGCTCAACACAGGAGCTGCCCCTGGTGGTCAGTGCACTCTCACAGCAAGAGTGCCGCTCAGCCAGAAGCTGGCGAGCACAGTGGTGGTGGCGGGAGCCTCTCCTGCCTCCATGGCAGCACTAAAGAGTGGCGAGCCAAAGCGGTAAAGAGAAGGAAGGCGGGTGGTTAGGAGCAAAAGGTCCCGGATTTCAAGAGAGCATAAGCCTGGCTGAGGGACACTCCCCACCCCCATGCATGAATTTTGTGCATGGGGCCTCTAGTATCTTTCTAATTAGCCATGTACTGATTAAAAAGCAATCAGAATAAAAACCTCTTGATATACATAACATTTTGAATTATCAACATAATTTAATTTAAATAATAAAATCAACTAGTCATGCATAAATTAAAATTGCTATTTCAAATTGGCTTTTTATTTTGTTCATTTTGAAGCATATCAATATTTTTTCTGCAACCCCTAAAGGTAACAGAGAAGACATATGTATAGACACATGATTTTTTAAAGAGTGGTATTTTATTGTGTAAATGTACCACAGCTCTTTTATAATTAAAAAAATAAAAATTTTGATTATTCAAAGTTATTTATTTCACATTATATAAGAGTATATATCAACATGAGAAAAAATATTTATGTTATTAAAATAATAAGCTGGAAAATAGCATAGCTCTGTAAAAATTATAGTTAAAAAGAACAAGTTAACTATTAATAACATTTACCATTAGCAAAAATAAACAACAGACAATGGAAAAATAATTTAAGATAAAACAAGTGGCATTTAATTGTTTTGCAGAAATGTTTAAGAAAATTTTATCTCCCTCTCCTCATATTCAGAAGTCAAAGTGCATAAAACAAAGATTGAAAGATGATGCTACTGTCAGGAATCAATTACTTGCCTAAATAGTTATGATAACACATATTCTCTTATACTATTTTCCTTACAGCCAGACAATGATATTACAAAGTTATTTGAAGATATCAAAGTGCACTTTGTCTATAGAATTCGGTGCAGATTGCATAGACGAGGAATTTTCTCAGAGGTTGCACTCATGGAAGCAACATGGCCTTGGTACCCAGGTGGGGACAGTAGAGCCCGCCCTCCTTCCTTCAGCCAGCCAATGGGTGCAGAGCAGGCCTGGAGTACTGCAAGGTCCCAGCAAGGAGAGGTACACTACGCGCCATGGAAATACTTTCCTCTTCACTTGCCTTGTGCGCTACTCTGTTTTTTTCTTTAAAATATATATATTATTATAGATGTGGGTTTTTAAATTTTATTTCCCATCATCTTTTATCTCCTCTGTGCCCTCTATCATCTCCCTGCCACCTTCAATCACCACACTGTTGTTTATGTCCATGAGTTCTTTCTTTTTTGCTTAAATGCTCCACCCTTCCCCCACCCCCACCTCCCCCGCCACACACACACACACCAGCTGTCTGCCTGCTTTCTATCTATAAGCCTGTCTCTCTTTGCTTAATAGTTCAATTTGTTTAAGAAATTCTACCTATGAGTAAAATCATGTGATACTTGTCTTTCTCTGACTGGCTTTTTTACTTAACATAATACTCTCCAGGTCCCTCCATGGGGTAAAATTTTCTTCCATTGTATAGCAGAGAAGAATTCCATGGTGTAAATGTACCACAGCTCTTTTATCCACTCATTTACTGATGGCACAAGGGCTGTAAGCCAAGCCCTCTATAGACCACAGGGAAGCATCTATAATATCCAGGAGGGCAGGGACCTTGTGCTGAAGGTCAGGCTATAAGGTCAAAGCCAAACGACTGCTGTGAGGCCACCTCATTCCAACAGTGGTTCTCCTTGGTCTTTCTAACAATGTCCACAAAGGTTTGTCTTAATGAAGACAACTCCAGGGAACTTGGGTTTAAGGACACTTTCAAACATGTTCATTTGAAACATTACTGTTGACTAGAAAAAGTCATACCAGTTCCCTGGGACAGACTTCCCACCTCCTCGTTGTGTCTCCAGGTTTTATTGACTCCGCCCTATACTGTTTCCCACACCCAAAAACTGCTGGCAACATGCAGTCAGCTCCTCGCCCTTCCCTCAGGTGACATAGAAAATGACACACAAGATGAAAAGACCCAGAGGATTATAACAAAACTTTAATTGAAAAGATTTAGTCATGGACTACACAAATGACATTGTATTCATTATTTTTAAAGGTCAGTTTCATTCATGTTCAGCCAAGAAAGTTGAGCTGTATTTAAAAATCAGGCTTTAAAGATCCCCAAAATAATTCAGACTGACATTCTAAAACATTGTAAGAAGTGCAAACTTGATTTTATCAAGTAATAGGGAGAAAAAACGGATTCAGAGACAAATATGGGGCATTCTTCTTTTGAGTCTCTGTTGGTTATCACAGGCCAGGAAATACCCCAAGCCTAGTAAACTATTCTATCCCAATTGCCAGGCCCTTCAGAAGAAGCAGGGTAAGGACAACACCTTCCTGGCTGTCCACATCATCACTGGAGCAGGGCAGGGCCCGTTTCCATGGAAACTAGTGATTGGAAAGACAGTCGCAGGACATCTTCTAAACTGGGGCAAAGCCAGGCCCTTGGCAGAGGCCTGGGCTGGTTTGGGGGAAGGAGTGTGTCTGGGACCAGGAAGGTGGGCGCAGCTCCAAGCAGGTCACACGTTCACTGTGAAGCACTGAGGACACAGGGTCTGGAAGTGCGTGCACCCTTCTACGTAGACGTAAAGATGTTTGCCTTGCTGCCTGCTCCTGAGTATGCTTTGTGTTCTACCAGGACTCCTCACTTGGGGGGATCGCCTTATTTCTAACAATTTGGGCACTCATCTGGGATACTGTCTGTTGCCACAAAGAAAATGGATCCCTCTCCTGAAGAGGTATACCCACTGCCAAGTTGCCACAGTCTTGGTGACGAGGAACAGCCATCACCCCTGGGCCAACTATGAGCTCAGGATAGAGAGTCAGCCAGCCATGCAGGAAGAGCCCAAGCAAGAACCTCCACAACCAGTGACCTCAAGCATGAGCAGGTGGGAAATGGACTGGGTACTGCTTTGGTGATTGGGTGTCCTCGGAGGTCTGGCATATGTGCCTGGGATGTGTCTTGGACATAAAGCAAGTATGGAGTTCTGATCTGTGGTTCCGTTCTCCAATGAGGGAAGTGGCCAGAGAGGGACCAAGCAGATCTCGGGGAGCACGAGCAATCTCCAACATGGGAGTTGCGTACATAGTCACAGGGGACCAGCCATGGATGGGAAACAGAAATTCTAGGCCTACGGAATACATTCCCCTGAATAGTCCATTGGGAGAAGGCTGAGGTTCTGGGGAGGCGAGTTCCCAAGCAGGGACAGAGACATTGCTCTTGGTGTGGACTTTTAGCGTTGTGCGCGGCTGTAGAGAGGGCGTTGATGTTTTGTCTGCTTTTTTGTTGTTGTTTAATTAGCTAGTGAAATTTCTGTCTGTATGTCTGTGAGGCAATTTTGGCTTACTTTTAGGGAATTTAATTTGCTCTTCCCTGATTTATGATTTTGCTGTGCATGGTTAAAATGTTAAGATTATAAGATGAAGGAGGCACTCACCTTGTTTCTAACACAGGAAGGAGCGATGGGACAAAGGCGCCTATGGTGCCTCCTGTGAGCTTATTCCCCCGCGGGGAAGTTTCCAAACATGTTTTCCTTACGGGTTGATCAGTTTGCTTCCATATGTTGTTAAGAAAGATCGTGGTTAGGAAGGAGTTTGCACTTACTATTTCTGTAAAAGTCCACTGAAGATACTTTAACCACTATTAACTGGCACTTCTCCATTATTAAGACATGTATGTTCTTGACGTGGGTGGTACGCAGACAGCACAGTACACTGATGTTGTGCTGTGGAGCTGCATACCTGAAACCTGTGTGATTTCACTAACAGCGACAGCCCAATGCATTCAATTTTTTAAAAATAAATGTATATTTATGTGCAGATAAATACATTTATGGCTAAGTAGAGACAAATCTTAAATAGAAATGCATATCAGAAGAATTGATCATTGGTTAATTATGTAATTTTAAATTCATGGTACATTAAAATAGGTCATCCTTGCAATGAACACTATATATATAAAATCTTCATGTAGATTAAATAACTGTCACTTTGCATAAGAAGTAAAAAAAACAAATGGACATTTCTCTAATCTCACAAATTTTGATTTGGTAAAAAGATAGTTATTGACAGAGAAAATCCAGAGAAAGACATGGAGGACATTTTAGATTTCAACGTGCCTCAGAACTACTCCAAGTGCAGAACTTACCAAAACAATGCATCTATAGGATTAAGAAATAATCCTATAGATGCGTATGACTCTCCACACTGTCTGGCAGATGAACAAGGACCTCAGGTGCTGTCGAGCCCCGAGTCTCCCTCCTCCCACTCTTCCCACGCTCTCCCCCTCCCAGTTTTCAAGCTGGACAAACCCTGGGCTCAGACCATTCACAGAGGGATGGTCCAGGCTGGATGCCCAGCCCACGGCCAAGGTAGCCACACCCTTCCTTCACTGTCTCTGGCTCAGGTCTCCTCCTTAGTGAGATAGCCCTGACTTTCTACTTCCCCCACAGTGCAGCCTGCTCCCCAGCTCTTCCTGGTGTGGTGACACCTGACATCCTCGCTAATTTACTGACTTCCTTCTTGCGCTCGCTGTGCTATCCCCTTTGGCTCCATTGAGACAAGGACCTTAATCTTTGATTCCCTCCTGTATCTGCATAGTAATCACTCAATAAATGTTTGTGAAATGAGTGCAAGATCTCCATTTTAAATTGCAATTTCCCTCAACAGGTTAACTAAATGCAAAAGGAAGCTCACATATGGTGGTTTTGAGTTTTATGAAACTCTGGATAAAATATTTTATAATATCTGAAGTGATGAAAGGAAAAAAGTCAAAAGCCAGGAATAAAATGCACAGTCACAGGTGAGAAAGGTCTGGATCCAGCGGCAAAGTCGGAGAGAATGGATGTGGCCAGTCTGCTCCAAAGGCTCCGAAGGGCATGGGTCACAGGGTGAGCTGGCACAGCCACTCCTGGAGCCTGGAGGCACCTTCAGCTCCTAGTCCTGCTGCTGCGTGGCAGGGGGACATCTGAAAACTGCTAACCAGAGTTCCTGGTGAATCAGAAACTTATTCTAAAATCCACTCCACCTGGGAGGCACTGAGTTTCATTTTAAACTGAACTCTGTCTTTACAACTCCACAGGCTTTGGGGAAAGGAAACAAATTCTTTCTAGATGACACATCTGAAGAGACTACAGCTCCAATAGACTCTACATAATGGACCCCATTATCCAAGGTTTTGGTGGTCACTCAAGATTTTAGTTCTGCAGAAAAAAAAAATAGCATTGAGCAAATTTGGTCAGATGGCTGACCCAGAGAACTTCCTTCTGGGTTTGATCAGCAAAGAATTTCAGTGATAATACCTGTGATTGACTAGCTGACAAGTCACACAGGAATTGTATGATTACCATCTTCCAAAAATATTTCTAATTCACTGCTAACCCTCCCTTTTGTCTCCTCGCACTGTGATGAATCTTCGTACATACATACATACATACATACATAAAAGGATGCTGAGTTAAACAGATATGTAGGTGTGTATATTTCACTTCAATGAACTATTGTAAGTTAGGACAAGTAAGTAATTGTGTGTAGCCTGACACGTGGAATTGGAATTCTATTTTCAGTTGAAACGCCAAAATGATCTCATCTCACAGGGTTCTTTAGAGCACCACAGAGATCAAGCAACTTAGCCTGCAAGAGACAGTGTGGTATAAGTAGCACTAAGTGAAGAGATGAAAATTATTTCCATCTTTGTGTAGAAAAAGAAGAGTTTCTAAGTTTTCACCTGATAATCATATATTTTAATCATAGATTCTAGCTAATCATAGTAATTGTCCATTTAGTGATATGCTGATTAGTTACTTCATTTCTGGCCCTACCTAACTATCTGCATTAATTTCAGTTCCATTAATTAGCAGCATTTTTTTTCAGAGAGGAATAATCACATCTAAATGGACTGATCCAAAGAAGTACTTGGATAGGAGGCTGCATTTATCATTTGTACCTAGTATATATGATAATTAAATTCATTCATTATTTGAAATAATGATTTTCCTCCTTAATGCACAATAATTAATTTTGATTCAAGAGATATTCTACTTGGTGTATTTTAACATAATTGGGACCAGTATAGGTAAATATTTGCATAAAGAAATGTATTGCATGCCTCCAGAACATTGGTTATTTACACTCAGATTAGTGCAATAATTTTATATGATGTTTATGCAAAATCACACTTCAGTACAATGACCCAACCTTCAATTTTGTGCAGATTTTCTGACAAAATATTGTGAAAATTGTTGATTTAACTATTTTAGAAGTTTTCAGAACAACTTTTAAAAGAGATGACAAATTCCATTTCCACTTTTTAAAATGGGATATTAATGTTTTTATTAGATTTTGTGAACTCTTTCACATTAATCCTCTTTTACAATATTATTTGTGTTGATTATTTTGAAATGTATTGTTTTCTTCTTAATCTCATTACTTTTACATATTGAAATTCAAAATAAATTGTATACTCATATTTTTCTATTGTAATTTTTATTTTTACCTTAATAACTAATCAACTTTAAATGATGTTTGCCACATGTCAGCTTGAATATCTAGCTTAACCTATTCTCTCAGTGTGTAGGTTATTTCTTAACACTTTTTATTAAATTATATCAACAGTAATAGCAGCTATGAAGAAGTAAGCTGACATTTTGAAATTGAAGAGTAAAACCTACTAGAGGAAGTTCACAGGCCTTGACCAGACCAGAGAAAAAATAATCAAACTTGTCTAAAGACAGAATTTTTATACTTATTGAGTCACAGGAGCTAAAGAAAAATAATGAAGAAAAATGAAGAGAGCCTGCAGGATTTATGGGACACTGTCAAATGGATCCACAGATGCATTGTAGGAGTCCCAAAAGGAGATGAAAAAGAGAAAGGACCAGAGGTCCTATTTAAAGGAATCATGGATGAAAACATCAAATTTGAGAAAAATGGACAGATAAATTCAAGAAGCTCAATTCACCCCAACTATGATACCTCCAAAAAGACAAACACAACATAATGAAACCTTCAATTGTTCAAGTTCTCTTTAATTTGGAAAGCAGCGAGAAAAAGTGGCTCATCACATATAAGGTAGCAATACGACAAAATGTGTCTGCTATACAACATTGTGCTTATGATAACAATATGGTCCATTTAACAACAGTCAAGCACAACTCAAGTTTTGTGTTCTTGACCACAATAAAAACAAATTGGTATTAAAATTTAATGTCTGAGTTCCTAATACTTTTTCATTCTCCATTGAAACACATCCAATGTAATACACACATACACACACACACACACACACACACACATGCAATTTTCTATGAATAAAAATTCCTTCAACTGTTTGAGATATTGCTTATAAGCTATAGACCTAAAATAGATGGCATATAATATTTAACTTTTAACCAAATAATTTTTCTGGGTCTAAAGTCCAGAATTATAACTACACAATATATGTTTACACAGACAACTGAAAATAGTCTCAGAAGTATTTTCAGTCAAATTTTTAGAGGTGTTGGACATATTTTATATTTTAAGCATGAAGATTCAAAGCCATTGCCCTTACTGTTGTTTTGTTAAGTTCACATTGTGCTAACAAAATCAGAGTTAATGGGCATCTTTCATAGTGTGTTCCTATCCAAGAAAGAGTTATACCTTAAATATTGTCTCAGCTTATGTAAGTCAGCTGAGTTATATAACATCTTTATATTTTTTATTAAGTGTATTTCCAGATATTTAATATTTTGGTTGTTGCTATATATATAATATCTTCTTCTTTAAATATTATTAAGCTAGAGGCCCAGTGCATGCACTGGAGGAGGATCCTTCAGCCCAGCTTGCCCCCTCTCACATCTGGGAGCACTCAGGGGTGGGAGGCGACCTGGTGATCAGGGGAAGGCAACACCCCCATCACACCTCTGCTAATGCCACTGGTTTCCTGAGCTTCAGGTGGCCCTAAGCAGCTGGGCAGCCACCATTTGAGGCTTGCCTCACATTGGGCATTGGCTGGGAAGCTGCCATCCAAGGCTTGCCTGCATCTCGGGCTGGCCCTAGTGGCTGGGGGACTGAGGGGACCGAGGAACTCTAAAGGCATATGCACATAGTGGCCCAGCCATGCCAAGCCTGCTGTCCTGGTGAGGTTAAGGGGATTGGGTGGCACCATCTTGTGGCTGTAGGCACTTCCATATTTGAGGGTGTAGCAGTCAATTAGCATATTTCCTCCTTATTGGCTGTGAGCATGGCCATCTTTGTGAAGGTGTGATGGTCAATTAACATATTCCCTCTTTATTAGATAGGATAGCTGTTATAAATTTTAAATATTTACCTTGTCACATCACCTCACTTAATTCTGTGATCCCTAATAATTTTCTCATTGGCTCCACAAATATTCAACTACCTAATGATATAATGAGTAGAGAAGATGATTTCACCATTCCCTTTTACAAGTTCATGCTTATTATTTTTTTACTTAAGAATGTTTGTAAGCTTATCCTTTAGTGATAACTGTCCTGGTATTTCCTGCCAGGAACTCACTTTGTTTTGACATATGGGTGGTTTTATCATGTTATGCAAGTTTTCATCTGACCTTATTTTATTGGGAATGTGTGTCAGAACTTCCTCCAATGCCCTGAATCTAAATCTATGTTTTAGTGAAATATACGATTAGATGTGTAAAGCCATGTTGAGCTAGTTCTCATTGAATGCCTAGAAAGAACTGGCTTTGCTTTGGTGAATTTTCTGTGAAATGCTGCTACATTATGTTTTCCAATATAATTATATTGTTATTCCCACTTAGGTGCTTACATAGTCTTTTTTATCTTACCTTTGTCATTTTAGCTTCCAAGTTATAGCAAATGGGAAAGAAAGCATTCGTATCATCAGCTCCTTGAAAATGCAACCACGCTAACTAACCAGGGGCACATTCGGATACCCTGCTGGGTTTCTAATCAGGGCACTCAGCAGGTCTCCTCAGCCTCCCAGCAGAGGCTGCTGGGCTCAGTGTTCTAAGGCAAAAACAACACTTTACTCTAGAAAATGCAAGATACACAAGGCCCTCAAGCCCACTTCAGGTCCTAGCGGACCATTATTCAAACCAGCTCTGTCACCAAGACATCCCTCTGCTGTCGTTGTGTAAGGAAGTGACTAGAATGTTAAACATGTTAAACACTATGTAGCTATGAATTCTCTCAGGGTGGTGAGTGTGGCAAGGGAAGGGAGGGAGGAGGTGGGAAAGGGCATAGAAGGATAAATGATGAGGGGGGAAAGTAGGCATACCTCTCAAAAATGTACACTGGGGTGTTTTTTAAATGAAAAGAATAGAATTTACCAACCTATCTTTTTATATCTTTCTATTTTTTAACACAAATGTTTAAAAAGCTGCATATAATCTATTTAACCTAGGGAGAGGACATAAGAACAAAGTCTATGCTATCATATTGAAAACAAACAAACATCACTGTCCCTCAAAGCCACAGGTCACAGGGACAAGAGGGTGAGGGCGTTCCCATGGTTCACACACAGGAAACAGTTCCTTTGTGACTGAAAGGAGTGATGGGTATTAAATTCCCTCTCTCTAAAACTGTGTCTTCGGTATTGGACCAATAGCATGAATCAACAAGGGCCAGCATCCTGCTTGAGAATAAAATTGTTCTGTGCGACTTTGTAAGCAGTGTCACCCCAATACATCAAATAAACAAGTTTTTTAATTGTTCTGTGTAAAATGCCTAAATAATTACTATCACATTATTTAGGCACAGGTAGTTTACTCTTGCACAGCAACCTACATTTGATTTATACTTTGCGTTCTGTGGCAAATGTTATCTCCACATAAGTCTCAGCAATATTTTCTAAAATAGCCTCTGTCACAAGCTCAGACCTTTGGAGACAGAGTCCAGGTTCACGGGGTTCCCACAGGAAGCCAGCCATCCTTTCTGGGGAAGAACTGACTCAATGTTAAAATGAACATCAGAAAACGCCACGACCCTCCAAACATGCTCAAAAGTTTTCTAAGAAGAATAATTCAAAATGTAAAAGAGAAATTTAAGCCTAAATCCACGAATGCCCACATTCCCTTCAGAGCTGTAACTGTCTCCTAAAAGCTCCTGGAGTTCAGGAATCTGAGGAACTGGAAGGAAATGCAGGTCTTGGCCATGGCTGCCCTCTGCTGCCCCAACATTTGTCTCCTTTCCACAAAGAGCTTCTATGGCGCGTTACTCTCCGCAACTCCCGAGGCTTCTCAAATGCAAAATTCAACACAAACATGCAGATGACATTATTTGACTAAAGTTGGAAAATCAACATATAGATGTAAGAGTAATTAATTACTCATGTGGCTGTCATTTGCCTGCAGAAATGAAAAAAAAAACTTATTATAATAATAATTTCATTGTCAGCACCAGATTTTCTCAGGCCAGCTCCTGTTTCTCTCCCTTTTATAAGTAAGTAATGTCCACTTGATGTCACAGGAGATCAACTCCTTAACTGGTAGTTTGGGAAAATTCAAATAAACATTTGTTTGGAATCCAAAGAATGTATACCAATGCCACTGACATCAGTTCAGGAATGCCAACACTTAAAGCGATAAAGTAGCTATGTGGATGCTTCCTAAGACAACACCACAGGCTGCGCAGGCGACCTCACCTGGTCATGGAAACGGTCAAACAGAACTCTGCTCCAGGGCAAGGTGCCCCTGGGGAAGGCAGTACTGCGGAGTTGGCTGCTGCTATCGGAAAGAACAAGATGCTGGCTGCTTTAAAACATGGGATCTTCCAGCATAATCAGCCCAAGAAGTAATAGGCACCGATTATATAGACATACAGATCATCAGGTGGCACAGAGATGAGAGCAGGCATGGCACATACACAGACAAGACACGGGCACAGGCACAGACACAGGCACAGGCACAGGCACTGACACAGGCACTGACACAGGAACAGGAACAGACACAGGAACAGACATAGGCAAAGGCACAGGCATAGGAACAGGCACAGACACAGGCACTAAAACTGGCACAGACACAGGCAAAGACATTAACACAGGCACTGGCACAAACACAGACACAGACACAGGCACAGGCACAGGCACAGGCACAGGCACAGACACAAACACAGGCACTGGCACAGGCACAGACACAGGCACAGGCATAGGCACAGACACAGGCACAGGCACAGGCACAGGAACAGGAACAGGCACAGGCACAGACACAGGCACAGGCACAGACACAGGCACAGACACAGGCACAGGCACAGACACAGGCACAGGCACAGGCACAAATACAGGCACAGACACAGACACAGGAACAGACACAGGCACAGACACAGGCACAGCAACAGGAACAGGCACAGGCACAGCAACAGACACAGGCACAGGCAGAGGCACAGGCACAGTCACTAACACAGGCACTGACACAGGCAAAGTCACAGGCACAGACACAGGCACATTCACTGGCACAGGCACAGGCACAGACACAGGCATTGACACAGGCATAGGCAGAGTTAAAGGCACAGGCACAGGCACAGGCACAGGCACAGGGACTGACACAGGCACTTACACAAGCACAGGCACAGGCACAGGCACAGGCACGATCACAGACACGGGCACAGGAACTGACACAGGCACAGACACAGACATGGGCACAGGCTCGGGCACAGGCACAGGCACTGACACAGGCACAGGCACAGGCACGGACACAGGCACAGACACAGGCACAGACACAGGCACAGGCACAGACACAGGCACAGGCACAGGCACAGGCACGGACACAGAGAGGGGCACAGGAACAGACACAGGCACAGACACAGACACAGGCACAGACACAGGCACAGGCACAGGCACAGGCACAGACACAGGCACAGGCACAGGCACAGGCACAGGCACAGACACAGGCACAGGCACAGGCATAGGCACAGACACAGGCACAGGCACAGGCACAGGCACAGCCACAGGCACAGGAACAGGAACAGGCACAGGCACAGACACAGACACAGGCACAGGAACAGACAGAGGAACAGACACAGGCACAGACACAGGCACAGACACAGGCACAGGAACAGACACAGACACAGACACAGGCACAGGCACAGGCACAGACACAGACACAGGCACAGGCATAGGCACAGACACAGGCACAGACACAGGCACAGGAACAGGAACAGGCACAGGCACAGACACAGGCACAGGAACAGACACAGGGACAGACACAGGCACAGACACAGGCACAGACACAGAAACAGGAACAGACACAGGCACAGAAACAGGCACAGGAACAGGAACAGACACAGACACAGACACAGACACAGACACAGGCACAGGCAGAGACACAGACTCAGGCTCAGGCACAGGCACAGGCACAGGCACTGACAAAGGAACAGGCACAGGCACTGACACAGGCACAGGCACAGGCACAGGCACAGGCACAGGCACAGGCACGGACACAGGCACAGACACAGGCACAGGCACAGGTTCGGACACAGACACAGGCACAGGCAAGGACACAGACACGGGCACATTAACAGACATAGGCACAGACACAGGCACAGAAACAGACACAGGAACAGAGACAGGCACAGACACAGGCACAGACACAGACACAGGAACAGGAATAGGCACAGGCACAGACACAGACACAGGCACAGACACAGGCACAGACACAGGCACAGGCACAGGCACAGGCACAGGCACAGACACAGGCACAGACACAGGCACAGGAACAGGAACAGGCACAGGCACAGACACAGGCACAGGCACAGACACAGGCACAGGCACAGGCACAGGCACAGACACAGGCACAGGCACAGGCACAGGCACAGGCACAGGCACAGGCACAGGCACAGGCACAGGCACAGCACAGGCACAGGCACAGGCACAGGCACAGGCACAGGCACAGGCACAGCACAGGCACAGGCACAGGCACAGGCACAGCACAGGCACAGGCACAGCACGGGCACAGGCACAGGCACAGGCACAGACACAGGCACAGGGACAGCACAGGCACAGGCACAGACACAGGCACAGGCACAGCACAGGCACAGGCACAGCACGGGCACAGGCACAGACACAGGCACAGACACAGGGACAGGCACAGGCACAGGCACAGACACAGGCACAGGCACAGGCACAGGCACAGACACAGGCACAGGCACAGACACAGGCACAGACACAGGCACAGGCACAGGCACAGGGCACAGGGCACAGGCACAGACACAGGGACAGGCACAGGCACAGGCACAGACACAGACACAGGGACAGGCACAGGCACAGGCACAGACACAGACACAGGCACAGGCACAGGCACAGACACAGGCACAGGCACAGACACAGGGACAGGCACAGACACAGGCACAGGCACAGGGCACAGGGCACAGCCACAGACACAGGCACAGGCACAGGCACAGACACAGACACAGGCACAGGCACAGGCACAGACACAGGCACAGGCACAGACACAGGGACAGGCACAGACACAGGCACAGGCACAGGGCACAGGGCACAGGCACAGACACAGGGACAGGGACAGGCACAGACACAGGCACAGGCACAGGCACAGGCACAGGCACAGACACAGGCACAGACACAGGCACAGGCACAGACACAGGCACAGGCACAGGCACAGGCACAGACACAGGCACAGGCACAGACACATGCACAGGCACAGGCACAGACACAGACACAGGCACAGGCACATACACAAGCACAGGCACATACACATGCACAGACACAGACACAGGCACAGGCACAGGCACAGGCACAGGCTCAGGCACGGGCACAGGCACAGCAGAGGCACAGCACGGGCACAGGCACAGACACAGGCACAGGCACAGGCACAGCACAGGCACAGGCACAGGCACAGGCACAGCACAGGCACAGACACAGGCACAGACACAGGCACAGGCACAGACACAGGCACAGACACAGGCACAGGCACAGGCACAGACACAGGCACAGGCACACCCACAGGCACAGGCACATGAACAGATACAGGCACAGGCACAGACACAGGCACAGGCACAGGCACAGACACAGGCACAGGCACAGGCACAGACACAGGCACAGGCACAGACACAGGCACAGGGACAGGCACAGACACAGGCACAGGCACAGGGACAGGCACAGACACAGACACAGGCACAGGGACAGGCACAGGCACAGACACAGGCACAGACACAGGCACAGGCACAGACACAGGCACAGACACAGGCACAGGCACAGGCACAGGGACAGGCACAGGCACAGACACAGGCACAGGGACAGGCACAGGCACAGACACAGGCACAGGGACAGGCACAGACACAGGCACAGGCACAGGCACAGGGACAGGCACAGCGCACAGGGACAGGCACAGACACAGGCACAGGCACAGGCACAGGGACTGACACAGGCACTTACACAAGCACAGGCACAGGCACAGGCACGATCACAGACACGGGCACAGGAACTGACACAGGCACAGACACAGACATGGGCACAGGCTCGGGCACAGGCACAGGCACTGACACAGGCACAGGCACAGGCACAGGCACAGGCACAGACACAGGCACAGACACAGGCACAGGCACAGGCACAGGAACAGACACAGACACAGACACAGGCACAGGCACAGGCACTGACACAGGCACAGGCACAGGCACAGGCACGGACACAGGCACAGACACAGGCACAGGCGCAGGCACAGGAACAGGAACAGGCACAGGCACAGACACAGGCACGGGCACAGGAACAGACACAGGCACAGACACAGGCACAGGCACAGGCACAGGAACAGAAACAGACACAGGAACAGAGACAGGCACAGACACAGGCACAGACACAGACACAAGAACAGGAATAGGCACAGGCACAGACACAGACACAGGCACAGGCACAGGCACAGACACAGACACAGGAACAGGAACAGGCACAGGCACAGACATAGGCACAGGAACAGACACAGGCACAGACACAGGCACAGGCACAGGCACAGACACAGGCACAGGCACAGGCACAGGCACAGGCACAGGCACAGGCACAGACACAGACACAGGCACAGACACAGGCACAGGCACAGGCACAGACACAGGCACCGGCACTCGCACAGGCACAGGCACAGGCACTCGCACACGCACAGACACAGGCACAGACACAGGCACAGACACAGGTACAGGCACAGGCACAGACACAGGCACAGGCACAGGCACAGGCACAGACACAGGCACAGGCACAGACACAGGCACAGACACAGGCACAGACACAGGCACAGGAACAGGAACAGGCACAGGCACAGGAACAGACACAGGCACAGACACAGGCACAGACACAGGCACAGACACAGGCACAGGCACAGGCACAGACACAGGCACAGGCACAGACACAGACACAGGAACAAGCACAGGCACAGACACGGAACAGGCATAGGCACAGACTCAGGCACAGGCACAGGCACAGTCACAGGCACAGACACAGGCACAGGAATAGGAACAGACACAGGCACAGACACAGGCACAGGCACAGACACAGGCACAGACACAGGCACAGGCACAGACACAGGCACAGGCACAGGCACAGATACAGGCACAGACACAGACACAGGAACAGACACAGGCACAGACACAGGCACAGGAAAAGGAACAGGCACAGGCACAGGAACAGGCACAGCAACAGACACAGGCACAGGCACAGTCACTAACACAGGCACTGACACAGGCGAAGTCACAGGCACAGACACAGGCACATTCACTGGCACAGGCACAGGCACAGACACAGGCATTGACACAGGCATAGGCAGAGTTAAAGGCACAGGCACAGGCACAGGCACAGGCACTTACACAAGCACAGGCACAGGCACAGGCACGATCACAGACACGGGCACAGGAACTGACAAAGGCACAGACACAGACATGGGCACAGGCTCGGGCACAGGCACAGGCACTGACACAGGCACAGACACAGGCACAGGCACAGGAACAGACACAGGCACAGGCACAGGCACTGACACAGGCACAGGCACAGGCACGGACACAGGCACAGACACAGGCACAGGCACAGGAACAGGAACAGACACAGACACAGACACAGGCACAGGCACAGACACAGGCACAGGCACAGGCACAGGCACAGACACAGGCACAGGGACAGGCACAGACACAGGCACAGGCACAGGCACAGGGACAGGCACAGGCACAGGGACAGGCACAGACACAGGCACAGGCACAGGCACAGGCACAGGGCACAGGGCACAGGCACAGACACAGGCACAGGCACAGGCACAGGCACAGACACAGGCACAGGCACAGGCACAGGGCACAGGGCACGGGCACAGGCACAGACACAGGCACAGACACAGGGACAGGCACAGGCACAGGCACAGACACAGGCACAGGCACAGGCACAGGCACAGGCACTGACACAGGCACAGGCACAGGCACAGGCACGGACACAGGCACAGACACAGACAGGCACAGGGCACAGGCACAGGCACAGGCACGCACAGGCACAGAACAGGCACAGACACACACAGGCACAGGCACAGGGACTGACACAGGCACTTACACAAGCACAGGCACAGGCACAGGCACAGGCACGATCACAGACACGGGCACAGACACAGGCACAGACACAGGCACAGGAACAGACACAGACACAGACACAGGCACAGGCACAGACACAGACACAGGCACAGACACAGGCACAGACACAGGCACAGGCACATACACAGGCACAGGCACAGGCACAGACACAGGCACAGGCATAGGCACAGACACAGGCACAGACACAGGCACAGGCACAGGCACAGACACAGGCACAGGCACAGGCACAGGCACAGGCACAGGCACAGGCATAGGCACAGACACAGGCACAGACACAGGCACAGGCACAGGCACAGGGCACAGACACAGACACAGGCACAGGCACAGACACAGACACAGGCACAGGCATAGGCACAGACACAGGCACAGACACAGGCACAGACACAGGCACAGGAACAGACACAGGCACAGACACAGGCACAGACACAGGCACAGGCACAGGCACAGACACAGGCACAGATACAGGCACAGGCACAGACACAGGCACTGACACAGGCACAGACACAGGCACAGGAACAGGAACAGGCACAGGCACAGGCACAGGCACAGACACAGGCACAGGAACAGACACAGGCACAGACACAGGCACAGACACAGGCACAGGCACAGGCACAGGCACAGACACAGGCACAGGCACAGGCACAGACACAGGCACAGGCACAGACACAGACACAGGAACAAGCACAGGCACAGACACGGAACAGGCATAGGCACAGACTCAGGCACAGGCATAGGCACAGACACAGGCACAGACACAGGCACAGGAACAGGAACAGACACAGGCACAGACACAGGCACAGGCACAGACACAGGCACAGACACAGGCACAGACACAGGCACAGACACAGGCACAGGCACAGGCACAGATACAGGCACAGACACAGACACAGGAACAGACACAGGCACAGACACAGGCACAGGAAAAGGAACAGGCACAGGCACAGCAACAGACACAGGCACAGGCACAGTCACTAACACAGGCACTGACACAGGCGAAGTCACAGGCACAGACACAGGCACATTCACTGGCACAGGCACAGGCACAGACACAGGCATTGACACAGGCATAGGCAGAGTTAAAGGCACAGGCACAGGCACTTACACAAGCACAGGCACAGGCACAGGCACAGGCACAGACACAGACACAGGCACTGGCACAGGCACAGACACAGGCAAGGACACAGACACAGGCACAGGCACAGACACAGGCACAGACACAGACATGGGCACAGGTTCGGGCACAGGCACAGACACAGGCATTGACACAGGCACAGGCACAGGCATAGACACAGGCACTGACACAGGCACAGGCACAGGCATAGACCCGGACACAGGCACCGGCACGGGCACAAACACCGACACAGACACAGGCATAGGAACAGGAACAGGCACAGCCACAGACACAGGCACAGGAAGAGACACAGACACAGACACAGGCACAGGCACAGGCACAGACACAGACACAAGCTCAGGCACAGGCACAGGCACAGGCACAGGCACTGACTCAGGCACAAGCACAAGCACAGGCACTGACACAGGCACAGACACAGGCACAGGCACAGGCACAGGAACACACACAGACACAGACACAGGCACAGGCACAGACACAGGCACAGGCACAGGCACAGGCACGGACACAGAGAGGGGCACAGACACAGGCACAGACACAGGCACAGGAACAGGAACAGGCACAGGCACAGACACAGGCACAGGCACAGACACAGGCACAGACACAGGCACAGGCACAGACACAGGCACAGACACAGGCACAGGCACAGACACAGGCACAGACACCGGCACAGGAACAGGAACAGGCACAGGCACAGACACAGGCATAGACACAGGCTCGGGCACAGGCACAGGCACTGACACAGGCACAGGCACAGGCACAGACACAGGCACAGACACAGGCACAGGCACAGGCACTGACACAGGCACAGGCACAGGCACAGGCACGGACACAGGCACAGACACAGGCACAGGCACAGGCAAAGGAACAGACACAGACACAGATACAGGCACAGGCACAGACACAGGCACAGACACAGGCACAGGAACAGACACAGGCACAGATACAGGCACAGACACAGACACAGGAACAGACACAGGCACTGACCCAGGCACAGGAACAGGAACAGGCACAGGCACAGACACAGGCACAGCAACTGACACAGGCACAGACACAGGCACAGGCACAGACACAGGCACAGGCACAGGCACAGATACAGGCACAGACACAGACACAGGAACAGACACAGGCACAGACACAGTCACAGGACAGGAACAGGCACAGGCACAGGCACAGGCACAGCAACAGACACAGGCACAGGCACAGTCACTAACACAGGCACTGACACAGGCAAAGTCACAGGCACAGACACAGGCACATTCACTGGCACAGGCACAGGCACAGACACAGGCATTGACACAGGCATAGGCACAGTTAAAGGTACAGGCACAGGCAAAGGCACAGGGACTGACACAGGCACTTACACAAGCACAGGCACAGGCACAGGCACAGGCACGATCACAGACACGGGCACAGGAACTGACACGGGCACAGGAACTGACACAGGCACAGACACAGACACGGGCACAGGCTCGGGCACAGGCACAGGCACTGACACAGGCACAGGCACAGGCACAGGAACAGATACAGGCACAGACACAGGCACAGAAACAGGCACAGGAACAGGAACAGGCACATACACAGACACAGGAATGGACACATGAACAGATACAGGCACAGGCACAGACACAGGCACAGGAACAGGCACAGGCACAGGCACAGACACAGAGAGGGGCACAGCAACAGACACAGGAACAGACACAGGCACAGGCACATGCACAGACACAGACACAGGCACAGGCACAGGCAGAGGCACAGACACAGGCAGAGGCATAGGCACAGACACAGGCACAGACACAGGCACAGGCACAGGCACAGACACAGACACAGGCACTGGCACAGGCACAGACACAGGCAAGGACACAGACACAGGCACAGGCACAGACACAGGCACAGACACAGACATGGGCACAGGTTCGGGCACAGGCACAGACACAGGCATTGACACAGGCACAGGCACAGGCATAGACACAGGCACTGACACAGGCACAGGCACAGGCATAGACCCGGACACAGGCACCGGCACGGGCACAAACACCGACACAGACACAGGCATAGGAACAGGAACAGGCACAGCCACAGACACAGGCACAGGAAGAGACACAGACACAGACACAGGCACAGGCACAGGCACAGACACAGACACAGGCTCAGGCACAGGCACAGGCACAGGCACAGGCACAGGCACTGACTCAGGCACAAGCACAAGCACAGGCACTGACACAGGCACAGACACAGGCACAGGCACAGACACAGGAACACACACAGACACAGACACAGGCACAGGCACAGACACAGGCACAGGCACAGGCACAGGCACGGACACAGAGAGGGGCACAGACACAGGCACAGACACAGGCACAGGAACAGGAACAGGCACAGGCACAGACACAGGCACAGGCACAGACACAGGCACAGACACAGGCACAGGCACAGACAGAGGCACAGACACCGGCACAGGAACAGGAACAGGCACAGGCACAGACACAGGCATAGACACAGGCACAGGCACAGGCACAGGAACAGACACAGACACAGACACAGGCACAGGCACAGACACAGACACAGGCACAGGCACAGGCACAGACACAGGCACAGGAACAGACACAGGGACAGACACAGGCACAGACACAGGCACAGGCACAGGCACAGGAACAGACACAGACACAGACACAGGCACAGGCACAGACACAGGCACAGGCACATGCACAGGCACGGACACAGAGAGGGACACAGGAACAGACACAGGCATAGACACAGGCACAGACACAGACACAGGAACAGACACAGGCACAGACACAGGCACAGAAACAGGCACAGGAACAGGAACAGGCACATACACAGACACAGGAACGGACACATGAACAGATACAGGCACAGGCACAGACACAGGCACAGGCACAGGCACAGACACAGGCACAGGCACACCCACAGGCACAGGCACAGACACAGGCACAGGCACAGGCACAGGAACAGACACAGACACAGACAAAGGCACAGGAACAGGCACAGGCACAGGCACGGACACAGAGAGGGGCACAGGAACAGACACAGGCACAGACACAGGCACAGGCACAGGCACAGACACAGACACAGGCACAGACACAGGCAGAGGCACAGACACAGGCACAGGCACAGGCACAGACACAGACACAGGCACTGGCACAGGCACAGACACAGGCAAGGACACAGACACAGGCACAGGCACAGACACAGGCACAGACACAGACATGGGCACAGGGTCGGGCACAGGCACAGACACAGGCAAGGACACAGACACAGGCACAGGCATAGACACAGGCACTGACACAGGCACAGGCACAGGCATAGACCTGGACACAGGCACCGGCACGGGCACAAACACAGACACAGACACAGGCATAGGAACAGGAACAGGCACAGCCACAGACACAGGCACAGGAAGAGACACAGACACAGACACAGGCACAGGCACAGGCACAGGCACAGACACAGACACAGGCTCAGGCACAGGCACAGGCACAGGCACAGGCACTGACTCAGTCACAAGCACAGGCAGAGGCACTGACACAGGCACAGACACAGGCACAGGCACAGGCACAGGAACACACATAGACACAGACACAGGCACAGGCACAGGCACAGGCACGGACACAGAGAGGGGCACAGACACAGGCACAGACACAGGCACAAGAACAGGAACAGGCACAGCCACAGACACAGGCACAGACACAGGCACTGGCACAGGCACAGACACAGGCACAGGCATAGGCACATACACAGGCACAGACACAGGCACAGGAACAGACACAGGCACAGACACAGGCACAGGCACAGGCACAGGCACAGGCACAGGAACAGACACAGGCACAGATACAGGCACAGACACAGACACAGGAACAGACAGAGGCACAGACACAGGCACAGGAACAGGCACAGGAACAGACACAGGCACAGATACAGGCACAGACACAGACACAGGAACAGACACAGGCACTGACACAGGCACAGGAACAGGAACAGGCACAGGCACAGACACAGGCACAGCAACAGACACAGGCACAGGCACAGGCACAGGCACAGGCACAGACACAGACACAGGCTCAGGCACTGGCACAGGCACTGACAAAGGCACAGGCACAGGCACTGACACAGGCACAGACACAGGCACAGGCACAGGCACAGACACAGACACAGACACAGGCACAGGCACAGGCACAGACACAGGCACGGACACAGACACAGGAACAGGAACAGGCACAGGCACAGGCACTGGCACAGGCACAGGCACAGACATAGGCACTGACACAGGCATAGACACAGTCACAGGCACAGGCACAGGCACAGGCACTGACACAAGCACTTACACAGGCACAGGCACAGGCACAGGCACAGGCACGAACACAGACACGGGCACAGGAACTGACACAGGCACAGACACAGACACAGACACGGGCACAGGCGCGGGCACACGCACAGGCACAGACACAGACACAGGCACAGGCACAGGCACAGGCACAGGCACAGGCATAGGCACAGGCACAGGCACAGGCACAGGCACAGGCACAGGCACAGGGACTGACACAGGCACAGGCACAGGCACTGACTCAGGCCAAGGCACAGGCACAGGCACTGACACAGGCACAGACACAGGCACAGGCACAGGCACAGGAACACACAGAGACACAGACACAGGCACAGGCACAGACACAGGCAAAGGCACAGGCACAGGCACGGACACAGAGAGGGGCACAGACACAGGCACAGACACAGGCACAGGAACAGGAACAGGCACAGTCACAGACACAGGCACAGACACAGGCACAGGCACAGGCAAAGACACAGGCACAGGCACAGGCACAGCCACAGACACAGGAACAGGCACAGGCACAGACACAGAACAGGCATAGGCACAGACACAGGCACAGGCACAGGCACAGACAAAGGCACAGACACAGGCACAGGAACAGGAACAGGCACAGGCACAGACACAGGCACAGACACAGGCACAGACACAGGCACAGGCACAGGCACAGGCACAGGCATAGACACAGGCACAGGCACAGGCATAGGCACAGACACAGGCACAGGCACAGAAACAGGCACAGGCACAGGAACATGCACAGGCACGGACACAGAGAGGGACACAGGAACAGACACAGGCACAGACACAGGCATAGACACAGGCACAGACACAGACACAGGCACAGACACAGGCACAGAAACAGGCACAGGAACAGGAACAGGCACATACACAGACACAGGAACGGACACATGAACAGATACAGGCACAGGCACAGACACAGGCACAGGCACAGGCACAGGCACACCCACAGGCACAGGCACAGACACAGGCACAGGCACAGGCACAGACACAGGCAGAGGCATAGGCACAGACACAGGCACAGACACAGGCACAGGCACAGGCACAGACACAGACACAGGCACTGGCACAGGCACAGACACAGGCAAGGACACAGACACAGGCACAGGCACAGACACAGGCACAGACACAGACATGGGCACAGGTTCGGGCACAGGCACAGACACAGGCATTGACACAGGCACAGGCACAGGCATAGACACAGGCACTGACACAGGCACAGGCACAGGCATAGACCCGGACACAGGCACCGGCACGGGCACAAACACCGACACAGACACAGGCATAGGAACAGGAACAGGCACAGCCACAGGCACAGGCACAGGAAGAGACACAGACACAGACACAGGCACAGGCACAGGCACAGGCACAGACACAGACACAGGCTCAGGCACAGGCACAGGCACAGGCACAGGCACTGACTCAGGCACAAGCACAAGCACAGGCACTGACACAGGCACAGACACAGGCACAGGCACAGGCACAGGAACACACACAGACACAGACACAGGCACAGGCACAGACACAGGCACAGGCACAGGCACAGGCACGGACACAGAGAGGGGCACAGACACAGGCACAGACACAGGCACAGGAACTGGAACAGGCACAGCCACAGACACAGGCACTGGCACAGGCACAGACACAGGCACAGACACAGGCACAGGCACAGGCACAGGAACAGACACAGACACAGACACAGGCACAGGCACAGACACAGGCACAGGCACAGACACAGGAACAGACACAGACACAGACACAGGCACGATCACAGACACGGGCACAGGAACTGACACAGGCACAGACACAGACATGGCACAGGCTCGGGCACAGGCACAGGCACTGACACAGGCACAGGCACAGGCACAGACACAGGCACAGACACAGGCACAGGCACAGGCACAGGAACAGACACAGACACAGACACAGGCACAGGCACAGGCACTGACACAGGCACAGGCACAGGCACAGGCACGGACACAGGCACAGACACAGGCACAGGCACAGGCACAGGAACAGACACAGACACAGACACAGGCACAGGCACAGGAACAGGCACAGGCACAGGGACGGACACAGAGAGGGGCACAGGAACAGACACAGGCAAAGACACAGGCACAGGCACAGGCACAGACACAGACACAGACACAGGCACAGGAACAGGCACAGGCACAGGGACGGACACAGAGAGGGGCACAGGAACAGACACAGGCAAAGACACAGGCACAGGCACAGGCACAGACACAGACACAGGCACAGGCACAGGCACAGGCACAGACACAGGCAGAGGCATAGGCACAGACACAGGCACAGACACAGGCACAGGCACAGGCACAGACACAGACACAGGCACTGGCACAGGCACAGACACAGGCAAGGACACAGACACAGGCACAGGCACAGACACAGGCACAGACACAGACATGGGCACAGGTTCGGGCACAGGCACAGACACAGGCATTGACACAGGCACAGGCACAGGCATAGACACAGGCACTGACACAGGCACAGGCACAGGCATAGACCCGGACACAGGCACCGGCACGGGCACAAACACCGACACAGACACAGGCATAGGAACAGGAACAGGCACAGCCACAGGCACAGGCACAGGAAGAGACACAGACACAGACACAGGCACAGGCACAGGCACAGGCACAGACACAGACACAGGCTCAGGCACAGGCACAGGCACAGGCACAGGCACTGACTCAGGCACAAGCACAAGCACAGGCACTGACACTGGCACAGACACAGGCACAGGCACAGGCACAGGAACACACACAGACACAGACACAGGCACAGGCACAGACACAGGCACAGGCACAGGCACAGGCACGGACACAGAGAGGGGCACAGACACAGGCACAGACACAGGCACCGGAACAGGAACAGGCACAGCCACAGACACAGGCACAGGCACAGGCACAGACACAGGCACAGACACAGGCACAGGCACAGGCACAGGAACAGACACAGACACAGACACAGGCACAGGCACAGACACAGGCACAGGCACAGGCACAGACACAGGCACAGGCACAGACACAGGAACAGACACAGACACAGACACAGGCACGATCACAGACACGGGCACAGGAACTGACACAGGCACAGACACAGACATGGGCACAGGCTCGGGCACAGGCACAGGCACTGACACAGGCACAGGCACAGGCACAGACACAGGCACAGACACAGGCACAGGCACAGGCACAGGAACAGACACAGACACAGACACAGGCACAGGCACAGGCACTGACACAGGCACAGGCACAGGCACAGGCACGGACACAGGCACAGACACAGGCACAGGCACAGGCACAGGAACAGACACAGACACAGACACAGGCACAGGCACAGACACAGGCACAGGCACAGGCACAGGAACAGACACAGACACAGACACAGGCACAGGCACAGACACAGGCACAGGCACAGGCACAGGAACAGACACAGACACAGACACAGGCACGATCACAGACACGGGCACAGGAACTGACACAGGCACAGACACAGACATGGGCACAGGCTCGGGCACAGGCACAGGCACTGACACAGGCACAGGCACAGGCACAGACACAGGCACAGACACAGGCACAGGCACAGGCACAGGAACAGACACAGACACAGACACAGGCACAGGCACAGGCACTGACACAGGCACAGGCACAGGCACAGGCACGGACACAGGCACAGACACAGGCACAGGCACAGGCACAGGAACAGACACAGACACAGACACAGGCACAGGCACAGACACAGGCACAGGCACAGGCACAGGCACGGACACAGAGAGGGGCACAGGAACAGACACAGGCACAGACACAGACACAGGCACAGACACAGGCACAGGCACAGGCATAGGCACAGACACAGGCACAGGCACAGACACAGGCACAGCCACAGGCACAGGAACAGGAACAGGCACAGGCACAGACACAGGCACAGGCACAGGAACAGACACAGGCACAGACACAGGCACAGGCACAGGCACAGGAACAGACACAGACACAGACACAGGCACAGGCACAGACACAGACACAGGCACAGGCATAGGCACAGACACAGGCACAGACACAGGCACAGACACAGGAACAGACACAGGCACAGACACAGGCACAGGAACAGACACATGCACAGACACAGGCACAGACACAGGCACAGGCACAGGCACAGACACAGGCACAGACACAGGCACAGGCACAGACACAGGCACAGACACAGGCACAGACACAGGCACAGGAACAGGAACAGGCACAGGCACAGGCACAGACACAGGCACAGGCACAGGAACAGGCACAGGCACAGGCACAGACACAGGCACAGGCACAGGCACAGACACAGGAACAGGCATAGGCACAGACTCAGGCACAGGCACAGGCACAGTCACAGGCACAGATACAAACACAGGCACTGGCACAGGCACAGACACAGGCACAGGCATAGGCACAGACACAGGCACAGACACAGGCACAGGAACAGGAACAGGCACAGGCACAGACACAGGCACAGGCACAGACACAGGCACAGACAAAGGCACAGGCACAGACACAGGCACAGGCACAGGCACAGGGACTGACACAGGCACTTACACAAACACAGGCACAGGCACAGACACAGGCACAGGCACAGGAACAGGCACAGGCACAGACACAGGCACAGGCACAGGAACAGACACAGGCACAGACACAGGCACAGGCACAGGCACAGGAAAAGACACAGACACAGACACAGGCACAGGCACAGACACAGACACAGGCACAGGCATAGGCACAGACACAGGCACAGACACAGGCACAGGCACTGGCACAGGCACAGGCACAGGCACTGACACAAGCACTTACACAGGCACAGGCACAGGCACGAACACAGACACGGGCACAGGAACTGACACAGGCACAGACACAGACACAGACACAGACACAGACACGGGCACAGGCACGGGCACCGGCACAGGCACAGACACAGGCACAGGCACAGGAACAGGCACAGGCACAGGCACAGGCACAGGCACAGGCACAGGGACTGACACAGGCACAGGCACAGGCACTGACTCAGGCCAAGGCACAGGCACAGGCACTGACACAGGCACAGACACAGGCACAGGCACAGGCACAGGAACACACAGAGACACAGACACAGGCACAGGCACAGGCACAGACACAGGCACAGGCACAGGCACAGGCACGGACACAGAGAGGGGCACAGACACAGGCACAGACACAGGCACAGGAACAGGAACAGGCACAGCCACAGACACAGGCACAGACAAAGGCACAGGCACAGGCAAAGACACAGGCACGGACACAGGCACAGGCACAGGCACAGGAAAAGACACAGACACAGACACAGGCACAGGCACAGACACAGGCACAGGCACACGCACAGGCACGGACACAGAGAGGGACACAGGAACAGACACAGGCATAGACACAGGCACAGACACAGACACAGGAACAGACACAGGCACAGACACAGGCACAGAAACAGGCACAGGAACAGGAACAGGCACATACACAGACACAGGAATGGACACATGAACAGATACAGGCACAGGCACAGACACAGGCACAGGTACAGGCACAGACACAGGCATAGGCACACGCACAGGCACAGGCACAGACACAGGCACAGGCACAGGCACAGGAACAGACACAGACACAGACACAGGCACAGGAACAGGCACAGGCACAGGCACGGACACAGAGAGGGGCACAGCAACAGACACAGGCACAGACACAGGCACAGGCACAGGCACAGACACAGACACAGGCACAGGCACAGGCAGAGGCACAGACACAGGCAGAGGCATAGGCACAGACACAGGCACAGACACAGGCACAGGCACAGGCACAGACACAGACACAGGCACTGGCACAGGCACAGACACAGGCAAGGACACAGACACAGGCACAGGCACAGACACAGGCACAGACACAGACATGGGCACAGGTTCGGGCACAGGCACAGACACAGGCATTGACACAGGCACAGGCACAGGCATAGACACAGGCACTGACACAGGCACAGGCACAGGCATAGACCCGGACACAGGCACCGGCACGGGCACAAACACCGACACAGACACAGGCATAGGAACAGGAACAGGCACAGCCACAGACACAGGCACAGGAAGAGACACAGACACAGACACAGGCACAGGCACAGGCACAGACACAGACACAGGCTCAGGCACAGGCACAGGCACAGGCACAGGCACTGACTCAGGCACAAGCACAAGCACAGGCACTGACACAGGCACAGACACAGGCACAGGCACAGGCACAGGAACACACACAGACACAGACACAGGCACAGGCACAGACACAGGCACAGGCACAGGCACAGGCACGGACACAGAGAGGGGCACAGACACAGGCACAGACACAGGCACAGGAACAGGAACAGGCACAGCCACAGACACAGGCACAGACACAGGCACAGGCACAGGCACAGACACATGCACAGGCACAGGCACAGACACAGACACAGGCTCAGGCACAGGCACAGGCACAGGCACAGGCACTGACTCAGGCACAAGCACAGGCACAGGCTCTGACACAGGCACAGACACAGACACAGGCACAGGCACAGGCACAGACACAGGCACAGACACAGGCACAGGAACAGGAACAGGCACAGACACAGTCACAGGACAGGAACAGGCACAGGCACAGGCACAGGCACAGCAACAGACACAGGCACAGGCACAGTCACTAACACAGGCACTGACACAGGCAAAGTCACAGGCACAGACACAGGCACATTCACTGGCACAGGCACAGGCACAGACACAGGCATTGACACAGGCATAGGCACAGTCAAAGGCACAGGCACAGGCACAGGCACAGGCACAGGGACTGACACAGGCACAGGCACAGGCACTGACTCAGGCCAAGGCACAGGCACAGACACAGGCACAGGCACAGGCACAGGAACACACACAGACACAGACACAGGCACAGGCACAGACACAGGCACAGGCACAGGCACAGGCACGGACACAGAGAGGGGCACAGACACAGGCACAGGAACAGGAACAGGCACAGCCACAGACACAGGCACAGACACAGGCACAGGCACAGGCAAAGACACAGGCACAGGCACAGGCACAGACACAGACACAGGAACAGGCACAGGCACAGACACAGGCACAGACACAGGCACAGACACAGGCACAGACACAGGCACAGGAACAGGAACAGGCACAGGCACAGACACAGGCACAGACACAGGCACAGACACAGGCACAGACACAGGCACAGGCACAGGCACAGGCATAGACACAGGAACAGACACAGACACAGACACAGGCACAGGCACAGACACAGGCACAGCCACAGGCACAGGAACAGGAACAGGCACAGGCACAGACACAGGCACAGGCACAGGAACAGACACAGGCACAGACACAGGCACAGGAACAGACACAGGGACAGACACAGGCACAGACACAGGCACAGGCACAGGCACAGGAACAGACACAGACACAGACACAGGCATAGGCACAGACACAGGCACAGACACCGGCACAGGAACAGGAACAGGCACAGGCACAGACACAGGCACAGGAACAGACACAGGGACAGACACAGGCACAGACACAGGCACAGGCACAGGCACAGACACAGGCACAGGCACACCCACAGGCACAGGCACATGAACAGATACAGGCACAGGCACAGACACAGGCACAGGCACAGGCACAGGCACAGGCACAGACACAGGCACAGACACAGGCACAGGCACAGGCACAGGAACAGACACAGACACAGACAAAGGCACAGGAACAGGCACAGGCACAGGCACGGACACAGAGAGGGGCACAGGAACAGACACAGGCACAGACACAGGCACAGGCACAGGCACAGGAACAGACACAGGCACAGACACAGGCACTGGAACAGGCACAGGCAGAGGCATAGGCACAGACACAGGCACAGGCACAGGCACAGGCACAGGCACAGGCACAGACACAGACACAGGCACTGGCACAGGCACAGACACAGGCAAGGACACAGACACAGGCACAGGCACAGACACAGGCACAGACACAGACATGGGCACAGGTTCGGGCACAGGCACAGACACAGGCACTGACACAGGCACAGGCACAGGCATAGACACAGGCACTGACACAGGCACAGGCACAGGCATAGACCTGGACACAGGCACCGGCACGGGCACAAACACAGACACAGACACAGGCATAGGAACAGGAACAGGCACAGCCACAGACACAGGCACAGGAAGAGACACAGACACAGACACAGACACAGGCACAGGCACAGACACAGACACAGGCTCAGGCACAGGCACAGGCACAGGCACAGGCACTGACTCAGTCACAAGCACAGGCAGAGGCACTGACACAGGCACAGACACAGGCACAGGCACAGGCACAGGAACACACATAGACACAGACACAGGCACAGACACAGGCACAGGCACAGGCACAGGCACGGACACAGAGAGGGGCACAGACACAGGCACAAGAACAGGAACAGGCACAGCCACAGACACAGGCACAGACACAGGCACTGGCACAGGCACAGACACAGGCACAGGCATAGGCACATACACAGGCACAGACACAGGCACAGGCACAGGCACAGGCACAGGAACAGACACAGGCACAGATACAGGCACAGACACAGGCACAGACACAGGCACAGGCACAGGCACAGGCACAGGAACAGACACAGGCACAGATACAGGCACAGACACAGACACAGGAACAGACACAGGCACAGACACAGGCACAGGCACAGGCACAGGAACAGACACAGGCACAGATACAGGCACAGACACAGACACAGGAACAGACACAGGCACTGACACAGGCACAGACACAGGCACAGGCACAGACACAGACACAGGCACAGGCATAGGCACAGACACAGGCACAGCAACAGACACAGGCACAGGCACAGGCACAGGCACAGGCACAGACACAGACACAGGCTCAGGCACTGGCACAGGCACTGACAAAGGCACAGGCACAGGCACAGACACAGACACAGACACAGGCACAGGCACAGGCACAGACACAGGCACGGACACACACACAGGCACAGGAACAGGCACAGGCACAGACACAGGCAAAGGCACTGGCACAGGCACAGGCACAGACATAGGCACTGACACAGGCATAGACACACTCACAGGCACAGGCACAGGCACAGGCACTGACACAAGCACTTACACAGGCACAGGCACAGGCACAGTCACAGGCACGAACACAGACACGGGCACAGGAACTGACACAGGCACAGACACAGACACAGACACAGACACAGGCTCAGGCACAGGCATGGACACAGACCCAGGCACAGGCACGGACACAGACACGGGCACAGGAACAGACACAGGAACAGACACAGGCACAGACACAGACACAGGCACAGGCACAGGCACAGGCACAGGCACTGACACAGGCACAGATACAGGCACAGGCACAGGCACAGACACAGACACAGACACAGGCACAGGCACAGGCACCGACACAGACCCAGGCACCGGCACGGACACAGACACGGGCACAGGAACAGACACAGGAACAGACACAGGCACAGACACAGACACAGGCACAGTCACAGGCACAGGCACAGGCACAGACACAGGCACAGGAACAGGAACAGGCACAGGCACAGACACAGGCACAGCAACGGACACAGGCCCAGGCATAGGCACAGGCACAGACACAGACACAGGCTCAGGCACTTGCACAGGCACTGACAAAGGCACAGGCACAGGCACTGACACAGGCACAGACACAGGCACAGGCACAGGCACAGACACAGACACAGACACAGGCACGGACACAGACACAGACACAGGAACAGGCATAGGCACAGACACAGGCACAGGAACAGGAACAGGCACAGGCACAGGCACAGCAACAGACACAGGCACAGGCACAGGCACTGACACAGGCACTGGCACAGGCAAAGTCACAGGCACAGACACAGGCACAGGCACTGGCACAGGCACAGGCACAGACACAGGCACTGACACAGGCACAGGCACAGGCACAGGCACTGATTCAGGCACTTACACAGGCACAGGCACAGGCACAGGCACAGGCACGAACACAGACACGGGCACAGGAACTGACACAGGCACAGACACAGGCACAGACACAGACACAGGCACATACACTGGCACAGACACAGACACAGACACAGGCACAGGCACAGGCACAGGCTCAGGCACGGGCACAGGCACGGGCACAGGCACAGGCACAGACACAGGAACAGGCACAGGCACAGACACAGGCACAGACACAGAACAGGCACAGGAACAGGCTCAGGCACAGACACAGGCACAGGCACAGGCACAGGCACAGACACAGGCACAGGCACAGGCACAGGCACAGGAACAGGCACCGGCACAGACAGTAGTGTGGTGAGGGCCTGGGACGGTTGGTTGTGGGGTGCCGGAGATTAGTGGGGGTGGGTGGAAGGGAAAGAAACATCTGTAATACCTTCAACTATAAAGATAATTTTTTATTAAAAAGAAAGTACTTAAGTTTATAAGAAACCACCAACTGTCTTCCAAAGTGGCTGCACCTCTTCGCACCATTAGCATCTGAGAGTGTCTGCCCCACATCTTCACCGCAGTTGCCGCCAGCTTCTGGATTTCCCACTAGAGTGGGTTTGCAGCCACCGGTGCCTTGCACAGTGTGCTCATGGTGGGTGCTGAGCACAGCGGGGGCAGCTTATGTGGGAGATCTCTGTGCTTTCTGCTCAACTGTTTCATGAACCTAAAACTGCTCTAAACAGCAAATCATTAATGACTAATACGTTACATTAAAAAATATTCACTGAATGCAAAGAGATGAGAAAAGAAGGAACAGAGGATCAGAGGCAGCAGTTCCAGGAGGCTCAGGGGCCTGCTGCAGGCTGAGAGCTCGCTGAGCTGAAAGACTGGGCCAGACATTTGGGTTTAGAGAGCCTCGGCATTCCAGCTCTGTTAGGCAGAGCTTCCAAGCACATATTCTGTGGCGGGAAGTTTCCACTTTTGATTTTTGCTGTTATTATATTGGTAGATTTTATCTTTCAGAACTAAATTATTTTTGTGTGTGTCCCGTATTGTGTGTATGGAGCAGGAGCGTGTAGACAGATGCAGGATAACGATAACATGTGCCTGTGGCTTCTGGCTGCAAGCCTTGGACCTCCCTCCCACACGTCACTCCCAGAGACATGCACAGCAGGCGTCACGCCAGCCCGGGGCCGGGAAACGCCTGGCCAGCGGCGGTCGTGGCACAGCCAGCCTAGTCGCAGGCAGCTCGGGGCGTGTCCAGGCTCCGGGCGTAGGCATCTGGCCAAAGTAGGAAGACTCAGGCAGGGGCACAACCAGCAGAGTTCCCCTCCTCTCGATTTGCTCAAAATTCGCTCTCAGTCCCCAGCCTTTGGATAATTAACTTCATCCCCGCACTCCTCCGGCACAGCCTCGGAGACATGGAAACACCTCAGTGATGCTGTTTAAGCATCACTGCCGTTTAAGCCTAGACAATGACTGTGGTTTGAGCTACATTCTCTGCATTTCTACAAACATTCACAGTGATCTTGAGCAAAGGTGAGATCTGTTGTAGCTAAGGCATCAGTCTGTCGGGGAATGCCCACCAGACGCACTCCTGGGCGGGAGCGGCTGTCTGTCGATTGGTCGGAGCCTCCTCCTGCAGAGCGGGGGGCGGGGTGGTTTGCCAGGGAGGGGCCTCCCCCAGGAGGAGAGGTTTTACAGGAAAACCTGTCAACATGTCAGCAGCCGCACTGATGTTTGGTGAAATGACCTCCTTTAGCTGTCTCAGTGTCACCGCAGCCTGCCCAGAGCAGGGGCCGGGCCTGCCGTCAGTTTTGGAGACGTTTTCTGAAAGGATCTGGAGGCCGCACCGCCCGAGTCCCTGTCAGGTCAGGCCTCCCTCGCCCTCTGTTGCGAGTTTAAATCCTCCAGGTGGACCTTCAGGCTGACACGTCCACCTTTTGCAATGAAATGCGTTAAAAGCACAGAGCATCCCCTTTGCCGCCCTGGGCATTCCTCAGGCTCACATAATTAAATCTCTCCTCGCTGTTGTTTCTTTCCTCCTTGTAATCATCTCAACACTATACTGTCCTGACCATGGGCAAGGCAGAGATATTATTTTTATACAAAATGGCCTGAAACAAGTGGACCAAGGCTTAAAATGCCTGATACAAATTGGGGAAACCAGAATAAATTCAAAACATCCACATTAAAAACAAACAACAACAAAAACAAAACCAAACAAACAAACAAATAAAAAAAAAATGGTTTCTGTCCAATGAACCTGCTGAATTCCCAAATGCGCAGACCCAAGCATGTCACCCATGGTCCAGACTGACCTTCCGGGTACTTTTGCCCAAAAAACAAAAATAAAATGTCTGTTCTAACTCGTCAGGGAAAATGTTTTATGAGAAATGCAACCTAACCAATACTCCATTGTTATACCAAAGAAAGGGCAGTCCTTGGCTAACCAGGCGGACACTGTCCCAAATTGGTGCGTGAGACCGGAGGCAGCACTGAGAGTGGAGCTCACTGGGGGACGGGGGGGCAGGGATTGTCCTTAGCCCAGAGGCCCCACTGCCCAGGACATCCCTTCTGCTATCCCAGAGCCCTCTGCTTGCCCGGCCTGCTAGGCACAGGGCTCCGACCCCCAGCCAGGCCAGCCCCCCTGCCCCCCGACCCCCAGGCTCAGTGACAGCAGCGGCACTGGGCTGACAACTCCTCCTCGGGCTTGAGACCTTCATCTCCAGCTCATGTAGACATCCTCCCTGCACAGACCTGGCTTGCTGAGGCCCTGTGTGCAGGGGCCGCCCCTTGACTGGCGTCCTCCCTGCCTCAGCCCCCCTCCCCCTGTCCCACACCCCACCTCCTATCTCAGCCCCCCTTCCCCTGCTTCAGCCTCCCCTCCCTCTGCCTCAGCCCCCCTCCCCCTGCCTCAGCCCCAACCCCCTCCCCCTGCCTCAACCCCCACTCCCCCTGCCTCAGCCCCCCTCCCCCTGCCTCAGCCCCACCTCCCCCTGCCTCAGGCCCCCTCCCCCTGCCTCAGCCCCCCCTCCCCTCTCTGCCTCAGCCCCCCCTCCCCCTACTTCAGCCCCCCACCCCCCCCTGCCTCAGCCCCCTTCCCCTGTCTCAGCCCCCCCTCCCTCTGCCTCAGCCCCCCCCCCCCCTGCCTCAGCCCCCCTCCCCCCTGCCCCAGCCCCCCTCCCCCCTGCCTCAGCCCCTCCCCGGCCTGGTGTCTGCCTCCTGAGCTCTGGCTGCCCAGGCTTCCTCGGTGGGTCTTGGTCAGATAACAGATGCATAGAGCTGGGCTTCCATGGCAACCGCCTGTCAGTCTGGGGGGCTGGGGCATCCCAGAGTGAGGTGCCCGCTGAGTGGTCTGTGGTGGGAAGCTAGGCCCCTGAGCTCACAGCTCCCCAGGGTCCTCGCGCCCAGAGGATCACTCCTCACGGTCTCCTGTTGGCGGGTATGGCCACTCGTGGAGCCTCATTTCCAGGACTAACCCCCAGGCCCTGCAGCACCTGGGGCTGAGGGTCCCTCTGGCTTCTGCGGGGCAGCACCTGATGCAGGTCCTGGGCTGTGGACTCCCCGGGAGGGAAGGCCCACACAGAAGGACGGTGTCATTGCACTCCATGCCGGTGCCACAGGGAGTGTGCCCACGCCCTGCGGGTAGACGGCATGGTGCCCGCTCCGCCTCCCCTCTCCCCCTCCCCCCAAGGCTGGGCTCTCCTGGGGGCCAGAGTCCTCCACAGCGCAGGGCCCACTGGCTGCTTAGGGAGGTGACTTGCTGGGGAGCATGGGCCTTTCTCCCTCCAGGCTGGGCCTGGGGCTGGGGGTGGGGCAGGTGAGGTGTGAGCACAGCCAGCCGGCCAGTGCTGGGCGGCCTCAGTCTTTAGGAGGATTTTCAATGAAAAACAGGCAACAACATAAATGTCCGGTTCAAAGGTAACAGTAAATAGATTCTGCAAACGTGTGAATAGCATATGAAACGTTAACACTGAAAATTACAAATTCCAATCGTTTGAAATTATGTGTAAAAAAAAGATGCAAAGTTGCGTTAAACTCACCCTGACCCCGCGGGAACCTCTTCCACTGCACCAGCAGCGCCAGCTCCTGGACGGACAGGGTGGGCCACGCCTGGTAGCATGGGCACCCACGGATCAGCTGCACTATTTGTCTGTTTTCAAGCTTGGTTTGCTCCTGGAAGAAAGTCATCATCACATTTTCTCTGTTAGGTAATTTATAAAGGAGAAAAAATAGATACATCAGTGAAAGAAAAATAAAGCTTACACCACATGATTTTACATAAAATGCACTTGAATTTTATCTGAGCACCATTCTATGACCAACCACGTAACTATAGCTACAAGTCTGCTATTAGTTTGATTTTCTCACCTTTCATAATATTTTATAATGTTTTAGTATTTTAAAAAAACTGTCATAGTCAAGACTAAACTCAAAAGTTGTATTGATCATCTATCTATCTTTATAAAAGCCTAAGTGACTGTTCAACAGTTGGACAGATAGCTATGACACACACTGACCACCAGGGGGCATGGAAACATGGAACAGCCTGATGAATCACAGAGAAGGGAGCGGGAGGGGGGGGGATGCCAGGAAGGGATTCACCAAAAATCTACGCATACGAGAGGCCCAGTGCACAGATTCGTGCACCCATGGGATCCATGGGTCTGGCCTGTGGGGATTGACCAAAACCAGCTCTCTGACATCCCATGCGGTATCCTAGATTGTGAGAGGCACAGGCCAGTGTGAGGGACCAACGGTGCTGGAATCTGTGCACCGGGCCTCTGGTATCCAATAACTAACACTGATACTTTGGAGGGGGGGAAAAAAAAAACATACAAAAAGAGTTTTGAAGCCAGAGTGGCAGGAGCTCTGAGAACATCGTGGCTCCACCAGCAGCATCGGGCATTGGAAGAGACCCCGCCTGGCAGAGGCCTGGACCAAACACTCAGGCTCCCCTCCTGCCACGGAGCACCCACCCGGCTCCCCAAGGGCAGGCCCGCTGGGTGGGGCGGGTCTCTGAGGGACACACGGTCTGACTAAGAGACATTATCAGACAAGTAAGGGTCATCCTGATGCCTCGGGATGTGGTGGAGGTAAGCTGTGGGCTGGCTTGCGGCTGATTCCGCTGGGGAAGCCGGGCCCTGAGGCACCTCCCGGGGCGGGCAGCACTCTGGAAGCCTAGCACGTGACCTGCTGCCGCCACCCCAAAACACATATTTGTTGAATGAAAAAAATAACTGTTAAATTCATGAAAAACAAAAAGCCATAAAAATATACATAAAGCATGGGGGTGCAGGGGACAGAGGGGGCTCACAGCCCCAGGCAGGCTCACAGCTCAGCCCTGTGGGCAGGGAAGGCTGCAGGCTGATTCCCGTCAGCACACAGCCCAGCTCTGGGCTTGACTCCCCAGGAGGCAGCCATCCGTGCTTCACTCTCACCTTCTCTCTCTTTCTCTCTCTCTCTCTTCCTCACCCTCCCTCTCTCACTGAAAACCAATTTTAAAAAAAGTAGGATTACAGTTGTTTGTACAGAAAATAATAAGCTGTGTTTCACACACTCACAACTGTAGGCCTACTTTGGCCCCACCCTGTGTATCCATAAAGGCCTTTTTTTCCGACTTCAATTGCCCATCACCATTGGAGGTTTAAGTGGTGGTCATTTCTGTTGTCCAGGTCAGACCAGACTAAAGATAAGAGAGTGATGAGCCTGTCCAGAGAGGAGCCTGTCCAGAGAGGCACAGTGTTCTTGCATCTGCAGCCGTTTTGGCTGTGAGGACCAGACGGGGCCATACCGATTTTAACTTGGCGTAATTGGCTGCGGAGATCTTAAGAAGCTCGCAGTCTTCTTCTGTCACCACTGAGTACACCGCTGGATCCGAATGGACCTGAGCTGTGACTTCCAGGGTCCCAAAGGTGCTCCACGGTCCAAGCTGCAAGAAACCACACCACTGGCAGCACGCGCAGAGCAGCCAGATGCCGGGGGTGAGTGGGGGGGGAAGACTGGGGGTACAGCGGGTGCATGGGAAGACTCAGGGGAGGACTGGGGGTGCAGGGGGAGACTCAGGGGGGACGGGGGTTCAGGGAGAGACCCAGGGGGGCCTGGGGGTGTAGGGGGTGCAGGGGGAGTCTCAGGGGGGACTGGGGGTGCAGGGGGTGTAGGGGGAGACTCAGGGGGGACTGGGGGTGAAGGAGGAGACTCAGGGGGGACTGATGGTGCAGCGGGAGACTCAGGGGGGACTGGGGGTGCAGGGGGAGACTCAGGGGGGACTGGGGGTGCAGGGGGAGACTCAGGGGGGACTGGGGGTGCAGGGGGAGACTCAGGGGGGACTGGGGGTGCAGGGGGAGACTCAGGGGGGACTGGGGGTGCAGGGAGAGACTCAGGGGGGCTGGGGGTGCAGGATGAAACTCAGGGGGGACTGGGGGTACAGGGGGTGCAGGGGGAGACTCGGGGGGGAAAGGGGGTGCAGGAGGTGCAGGAGGAGACTCAGGGGGGACTGGGGGTGCAGGGGGTGCAGGGGGAGACTCAGGGGGGACTGGGGGTGCAGGGGTGCAGGGGGAGACTCAGGGGGGGACTAGGGGTGCAGGGGGTGCAGGGGGAGACTCAGGGAGTGCACGTCCAGGAGGGAAGGGGTCAGAGCAGCCCAAGTGGATGTCAGGCTTCTGCCCACAGTCACGCCCCAAAGTGAGAAAAAGGTCCCCATTTTCAGTACACAAAGGAGACAACTTAGGACATTACTCTGTGTTTTTATAAACACTAAGTCTCTGAGACACAGCCATAGTAACATGATCCACTCGTTTTTCATTGCCGTGTGACTAAAGCTGTGTAGTCATTCTTTTGTTGCTGAACATGAGTGTTGTTAGCGGTAGTTGACTACAAAATGATGACATGGACATCAGCACACACGTCTCCTCATTTCATACGTGACTTTCTCTGAGACACGTGCCTAGGGGAGCACTTGCCGGGCTACAAACGTGTGCGCAGCTCGGCATCTGAGAGCCGTTTTCCGAGCGCGTCTAACTCGTCCCTTCCCGGAGCGTCAACGCTGAGCGGCTGCTTCTGCCCAGCTGCTCCAGCCCT